>CM033474.1:5454997-5608201 GCA_019447015.1 Hymenochirus boettgeri
CTGTACTTACATCACCTCTTTCCCCTGTCGATCTGCACAGCCGGAAGACGCGTCCGTGATTGGCTACCTCTCAGCCAATCCTGGACGTGGCTGCCCGTCCGGCCCCCTGCTTGCAGTTTCATGCAAGCAGAGGGCCGTGACACATCGACGAGGGAAAGAGGTGATGTAAGTACAGATCGGGGGTGTTTTGTGTCAAACTACTATGGTGTTTGGGGTTGGGGGAGGGAGCCCTACACTACAGAAACATGTTGTAAAAAGGGGTGGACATGCCCTTTAAAACAAAAACTAGTCCCATGTCAGTTACCTGCCCCTAAAAATTGACAAGTCACCAGTTTTTTTGTTTTAAGGGTGGACATGCCCTTTAATTAACATTCTGAAGTCTAGAAAACTATTAGCAATGGGGAAATTGGAAAATGTTTTCATGGTATAAAAAAAAAAAACAACAGTTGGTTTCTATTTTTTTTGTCGTGAAACATAAATGTGGTGTGAAAACCTTCTGTGGTCTTCAAAGGACCCAACGTTTAATTGGGAATATGAGGCCTATCGTGACAATGTCCAGCATTACAATAAGGTGGAATATTAGTATATTTACCCTCCGTATCCCCTGATTGGGTACCATTTTAATCATCAATAAACAATGATAATACGCAGCTGTATTCTCAACACCTTTATAAGAGCTAGGCCACACTGCCGCGATTGTGATCCGATCTTGTGTTAAAAAACGCATTGTTCTGGGCAAACTAGGTGGGTGCGCTGCTTGACACTGCCATCCGCTTATCGGAGTGTATGGGATCAAATTGAGAATCGCATGAGCTCAGATTGCGCAACTTGCGCGAATTGCATCGCTAGCGGACGTCTTTGCACGGGAAACCGCTCACGCGTGCAATTTCCCACCCAATAAAATGTGCCCTCATCCAAACTGGTGGTTTCTGTCCTGTATCTTTATAGTTTATAGTATTTGAGGTTGAATAAAGACATACGTCCATCCAGTCCAACCCATCTAGCAATATCTTCATTTCCTGCCTAACTGTTGATCCAGAGGAAGGCAAAAAAAACCCACCAAATTTATGAAGGGGGAAAAAATTCCTTCCTGACTCCAAGTGGCAATCGGAAATTTCCCTGGATCAACTCAACTCTGTATTAACTACAAACTATATGAAAGATAAAAAGAAGAATAAATAGAAAAAATAATTAAGCATATAAACGGTTATTAGTGTAATTATTATTTAACTAGACAGATTATTCAATTACTTAATATACTGAAGGGTATAAAACATTATTGACAAGTATAATTAAATGAAGATAATATAAATATCTTTCAAACGTCTGAGACCTGGATGACAACAGGAAGCTCTGATTTTATGTGAACGCGTCATTCTATTTATAGTCTGGAATGGTTGACATTTTAAGCACTACTGTATACTAGGAATGTACAGTGATTTAGATTAGACATTTCTCTTACCCACACTCTACATAGTAATTTGTATATTAAGTATACTTGGTTTCTTTGAACATGTTCCTCTGTTCTTGCAAGGCAATATCTGAATTTAACGTAAAGGAGCTATAAGTGGCCTGGGTGTCTCTGGATATAGCTTCTAAATATATCCCATTTCATTTACATGGAGTGTGTTATTCTTTATTCTAGCCTTTAAAATATTCAACTTCATGTAATAGCTAACCATATAGGCCTCCTCTGATCAAATAACTTCTAAAAGTCCAATTTTAGCTTAACGTGTTATTTACATAATAAAAACATTAAAGGAGAACTAAACCCAATTTTTTATACTCCATAATCTGAAAACAACCCCCCTAAAAACACCAATAAGCTATAAAATCCCACTTCAGCAAATTGTATTAAAGTAAATGTAAGCCTGTTAAGAACTGGATGAAGTATCTGTGTGTATGGGCAGTGTCAGACCACACCTCCTGACCTTAGTAACATGCTTCCTTGCTTTATCTGTCCTGTAAAAGGATTGGCTACAGATTATTAATGGGTGTGACCAACTGTAACAAGTTTGTGCCATAGCTAAGGACTGAGCATGTGCAGAACATAATGGTCGTTGACCAAACTGTGTGATACTAGAATGCTGAGAAGTAAAGCACAAACCATATGTTATTTAGGTCAATTTCCCAGCACCCTTATCAAAATGAGAGGTAAGATACAGATTACTGTTTATGTATCAAGGTGTCCTGTCTTCTGGTTCAGTGTTGTTCTGGAGCTTTAGTTGCCCTTTAAAGGGCATCTACACCCTTAAAACAAACAAACAACAAAAAAAGACCACTTGTCTTTTATTCTCCCCTAACCCCTACTGCTATTTTTATCTCTTTATTACATACATGTACAGTATTACTCTATATTTATTGATATGTATTGCCTTAGTCCTCTCTCTTTCTGGCAGATGTTGCAACCTCCTCCCCTTGCTCAATGAGCTTTTGGGAACTTGAGCATGTGCAGAAGAGGCTGCCTAGAAAAAACAGTCAGTCATTGGCTGTGATGTCAGCTGTCACAGTCTTGATTGACTGCATTCAAGAGCCGGCTTCCTCTGCCAGAATGGGGGGATACAATGGGGGATTGTCAACGAAATATAAAAAGTTTTTTTGGGGGTGGACGTACGTAATAAATGGTTGATGTAAATGTGATATACCTTTTGCTGGGATCTCCCAAGTTTATATGGTGCTTTTATAGATTTTCAGGGAGATTAAATAAAAGTTCTTATCATTAAAAATGGTGCTAAATGGTGTTAATTGTATGTATGCACGTATGTATGTATGTATGTATGTATGTATGTATGTATGTATGTATGTATTTATGTATGTATGTACGTACGTATGTATGTACGTATGTATGTATGTATGTATGTACGTATGTGTGTATGTATGTACGTATGTATGTATGTACGTATATATGTATGTATGTACATATGTATGTATGTACGTACGTACGTACGTACGTACGTATGTATGTACGTATGTATGTACGTACGTACGTATGCTATGTACGTACGTATGTATGTACGTATGTATGTACATATGTATGTATGTATGTATGTATGTATGTATCTACGTACGTACGTACGTATGTATGTATGTACGTACGTACGTATGTATGTATGTACGTACGTACGTACGTATGTATGTACGTATGTATGTATGTATGTACGTATGTATGTATGTATGTATGTACGTACGTATGTATGTATGTATCTACGTACATATGTATGTATGTACGTATGTATGTATGTACCTACGTACGTACGTATGTACATATGTATATATGTATGTACGTACGTATGTATGTATGTACGTACATATGTATGTATGTATGTATGTGCGTACGTATGTATGTATATATGTATTTTATTTCTTATATAGAGCTACATATTACGCAGCGCTTTACAATAATACGTACGTATGTATGTATGTACGTATGTATGTATGTATGTACGTATGTATGCATGTATGTATGTACGTACGTACGTACGTACGTACGTATGTATGTATGTATGTATCTACGTACGTACGTACGTATGTATGTATGTATGTATGTACGTACGTATGTATGTACGTACGTATGTATGTACGTATGTATGTATGTACGTATGTATGTATGTATGTATGTACGTATGTATGTATGTATGTATCTACGTACGTACGTATGTATGTATGTATGTATGTACGTACGTATGTATGTATGTACGTATGTATGTATGCATGTACGTATGTATGTATGTATGTATGTATGTACGTACATACGTACGTACGTATGTATGTATGTATGTATTTTATTTCTTATATAGAGCTACATATTACGCAGTGCTTTACAATAATTTACTCAATTCACATTGGGCCCTGCCCCGAAGAGCTTACAATCTAAGCACATTTATTTGCTTACAATCTAAGCACATTTATTTGACACATACAACCTATCAGTATGTCTTTATGATTGTGGGGGAACCGGAGTGCCCGGAGGAAACCCACGCAAGCACGGGGAGAACATACAACCTCCTTGTGTCCAAGGGTGGAATCGAACTCAGGACCTCAGTGCTGCAAGGTATCAGTGCTAACCACTGAGCCACCGTGCTGCCCCCATCTTATTTAACATTTGAAAGCTAACATCTGATTGTTTGGGGCAAAATAAGCACCATTTTTAATGGAAAGAACTTTTATTAAATCTCTCTGTTTTTGTTTTTTTTTTTTACCCTGATTCCCAAAGCCTCCCTGCCAGTTCAATAAAAAATTTTATAGCACATGTTAAAATATGGCATTCTTAACCTGATATAAGCAATATGGCAGCTCCCTAGGGGTTATTCTACTGGCATCAGACACTGGCTGTATTTCAAACTTTTTTTGGCAGCAGTGCAATTTGCCCTCCATATGCATCATAATTTAATGTATTATTAGTGTCTACTTCTCCTTTAAAAGACTGTCCCATTGACCAATTATCCTTTTATTTCCCTTTCCTGCAGCTTTTCATTTTTGAGAATAACATCTACTATCAAATGAACGTTGAAAGTCGGGCCATTCGCTTGGTCTCCACTGGGAGAGAAGGGGTTATTTTCAATGGGCTCAGCGACTGGTTATATGAAGGTGAGCGAACGTCACTAAAGAATGTGAACGGATAGCTACCTCTTGATTGGTATGAAATCCTTCCATTAATTCAGCTGTAAATACGGTAAAGGGGAAGTCAAAGTATTTTTGTGACAAATCATCAGTGTCTTTTTGTAGCCTTTCTGTTTTAGCTCTGTGGGGCAATAGATGGAGCCTCACTAATGGGAATTTCACAGTGAGATTGACAGAAGATGCGTATCGCACTTGGAAATTTCTTTCTACGCTTCTCGAAGGGTCTTGATTTTTCACAGTCTAAAGTAAAAAACCCACAAAGCAGAAAGACCCTGGGAGATATTTTTTTGCTTGTAAAGATTTGCAGCCTCTTTTAGGAGGAGGCTCTAGGCTCTTTAATAGCTCGACTTTAACATAATCTTATCACCGCCTGTTCGGGTTTCGCAAAAGACACCCACGCAACAGGCGCTTGCAATTTAATATCGCGCTTGCAATACATTTACTGTGAGATTTTAACGCCAGCACATAACTGGTGTGTAAATACATTAAAGAGACAGTTCAGTGGAAATGATCAATATTTGTTATATTGTTAGTTTGTGTAATGCCTTCTTAGTTATTCTACATATTCTCTCCCATTGTGAAAAATCTGTTGATTTCATACCCCTTGCTATATTACCAGCTGTTGACATTAGTGAGCTGACATTATAGGTTCTAACGGTCCTTCTTCTTCCCAGAATGCACCACATCCTTGGAATGTTCCTAACAGTGATTTCTACTAATTGGCTGTTGGGTGGGTCAAACATGCTCAGATCTCTACTGAGCAACTGAATCAACCCAGGCGCTGGGTCAAGGGCAAAACCATAATGGTCTCTACTAGGGGTCCTGCAAACAGGAAGGCAGTATTTTATAATCATTTATTTATACACGGACACAATGCTGAATTGGCAGATTAAGGTCATTGGGGTGAAAAAATACTGCTCTTTTTTCTGAAAAGTATATGTATTTGCACTGAACTTCCCCTTTAAAGGATATGTACACTGGTTAGTTTTTAAATTGCCCATTAGTGGAAACTATAATCCATCCCAACTATCACTGTACCGTTTTTTTGTTGATCTGTCCCCTATTTCATTAGATATCCAATCTGAAACATCTTATGGTTTAGCATTTCTGTAAGCAGTTTTGCTGTAGCTGGAATGGTTTGACAGTTGGTGTGCTGTATGCTGTATGCAGTATTGACAGTTGGTATGAGGGAAAATAGTCAGGTCAGTGGTCAGAGCCTGAGCAAAATATGTACTGTATTGAAGTCATGCAGCAACACACACACCTCAGAGTAAGTGCTACTTACATGTATTTATTTATAGATTAAGATGACGCAAAGTAATTATTTCAGTTTACATACACTTTAAGGCTAACATGATATTACATTCGCCTAGGGACATTTAGCCGGAGGGATGTTTAGCCGGAGGGACTGCAGCTTTTTTAACTAATGAAATGCGCTTGTTCCTGATTTCAGATGAAAATAAGATGGTGTGTTTAATTAAATCTAAAATATAAATAAGCCTGAATAGATTTTATAATTCACAGGTTAAACTTCTCAAACCAGCAGCATTGTTTTGGGGGGTGGGATCTATTCTGCAGGTTTCTGGCTTCTCTTGAATTGTAAAGCCCTCCTACCAGAGTGTGCCCTGGACACGTTTACAAATTTGCACATGCTCAGTGCGAACTCTAGTCCCCTCCCTCTCTTCCTGTTCCAGATCTATTAAGTATTTACTGGCTAATCCACCTGCTACCTGTGTCCTCTCTGTAATAAACACTGAGCAGAGAGAAAAAAGGAAGGAAATTCCAGAATCCTGTCCAATGCAAATGATCTACCAAAGCTTATTTTTTATTTTGCTTTATTTCTCCTTTAAACGTCAATTTGGTAACAGAATGCTGATGGACCAATACTTCAGATTGATTCATTTTATTGTTGAATGATCCATGAAGAATGGTAAATAATTCCCATTCAGATCAGGAATGAATTTAACATTAATATTTTAAGAAAATATGTTCCATTTAATAAACAGCGGAAATGATAGGTGTCTAGTCTTTCTATAAGACTTGGTACACACAAAGGGACTTTTTATCAGCAAACGCTCAGCCGGGACATTAGTGGCCACAGTTTACACAACCGATCCCATAGGGGACCACATGATTGCCGGTGATTTACAAACAGTCCGATTTGTCTGCCCCCACCCACACCATGCCATATTTTCCTATGGTGTGTACCCAGCCAAACATACAATGCATTGATGGACACAGTAGGCTACATCAAACCATACCAGACACAAATTTGGCATGGTTCATCTTGTGATAAAGACTAGGGTGAAGATTAGAGATGGACCAGAATCCAAACCCAAACCTGGTTCTGAAACAAATTTCATAGTTCCGCTAGAACTCGGATTTCTGACTTTTTTGGATTTTTCAGAACCGTGGAACTATTTTCAAAAATATTAGAAAATACTACATGGAATGCGTCAAACATTAGAACACTATACAATTGTACAGTCTTGTATAGTCTAATTGTATGGCCTACTAGTATTGTCTTCTTGAATAGTCTACTTGTAAAGTTTTCTTGTGCAGTCTTCTTGTATAGGATTCTTGTATAGTCTTTTTGTATAGTGTTCTTGCATAGTCTAGTTTCTTTCTCCTTTGCAGTTAACCTTGTTCCCCTTCCCATAACACCACTGTGTAGATGTAAACAATAGTAACCTTGACTCTTTGACTTATAGACAAACACTAATCTTCCCATTTGTCTTCTCAGAAGGTAAATCTGTCTGGAATCCTGGTCATTAAAGGCACTCAGGAATCATAGATATTCATGTGGCAATCAATAAAAACCCGTCTTTATTCTAGGAGAAATGAATTAACATTACGTTACTGTAGCAGCAAATTCTGTATTCAGCCATTTATATTGAACACTGAAAAAATGACTTTGCCTCGTTTCAATCTATAAATGAATACATGTAAGCAGCACTTACTCTGGTGTGTTTGTGTTGCTGCATGACATAAATCCAGAACTTATTTTTCTCATGCTCCCAGCCCAGCCCCCTGCAGACTATCTGGCTCTCTGTGAGGGCAAGCTTGCTCAGTGATCCCTATGAGGCAGCACTGGGAGAGGGAATTTCCCACCATGCAGTTCATGTACCAACTGTCACCATTCCAGCTACAGCAAAACTATTCATAAAAGAAAATATTGCGATAGGTTTGATTGACAGCTGAAATGTAAGTTGTTTCAGACTGGATATCTAAAGAAACAGGGGGACAGATCAACAACAAAATGGTACAGTGACAGTTGGGAAGAATTATAGTTTCCAGTAATGGGCAATTAAAAAAAAAACATATTTCCCAGTTTACATATCCTTAAAAAAAATCCCTTAAAAGATTTAGGGGTGTGCTGGAATTTTGAGACAAACAAGGTTTTTATTCGGATTTTGTTTTGATATATAAATTATAAAACTTTTATTATTAAACATGTTAACAGTAGAGATTAGAACTCAAACCCGAGTTCAAGCCAAACTTATCGAGTTTGAAGGGACTCGAACTTCTCAAACTATCCTGGACCCGGATTTCTCAAACTTTCGGACTTTCCGGACTTTCAATAATTATCGAATTCGAAAATCAAATGATCTTCGAATGGTTTATGGGATAATTATCAAATGTTCGAATCATTTATGGGATAATTATCAAATGTTCGAATCATTTATGGGATAATTATCGAATAATTATCAGATATTGGAACATGTTCCCCAGACCATTTCCCAGGTCCCACAGCCATTTACATTTGATATTTTAATTGTATTTCATTTAAACTTTTCAAACTATTTGACTCCCATTGACTTTAATGGGTCCGTTTTCAAACTTACCATATAGTTCGAAGATTCGAAAACGGACCGAACTTTCGTAAGTTCATCCATCTCTAGTTAACAGTAATGTTGGCCAAATATCCCCCAATAAGATGAGGGGGTGGGGGTTGACTGTTGGGAATTGTAGTTCATCAACAGCTGGAGTGCCAAGATTGGATATCTTTCTAGAAACTGTTTTGCAACTGTGTTCAGCCTCACAAACTCATCCTACTGACAGATATTAATGCTGTATAGTACATTGTACAGAAAATACCAACTGGTCCTATTTCCCAATCTGACAGCGGAAATTTAGAAAACTGATTCATCATCGCCATCTAGTGGCTAAACTGAAAATTTCAGATGTTTTAACTTTGTAGACATACAGAAAAGTGCTTACAAGTAAATCATAAAATCAGACTAAGGAGAAGAAACGTTTAGTTCAGTCCCCTGTATGTTTTATATAGGAATATTTATTCATTCATTTTGCCTCTTTAAATTGCTGTTTATAAGATTGTGATCTGAAAGTGGTATGGGGTTAGTTTCAGAAGATGAGACAGAGAGGTTTTTAGTGAAGACAAGATCCAAGAAGTGGCCACCCTTATGGGTACCGGGATCATTCCACTGATGGAGATCCAATGAGGATGTTACGTGAAGGAAACGAGAGGGCCAGGAGTTGTCAATGTGACAGTTGAAGTCACCCAGAATTAGAACAGGACCATTGGTAGAGAGGAAGAAGGCACACCAGGTCTCAGAGTCTGAGAGGAATGTAGCTGGAGGAATCATGGATGGGGGCCTGTATACCACAGCTACACTTAGCAAAGAGGGTAGGAAATTTGAACAGTGAGAATGAGAAGGCCGGTGGGGGGATAATAACATTAAAAGACAGGCGGGAAAAGAAGGAGGCCAACACCTCGGCCATGACCTGAGAAGCGGGGTGTATGGGAGAGACGTGGACCTCCTGTAGTAACGGAGGCCTCAATAGCAGAGTCGTGTTGGGAGAGCCAGGGTTCAGTAAGGGCAAGAAGGTGAAAATTCTTAGACCAGAAAAGGTTGTGAATAATAGTGGATTTGTTAGAAAGGGACCAAACATTGAGCAAAGCACAGCAGAAGGTCAGATATGAAGATGGGATTAGAGGAAACAGATAAAAGGTTAGAGGGCATAGATCTGAGAGAGTAGGGCAAGGACAATAGGAAACTGAGATATTACAGGGGCCAGGATTAGGAGATACATCTCCAGCAACAAAGAGTAGGAGAGCAAATAGAAACTGGATATGTGAGATGGATTTGAGGTTGTGTCATTTATTTGTGTCAGATCGATAGTGATGTGTGGTGATGTTGGGTGTTGGTGGAGAGCTGGTATAATGCATGGGAGCAGTGAGAGGAGGTCAAAAGAAGAGATGGAGAGATATAGATAGAGTGAGGACAGTGGAATGGAAGAGAGAGAGATGAACTGAGCTTTGGGAACAAGGTAAAAATGACAGTGACAAACAGCCATACGATTCAGGGTCCCCATACTCTATGAACTGTGAGAAAGATCAGAGCACAAATCACAGGAAAATGCTTTTCTGCACCAGTTTTCAAAATGCTGAGACTTATAGTTAAGAAACAGTTAAACAATACCTTGAAAAATGTACAATATCAAAGGGAAGACACAGGCTAAAATACAGTGACTACAACCAACCATTTGTCTTCTACTTTCACTTCCATTCTCACTCCCTTTAGTAGAAGGAAATAGAATGTATCTGATTGGAGAATTCCTCTTGCTCTCTCTACCTGGTTGAATTATACTGAGCATGTGTGAGACCACTGATCTAGGGTAGGGGCGGAAACTGCAGGACATTCTACACAGTTATAGCCATGGTTGGGAATTCTATAGAAAGATGGTGTTTCATCATTGTAATTAGCTGTTTCTAGGCTAAGTTTTAGAGGAAAATGTTATTTAGTCTTAAGTTCTAACAGTACGTCTATATACTTCCTAAAGCAGCTCTAACAGTACGTCTATATACTTCCTAAAGCAGCTCTGCTTTTTTTTTTTCCTTTAAAGGTTAGTAGACTTTGGGGTTGGGGGGGGGTCTTACTAATATATCTTTTATATTTTTGAGAGGGGGAATAAATCTACCATGTGTCAAGTCCAAAGTTTACTTGCACAAACTCAGAAATTTTTGTTCAAAAACAAAATTGCAAAAATAAAGGTGTCAATCACATATTATTCGCATGTTAATTGCATGTCAATCGCATGTCAATGTCTCCTGTCCCCTGGAGATCTCATTGGTCGCATTCAGATCACCATCTAAACCTGCAGTTAGCTCACGGCGAGGGTTTGTGTTATGTATCAGGAGGGAAGGCAGATTGCGGAATCGCTCCAGGGTGGTTTCATGTAGAGATTCTTTATGTTCTGGCCCAGAATCTCCATTAATGTTTAAAAACCACAGCGGTTGCCACAGATCATTGCCCAGCAGATGTTGGCAGAACTTTAAACCCAAATTATTTTCTCAGCAACCCATCTTGGCATTCTCATTGTCCATAATGTGACCAGAACCTGTCATTGTCCATAATGTGACCAGAACCCATCATTGTCCATACAGTGACCAGAACCCATCATGTCCATACTGTGACCAGAACCCATCATTGTCCATACTGTGACCAGAACCCGTCATTGTCCATACAGTGACCAGAACCCATCATTGTCCATACTGTGACCAGAACCCATCATTGTCCATACAGTGACCAGAACCCATCATTGTATACTGTGACCAGAACCCATCATTGTCCATACTGTGACCAGAACCCATCATTGTCCATAATGTGACCAGAACCGTCATTGTCCATCAGTGACCAGAACCTCATTGTCCATATGTGACCAGAACGTCATTGTCCATACAGTGACCACACTTGCAACTGACCAACCCTCATTGTCCATACTGGACCAGAACCCATCATTGTCCATACTGTGACCAGAACCTCCTTGTCCATACAGTGACACGAACCCATCATGTCCATACTGTGACCAGAACCCTCATTGTCCATACAGTGACCAGAACCCATCATTGTCCATACTGGTGACCAGAACCCATCATTGTCCATACTGTGACCCGAACCCGTCATTGTCCATACTGACCAGAAACCCATCATTGTCCATACTGTGACCAGAACCATCCTGTCCATACAGTGACCAGAACCATATTGTCCATACAGTGACCAGAACCATGTCATACAGACCAACGTAATTGTCCATTGTGACCAGAAACCATCATTGTCCATACGTGACCAGAACCCATCATTGTCATACAGTGACCAGAACCCATCATTGTCCATACATGTGACCAGAAACCCTCATTGTCCATACATGTGACCAGAACCCATCATTGTCCACAGTGACCAGAACCCTCATGTCCATACTGTGACCAGAAAACCTCCATTGTCATACGTGACCAGAACCGTCATTGTCCAAGTGACCAGAAACCTCATTGTCCATACTGGACCAGAACCCATCATTGTCCATACTGTGACCAGAACCCATCATTGTCCATACTGTGACCAGAACCCATCATTGTCCATACAGTGACCAGAACCCATCATTGTCCATACAGTGACCAGAACCCATCATTGTCCATACTGTGACCAGAACCCATCATTGTCCATACTGTGACCAGAACCCATCATTGTCAATAAGTGACCAGAACCCATCATTGTCCATACTGGACCAGAAACCTCATGTCCAACTGTGACCAAACCCATATGTCCATACTGTGACCGAACCATCATTGTCCATACTGTGACCAGAACCATCATTGTCCATAACTGTGACCAGAACCCATCATTGTCCATACAGTGACCAGAACCATCATGTCCATACTGTGACAGAACCATAATTGTCCATACTGTGACCAGACCCTCATTGTCCATAAGTGTACCAGAACCCATCATTGTCCATACTGTGACCAGAACCCATCATTGTCCATACTGTGACCAGAACCCGTCATGTCTAACTGTGACAAAACCATCATTGTCCATACTGTGACCAGAACCCGTCATTGCCATAGAGTGACCAGAACCCATCATTGTCCATACTGTGACCAGAACCCGTCATTGTCCTACTGTGACCAGAACCCATTCATGTCCATACTGTGACCAGAAACCCATAATGTCCATGACAGTGACCAGAACCCATCATGTCCATACAGTGACCAGAACCGATCATTGTCCATACTGTGACAGAAACCGTCATTGTCCATACTGTGACCAGAACCCATTTGTCCAACGGTGACAGAACCCATCATTGTCCATACAGTGACCAAAACCATCATTGTCCATACTGTGACCAGAACCGTCATTGTCCATTACAGTGACCAGAACCAGTCATTGTCCATACTGTGACCAGAACCCATCATTGTCTATACTGTGACCAGAACCATCATTGTCCATACAGGACCAGAACCAGCATTGTCCATACAGTGACCAGAACCCATCATGTCCATACTTGACCAGAAACCCGTCATGTCCATACTGTGACCAGAACCCATCATTGTCCATACGTGACCCGAACCATCATTGTCCATACAGTGACACAGAACCATCATTGTCCATACTGTGACCAGAACCCGCATAGTCCTACAGTGACCAGAACCCGTTCATTGTCCATACTGTGACCAGAACCCGTCATTGTCCATACTGTGACCAGAACCCATCATTGTCCATACAGTGACCAGAACCCATCTTTGTCCATACTGTGACCAGAACCCATCATTGTCCATACTGTGACCAGAACCCGTCACTGTCCATACTGTGACCAGAACCCATCATTGTCCATACTGTGACCGAACCCGTCATTGTCCATACTGTGCCCCAGAACCCGTCATTGTCCATTACTGTGACCAGAACCCATCATTGGTCCATACTGTGACCAGAAACCCGTCATTGGTCCATACTGTGACCAGAACCCTGTCATTGTCCATACTGTGACCAGAACCCATCATTGTCCATACAGTGACCAGAACAAACCCATCATTGTCCATACTGTGACCAGAACCCATCATGTCCAATACTGTGACCAGAACCCGTCATTGTCCATACTGTGACCAGAACACCATCATGTCATACGTGACCAGAACCCATCATTGTCCATACTGTGACCAGAACCCATTCATTGTCCATTACTGTGACCAGAACACCAGTCAGTGTCCATACTGTGACCGAACCCGTCATTGTCGCATACTAGTGACCAGAACCCATCATTGTCCATACTGTGACCAGAACCATCATTGTCCTACTGTGACCAGAACCCATCATTGTCCATACATGGACCAGAAACCATCATTGTCTCCATAATGTGACCAGAACCCATCATTGTCATACTGTGACCAGAACCCATTCATTGTCCATACTGTGACCAGAACCCATCATTGTCCATACTGTGACCAGAACCCGTATTGTCCATACTGTGACCAGAACCGTCATTGTCCATACTGGGACCAGAACCCTCATTGCCATACGGACCAGAACCCATCATGTCCATACGTGACCAGAACCGTCATTGTCCTACTGTGACCAGAACCCATTATGTCCAACTGTGACCAAACCATCGTCCATACTGACCAGAACCCGTCATTGTCCATACTGTGACCAGAACCCATCATGTGTCCATACTGTGACCAGAACCCATCATTGTCCATACTGTGACCAGAACCAGTCATTGTCCATACTGTGACCAGAACCCGTCAGTGTCCATACTGTGACCAGAACCCATCATTGTCCATACTGTGACCAGAAAACATCATTGTCCATACTGTGACCAGAACCCGTCATTGTCCATACTGTGACCAGAACCCATCATTGTCCATACTGTGACCAGAACCCATCATTGTCCATACTGTGACCAGAACCCGTCATTGTCCATACTGTGACCAGAACCCATCATTGTCCATACTGTGACCAGAACCCATCATTGTCCATACTGTGACCAGAACCCGTCATTGTCCTACTGTGACCAGAACCCGTCATGTCCATACTGTGACCAGAACCCATCATTGTCCATACTGTGACCAGAACCCATCATTGTCCATACTGTGACCAGAACCCCATCATTGTCCATACTGTGACCAGAACCCATCATTGTCCTACTGGACCAGAACCCATCATTGTCCATACTGTGACAGAACCCATCATTGTCCATACTGTGACCAGAACCCATCATTGTCCATACTGTGACCAGAACCCATCATTGTCCATACTGTGACCAGAACCCGTCATTGTTTAGCGTGATCTCCACTCCACTTCCTGCGTGAGGATGTTTACGGTTTATCAAAGGGCAGCAATCAACACAAATCTAATTCCTTGTTCTCCTCTGTTGTCTTTGTACTTTTCTTTCTCTATTAACCTCCTCGTCCATTTACAAGTTCTTCTTGACAGTCTCATTGGCCACAATTAGAGACCCACACGCAACAAAGCCGACACATTCGCTGTTAGTCAGTGAGATACATTAAGGTGCCTGACAAATCCGCCCTGACTGGTTTATATGAAATAAATGTTGGTAACAGAGCGAAATCTTCATTAAAATAAGCCCCGCATAGCAGGACACACAAACGACACACGGATTGTGACATTTAATTATTAGGGGTCATGAAGTAACATGAGCTTTTACTGCAATAACCAATCATATGTTTCCTTTTTATGACATCACTGGACAATGAAACATCCAAAGTGTTGATTGGATGTTCTTGGTTAACTGGATAAAAAAGACTCACATTGCCATCTAATCCCCGTACTTTGAGCAAGTTATTTTCCTTTAATGGCTTGTTATACTCCCGACCACCTCCTGTTTTCTCTTGATTTATTTTGTATTGATCTCTTAGTAGGCTTGATTCTGGTTTAATATCTTAGTAAGCTTGATTCTGATGTATAGCTTAGTAAGCTTAATTCTGATTTTATATCTTAGTAAGCTTGATTCTGATTTTATAGCTTAGTAAGCTTGATTCAGCTTGATTCTGATTTTATATCTTAGTAAGCTAATTCTGATTTTATAACTTAGTAAGCTTGATTCAGCTTGATTTTGATTTTATATCTTAGTAAGCTTGATTCTGATTTTATGTCTTAGTAAGCTTGATTCAGCTTGATTTTTTATTTTATATCTTAGTAAGCTTGATTCTGATTTTATAGCTTAGTAAGCTTGATTCTGATTTTATAGCTTAGTAAGCTAGATTCTGATTTATATCTAAGTAAGCTTGATTCAGCTTGATTTTTGATTTTACATCTTAGTAAGCTTGATTCAGCTTGATTTTGATTTTATATCTTAGTAAGCTGATTCTGATTTTACATCTTAGTAAGCTTGATGCAGCTTGATTTTGACTTTATATCTTAGTAAGCTTGATTCTGATTTTATATCTTAGTAAGCTTGATTCAGCTTGATTTAGATTTTATAGTGACCAGGAGGTACTGTATGGTGTGTTCCCTTTAAGTGACCCTATTTCTTAGGGAGAATCACTGAGCATGTGCAACTGGGTCAGTGACCCACTCTGTTATAGCCAGAATTTACAAAATCAAAGAATTGTTATTTTTCTAAAACATTGCTGATTTCAGTTGAAAAAGTAATCTTTAATGTATAGTCACTATAGTAATTTATGCAAGGTCATTTCTATAATTTAGCTTGAGATCTTTTTTAGTGGCCCAAAATACCCAGAGTGCACCATAAAAAAGCTGTCATTTCAAACTGCTCACTACTTTTGAACTTTTTTTCCAGAAAAACATCAGCCCCAATTTTGAGAAACAATTCTATGACAGCTAAACTGTGCCTGACTCAGACTGACTCATAGAAAATATAGTAGCGCTACCATCTGGATTTTCAGCATGGAACATTTTAACATGTGAATTCTGATGTGCTCCAAACGTAGCCTGGTGATTCTCAATGGGTTGACTATCATTTAGACTAACAATAACCAGAATGATGTCATCCTGGGAGGTGTGTTACCTGATCTAAGATTTTATCATCATGGACCTAGACAGACTTTTATTGTTCCAATTCTGAGCAATGGGATGTGTCCTCAGTAGGCTGAAATATTGTCTGTTTTAGGATTTGTAGGTTCTGGGAGTTGTAACAATTGGCATTGTAAATGTAAATAGAAAAATGAATTTTATTATATGAAAGATAAATGTATTTTTATGCCTGGGGGACTGTACTACCAATGTTCCCTGACAAGGAAAATGGGCTGGACTTTCATTTAAAAAAAAGTCACTTGATTTTTTTTTCTTTCAGAGGAAATACTGAAGACCCACATTGCTCATTGGTGGTCCCCAGATGGCGCCAGACTCGCATATATGACAATCAATGATACCAGAGTACCATCTATGGAGATACCACTCTACACTGGATCCCTCTATCCAACAGTGAAAACACTTCACTATCCCAAGGTTAGGAACATAACACATATCTTGGCCTTTATCTGAGAAGCATTAAATTAATTAATTGATAATAGTAATAATAGTAATAATAATAATATCATGATGAAGTCAGTAGGATTATTTGCAGTTTATCTGTTGTATTCAGTTAAATCAACTGGACTTGAAGTTCTTGAAGACGTTTCGTTAGTCATCCGACTGGATCTCTCAATTCAGAATGACTTTTACAAGAATCTGTGGCAATTATGTACCAACAGATTAGCATATGTATTAGCATATCACAGCCAGGTGTTAGGGACCTTCTAAATGCAAGACATGGATGCATAGCTGTTAATGTTTACATTTATTTTATATAATCTATCTCATAGGCTATCTCAGCCTCATAGGCCTTTTAAATGTTCTTTTATGTCTAAATTTGTGACATGACCCTATATTTTTTTCCCTTGACGTTTAAAGCCCAACTTCAGACACCATTTTGCCCCTCACAGTGGATTTTTTTTATTTTCCAGGCTGGTTCAGAAAACCCTGTCATCACCTTGCAAGTCGTTAACTTGAATGGACCTCTTCACCTTGTGGAAATGACACCACCTGATGATCAAAGAATGAGGTAATGGTGAACTGAGGACCGTACACTTCATAAGGAATAGAGGATGCTTTCATATATTTCCCAACTTACATCAAAGACAAGAGCATGAAACGCATTCAATAAAATAATAATGTGTCACTGCCAAGTGTCCGTTAGTTGCCAAATGTCATTAGGTGCTTTGTGAAGAATGAAAAACCTCTAATATAAGGAAAAACGCTCTAGGTCGGCACTATCAGAGAAAATGTCTATATTGCCCGGCATTGAGTTAGCACAAGGTTCATATACTTCGGACTCTCTGTGAGCAGATACAGATTGGACCACAGATTATGAACACATGGAATGCCAAGTAAACCGGAAAATAACTTGGTCATATTAAGTTATTAGCAGATATTTCACATTGATAGTGAAGGTTACAAATTACAAGTGTAGACCACCAGTGTAGACCTCTGTTCTCAAACAATATCAATTATTTGGTGGACGTCTATGACCTATGATGATTTAATTTAATGGGTATCATCAGCTCAGTGTTGTGGAAGAGGTTGGCAAACAGTCAGAGTCCTCTGTAATGAGTGGCATCCAGATCTTCAGGTAGGTAAATCTACCATCAATGAAGACAGAGACTGAGCAGTCAAGATTACACATAAGACCTGGGTCTGTCTCGGACTCGTATCTGACATGGAACCCCTCGGTTCCAAAATACAAATGTTCTGAAATCCGGATCATTTGGATTTCGGGACTTCGGAGTCCATTTTCGATAATTATCGAACATTCAAGGCTATTTTCGATAATCCTCAAAAATAGCCTTGAATGGTATAAAATCCTTGAACACATGATCAAAAACTCAAAAGTAGTGGGCTCCGAAGTCCCGAAAGTATGCTCCGTTTTTGGATTTTTGGATCTTTGGGATTTTCCTGAAATCCATAAATCCGAATACGGAACGAAACTTAACAATTTCGGCCATCTCTAGTCAAGATCTCTTTTACTGAGTAGGGTCCATATCTTCAGGTAGACCGAATCTACCATTGGTGAAGACAGAAACTGAGCAGTTAGGATCCCCTGTATTAAGGAGGTTCCAAATCTTCAGGTAGACTGAATCTACCATTGGTGAAGACAGAAACTGAGCAGTTAGGATCCCCTGTATTAAGGAGGTTCCAAATCTTCATGTAGACCGAATCTACCATTGGTGAAGACAGAAAATGAGCAGTTAGGATCCCCTGTATTAAGGAGGTTCCAAATCTTCAGGTAGACTGAATCTACCATTGGGGAAGTCTGAGACTAAGCAGTCAAGATCCATTCCATTGAGTACACCGAGACTGTACAGCAGGAATAGGTAACAAGTAGCTCTTTAGATATTTGAAAACTATGACTCCCAGCAAGCTCTCAGCAGCCAGGGAATGTTGAGAGTTGTAGTTGCAGAGCTACTAGTTGCTTATATCTGATGTGGAGTGTTAAGACTCCTATAAAATCTTAATAATGTACTTTGTAGAGACCTTTGCAAAACCTAGTGGTTAAATCTTCACTACGCAGTATTAACATCTTGTTAGCAATTAATCTTCATCCCTGGCTACTGTATTTCTAGAAAGTTGTCTGAAAAACTTCCCAAATATCCTAAAAAAGCAAGTCTAACATCTGTTCAACTTTAAACCCCCTTTACCCCTGTAAATCATGACACATATAAAATCTGAATGGCGTATATATCCTCAAAAGTGATTGTTAATAATCCATGCAGCATAAAGATTTTCACTTTAGTGAGTCTGCTGGTCTTATTGCTTAACCCACTGGGGAATGGAACCAGTTTTTTTTTATCATCATTATTCGAATTCTGTGTTTTTGTGACATTGTTGCAGTAAATAGATAAAATATAAGTTAAAAAATGTATTAGGGATGAAAAAAATTCTAATAAATGATCTCATTGACTGTACATAATGATTGGTTCCCACACAGTCCATTAATAAATGATCTCATTGGCTGTACATAATGATTGGTTCCCACATGGTCCACTAATAAATGATCTCATTGACTGCACATAATGATTGGTTACCATACTGCCCACTAATAAATGATCTCATTGGCTGTACATAATGATTGGTTCCCACATGGTTCACTAATAAATGATCTCATTGACTGTACATAATGATTAGTTCCCCTCCACAGGGCCCATCTGTGCTAGTGGGAAAAATTTAAAATACTGGACAGATTTCCCATGCTTTGTATTTAAGGGCTAATGACTATAAATCATGTATTTTTTAGAGAATATTACATCACCATGGTAAAATGGGCAACGAGTACCAAGGTGGCGGTGAACTGGTTAAACAGGGAGCAGAACATCTCTATATTAACCCTCTGTGATGCCACAACCGGGATCTGTACCAAGGTGAGAGTCATTCAGCAATGTTTGAAATCAGAGTTAACTAGTGGATTTCTACAACATCCCTGCACCACCAGAGATGGTTTTGAGATACCTTACGACATTGCTGCTAATATTGTAGAAACTGTTTAGAATCTGATTGCACAATCTTACTGTAAATGTGGAATATAAGGGATGACTATGCAATCTATAAAAATGATAAGTGAGGTACTGTAGTCACTAGAGATGTCCGAACTTCGCAAAATCTGGTCCCCTCGAGGATCCGCGAATTTTCGGAAAAATTAGAAAATTCAAAAATCCGCGAGCGAACCCATTAAAATGAAAAATTCTTCGAAAATACAAGTAATCCTCTTACTTTTGAAAATTTTCAAAAATACGTATTTTCCCGTATTTTCAAAAGTACGTAAAATCCTCGTAATTTCGAAAATTTTCGAAAATACTTTTTTCATGCATTTTCGAAAATACGTAAAATCCTCGTAATTTCGAAAATTTTCAAAAACGCGGTTCGGAAAAGTTCGGAAGGTGGAAAACCCGCGATATCTGCCATTCGCGAACGGGGTAAATGCGCCGCGGATTCGGGTTCGGATCCGCGAACTGGGCCATCACTAGTAGTCACATTCCTCACAGCTTTTGACTATAAATGGCTAGGAAATGGGCAAGTCTTATCCCACTCTGCCCCATCCAGTTGCACCCTTGAACTGACCTTGTCATGCCAAGATCCCTCATTCCCACCCCACCCTTCATTCCAGAAAAGGCTTGAGATACATTCAGAATTGGTCTTACCCCTTGCATGACTTTAAATCATGAATAAAGTCAAATAAACATGTTTCAAGAACAATATTCAATCGTTAACTAGGGCTGCACCGGTGACATTTTTAAAATCTGTGCTAAAGTTGTGCTAACCTATTGTAAACTAGGGATTTTCGCCCAGCGCCCCTTTTATCAATTCCCTGGCACGTTCCATGGATCGCACTGTGATAGTAACATAGAAGAAATGTCCCTGATTCGATGGATCCTTCTCTCCCATCACTATCTCAGATTTCTTATTATAGCTGGGAGCGGAATTTGCACCTGCGATTCATTAAAATCACAACAAATAACACACAAAGGACTTAATCCTGTGTTGCGATAAGAGACAGATCGCGGCTGATTTGTGAAATTGGAAATAACGGAATAAAATAGATTAATTGTATATATCTAATTAGAGGAATTGCCCTTTTCACAAACTACAACATCAATAAAAGATTTTCCAGGCACCTGCCACTAATTACACATTATAATTTATATATATTTATGAATTTACGGAAAACTGAATGCCACCGGTTCTCCATCGGAAAAGCCTCTCCCCGTTCTGGTGGAATGAACCCATCTATCAACAGAAATGAGAAGAACCAGGTGTCTCTTTAATGCGAATATTTCAGAAAATGATGATTAAAACAATTTATTTTCTAACCAAGGAAAAGCAGTGCAGACATCCTTCCCTACTTCCCCCTTTCCCTAGCTCAGTGAATCCAGACATGCTCAATAGGATTAAGCCAATAGGAGAGAGGATACTGAATTTATTATCATAAATTATTAATTTGATGCAAGTGGTACATAAAGTCAAACGTTTTGTTTTTTTGGAGAGTGAATGTAAATAAATGTAATGTCTATTTGTTGTTTTAATGTTTTATAAAACAGATATTTGTTTTCTCTATTTAGAAACACGAGGATGAAAGTGAAGCTTGGTTGCACCGGCAGGTAAGTAGAAATATGTTTTTTGGATGATTATGTCACATAAGATTTTAAAAAACATGTCCACCACTGGTAGTTACAGCAGTCAGTATTTGAATGCCTTTTCTTGCATACTAATGTAATACTGTGGTGGATAAAAGATTCTCAGGGTTATTCAATAAAAGTTCTTATCGTTTAAAATGGTGCTAATTTTGCCCCAACCAATCAGATGTTAGCTTTCAAATGTTAAATAAGATCTGATTGGTTGGGGCAAAATTAGCACCATTTTAAATGATAAGAACTTTTATTGAATCTCCCTATTTGTTTCTACCCCTTGACAACACTGATGGAGATAAATGGTTAGACTCTTGGGTCCTTAAAATATTTATATATAAATATTACAAAAAAACAATAACCGTGTGTCTTTGATTGGCCAGAATGAAGAGCCAATCTTCTCAAAGGATGGCAGGAAGTTCTTCTTTGTAAGGGCGATTCCACAGGGAGGCCGTGGGAAGTTCCACCACATCGCTATGTCTTCCTCTTTGGTAAGAAAATGACCCAATTATGAGGAGAAACATCAAATGATCTAGAAATAAATGTTATTCTGCTTTCATTTTATCTTAATATTCCAGAAAACAATTTATTGTATTTATAGAATGTCCTGAATTGGATGGGATTGTACTGGTTTTGTGCAGTTCTGGTACAGATCCACCAGGTCAATCTTAAAGGGAATATAAACCCCGACCCTCCAACAAAATTTGACATCTAGAACCAGTAGAGATGCTGGTTTTTAGATGCCAAGTTTTGTTCTGATATTTGTTAATCCGACTGGATCAGAATTTTTCAAATTTTCAATAGCATTTTCCAATTTTTGATAGACCTTTTCGATTTTCCGACTTTTTTCTAATGGAATTTTCAAAATTTCAAATGGTGTTTCCAATTTCTGATTTCTTGATAAAATGTTGAGTTTGAAAATTTTGAGTCAGTTAGATCTACAGATGGAAACTAGCAGGGTCGTTCAATAAAAGTTCTTATGGTTTAAAATGGTGCTAATTTTGCCCCAACCAATCAGATGTTAGCTTTCAAATGTTAAATAACATCTGATTGGTTGGGGCAAAAATTAGCCACATTTTAAACCATAAGAACTTATATTGAATCTCCCTGGTTTGTTAAAAAAATGGAATTCATCACTAATAACCAGAAACCTCCAAAACCTCAAAGGACATTGCAGAACGAATATATACTTTACCCATGCTGCCTTGGGTTCTTTCTGGAAGCAGTCATCAGTAGAGATGGCCGGTTCGCGGACCCGAACCTGGATCCGCCGCGGATTTATCACGTCCGCGAACGGCGGATTATTCCGGATTTTCCGGATTTCCGCCTTCCGAACTCCGACACCGCGGTTATTTTTTTTTTTACGAAAATTTTCGAAAATACGAGTATCTCCGTAATTACGAGAATCCGCGATCTTCCGGGCCCGGAAACGCGAAGATCCATCGTAATTACGAGGATTCTCGTAATTACGAGAATTTCCGTAAAAACGAGACATTCTTGTAAATTCGAATTTTTGGGGCTTATTTTCAAGACGGAGCAAGCCACATGACCCAAATTAGCCAATGGCAGCTAACAATTATTGCCAGCCCCCGGTATAAAAGGCTGCTTCACAGGCGACATTTTGTCAGTGTGTTGGAGTGTGTTTAGTGGAGACCTGACAGTGTAGGAGTTGGAGAGAGATTTTTGCGCTTTTTTGAGCTTTTTGAGCTTTCTGTGTGTGGATTTCAGTGTGGTGGTTTAGCACTTGTGTTACCACCCCTGTATTCACACATCTTGAACCCACAGTCCTTTTAAGACTAACTTTGTGAGACCCAAAGTCCTTTTAAGACTAACCCCCTGTAAGTCCTTTGACAAATTTTGTGTTAGACCTTTTAGAGGTCTAGGTGTCCGTTTTTTTTGTTTGTCTTTCTGTATCTGTGTGTCAGTGTCTGTGTGTTTTGTGTAGCTGACAGTGCTGCCTTTAGCAGCAATCAGCAGCTTTGCTGTCTGATCTGCTGTTTGCTGTCAGTTGTGTCGGTGTCCTATTTGTGCTTTTAGTGTAAAAAAAAAAAAAAAAAAAAAAAAAAAGCTTTGTGTTTATTTGTTGCTTCTGTGTTGTTTTGTTGCTTTGTCTTTTTGTGTGTGTGTGTGTGTGTGTGTGTATTTATATATTATTTAATATATATATTATTTTTTTGGGGATAATTTGGGAGGGGAAATGCCTGGCAGGGCAAGAGGGAGACCCAGGAGCAGGGGTGCTTCTGCACGTGGAGGGAGAGGGAGAGGGAGAGGCAGAGGAGAGCCTACTGAAGGCTCTGGCCAGGAGCTACCTGGCCCTTCGCAGGGCAGCCGGGTTACCGTGCCCGATATTTTTAGGGGTAGCCGGGCTAGGCTATCCCTTCTGATCAAGGAAGGCGGGTAGTAGAGTGGATTACCCAGCCTTCCTCATCCACCTCCTCACCAGGCACAGAGCAGCCGAGCTGCTACTGTAGATATTGTGCCTGCTCCTTCCTCACCTGGAGCTCTACGGCGCATGGAACCTGATCCGCTCTTATCGAGTTCGTTGCCCACATGGCCCGTACCTTCGGGGATCCGGAGGAGGAGTCTCAGGATATTTTTCGCACACTATGTGTGGGCTAGTGTGCTTGAGGAGGAGCTGTGCACTGATGCACAATCTTTCCTGTCGCCCGAGGCGGAGGAAGTGCTCAGTGCACAGGGGGACAGGAGGCTGACGTGTCACGCAGCAGTCTGTGAGCGCCAGGGAACTAATGCAGGGGGTGAGGTTCCAGATGCTGCTGCTGTTATGATGCAGCCTCCAGTATTGAGGAGGTGGAAGTGGACGATGAGGTCACCGATCGTCCATGGGTGCCCTCTGTGAGAGAGGAGGATGTAGTGTCTCTGAGGGATGTCCCTCAGAGCATGAGCACGATCCTGAACCCAAGGCAGGACTGGGGGCAGGGGCCGGGCAAGGCAGTGCACCTAGTGGGCACGTGAGGTACGGCACCAATGAGACTGTGTGCCAGTGCCCCACACAGCAGTGACCTCTGCTCCGAGTCGTGTCGGTGGCTCAGCGGTGTGGGAGTTCTTCTCACTGCTCCAGTGACAGCACAGGTTGCAGTGTGCAAGTTGTGCCTGCAACGTGTTAGCCGTGGGAAGACCACATCACATTTGGGCACCTCCTCTATGAGGAGGCATATGATTCTGCACCACCTTTGCCCGGTGGGAGCAGCGGACAGGGACGTGCGGCACCCAACACGTTCCCACCTCGTGCCCAGGTAGCCACCGTTCCTCCTCCTCCCCCTCCGGCCCCATCAGCTGCTTCCTCGGTGGAAGTTAGGGGGGAGGCAGCCTTTGGCCCAGCGCGGTGTTAAGTAGGCCTCTGACACTGCTGCTGGAGCGTCAGCTAAAAGGCAGGTCTCTCTTCCCAGTTGTTGGAGCGGAGGCAGAAACTGTCCCCCAGTCACCCCCAAGCCAGCGTCTCACTGCCGCGCTTAGCCAAACTCCTGGCGGTGCAGCTGCTACCTTTCAGCCTGGTAGACAGTGCAGCGTTCAGGGAGTTTGTGGCCATTGGCACACCACAGTGGCAGGTCCCTGGCCGTATGGTACTTGCCCAGAAGGCAGTACCAGCCCTGCACGACCATCTGCAGGGCAATATATCTGCTTCGCTGGACCACAGTGGGGCAAGTGTGTGCCACATTACTATGGACGCGTGGTCCAGCAAGCACGCCAGGGCGGTATGTGTCATTTACCGCCCAATGGGTCCCTCTGCTAGCCGGCAGAGACGCGGCACGGAGCGCAAGTGGGGATGATGGTGGTACCCCACCACGCATTGGTGATACGCCAGTCTCCACCCCCCCCTCCTCACCGGTGAGCTCTTCCGGACAGCTCCGTGCCCCCCCAGCCTATGCTTCGTGCCAGGCAGGCAGACGGTGCCATGCTAGTGTTGCAGCTTGTGTGCCTCGTGTGATAGGAGCCACACCGGGGCCGATTGCTGGCAGCACTGCAGGGCAGTTTGAGAGGTGGCTGACCCCACACCAACCTCTCAATAGGCAAGGTCGTGGTGACAATGCCACCAATATCCTGTCTGCCCTTCGCATGGGCAGAGTCACACATGTTCCTTGCCTGGCACACACGTTCTCAACCTGGTCGTCCAGCGGTTCCTCACCAAGTACCCTGGTCTCCATGAGGTACTGAGGATGGCTAGGAGGGTGTCCGTCACTTCAGGCGGTCATACACGGCCACAGCTCGTCTGGCCGAGTTTCACAGCAGAATGTTCTGCCGCAGAACCGCCTGATTGTGACACCCCCCACCCCTGGAACTCTAGTCTTATGTGCGCTAGAGGCTGCTCCAGCAGAGGCGAGCCATCATAGACTACTTGTACGAAGTACGAGGCAAGATCAGGCTCTGGGACTGGTTTTGCTGTTACCCCAGGCATGTGCTGCTTATAGAGATGCCTGCCGTGTGCTCGCGCCATTTGAGAGCCACCAGGATGGTAAGCCCAATGATGCCACCATTGGGATACCACCCACTGGTGTTCCTCCTGAGCACACTTGCGCGGCATACTCGACGGGCACTCGCTGCGAGCAGCAGGCCTGGAAGATGAGGGACGCCGACACCGTGATGCTTTCCGATGCCCGAACATCACGTGCAAGGAAGCAGTCCGTCCGAATGATGAGAGGGGGATTTAGGTGACCTGGACCAAGGGAAATGGGGCATTCCTCTAGGGGGACATCTCAACCCTCCCAAGTACCAACATGTCATTCGTGGTTGGGGAGAGGTTGAGCCCACACTACTGTCCTCAGTGACATCGAGGACATGGGGTCCTCTGCGGCAGGCAGTTTGCGCGCATGGGCCTTTCATGCTGCAATGCCTTCGCAAGGACCCCAGGATTAAGGCCATCAAAGAGAAGGAGCAGTACTGGGTGGCCACCCTTATCGATCCCCGCTATAAGGGTAAAGTGTCGGAGTTTATCCCGCATCTCAAGGGAAGGTATATGCAGCACTATGAGGCAACACTGCTACGTTGTCTTGTTCTGCCTTCCCAGGTGCTGGCAGGCCTACAGACTGATGTTGGGGATCAACGGGCTCACGTCCCCTGTGCCTGACAGGAGAGCAGCAGTACTGGAGGCGGCTCGCGGCCAACTTCAGGCTTGGTGCTTTCCAGCCACAGTTGCCAGGCCATCCATCTGGCAACTACCACAGGCAAACACCTCAGTCGCCAGGTCACCGACTTACAAAATCGGATCCAGGGCCGGTGTGAGCCCACATCAGAGACTGAGGATGCCACTGGACTACTGGGTGGCGAGGCTTGATATCCTGGCCCGAGTATGGCACAGCTATGCCATCGGGTCCTTTCATGCCGTCTCCAGTGTTCTTTTCCGAGAGGGACCTTTCAGCGCATCAGGGTGTTGTAACGGAGAGGAGGCCCCGTCTCTCCACTGAGAATGTGGACCGCCTTACATTCATCAAGATGAATGAGGCGTGGATCACATCTCAATACAGCACCCCTATTGCGATGCCCGTGACTGAAGGCCTCTGCCCCTGGCCACCCATACTACTGCTCCTTCCGCCTCATTTTTCCACCTAGAGGCTTAGCTGATCAAGCTTAGCTGGCAAATGGCTAAATTTTTCTTATTGGCAGGGCCATATATGGTCCTACCTTGCTCTACTGCATTCAGGTTATGAAAAACAAATGCTCAGCGACAACAGCTACTCTGTGGCTAATTTTCTAAGATTGGGTCGATCCTACTTGGCCCGAGAGCAGTACTCCATATTTGATCTTCGTTCTCTCTCCTGACGCACCTTTGTTGGTGTCACCTACTCTGACCATCTCATACAGCCGCAACACTACTCTGTGGCTAATGTTTTCAGCTCTGGGTCAATCCTGCCTGCCCGAGAGCAATACTCCATATTTGATCTTCTTTCTCTCTCCATGAGGCACCTTTTGGTGTCACCTACTCTCTGACCATCTCATACAGCCGCAACAGCTACTCTGTGGCTAATGTTTTCAGCTCTGGGTCATCCTCCTGCTGGCCCGAGAGCAGTACTCCATATTTGATCTCCGTTCTCTCTTCCATGAGGCACCTTGTGGTGTCACACCTACTCTGACCATCCATAGCCGCCAACAGCTACTCTGTGGCTAATGTTTTCAGCTCTGGGTCTATCCTGCCTGCCCGAGAGCAGTACGACTCCATATTTGATCTTCGTTCTCTCTCCATAGGCACCTTTGTGGTGTCACCTACTCTGACCATCTCATACACAGCCGCAACAGCTAACTCTGTGGCTAATGTTTTCAGCTCTGGGTCATCATCCTGCCTGGCCGAGAGCAGTACTCTCATTTGTCTTCGTTCTCTTCCCCATGAGGCACCTTTGTGGTGTCACCCTACTCTGACCATCCATACAACCGCCGCAAACAGCTACTCTGTGGCTAATGTTTTCAGCTCTGGGTCTATCCTGCCTGGCCCGAGAGCAGTACTCCACTATATTTGATCTTCGTTTCTCTCTCCATGAGGCACCTTTGTGGTCACCTACTCTAGACCATCTCAATACAGCCGCACAGCTACTCTGTGGCTAATGTTTTCACTCTGGTCAATCTCCTGCCTGGCCGGAGCAGTACTACTCCATGTCCAGTGGGGCCATGTCCCGTGGGCCCCTTCAACAATGTGGCAAACTGCAGGGTGCCTGCTGTAACTCAATGGTGCTGTTCCTACGAAGCCTTACCCTTTCAACCTCTTCCCTTGCACGTGCATACTCTGAGGAGAGTAGGCAATGGGTTGAGGGTAGGTCCAGTGGGGCCAAGCCTCTGCCTGGCCCCACAACAATGGTGGCAAACTGCAGGCCCTGCTGTAACACAATGGTGCTGTTCCTACGAAGCATTACCCTTTTCCACCTGCTTTCCCTAGCACGATGCATACCTTGAGGGAGAGTAGCCATGGGTGAGGGGTATGTCCATGGGGCCAGCTTGCCTGGCTCTTCACAATGGTGGCAAACTGCATGTGCCTGCCTGTAACTCATGCTGCTGTTCCTACGAAGCCTTACCCTTTCACCTGCTTCCCTAGCACGATGCTATCTTGAGGGAGAGTAGCCAATGGGTGAGGGGTATTCCAGTGGGGCCAAGCCGGCCTGGCCCCACAATAATGGTGGCAAACTGCAGTGGGCCTGCTGTAACTCAATGGTGCTGTTCCTGAAGCCTACCCTTTCACCTGCTTTCCCTTGCACGATGCATACTCTGAGGGAGAGTAGCCAATGGGTGAGGGATGTCCATTGGCCAAGCCTGCCTGGCTCTTCAACATGTGGCAAACTGCAGTGGGCCTGCTGTAACACAATTGTGCTGTTCCTACGAAGCCTTACCCTTTCAACCTGCTTCCCCTTGCACGATGCATACTCTGAGGGAGAGTAGCCAATGGGGTGAGGGGTATGTCCAGTGGGGCCAAGCTTGCCTGGGCCCCACAACAATGGTGGCAAACTGCAGTGTGCCTGCTGTAACTCAATGGTGCTGTTTCCTACGAAGCCTACCCTTTCACCTGCTTTCCTAGCACGTATCATCCTTGAGGAGAGTAGCCAATGGGTGAGGGGTATGTCCAGTGGGGCCAAGCTTGCCTGGCTCTTCAACAATGGTGGCAAACTGCAGTGTGCCTGCTGTAACTCAATGCTGCTGTTCCTACGAAGCCTACCCTTTCACCTGCTTCCCTAGCACGATGCTATCTGAGGGAGAGTAGCCAATGGGGTAGGGGTATGTCCAGTGGGGCCAAGCCTGCCTGGCCCCACAATAATGGTGGCAACTGCAGTGGGCCTGCTGTAACTCAATGGTGCTGTTCCTACGAAGCCTTACCCTTTCACCTGCTTTCCTTGCACGTGCATACTCTGAGGGAGAGTAGCCAGGGGTGAGGGTATGTCCTGGGGGCCAAGCCTGCCTGGCTCTTCAACAATGGTGGCAAACTGCAGTGGGCCTGCTGTAACACATGGTGCTGTCTCCTACGAAGCCTTACCCTTTTCACCTGCTTTCCCTTGCACGATGCATCACTCTGAGGGAGAGTAGCCAATGGGTGGGGGTATGTCCAGTGGGGCCAAGCTTGCCTGGCCCCACAACAATGGTGGCAAACTGCAGTGTGCCTGCTGTAACTCAATGGTGCTGTTTCCTACGAAGCCTTACCCTTTCACCTGCTTTCCCTAGCAGATGCATACCTTGAGGGAGAGTAGCCAATGAGGTGAGGGGTATGTCCAGTGGGGCCAAGCTTGCCTGGCTCTCAACATGGTGGCAAACTGCAGTGGGGCCTGCTGTAACTCAATGCTGCTTTCCTACGAAGCCTTACCCTTTCACCTGCTTTCCCTAGCACGATGCATATCTTGAGGGAGAGTAGCCAATGGGGTGAGGGGTATGTCCAGTGGGGCCAAGCCTGCCTGGCCCCACAATAATGGTGGCAAACTGCAGTGGGCCTGCTGTAACTCATGGTGCTGTTCCTACGAAGCCTTACCCTTTCCACCTGCTTTCCCTTGCACATGCATACTCTGAGGGAGAGTAGCCAATAGAGTGGGGTATGTCCAGTGGGGCCAAGCTTGCCTGGCTCTTCAACAATGGTGGCAAACTGCAGTGTGCCTGCTGTAACTCATGGTGCTGTTCTTACGAAGCCTTACCCTTTCACCTGCTTTCCCTTGCACGATGCATACCTTTGAGGGAGAGTAGCCAATGAGGTGAGGGTATGTCCAGTGGGGCCAAGCTTGCCTCCCCCCACAACATGGTGGCAAACTGCAGTGTCCTCCTGCTGTAACTCAATGGTGCTGTTCCTACGAAGCCTTACCCTTTCACCTGCTTTCCCTTGCACGATGCATATCTTGAGGGAGAGTAGCCAATGGGTGAGGGTATGTCCAGTGGGGCCAAGCCTGCCTGGCCCCACAACAATGGTGGCAAACTGCAGTGGGCCTGCTGTAACTCAATGCTGCTGTTCCTACAAGCATTACCCTTTCACCTGCTTTCCCTACATGATGCATATCTTGAGGGAGAGTAGCCAATGGGGTGAGGGGTATGTCAGTGGGGCCAAGCCTGCCTGCCCACAACAATGGTGGCAAACCGCCAGTGGACATTATGTAAACCAGTACCCCCATCGCTGCTTCTTGCCTTGTTGTGTGCAAACTACATATAGGGGAATGTGGCCAATGTGGTGTGTGTAATGGCATTAATGGTAAGTTATATACAATTATAAGTACCACATATAGCTAGCTAATAGATATGTGTATTGTAATTTTTCAAATAAAAATGATTATGAATCTATCTGAATAATTTGATATATCGAAAAATAAAGCCCAAAAACATTTTTTTTTCAGAACTGTTTATTATATATATGAAATTTAAAAAAAAAAATATTTACAAAAAATAAACAAAACAAAAAAAAAGGGTTTACTGGGGTGCCCTCCTCTCCAGTCTGGTCAGGCGGCGGTCCAGGCGGCGGTCCAGGCGCCGCACCATGTGGCGCATCTCCCGCCGCATGCTCTGTAGTTCTGTGGAGGAAGATATTGAGAAATGAGAGATGTTCGAGCACATTTCCTAAAGCACCATGCGGTAGATGCAATTTTGCACCTGATAACTACTTACACATACATGGTACTGCAATGCTATAATGTTGCGGTATGTGATAAAAAGGAAAGCTCAGTATAAATATCATTATTTCTAAAATTCTTAGTTTATATTATGCATACCTAGTTATGGTACAGTGATTTTCTACGATGGCTGTTGGATGGGTTCACCTTGCTCAGACTCTACTGAGCAACTGAATCAACCCAGGCGCTGGGTCAAGGGCAAGACCATAACGGTCTCTATTAGGGTCCTGCAAACAGGAAGTCATTATTTCCGTTGCATTTATTTATACACAGACCAATGCTGATTGCTGAATGGGCATTAAGGTAATTGGGATGGATAAATACTCTGCTCTTTTTTCCTTAAAGTATAATAGTATATATAATTATCACTGAACTCCACTTAAAGCGATATTATTGCATCATGGGGGTCACTTGATAAACAGCAGGAGTAATGCTGGCTTAAAACATTACGTTTATTGCTAAATTGTATCAGAACATTCTTGGTTTTGTATACTAGGACTGTGCTACATCAAAATTTTTGGAAGTGGTGCAGCCCCCTAAAAGCATTGTCAAAACCCACAGTACCCAATGTTGCATCATGTAGCGTGGATTTTACACTGGGAAAATACAGATATTAATAGTCTGTATATAACATTTTCATTAACGTTAGATATGATTTACTTACGATTCTCAAGCATGGCCGCCAGAGTGACTGGAGAGGCAGGAGGTGCTGGAGGGGCTGGAGAGGGTGAGGACCTGGAGGGGGCTGGAGAGGGTGGAGGGGGTGGGAGGTGGAGGGCCTGTAGAGGCTGGTCCTGCTTCTAGAAAAAAAAATGTTTTATTTCAACAATCACCGTCCAATCCATTAGATATATTATAAGAACATTTCCTAAAAGGCTATGTATTGAACATTTCTTGGATAATTTTGGACGTTTGGACCGAATTTCGTGACTTAAGCTTAAAAACTGAGGGACAAGTTACCGCCCAACAATGGGAGTTGGGGCCAATAAATGGGAATGAAAAATGAGAAGCTCTGTCTCTCAAGCCAAATTAATAGATTTGTTTCCTTTTTTATTTTCGAAAATTTTTTTATCAGTGAAATAATAAAATTCAATTAATTATCAATGATAATTTCACTAATTATTTGCTGACATCAAGGTCAATAAAAAGATTAAAAAATTGCTTAGGATGCACTTACGTGTCTGGCTGGTCCCCGTTCCCTCCTCTTCTTGGGGCGGTGGACTGCCCGGGGGGCGATGGTGAGCCCGGAGGGGGCAAGGGACTGCCCGGAGGGGCCATGGGCTGCCCGTAGCCTGAGGGCTAGTTGGTGGTAGTGCTAAAAAAAAGGAAATTTATTTTAACTCTCACTGTCATTAAATGTTCAAATACATTTACTAAAACAATTCTCGGAGAAGTTGACAAAAATTATGCAAACATTTTGAAAGAAAGGGCTTGGACATATCACGTGTTAAAAGCACACATAGTGTGGCACAATAATGTGTCCTCAATTTTTGCACAATTATGCTATCGTACTGCACTCACTGGCAATACACATGAGCACACCGGAAACACGCGCTTGTTTCTGGAGGGCTCGTGTGCGCTGTAATGTGGCCTTGGACAAATGAAAGATTTAGAAAAAATGTTTTTTTTTTCAATAGGCTTGCACTTACATCTTCCTCTGGCGGGGACGGTGGTGGGGGTGGGGTTACCGAGGAAGATTCCCTGCAAATTAAAATAAAAATACATAATGAAGATATATCTAAAGGAATATTTTTAATTATATACTTTGAATTCTGCTTGAAAATACAGATTAAATAAGGCAATATTTAGTTTCTTTAAAGTCAATCATATTTCTATGGCAATGATTTCATACCTTATTCTGGCTAAGTACTTAATTTTTATTGTGTGTATTGTAGCCCGGAAAGGGAAAAGTTGGTTGGTGTAGGGGGCATCAGTACTGTGTGTATTGTATCGGTATAGATTTTGTGGGTAACACAACATTTTAATTTTGGAGTGTATAAATCAATTTTTAATAATTGATCACCATTTTTTTTTTGACTTACTTTCCCTTCAAATAGGGCTGCCATGTAACTAAAAGGGTGGGCCAGTAAAGTGTGTGTTAACTGTGTCTATTGTGGGTATCAGTGTGCATTTATAAGATAAAAAGAAATCAATTTTTAATGATCGATTTCATTTTAACTTTACTTAGCCTTAAATAAGGCTGCCATGGAAATGGAAGGGGGGGCCACCAAGTGTGTCTATGTGTGGGTATCATTTTAAATTTATAGGTGTTATGTTAAATAAAGTCACTTTTCAGTGATTTATTTTTTGACTTATACTTACCCTTTAAATATGGGCTGATATTGAATAAACAAGAATAATAATAATGTAATAATAACCGTGAATGAAAAAATACAAAGAACTATCGTCTCTCTGATCCTCTCTCTCCTCAGCCAAATTTAAGGATTATGATGTTTTTAAAACATATTATATATAATATGTTTTTGTCAGAAGTGATTAAAATATTTTACTACTAGTATTATAATAGTATATAATAAAAGTATACTTGCCTTCTATCATTTGCCGAACGGCACCATAACCACTTGAGCCCTCTCTGCCTCTGAGGTCTGACCACTGCCTCTGAGGGTAGAGACAGTGTGTCTGGTATCCGAAGCGTCGCAGGAGCGGCGCTGTAGCCCCCATTATCTGCGCCTCCGGCGCCGCACATGATGGGTGCCAGGGGGGAAATCATCACCCCCTGAGCAGGAGTAGTTCGGGCATATAGTTTGCCTTGCAGCACTGGCCATTTTGATAGGCAGGAAGTTCCGGTTCCTCTTTTTTTACGGAAATCCTCGTTTTAACGGAAATCCTCGTTTTTACGGAGATTCGCGGACTTACGGAAATCCTCGTTTTTATTACGGCAATCCTCGTTTTTACGGAGATTCGCGGACTTACGGAAATCCTCGGTTTTAACGGAGATCCTCGTTTTTACGGAAATCTCGTATTTCGAAAAATACTGTTCTCGCTAGCGGACTGTAATTTTTAGGTATTGTGGATTGAACGTGTTTTCTAAGGACATTACCCAGGTCCCTGAGTGATTAAGTTAACATTACCAAGGCTATTTAACCACTTTTAATGGCGTGTTTTGCCGAACTTCTCATTTTAAATACGTTTTAAACGGGTCCGCTCTCGGGATTTTCGAATTTAACGGATTTTTTCGAAAATCCGCGGATCCTCGCGCGACCGGATTTTTCGAAGTTCGGACATCTCTGTCATCAGTAGGGAAAAAAAAAATTGGGGGGCCGGTTTTGTCGCGGATCCGCCGCAGATTTATCCCGTTCGCGAATGTCGGATTTTCCGCCTTCTGAACCGCGGATTTCTCGTATTTTCAAAAATTTTCGAAATTATGAGGATTTCCCGTATTTTCGAAAATATGGATTTTTTGGAAATTTTTGAAATTACGAGGATTTCTTGTATTTTTGAAAAATACTTATTTTCGAAAATTTTCGAAATTACGCGGATTTCTTGTATTTTCGAAAATACGTATTTTCTCGTATTTTCGAGGATTTTTTTCATTTTAATGGGTCCGCTCGCGGATTTTCGAATTTTCTAATTTTTTCGAAAATTCGCGGATCCCCGAGCGGACCGGATTTTCCAAAGTTCGGACATCTCTAGTCATCAGTCAAGGCAGTGACTATGACATTATGGCCTAGACATGTGACTGCTTCCCAAGATGCCTCCTCTACCATTGTGTGATCTTGTAACAAGCTTTTAAAGCATGCAGAGGTGGCATAAACCGTAAAAAGATTGTGTCAGTAACAATCAACATTAAGAAGCATGCCCACCTTAAAGGGTTTGTCCATCCGTGTAACAAAAAAAACTGGTGACCTGTCAGTTATCTTCCCTGCCACCCCAAATGCTATTTCCCCCAGTTAATTATATGTATTTATTACCAGATATTTAATGATAAGTTCCATTCTGGAAAAGGTAGATGTCCACCCTAATGTTTTTTATTTAGGTGGAACTTTTCCCATTGCTAATTATGTACAGAAAGGATTCCCATTAAATAGCTAATTACTAGTAGAGTAGCCTGACTGTACAGACTTCTACCTTCACTCACACAGCTGACATCTATTTGTTTGAATAAATGAAAAATGAGATCTGCCTGGGGGTACATGGGGGACACTAATATTTTAGGTGTTGACTTGCCCTGACGGCTGATTGGTTATTGTTTCTGTTCTTTGTCATTGATATTTGTATTTCCTAAGCTTGTGTGTATCTTGTCGTTCTGCCCATTTGCAATATTTTCACACTTGTCAATCTTCCACAAAAGAGTAATCTCCCCCGACGCAGAATGATTGAAATTAGAGAAAAGAAATGTCGCTGCGGGCTATGTTACAGGGCAGATTGTCACTACTGGGTGTGCTGTAGCCTCCCAGCGCTTGTGTTGGAGCTGACTTGCTGCTTTGCGTTTTTTTTTTTATATTAAAGTCAGATGCTTGCCCATGTCAATCTTGCGTAATGTTTTAATCCTATATTTATAGTGAAAGCCTGGAGGGAAATCCTGATTCCAGTGGTCTGACAAAGTTTTATTATTTATCTTTTATCCCTTCTTTAAGTAAAATCTAAGCAAATTTCCCCTTTAAATCCCCTTTCCCTTTTCCACGCAAACAAGGAGACAGAACATACATTGTAAATAAATAAAAGTGACCTACTAATTACATTGTAGCAGGTGACTGGATACAATGTTGCAGTCAGGTTCCAGGTGTTCTAAAGTGTCCTGATTGATGGATTCCCTGTACATAATAACATGGGAATAGTAATACTGGGAAAGTAGAGAATATAAATTTATCAAATTTATAGAAAAGGCCTTTTGACTCTTTTTTTAATACAGTTAATAATATTTTGAATAATATTTTGATTATTCATAATATTGTTGTTTTTATTCAGACACTACAGCATTTTGTAAAAAAAAAAAAAAAAAACTTGCAAAATAAAGATATTACAAATTTGACCTTAACATTTACAGCCAAAGGAATATTCAAACAGGGGTGGGGGTTTAATTCTAAATTTGATTATTTATCAAAAAAAATTTGTTCCACAAAAATTATTTATTGAAATTTCTCTTAATTTTTTTTTTTAATTTTCTTTTCAACATTGGTGAAAATTTATTAGGTGGAATCGAATCTGGCGGCTGATTTCTCGATTTAAAATTTCAACACTAGCATATTTAGAGATTTCACAATGTGTTTCCTAGTATTAAGTTAATCCATAAATAGCCAATATAAAGTTAAGATTTTTAATGTATAGTTCTTAAAGAACTAACAGGGAGATTCAATAAAAGTTCTTATAGTTTAAAATAGTGCTAATTTTCTAATTTTGCCCCAACCAATCAGATCTTTTTTAACATTTGAAAGCTAACATCTGATTGGTTGGGGCAAAATTAGCACCATTTTTAATGAATTTCCCGGTAAGAATGTAAAATAAAACTTATAGTGTTATTCAAGTTCTCATCTTTAAAAAATGGTGCTAATTTTGCCCCAACCAATCAGATGTTAGTTTTCAAATGTTAAATAATATCTGATTGGTTGGGGCAAAATTAGCACCATTTTTAACGATAAGAATGTGTAATGAATCTCCCGGTAAGAATATAAAATAATACTTAGTGTATCACATAAAGTTTATTCTGTTTTTGAGTATCTTTGTTTTGCCATTATAGTTCATGTTAAAATGTACCATTTGGGATCCGTCTCTTTTCGATGTATAAAGGGGTAACCGGAGTTAACCAATGGCGTTTTTGTGATGGAAAGAAACATAACAGATAGACATCAGCATTCATCCTCCAAGCTGTGCTGGTCGTCTTCCCAGGAATTCATTTGCATGTTTATTAATAAGGGATCCTTATCTTTATTTTTCATTCGGCTATAAAGGACGGTTACTGAGTATTGTCTCTGTCCAGCTGGACATCCAGGGAACCAGTGCTCAGAAAACAGAAAGAATAAACTAAATATTCACCAAATAGACCAGGGCCCACTGATCTCCCCATGCTAATGCATTGTTCTATTTAACAAGTGAGACCCTTCTTAAAATGCACAGAGCTGAAATGTCATTTGGTTTGTGTCATTTGAAATTCAAACTCGTTATCGCTCACATTGGATTATGGAAAATTGGCTTGTCCTGTCATCTTCTTTCATTTTTTGGAAGACATTTGTTAATGGGCATGGACAAGATGTTAAATGGGGTATTTCAGGATAAATAATGCTATATTACACAGCATGAATATCCTGTAAATAAGATCCTTATAAACGGTGATTAGCTATGTCATCAGGTATAATCGGTTTGTAACTATGTCATCAGTTCTAATAATTTCATCACATGACTCAATTTTATATTATAAACAATCATGTGCCCCCTAATTTACAAATCCTGATTTATAAATAGAATTAAGATGCTATTTTTGCCAGCGACTGGGAAATATGGTGACTAGGGATGGCATAGAACTCGAACCCGAGTTCGAGCCGAACTGTTCGAGTTCGAATGGACCCGGACTTCTCGAACTATCTCGGACGCGGACTTTCGATATTTCCCGGACTTTCGATGATTTATCGAATGTTCGAACGTTCGAGTATCGAATCCGCGAGTAAAATGTCCATGGTATCTAGGCGCGAACATCGAATCTGCGAGTAAAGTCTCCATTACAGCCTATACGCGAGTATCGAATCTGCGAGTAAAATGTCCATGTTACCTCGAACGTTCGAACGCGAAAGCTCGAAAGTAGCGCGCGTGAGAGTAAAATCGATTTTACGAAAGTCCTGGATATTGGAACATGTTCCCCAGACCATTTCCCAGGTCCCACAGCCATTTACATTAAGTTACCATTAATATTTTAGTTGTATTTGACTCGAACTTTTCGAACTATTTGCCTCCCATAGACTTTAATGGGTCCGTTTTTTAACTTTCGAACTTTTACAATAGTTCGAAAGTTCGAAAACGGACCGAACTTTCAATAGTTCGACCATCTCTAATGGTGACCCAGATATTTGGTAATATTAATGTGATATGTTCAGGGTCACCAAGAAATTGGTCAAAGGCAAATAAAATATACATTAAAAGTGCAAATTTATCAAAGGTGAGTGAAGCAGTGGCCATGTGGTATCCTAAACAGTCAAATTTACTATGATCCCATCTGGCAAAACATACCTGTTCCAATCTCTGCGCCATGGTGGGTACCATCCATCCAGGACCCTGCCCCCCACAGAAAAAATACAAAGATTCCCGATGAATAGGGGACAATGTATCCTAAAGGCGACCTAGATCTGGTTTTCAAGTACGTTTTGGAGGGGAGGACCTATACGTGATATATTTCTCAATTAATTACCCAAGATTGCTGTAGACTGTGAGATGTTCCTTTACCATATTTGTTCTTCCCGCAACCAACTCCCAGAAACAATAATTTTGTATGTCCTACATAAATTGAGACAAGAGGCTGTTTTTCAAATAAACTGTTCTGAAAGTGGAGAGTCGGCATTCATAAATTACGAGGACTCATATTCAGGTAAGACTCTCGGGCTACTGAGTTAGACCAATCTGAAGAGTGGCAATTGGGTAGAACCAGCGACCAAGGACCAGAAGAACTAATGGAGACAAAGAATCATTGATTAAAAGGAACTTTATATTTGTGTTATTGGAAATGAGAGAAGACCTAAGAAACACCTTCCATTTTTGTATTAAAAGATCATAAATCCCAACAAAACTCTGTAATTGTATACATCACAATATTAGGTATGATGTTACGTTCTTTAAAAGGCAATTATTTTATTTCACCGATACCTTATTTAAACACTTTTGAACGAAGAAAAGGAGTGAAAAGGGAAGGGTCAACCTGAGCGCCAGCTTTTTTCTTAGGACATACCCGCGTTCTTCCTGTCTGTGGTCGGTTTGTAAGTTTGATGCGTTATCAACATCAATAAATGACGGGGTTGCAAAAACCCATGCGAAGCCAAGGGAAAAGGTAACTCTGTCCTTTATCCCAATGTTTTGCTTGACAAACAGATAAATGTAGTGAACCTAGCCCCAAGCGAGGAAATACACTGTTCCTCATGCATCTATGATGCTAATAGCTGTTTACCCCTTGTCAAACTCATTACACTGGCTTCAAGTGCTATAATACAATTGATCAAAAATAAAACATACATTTATATTGCCATAACACGGGGCTTTTATTATATACGATACCCATAGGGCTGAAGAATGAGTATTAGGAAATGTTATGGACCATTTATAACAAAAGTGTATTTCCATACAGCACTGTGCAACATTTCGCCATTGAAAAAAGCAAAAACCGCTGGGTGCCGAGAGGTAAAAAACAACATCACCACGATTGCGTTGGTGGAAAGGTTAAGCCTGCAGGTTTTTGATACTTAAAAGCGAAAAAAAAATACTCATATGAAAAATTGTTCGAACAATTACATTCTTGTTCAAACCTCATTGATTGGTGCAGAGTTATTACCAGGTTTGTGACTCAAGGCCCCAGCGGCTTAATCAGATAGTAACGAACTGTGGGGACCACGTTAATCGTATAGTAGAAAGTTAACATAGTTTCTACACACCTTCCCTTAATTTCTGATGTTGACTATCAGTTTGGTGGCATAGAAAAACGAATGAAAATGAAACACCAAATAAAGGAGAAAAACAATTATTTAAAACACTGAAAAGTCCGAAAACAGAACGAAATACAACCCTGTAATTATTTATAGGGAAAAGGGGTGAAATGCACCCAAACTTATGGCAATGTATTTAGAAGCAACACCAAGGAAGTTAATCACGATTAAGGTCAAATAAAAAAATAACAGCATAAGCGTTTCATTTCAACCGAGACAAGAAGATGTTAGTAAGGATAGAATTATCACGTCACAGTTGCTGAGTGATTTATTTCCGCGCTCCTTCATGAACCTAAGATTTATGAAAAAAAATCCTTCCCGTGGATCAACTGTTAGGATGCATGAGATCGTGTGGTCTTGACTAGATTGGAGCTACAGACTAGATGTAATGTATGTCTTTAATTGAGACCTCAATACGTACTACACTACACACATATCGTACTTGTACTATACTATCTATCGACTATACTATCCGCGGATATTTAATTGCCCCTGAACACTGTCAGATACTCCTTCATAATTATCCTCCAGCGCACAAATTCAGATACCTGCCTGCATAATATGTTCGATACCTCCCTGGCAATAATGTATCACTCCTGCGCCAAATGTTCGGTAGGTTCGGGACCGTCCCTGCATAATGTATCCTCCTGCACAATGTCAGATCCACTCCTGCATAATGTATCCTCCTGCACAATTTCATGACTCCCTCCTCGCATATGTTTCGGATTACCTCCTGCAATAATAGTATCCTCCTGCACAATGTTGCGGGATACCGTCCTCCTGCATAATGTATCCGATCCTTCACAATGTCAAATTCCAGAAGAATAGCCCTCCTGCATAATGTATGGAACCTCCTGCACAATGTCAGATACCTGCCTGCATAATGTATCCAGATGAGATGGTAAAATTAATCCCTCACTGGCAACAATGTCGCAGATAGCTCCTGCAAATGTCTCTATCCTGTGCACAATGTTCAGATACCTCCTTCCTGCATAAGTATACCTCCTGGCACAAGTGTCATATAGTCTCCTAGCATAATGTATCCTCCGTAGCACAATGTCAGAATCTAGACTTACTGTCCTCCTGAGCATATGGTACCTCTGCACATGTCAGAATACCTCCCTGCAAATTGGAAAATTCTGATACGCTCACTGCATATGTATCCTCCTGCACAATGATCAGATACCTCCTCCTAGCACCAATGTCGGCATACCTCCTGCATAATGTACCCCGCCCTATCCTCCTGCACAATGTCGATAAAAACCTCCTGCCATACTGTATCCTCACCTGCACAATGGGTCAGAAAGATACCACCGCAAAAAAAAAAGAAAGGGCGAATCCATTCCTACTGTAGGGTCCTCCTGCACAAAAATGGGTCGAGGAAATACCCCTGCAAATGTTCTAAAACATGAGGACCAAAGACCGGGATGCCGGAAAAAATGCGGAGTGGAAGGATATAGAGTAGAAAAATCTCAAACAACTGGCAGGGACAAACTAGATACAGATACCGGGGTGAAGGGGAAAAAAAAGGGAAGAAAAGTGGCACTGACATATCTGGTACTTCCAGCCCGTCAAACCTGCACGGAAGGTGGTACAAAGTCGACCAAGTCTGCATACGGAATATCAAGAATCCTGCACAGAGGAAAACAAAAAAAAAAAAAAAGATGGGTCATGATTACCGAAAGAGGAAAAAGGAGGAAGGGGGAAAAAGAACGGGGAGGGGGAAAAGGGGAGGGGAAAAAAAAGGAGGGAAAAAAAGGGGGGGTCCTGCAGACTAATTTAGGGAGGAATAAAACAGCTAAACCTGCAGCAATGGGTAACAGAAAAGGGGATGGAGGGGAGAAGAAGGGGAAGTAACGCAAGGAAAAGAGAACAAGGAAACCACCGGTAAACGGGGGGAAAGACAAGGGAAGGGGGATAAAAGAGGAAGAGGAGAGGAACGGGAGGGAGGCGTAGGGGGGGGTTGAGTGAACGAGGAAGGGGCGTGCGGGGGGTACCTGTCCCTCCATTTCCTCCTCATAAGCGCACTCACCTACTGGGAAACGGGGTAAGGAATCGATCCTGCCCCCTGTCCTCTCCCCGAAATGCCTTCCTCATGTATCTGCGTCATATTTTTTTTTTTCCTTCCTCTACAATGTCCAGATCCCTCCTGCCCAATGTTGAATGTATGATAAGATAAAGATGGGCACTCTTGACATTAAACCATTTACTTTTATGAACTCTGGCAATGTCATATTTGCTCAATTTAGTATTTTTTCTAAGACGGATTTAGTAGACAGAGACATCTTACAAACAGGTACTAGGAAGTGTGCTAGAAGACTTCCTATACGTTAAAAATTGTGCTAATTTTGCCCCAACCTCGAGGTTAGCTTTCAATGTTGAAAAGACGGATCTGACTGTGGTTGGGACAAAATAAGCACTATTTATAAACAATAATAACTTTATTGAATAACCTGATAGTGGCACAGACATTTTGAACGTTTTTAATTGACAAACATAGCCAGTTAAGTATTAATTGTTTGCAACAGTTGTTCATGTTGGCCAACTAACATGGATTAGATTTAAACGTTTGATCAATCAGTGTAATATCGTAAAAAAGACTGGATGGTTTTAACTTTCCCGACATTGTCCCAAGACATTTCCCATCTTGCCAAGGGAAAATAAAGAGTTTTTGTAAGGCAAGCCAGAAGGGACAGAACTCTTCAATACTATCACTGGACCTTAAGAAGTCCTACAGGGGGTTTACCCAGTCTAATTGTGACTCTTCAGTTATATTTTTTGAGGTGTATACTTATTAAATCTTTTGTTTCTCTCTCTAATTTTGCATTTTTACTCAAAACAAATTTATTATTCGATCTGACAAACAATGAATTATAGGATAGTCTGTCTCTTCTTAGACAATTATTAGAAGACGTGATGAAACGGGTCAAGTTTGTAAGAATTTTTTTAACTGTTTTTTAAGTTTTTAAAATAAACTCCAGTCTATTTTCCTAGGGCAAGAGATATCTAAAACAACATAGGTAGGTTTGGTAAATTGGATGCAACTACCTGTTGTCATGTGTGGAATTCTTGTATAGAATGTGTAATAAAATTGAATATGTACTTCCCCTTATGGAGCTGTGATCGTTGGTGCTTGAGTAATACTAAGTGAGAGGAGATCCGTTTCTTTCAAAACTGTGATAAAGTGACTCTGCCAGCAGAATTCATTCCAATAGAAGTCTTCACCATTTAAAAGAGAAGTCGCAGAGTAAAAAGAAAGAAGGAGGAAGGGAGGATGATGTACGGCAGAGACAGTGTCTGTAGTGGAGGTTGGTGCAGAACTTAGACAGTGTCGGCAGACACTACGAAGAGGCAGTGCAAAGTAAGGAGGGTGGGGACATTAAGACACTCCCTAAACATTAAAAAATAAATGCCATAGGCAGCATTTAAATATGTAACTTATGTATCCTTTACCCGCACTTGGTCACCGGTAGCTCTTCAGGGCATGGATCTCTTTCTAATAGCTGTATGTCAGGACACCGTCACTTATTTTATATATAGATTCTTAACTATGACCAATTTATTTATGTAAATTATCACTTGTCTGTATAATGACACTTATCCCGTCTGTATACTCTGATACTTTTATAATGTACAGACTGGCTGCGTACATTAAGGGTGAACCTGCACACGTTACTAAAAAACAAACGTTTGGGGGGCACTTTAAGGGCTATGTCCACCCTTCTAAAAACTTTTTATTATTTATATGTTGTAGGAGGTGCATTCCTCCCCCACCCCAACCACCGGCCTTTAGTTATTGTATTAGATGGCCAGAACTCATAAATCTTGTACTTACCTTCCGCCACTATCCTCTGCCGCAACTGGGCTGCTGCCCGGCCTTTCTGGCTATCACATACACTGCAAGCAGGGGGCTGGACAGCAGCTGCGTATGGGGGAGTTTGCTTGCACATAATAATAATGGCAAGTTATTTGATATTGAAACAAAGGGTTAATACTAGGGTGAGAGGAGACCAAAATTGGAGTGGGAGAGGGATGGCACTGCAATGGCAAATTGGGGGGAGAGACAGGGAGTCAGAATCTATATGGACTCTTGCTCTCGCTCCTGTGGCCAGGTTTTTTTGGACTTTGGGGGGGGGGGGGGACTACAGGGGAGTGGCCAATTTGGAATCAGGTGATGTAAGGTAAGGGTTATTTCCGGCACTACACAGTGGGCCATCGTAATGGGGGGAATTATAGATTTTTTGGGGTGGTGGGACATGCCCTTTAACCAGAGAGACACACTGATTAAGCACTAACACGAAGAGATCAGTTGCGTGAAGTAGATCAACATAGAAAACAGGAGATGATTATTACGCGTCACCAGATTGTATATTTGTACTGTCACAGTAAATTAACTTATTGTAGCAAAGCACCACAAGCATGACCATCACAAAACCGATCACCTTCCACGACTGGGCGGAGATCAGGGAGTCTGACACCTGTGGGGGTGATGTCTGGCTCCAAGAACCACGTATAGACAATGCTTCATACCGTATGCCAGCCAATGGTGTGGAGATGAACATTCCGGAGAACAGGCTTGTCCTTCCGTAAATATCAATTTTGCAGATTGGACATGTTTGGATATCTAACAAATGCCTGCGTATATTCTGGCAGCAATGCTCATACTGCCATTAGAGCCTACCCCTACCTGTGGTTATGATCATGGACTTGCCCCCATGGACTGTCTTAACATTTGCAAGGAAGCTGGTGATGGAACGACACATGTCTTTGTAAAGTTTCCAATGTCTTATCTGCAGCACAAACCATAAACTGGTCCTTATTAATATTTCTAAATTTGTAATTTTGGTGCCAACAAAGCAACGAATGATCGCAGCTTGCGATTCACTGTGTTAAGTCCAGTAGCGTGGTGAAAATAGAGAACATCAAACAGGGGCCAGTCAGCACGAGGTGGTGCTCAGTGGTTAGCATGCTGCCTTAGCCAGCGCTTGAGGTCCTGAGTCGAATTCGATGACACAATCTGTAAGTAATTTGTTATGTTCTCCCCGTTCTGCGTCGGTATTCCCCATCCTCCTTCCTCCGGCACTCTGGTTTCCCCCAACAAAGCATTGTTAAAGCATCTACCGGAACTGTAGCTCCTATATAAGAATAAAATAGATACCATAACAATAAGCAAACTCAAAAAGCGATTGTCTGAGAATCAAAATCGCATTTGTAAATGCCAGGAAACATATACCCCATATCAGGTACAAACACGAAAGACTCCTCATGTGACAAGAACCTTCAGCACCACTTCTAGTGCTAAATAATATGGCCGCTTATTTGTTTTGTCACTTGGACTGAAACTTTTTTAAACACAATTGCGATTTTTGACATTTTTTATAAATATGATTTTTTGTATGGTGATATTCGAAGATGGAGACCATCAGTTACCCTTTCAAAGTTATAATTAATGGAGAAAACCAAGGGCACATTTGGTTTATTAAAAACCCTCACAAAGTAACACAAATTCTACCTTCATGCTTTAAACGACAATGTGTTTCTTTTTTCTCTAAGTCGTCGTCGCCATCTTCTGGTGTCAATTTTGTGTATTACAGCAATACAACAAACAATCCTTTTACAACATAAACTACTTCCTACTAGATAGCCATTTTTACCTCGCTTTGTAATAGCCCAGCCCAGGGTTTAAAATCTAAAATCTAGAGAGAAATCCGTCTGATAGATCTTACAGCTATTGAATACCACATGTCTGATATTTTCAGACGCAACAAATTTGCCTAAAATCAGTCTGATCACAGATACAGCAATTGATATTATCATCCGATTGATACAAAACATCTGTCCGGACGGTCAGTCAAGCCCACCCAATAATTGGCTTGTACTTCCTGTAAATATTAAAGCTATTTGCCCTTGCAAGTATACAGATCTATATTATAGTTGGTCTGCTATTAAAGATTAGTGGGCTAAGCCTACTAATGTTTAGATGCCTTGTCACCAAGCAGAGAGTATTGTAAGATCAAGGAGATAAAGGAGAAGTAATACTAAGTATTTACCCGCATGTACAACAGTATCCAATTTCCTAGCCTGTACTATAACTGCCCCGTTGTAGTCTAAAGTGTTTTCAGATTGTACGAAACAAATGTTTCGGGCCAATCGGAGGCCAGCAACGTTGTGTAGTCACTTTTACGTAGTCCAAAATGGACGTTCGGATCGGGATCATTGCCCGAACGCGTTTCTGGGCGATGGCCACACACGGGCAAGATTATCGGGGTTGAACACTTTTCATTCGTACACACATCGTGCATCAGGTGCAGCACAATTACTCCCTGCTGTGCTGCCAGCTGATCAACCACATAACAGAGAAGAAATTTCATCCAGACACGAACAGGACTGAAAGTTCCAAAAGCTGGGGTTGATTGACTAGAAATTATATGCTGTAAAGCCATTTAAATTGGTACTGCAATGTTTGGCATACTATAGATCAGGGCATGTTCAATTGTTTGTCACTTCTTACTAATAAATATATTACATATCATGTAAATATAGAGCCAATTGTACACATGTAATAGAATGAATATCTGACACTGAATAAGTAAATATCGGCATTGTGTACTGTAATAGCATAAATATATATACACTATAATTGAATAATAGGCATTGTACTAGGTAATAAAATAAATATATTACACTATAATGTAATATAGGCATTGTACTGTAATATAATAAATATATTACACTAATAATGTAAAATATTAGGCATTGTACTGTAATATAATAAATATATTAAAAAAAAAAACAAAAAAACTATAATGTAAATATAAGGCACTTGTACTGTAATATAATAATATCTTACCCTATAATGTGAATATAGACATTGTACTGTTAATATAATAAATATATTACACTATAAATGTCAATATAGGCATTGTACTGTATATAATATATAACTATATGTGAATTAGACATTGTAACTGTATATAATAATATATTACACTATAATGTGAATATAGACATTGTACTGTAAATAAATAATATATTACAACTATAAATGTAAATATAGACATTGTACTTAACTTCTAACAGGGTTACTCAAATAATGTTCTTATTGTTTAAAATGGTGCTAATTTTGCCCCACCAATCAGTGTTAGTTCAAATGTTAAATAGATCTGATTGTTAAAATTAGCACCATTTTAAGATAAGAATTTATGAATCTCCCTGAAAAAAAAAAATTCTCTACAGAACTATAATGTAAATATAGGCATTGGTACTGTAATTAAATAAATATAATTACAACTATAATGTACATATAGGCATTGTACTGTCTATACTAAATATATTACACTACATGTAAGTTAGGCATTGTACTGTAATATACGAAATATTTATACTATAATGTATGTATAGGCATTGTACTGTCAATATAATAAATATATATTAACACTATAATGTAAGTATAGGCATTGTACTGTGAACAATACAAGTATATAGATTACACACTAGGATGTAAATATATACAGTTGTACTGGAAAGCATCATAAATCTATTACACTTTAATGTGAACATATAGACATTATACTGTATAACACAATATTTTACATACTATAATATAGAAATTGCACTGTGTAACATAATAAATATATTAACTTAATTAAATATAGACATTGTACTATAACATTAATAATATATGACACTGAGATGTAAGTATACAGACATTGTACTGTAACATCAATAAGATTATTACACTATAATATAAATATAGACTTGTCTGTAACACAACGAAATATATTATACTATAAATTTGATATGAACACATTGTAACTGTAACATTATATATTATACTACTAATAAGGGCCCGTCTACCACTTGTCGAGTGAGACAGTTGTCTCAGGCACACACCTGTACTGGAAATAAGAAGGCATAGACCGCAGTGGTGTGGAAAAACTGTTTTTTCCTTTACCGGTCCAAGATAAAAAGAAAATGTTCTCCTAGTCAAACAGATATGATGTTTTCATTAAATCATTTTATATATGGTTAGGTAGCTTTGTTTATTAGGCAGGTTAGGACTCTTGGTTAGTTAGGTCCCTGCGAAAAGGTCTACCATTGACATGGCTGTGACAAATCTTTTGGCTAAAATCTTTTATCAAAATTTCCGGCCTGGAAATGAATCAGGGCGGCATCAGAAAGTTTTAAAGGGTATGTATCCACCCTAAAAAATAGCGTATTTTTTATATCCTGACTCCACTAGTCCTAGCTGCCCCCAGCCATTTTGCAAGCAGAAACCGGCGACAGGCGGAGGAAATACAGGAAGGGTGAATTAAGAGTTTTGGGGGGCTTGTGCTTGAATATAAAAAATACCCGGTTGGGCTGGGGGACATGGGGGGAGCAGGATATTAAGGTAGCTTTACACTAGGGGGAGGGATAGTAGACGGAGGGCGAGGGAGGGGGGAGAAGTGTCACTGCAGGTAACGCATGCAGAAGTTCTCCCGGAGGCCAGTAGGCAGGCAGAGCCCGATATGGACCGCTGCTATCCTCCTGGTCGTCAGTTTTGTGGGACTTTGGGGGGGACTACAGAGAACCGAGATGGAGCTGGGAGTGAGGGTAAGGATTACCCTCAACTAGCATGGTGGGGCCAGTCAGTATTGGGGGATTGAAATAGTTTTAGGGTGGACATTCCCTTTTAACTCTGGCAGCAATCAACACTGCATACTGGCCCTACTATAATTGAATTCACTGTAACCTAATAAATACATTATAAGTATATATCATAGTAATATAGCAAGGTATATCTGTTATGTAATTCAATTAAGATCAACTGGCGTGAAGTTTTAGAATTTCTTTATGACTTTCTCAAGTTCAGAATATTGCAGAGGTTACAGAACACCAACCACCAGATCTGTAATTTTGAATGTTTGACTCCCCGTCACCCTTTAGATCACAAACAACTTGGTGTCATCATAACCCTGTCATGCACCAGAGACGAGCTGAGATAACCTCCCCACTAGCACAAGTGGCGAAAGGCTAAAGAAAATGAAAAGCCCTAGAGCCTTGAAAACTTGTGAATATCAGACTGGGCCTATTCGTCAAAAGAAGTTAAGGTCAAGAAAAGAACACTAATACCACAGTGAAGGGGAAAAGCCAAGACATGAGAAGAACAGTTCATCCCCACATGTAGCAGGGTGCTCCGTGAGAAATTAGAAGAATTTCAATAAACAGAAAAACCGTTCCCTGTCTGTCTTTAACAACGAACACACACTGAGGCAAGCAATTGGTACATCCGAAAGACCCAATACCCAACACAAGAAAAGCACAATCATATACGCAGTGTAGTGGCAGATGAAGAGTGAAAATCTATACGCAGTGCAGAGTAAAAGCGACATCATTACGCAGTGCATGCAGTAAAGAATTATCTGATTTGTTTGTGGGGAAGACCAAACACAACTTGCATCACGTATGGCCCAGCACAGAAGAGCCAATTCCTCTGGTCAGGACTCAGCTATGTCCTGGCATCTAAGGAACAACATACACTTTAAAAGATTAGAATGTAACATATTGGCAAAGAAGAACTTGACGTGGTTCAAAGAGGTGTAAACAGGCCATTTAGTGTAATAAAAAACCAAGCCTAATAGAGGTGGGGGGGGGTTCGACAGCCAACTGTCCGTGCAATGTAACTAAGCGTTTTTGGCACCCTTACCCTGGGCGGTTCCTATCAACGCCTCTTAGCCACTATCCAAAATCACAGACGCCCAAAACACTTGGCTTGTGATTTTTTTTCAAACCAAAAAGAAAAAAAAGTGCTAATTGGGATTTTCCGGGTACAGATATTGCCAAAGACATCTTGTACAAGTACATTCTGATTGGAGAAGCATCGGATTCAACTAACGGAGAAGGTCTTCAAGGAACTAAACTTCAACTATCCAGTTGATGCTAATTGAATCCAACAGATATACCATTACCTGGATGGAAAGAATCATTACAGATATAGAACCATGACCTGGATGGAGATATTACAGATATAGCCATGGGACCTGGATGGAAAGAATATTACAGATATAACAGTGACCTGGTGATGAATGATATTAACGTAGATAATCGCGTAGGACCTGATGAATGATATTCAGATATACCGTGACCTTGATGAATGAATATTACAGATATAAGACCACGTTTTGGCACCTGGATAATGAATAGTCAATAGAACACGGTGACCTGGATGAGGGAATATTACAGATATAACGCAGTGACCTGGATGATGAATTATTAACAGATGATAAAAAGAACCACTGACACATGTATGAAATGAATATTACAGATATACCTTGACCTCTGGATAAATGAGATATACGGGAATATACCGTGACCTGGATGGAAAAATATGTACAGATATAATACCAGGTGACCACTGAGGATTAGATGAATTTTACAGTATACCGGACCTGGATGAATGAATACTTACAGATATACCGTGGACCTGGATGGAGTTAATTTCAGATATACCGGTGACATGGATGAATGAATAATTACATGATATCATGAGCTGGATGAATGAATAGATAGCAGATATAACCAGTGTGACATGGGATGATGAATATGTACCATAGTAACCAATGACCTGGATGAATGGAATATTACAGATATACCATGACCTGGATGATGAATTTACAGATATACCATGACCTGGATGGAATGAATATTACAGATTTTAACCTTACCGTGGACCGGGATGAATGATTTACATGTGTATAGCCATGACCTGGATGAATAGAATATTACAGATGTCTACCGATACCTGGATGAATTGATATTATGAAGTGATATAAACCAGTGACATGGATGAATGATTATTACGTTAAGAAACCATGAGTGGATGGAATGAATTTACAGATATAACCATCACCGTGGATGGACATGAATATTACAATAGTACCATGACCTGGAGTGAATGAATATTCCAGATATGCACCATTGACTTGGAGGAATGAATATTCCAATATACCATGACCTGGATAGGATGAGATTTACGATATACCATGACCTGGATGAATGACTATTACAATGATATACGCGTGACCGTAGGATGAAGGGAATAATATACAGATATACCGTGACCTGGATGATGAAATATTCAAGATATACCTATGACCTGGATGAAATGAATCTTACAGATATGGCCATAGACCACTGGATGACTGGAACGCTTCACAGTGTAAGGAATACTAGAGGCTTCTAGGCGTTTATCAGTGACAGTTATGGTGGGGGTGGGGGGGTGGACATGCCCTTTAAATTCATAATATGAAAAGCCACAGTACAAGGTACTATAAACAGCAGTATAAAATTTATGAACTTTTAAATGGCATGTCACCCCAAACCCTATTTTCGGCAATACTTACCTTTGCTCATCCCCGGCACTCGCAAAGAAAAAGAATTATTAAGCCTCTAAGTTCCTGCAGCTCTCTCCTGTCTCTTTAAGGAGTTATCGAAAGTCAAAGCGCACAATGGTATGATGTCTAGCCCACTTACGATGTTTGTGTATAGGCATCAGGAGGCAAAGTGCGGCAAGAGACCAATTGGACTAAAAGTTTGAGTGCCGACACATACAAACAAAAATGATTTATGGGTGAATTTACCACCATGCGTCAAACTACAATAGTTTAAAAAGCTGACAACGACATAGTGTGTAATCCTGTATTATGAATTTAAAATGAGTCTCTCGCCTAGACCCTACTAGTCTTCCTCTCAAGGTTAGTCAACCATCCTCTCCAAGCACTTTACAAGCTTGACACATGCTCAGAGGAGGCAGCAAAGGTGGAAATTGCTCTAGTCTTGGATGGTGATCTCATGACTACTGCTACCAGAAGAACCAACGGGAAGCGTACATCGGACGCATTCGGGTTAAGAGTGAGTCCTCACATCTTTCAATTTGCACATCTTTTGCGATTAAATATTTGGGGATGATTTAACCTGTGATAAGACAGTTTTTCATTGAGGAGTTATCATCTTGGCCCTTCAAAATTTGTACAAGAAGCTACAAATAGACACAGGCACAGCTCATAGTGGAAAGAACAACAAAGCAGAGCTACCCCACAGGAAACAGCCTGGATCCTGTAACAGACATCCCTCATGGGCAACATTTCTTTAGACACATGTTTTTCGACATGTTATTTTTTCTTTACATGTGTAACGTGTGAAAATCCCACTTTTACATATGCTGTATACATTCTAAATTCCCTTTCTTTCGTTTGATCCATTGTGTGCACCTGCAAGGAGGTTTATTATGGAACTGCAAATTAAATGGGAAATATTTTTGTAAGGCTGAAATGTTGCTTCTAAGATGAATTAGTTTCATCTATTGGACAACCAAGTATTCCACAATGATAGCTTCACACTCTGAAATAGTGCACAAAATACCAAACAGTAATTACCAGAGATTGAAATGACAAGACAAGCTGAATCAGAACAGAAAAATAAGAACACAGATGAAAAATACATTTAGAAATGTTTTAAATATTCAGGTTATGAGGAAACAGTGGATAGCCCAAATTTTCGGCAACACAAACACAAATCCCCGGAAAGCAGGTGGCAAAAATTAAAGGCCACAGAAACGATTAATGTCCAAACAGTTTAACTCCCCCCTCCCATTACAGCTCCCAGGGTTTAGGATTTCTCCAATTGCTTGCAACGTACTATGAGTTGTGATTGCCTAAACAGCTGGAGTGGCAAGGTAAACCAACTGCCAACTGCCCCCGCTAAACCCCCCTAGAGAAGAGGCACTTTGTCTTTACCTGCTCCACTGGCGTGTAGGTGTTGCACCAGACCAGGCATGTCCGAGAAGAGGTGCGAAAGGAGGAATAAATTGACGTTTCCTTCCTGCAACTCGTGAACTCGCGCTGCTGACTGCTCACTGCTTCGGTTTCCCGCACGTAAGGTAAAGTATTGCCTGGTGAACCCTAGTATAAAGCCCAAGGTTAGCTTTTCTGGGTCATTTTAAAGAATAAACACTTTAGTTTATATAACGGTATTCCTTGTTCCTTGCCTGGCTACTGTGTATGACCCTTGGCTTCGTCTGACCTACACTTCTGCCTTACCCTTTTAATCTTGGCCTATCCGTCGGCCCTTGTGTTTTTGTATGCTTTGCCTCAGTTTCTTGTGGTATGGCCGGGCCTCAGCACCTGTATCTTGCACTCTGAGTTCCGGGAGCAACAGTGATCATTCAGACCTAGAGATGGGCTCCGTGGTCCGACCCAAAAACCGCCAGGATCCGACACGTGACCTCCAACTCTACGGTTCCAATCCGAATGGAGAGCCATCGCGAATCTTAGGGACTCGGACCGGGAACAACATTTTATGCTAATTTTTCGAATGTACAGAGCTATTTTCAGATAAGTTCGAAAACACGGCATCAATGGTATGAAAAGCCTTGAAAATACGATCCTCGGAAAAAACTCGAAACTGGGTCCTCATTCTGATCGAGAACCGAGGTATTTTTGAATGTGCGGAGGACATTGTTGAACAAGTGTCGAAAAATGTGTTGCGGTTTTCGGAACGAAAACCGAATGAAACAAGGCGAAGTATCGCCATCTCTATTAGCGGCAGAACAGGGGCTTGTCTAGATCGATGACAGAAGTGCAGTAGATTGAGGCATAGGTGTGATTCTATGCAGTAAACTCTGGTATTACAGTATGTAAGGAATTATCGCGTGTTCTCCGTTAGTTAATCCCAGTATAATCATTTCTTCTTATATAAGAAATGTTGGAGCAAACTGTGGATTTATGGGGTAAAGGTGGGACAGACATTTGTATTCTGTCCTACCTAAATATTTTCGGATACACAATTATAACATATCTGTCCTGACTCCACAAAAGATACAATTTTTATTCTTCATTAGGGCATCTTACACGCATAATCAATTCTTAACAATTCTACACTACTTAAAAGGATGAAAGAAAAGATTTCCAATCACGTAGACTCAATTAATGGCAAACAATTATTAGAACGGAGTTTGAAGATTTAATTCAAAGAATCTATGGTTTTAGCAATCCTATCGCCCCGAAATAAACTTTCTCCTGGGTGTGTCTACTCTGTGAATAATATGACTATTTGTAAGTCATAATTAAGTTTGGAAGGAGCGGAAAACTCGCAGCGCCAATTAAAAGTCAACCGTCGGCTCATTCAAAAGCTGAATTAAAGCCTGTAACGTAAACTATTTGGTTTTGAGTAGAAGAAGTGAAGTTGTCCAATTGGTGGTTATGGGTACATATGTGCATAGTTATTAGAAGCAAACTGATACCACAATACACATAGCACAAATACCCATTGTGAAAATACATAACTATGGCTTTGGGGCATATTGGACAAGTTTTGAATTCTCACTAGCACAGAAAATCATTCATCGGGATGGTACTTATACTCTAACTGGAGTTGTAGTTCTGAAAAATAAACACATTACTGTATTTAAAATTATAGAATAAACAACAATTACTGTATTTATGATAATAATAACCATTACTGTAATTACGTGAAATAATAATAAACAGCATTACTGTATTTTATGATACATAATGAAACACATACTGGTTGTTATTATAATAATAAACACATTACTGTATTTAGATAATAATAAACCACAGTAACTGTGATTTATGATATAATAAAAGCACATTACTGTATTTATGATATAGTAAACACATATACTGTAATTTATTATAATAATACACTGTACTGTATTTAATGATATATAAAACAGCAACAATTTACTAGTCTTGTATTATGATAAATAAACACATTACTGGATTTATGATCTAATAAACACATTAACATGTATTTATGATTAATACTAATCATTACTGTTTTATGAGAATAATAAACACCAGGTACTGGTAGTTGACATAAATAATAAACAACATTAACTAAGGGTAGTTTAGGATAAATCAGATAAACCATAGACTGGGGTAGTTAGGATAATACAATAAACACATTACGGGTAGTTAGGATACTAATAAACACAATTAGCTGTATTAGGATAGATAATTAACACATTACTGTAGTTAGGTAATAAACACATTACTGTAGTTAGGATAATAAACACATTACTGTATTTAGGATAATAAACACATTACTTGTAGTTAATGTATGATAAACACATTACTGGGTAGTTAGGATCCTAAACACATATAGCTGTAGTTTTATGATAATAACGCCCATTACTGTATTATGATAATAACAGACATTACTGTAATATGTTATGACAAAACTAATAACACATTACTGGTAGTTATAGAACAGTATGATAGTAACCATAGTAAGTTAAGGTTTGAATAAGACATTCTTCCATCATGATAAGTAAACACAAATAGCTGTAGTTATGGTAATAACAACATTACTGTATTATGGTAATAAACCACATTACTGTAGTTTATGAAACAGACACAATTCTGTGTTAGATATCACACATACTGTGTTAGGATAATAACACATTACTTAGTTAGGATATACACACATTACTGTATTATGTAATAACACATTACTGTAGTTATGGTAAATAACACATTACTGAGTTATGATAACAAACCATTACTGTAGTTATGGTAATAAACACATTACTGTAGTTATGATAATAAAAACAATATTGGAGTTTATGGGTAAATAACACATTAACTGTGCTATGATAATACACCATTACTGTAGTATGATAATAGCCTTTACTGTATTTATGGTAATAAAACAAACATTACTGTGTATGTAAGAACACATTACTGTAGTTTATGAGAATAAACAACATTACTGTAAGTTATGGTAATAACCCCTTCTGTAGTTATGTTACTAAAACAATATTGTAGTTATGGTAATACACACATTACTGTAGTTGATGGTAATAAAACACTTACTGTAGTTATGACAATACACACATTATGTAGTTATGAAAATAACAAACACATTACTGTAGTTATGGTAATAAACACATTACTGTAGTTATGGGACTAACACATTACTGTAGTTATGTAATAAACACATTACTGTAGTTGATGGTAAATGAAACACTTATTACTGTAAGTTATTGATAAGTAAACACATTACTACTGTAGTTATGATAATAAACAATTACTGTAGTTGCATGAGTAATAAAACGCAATACTGTTAGTTATGATAATAAACACATTTACTCTGTATTTATGGTAATAAAAAAAAACACATTACTGTAGTGTCTGGTAAATAAACACCACCATTACGTGTAGTTTGGGTAATGAAACAACATTACTAGAGTGTTTATGGTAAGTAAAACACAGTACATAGTATTTTACACCTCAAAGGCACAAATTCAGTCATAAAAATATCAACGACATTCTATTCGTATCTACAATTTTTTTACCATTTAAATGGAAAAGATAGGACATTTTCCAATATGAATATATAAAATGACACATTTTATTATATTCAAATATTAGAAATGTTTTTGTTTTTCTTACTATCCTTGACTATGCCGCTCATATCTACATCGAAGATCAAGAGAAAAATAAATAAGTCTACTAGTTAGCAGTTTACAGAAATACTACAGATTTTGGTAAAAAAAGCCAAACTGTGTTTTGCCGTATTAGTCAATATATCTATATAAAAGGTAAAAAAGTACTGTGATACTCTTATATGGTGGCCTTGTTGACATGCTTTTAGAGGACTAAAGTTTTCCTCTTTAATCTATAAAATATATCTAATACTATATATCATATGCTTCTGCCTAGCTGTTCCCTGAATGAGTGTGATACACACCACAATGCCTGCATCTTGTGTAGCCATGGGGTATGCTGATACATAAATTGTGGGCAGAAAATAAAATGGTAACAGAATTATTTTTTAAGAGAGTTTAGTTGGAAAAAAAAATAGTCATCGCCCCAACCCTAGGCCCAATTGCATGATAGTGGCGAATAGAGATGGACTGATACTTTAAAACATGAACCGCCACCCCAACCGCCGAACCAACGGTTTCCGAACTGCATTTGTACAGATCCAATGGAACCCTTGTTTCCACAGCAACCACAATGTAATATACGGTGTTACGTGGGTATTGCTGGCACCAATTTCTAGTGGGCGTTGTGTAGTATGGCTAGTTAGATTAGCGGCCACAGTACAGCAGTAAGTCTAGCGAGGACTTTAAGATCGCATATTCTCGGGCAGGTTAGAAGTGTTCAACATCGGGCTCGTAAGTTTCCTTTAGCATTCCGGTCCCTCTTCCGCGCACGATGTAAGCCATTGGGAAATACTACACTCTACATGAGAGGCAATATTTTCTCCCATTGAGCTGTATTGCGGATTGTCCCTGACTTAGCATACGGGAGGCAACAGAACAGAGGAGCGCCATGAGATTTCTCATTAGGTGTTCTGCTGTTAAGGTAAATTAGCTCAGGGGTGAGGACTTATATTGATTTTACAGGTTGTTTCACCCTGGTACATATGAAACGAGGAATGTGAAAAGGTCGTAAGCCAGAAGAGCTGAGAGGCATTGGCTTGAGTGAAGGTGGGTAACGTAAGTACATTTCTGGCAGATTATGTAAAGTTAGAACCATAGTGGTTTACGGGTTTGTGTTTTTTCGATTTGGTGTGTATAATCCACGCACCACAAACAACCTTTTTGTTATCCTTAGTGTGTGGGCAAACCCCCTCCCACCCTACCACATGTTTAACAAAAGTCCTTCAGAAACTTCCGAGCCCCAGGTTCCCGTGCTATCCAGCACGTCTAAACGTAACTTTCCGGACAACGGTTCATGGGAAAAGGGAAGTAGGTCAAACAGAAACTGAAAATCAGCAATACACTGGGGAAACCACGGCAGCGTGACCTGGTAAGTAAGTTTAGATATCGTTGTATATAAAGAAGAGTTTTAAAAAAAGAAACCATAGCGGTTAGGGTTTGGAGAGGGTCCTTCCCTTAGCGGGACACATCTTAAATACAGTACTAGTCCAGACTAGTAGCTCCTTAACAAAACTAATTTGGGTGGGAGTCGGGAATATTCCAAGTCCTACCTCACCTGCCCCAGGTCTTTTCACATTTAAAAAAGCTAATTTTGTTAGGTGTATTACTTTTATGAACATTTCGTCCCACCGTTATCTGTTTGTGTATCTACTGTCGCATACCGACAAAGGGAAAGCTATGCAACAGTGAGTGTTTGTGTATGGAAACATTCGATCTTACACAGATACACAATTAACAACACACAAATACACCGCTGGGCCTAGCATCAGATATCTTTAGTGAAGGTTCTCGATTCACACCACAGTCATGGTACTGCATTCTGTTGTATTTTACAGTAGAAGATCAACTTGTAACTTGAAGTTTTATTTCCTTTAAGCACGTTTTTGTCCTAGTCATAGACGACTGGAACTCTCAATTCAGAATGACTTGTTAAACAGATCGTGTTGGTCACAATTAATACATTAGTAATATACCAGCCAGTGTTAGGAGGAGGGGCCTTCTGATAGCACATGTGGATGCATGTGGCTAAGAGGTGTTCATGGACGCCCAGGGAGGGTAAGGAGTCAAAACATACATTGTAGATGGTGCAGACATTTGGTCATGTCGAACCCCCCCTAACACTCTATTCAGCTTGTATTGATCTTTATTTTCACATACATGTACCATCCTTGACACTGGCCCTGAAACCAGGTCCTGGGTGAGAAACTTGTCTAATAGACCCTGACCGCAGCCTCACCGGAAGATTTCTTATCCGTCAACTTTTCTGCTGGCATACAGGATAAGGGAAGATGCTCATTGGTACTCAAACACCTCGGACACCAAGCTTTAAGGTTTTTGGGGGGGGACGCACACTCCTGGCCAATAACAAAGCACCGAGGCCCTAACAAGTGATCCAAACCAGTGCTTCAAGAAAAAACGGTCATAGACATTGTGCTATAAGACAAGTGTTCAAATGAATAAAGCCATTGAATAACAGTGGCATTGTATCACATCGCCTCTCCTGAAGGGCACATCGCATGTATAAGACTTACCCAAGACATACAGCATCAACTCCTTGGAACATACAAAGGTGGCAAATAGCCCTAGTCAACATCTGTAGGGACCATTGGTTTGGAATTCTAGAAATTTCCAGAACATCCCGTGAAACTCCCAGGATTTCACCAACAAGATGAAGATGTAGTACTACGGTGCGAGAGAAACTATGGTGTCCTATGATGTGACATCTACTCTTCATCCCTGTAGAAACCCCACTAACGGGCTGTTGAAGTAGTGAGAAAGTGACTATGACCAAGAAGCACCCTTAACCAAGTCAGAACAGACTTAACCCAGACCATTAACAGGTGTTTTCCTAACCCAGGACTTAGATGCCTTAATCTCACCTACTTCAAGATAGATAGATAGTCGATAAAGCACAAAACCTGATGAGTGATGTGCTATGGGATCCAGTCCAGTATTCACCCCGATGTCACCCATTGGTGCAAACCTTGACATGGAGTATAGTAAAAGGCATACGCACCTCGCATCACTGTTTCAGAATGTGGAGACACTGCTGTTAAATCTGCCAGAAGAAGTACAAAGCCATATTTTCACAGAAACCACATCAATGCGCTGTAAGACCCCCGCCCAGTAATGGAAATATCACTGCTGCATGCAATTTTACAAGGAAATAGAAGGTACAAACAACACACTGGCTTTCTTTGGTAACTGCTTGGTAAACGTCCCAGGGAGTAATGGGTAAAACTGGAAGTAGAGGTTTTACAAGGAAAACCAACACACACAGATCGATTATTTTGATGTTGACCCCACACCACCGCTTTAGATCACAAGCTAGGTGTCTCAAGAACCGGCAACACAGAGCTGAGAACTCCACCACGACAGGGAGGCGAAGAACTAAAGTAAATTAAACATCTCAGAGAAGCCCTGAAAAACGGTGTGATATCAGACTGGGCCTTTGTAAAAAGAAGTAGAGGAAAGAAAGACATGACTACCAACATGAGAGGAAAAGCAAGACAAGGGGAGGAGAAAGAACTGGTCTACATATGTAGCAGGGGTCCTCCGAGAAATTAATAAAGAGTTTTTTTACCAAAAACACAGTATCGCCTGTCTGCGTGGCAGTGCAGTGAAGAATGCTCTGATTTATGTGGGGGGAGACCAACAAAAAAAAGACAAAGAAAAAATAGCTAATAACGATTGCCCAGCACAGAAGAACCAATCCTCGGATTCAGGACTTCACCGTGTACCTGCATCTTAAAGGATAAGACAATACCGTGAAGGATTGTAATGTGAACAGCCATTGGCAAGGAACAGGAAGGACTAGGTTCAAAGAGAGGTGTTAAGGTGAGGCCATTTATGTGAAAATACAGAAACCAAGCCTGTGAATGCAGTAGGGGGGGTTCGTCGGTCAACAACTGTCTGCCAATGTACAATGCTGTTTTCTACCCTTACCGCTGGGCAGTATCCTATAGAACAGCAACCTATAACACCTTATAAACAATGCATATCACACCTTGCATGCCCAAAGATCCTTTAACACCTGGAATGGTCATATGCTAATTGAGACTTTCTCCACAGTACGTATTGCCACAGATTCTTATACAAAGTCCAGTTACTGAATTGAGAGATTAACTTTATGTCCAGTTTCATCGTAACTAATACCAGCAACAGATATAGCTAATCAGAATAGACTAATACAAGGCCCACGCACAGACAGTACACCAGCATGCCATATGCACAGATACAAACACTTATGCATATACACATACCGTAGCACACATTAGGGTGTGGTGGTGTATTTATTTGCTGCCCTGCCTGCAGTCCATCCCCCTCATTGGGTCTTATATATAATGTTCTGAGTTGTACATCTAGAGTAAGCTAGACTTAACAGGTTAAATGAAAATAGGGAAGATCAATTCAGGGGCATACAAGGTCGGTCTCAGGTCACCAGAGCTGTAGAATGTGTTCTGTTCAGATGGTCAGATTAGAAGGTAAAGGGCCCGACCAAAGGATGAGAGGGGGCCCGATCAGGGGTCAGGTTTTATACAGCCGGGTGTCCTAGACGAAGAGAAGGCCGAGTACCGACACTGAACATGGCTCTCAAATATCTAAACAAGAAGAAAGACGTGGATGATCCCGAATTATGTAAAATATCACAAAAATGATTTTTCTAAATAGATCCTAAGAGTATTCCTGGTTTATTATATGTCCAGTTCTCGATCAGCGGTTTTACGATCAACAGCTGACCAATAAACAAATAAAAGAAATCTTTTCTTCAAAGGGTTCAATTCTAAATCAAATCAAAGTATTGGGTGTAGCTGGACCCAGGCTGCATATCGGAGACTTTTCCGGGAAAGCCACGGCCCAAATAGACTGGGTGACATTTCTGGTCAGCGCCCCCAATAAGCAGAAAACAAACTCAGGAACAAGACGGTCCACAGCAAGAGAGACACCTCTCATCAAGAAAATCTCAACATTTAAATAAAATGCAAAAGATGGGACAACAAGGAGGCGGCGAGAAAGAAGAAGCGGTGAATTCGGATTTTGTTTTCAATGCTCACTTTGTGTTACAGAGGTGTCGAACAACCAGAAGAAAACATTTTAAAGACCATTATTGGACCCAATTTAACATTGGTTTAGCCTGCAATACATTATTTATCAACATAGACATTGTAGCCCGTTACATTAACGGGCGCTAGACATGTCTCCACCTACCACTGACGACTCACGCACACAGACAGGTACATATTAAATGTACCCAGTGGGGTGGTCCCAGTACATCAAACACTCTTAGATGCACATCAAGATGCCCAGAGGGTCACAGACTGGGATGTTAAAATATACATACCTTGTAAGTACCACTACCCACAATCAGGCTGGATCCCATATTAGACCAGAGGGCCCATATTATAGTTCTGTAATCAAGTATTGGACTTTGATATATTCACACCCTCTCCATTTCTCAAGAGAGGATCCTTAACACCTCCGGCACATGAAGATTTTGCTGCTGTCTATGAAAGTAGGCTGCCAAACTATAGATTTGTGCCAACAGGTAGAGGAGCGCGTGGCATCGTCCACAGTCTGTCCGTGCCTATAAAATCCATATTTCTATCAGTCTGTGTCAGGATTGGCAGCATTGTGCTCTATCCCCCAGCCAGATCTCTATCGTCTATATTCTGATGAGAGATGGTGTGGAGTCCCTGCGGGCAATGTGACACATAGAAATTTGGATATAGGCAGATAGGGATGGTTGACGTTTGCATATCGACTATGTACGAAATAATCTCTATCGCTGCTCTTATATCCCTATCGATCGTACTCTCGCATCTCAGTGTGCCGCTGCCATCGCTAATGTAACGGAGTGATGGAGATTGTGAATATAGGGCAGGACATAGGGGAGATGGGGTGGGGGACTGAGCTGCCGATTCTGCCCCCGTTGGGTAAGGTAATAGCCGAGAGTGGCCCTATTAGGATTAATTAGGCCATACCCCGTGTGCGGTGCATGTCCTGGTAGCAATAATGCAAATCAAGGCAGTGCTGGGGAGTTGGTCCCGTTAGAAGAAAGAGACATGGTCTAAGTTAGCAAGGTTTGCTAAACACTGTCTGATGAATGCAGGTACTGGGCCCCAAGAGCAATCCCCTTGTACACAGCATGCGCAGAAGGGTTCAAAAATGTCCCCAGGGGAGCCATGGACTCTCACAAGGACAACTGGAGTATCAGATTGAACTTAACGTACTCCTTCCTGCTCTCGATATGTAGATCGACGAGAGAGATTGAACAGCAACAGAACAGGCTACAGAGTTCCGGCCAGCTGGGGAAGGTGGGAGGGGGAGCGAGCTGGGGGAGATCTGGGGTCATCGGCAGCAGGCATACATGCCTGTTTGTCTTCTCCTCTATAGGATAACTGAAGTACAAGTATTGGGCAGAAAAATATTCTTCCTCTCGTCTGGGCCCCTATGCCAGTCCGGGCCCCATAACTGGAGTACCCCCTTTAACCGCCTCCTGATGGAAAATGCAAGCCCTGTAAGCTGCCACGCTCACCTTCCATCCAACCAAGGCACCCATTCTAATAGGTGCAATGTCAGTGGTAACGTGATTAAGTTAGGGAGGGAGTCTGGTGTGTAGAGACGATCCAATTATAGACCAAACGAGGTTCTAATAGATCATGAGACCAATCACCTCCAAGCTCTGACTACCAAGTGGAGGTTATGGAAGAGAAAAGTGATGTCATTTCACAAAGGTCACATGTACCGATTGCAAGGACAATGATCCAGCACAGGCAAAGACTTATATAGAAAATCTATTAGCTAGGGCAATACCTACCATGGGAGCAACCACAGGGGGGAACCGACAGACCAGGGGAGCCTTATCAATGTTATTTTCCCGTAGTGACAGTTTATGAAGCCTGCCTCCCAGACAACCTGCACTTTAGATGAAGCAGAGAGCACAAGCGAACGATAGGGGCCCATCATAGGTTTTGATTGTGCTGCAGGGCCCAGTGAATCCTCGATGTAGCAAGCCACTAAGATGGTCTAATGGGGCCTAATACACAACCAATGACCAAAGCAGGCGGGAGGATCAGGCGAGAGAGAGTCTCGATATCATAGAAAGCGATCAGTCTGGTTTCCAGGGGCGGTACCTGCAAGCCCCCGAGCACGCGAGATTGGAGACCGGGGAGCCCTTGGGACAGAACAGCCCGGCTGAGCCACCAGGAGCCTGTACTGCTAACGCCAAGACAGACAAGGGAAGTTGACCAGCCACCCATAAAGACCCCCTAGTCGGGCTCTAAGATCACACCATCCAACGGATCTCTTCCACGTCAGGAGAACTTCAGACAACGCGTATATAAGGAATATGAAGCATATGAGTGCAAAAGCAAGCAGTGTCTGTTTTAAAAAAGACCGAGACCAAACACGCTTCCCGAATCCGTTCATATTCCCGTTAAGTTTCGGATCGGCGGTGTTTTCAGCAAGGGGCAATGGTCCCAACCCACAAATCTACAAAAAATTTGCCCAAGTTAGCTTGCCCCTCTTATAGTTTTAAAACTCCTAAAATCCTTAACCCTACAGACCTGCTATCCTTATGGGTCTCCTGCAGTCCAGGTCCAAAGTCCAGGAAACTGAAGAGTAGTAGTCTGGTCTTAGGTGAAGGTACCACCGAAACTGCAAGCGCACAGAAGAAGAATCGCTCATCAGAGGAGCGAGAAAATCGCGAATGCGGTTTATCAGCAAAGCGCGATAGTGATGGCGCTGATTCTTTGCGCGTGTTCGTCAACGGAAGAAAGAGAACAGTCAAGGGAAGGAGGAAGACGACCGTTCGCGTTTAGTGACGCAACAAGGAGGGAAGATGAGGAAGAAAAAAGGGGGCAGGTTTTCCGGCCTTTCTGTCAACAGGTATAGGTGGACAAGACCATGGAGAAATAGAAAGAGGAAAAGAGGAGAAAGGGACGTTAACAATGCAGAGAGGAGAAGCGAGAGAGGAAAGAGAGGAGAGGAGGAGAGAGACGGCGAAGAGAGAGAAGGAAAGAGAGAGAGGAAAGGAAGAAGGTAGAAAGGAGAAGGAAAGACCAAAAATGGTGAACGCATTCGTTACCATAACGCGAACGGACACGCAAATCGCATGCCGCGATCGGAAATCGGGGAATTTTTGTTTTGCGTTCCCGCGGATTATCCATTTTAGCGAAAATCGCGGGCGCAAACGCGAGCGCGAAACGCGTGCGCAACAGCAAACGAAAATAAACCGCGCTAGTGTGGCCTAGCCCTATACTGTCCAATGCTCTGCTATAAAGTCTATAAAAAAAAAACTTTTCCGGTATTGTACTTACAGCCCCTACGGCTTCCGCATCTATTTTCAAATTGCATGCACATCACAGCCGGCAACCGCGTCTGGCCCTCTCCTGCGTGTCCGGTGACATGCAGAGCGTAGCGGGAAGGGGCTGTATAAAATGATCAGAAAGGTTTTTTTTTGTATTACTTAGTGGGTGGTTTGGAGAGGGCATGCCCTAAGGATCATGTATTTTAAAAACTATGTTTATCAGTGGGACATGCCCTTTAACAGCTGATCATGGCGTAGTAATATTTTTCGATTTCATTATCCTCTGTTTAAAAACGTGATATTGGCGTTCTTTAGTGATCGTACAAATTTTTTTATCATCCCCGCTCAACAGGAGCATTTTTTTCTTACATTGCTCAGTTAATACAAAAGACAAACCAGAGGGTCGGTTCATTATATGGGATGGCCCCACAAGCAGGGTTTGTCCAACCTAATTTTAAGTAAATTACGGACAAGGGGGCAAAAATCCTGGGACACCAGAGGTTTGAGTGTTAGTAGCGTACCTAAGCCCTCCCCCTTTTAACATGCTATCTTGAGAAAACTGATGTGTTAGGGAGGGCAATTATATGAAAAAAAAAAAATGTTTTTGTATTGGTGTCATCCATGCGTCCAAAAAATATAATTGTTTCCAATGTATTTCCTTTGTGATACATTACAGAAAACCTCTTTGAGTGATTAACCAAGTCCCTTTATTATTATAATAGTCTCCTTTTGTTGTGTGTAGTTTTGTCTGTCTAACAGTAACGGGTTTTAATGGAGGGCCTGATGTAAGGTTTGCAGTTTGTGAACTGGAGGATACTGAAACTTAACAAGGTTTGTGAAACGGGAGGTCTAACTAAGGTCCAAGGCCACACACTACAACCGCACAAATCGCAAGCGTTTCGCGATGCGCGATTTGCTGTTTGCGCGTGTTTCCTGCATTTACAACATTACACAAAATAAAAACACGTGATTGCGTGAAAAAATGGTTGAACACGGCCAAAGCGAACAGACTACGACAATCGCAAACAGCGCACGTGGAATCCTCTATGGGGACAGCTGCCTGGTAATATATATGTGGGTAAACACTGCTGGGTATATAGATATGGGGTACAGGAAGACAACGTGCTGGGTATGATATATATGGGTACCACTCTGGGTATATAGGATATGGTGGTACACTGTCTGGTATGACAATGAGAGAAGAATGGATAACACTGCTGGGTATATACGATATGGTACAACTGCGGGTATAAGATATGATGGTACAACTGTGGTGTATATAGAAATTGGTGGTACAACGCTGGGGTATAGAGTATTGGGATACACTGCGGGTATAATTTATAGTATGGGTACAAAACTGCTGTGTATATAAGATAGGGGCACACTGCTTGATGGTCGCTATGGGTACACTGCTGTCAGTATATATAATATGGGTTACACTGCTCGGGTATAGATATGGGTTACCTGCTGGGGTTATAGATATGGTACACTGCTTGTGTATATATATGGTTACACTGCCTGTTTAATATATGCTGGGTACAACTGCTGGGTATAATAGAATATGGGTAACACATGCTGGGTAATAGATATGGTGGTAACCTGCTGGTATAATAAAAGATAATGGGTACGACTGCTTGGGTATATAGATATGGGTACACACTGCTGTGGTATAAGATATGGGTACGACTGCGGTATATATATGGGTACCTGCTGGGGGTATAGATCTGGTGACACTTGCTGGGTAATATAGATATGCTGGTACAGAGCTGCTGTGTAAGAATTACATCTGGGTACACGGGCTGGGTATAGTAGACATGGGTACCTGGCTGGGTTATAGACGATAATGGGTACACTGCTGGGTAGTGATATGGGTACACTGGCTGGTAATAGATATGGGTACACTGCTGGGTATATAGATATGGGTAGACAACTGCTGGTATAGGATCTGATAGTAAACTGCTGGGATAATAGATATGGGTACAGCTGCTGGGTATATAAGAAAATGTGGTACACTGCTTGGGTATCTAGACTTGGGTTCCACTCACTACAGGTATGAGATATGGGGTACATGCTTGGAGATAGATTGGTCGGTGTACAGACGCTGGGTTAGATATGGGTACACTGCTGGTATATGAGGGGATCAGACTGCTGGTATAATAGATATGGTACACTCTGCTAGGTATATAGATATGGGGATACCACTGATGCTGGGTATAGGATCATTGGTACTGCTGCTGGGTATATAGATATGGAGTCCACTGCTGGTTATATATGATATGGCAGTACAACTGCTGGGTTAGATAATGGGTGACACTGCTGGGTATAGATATGGGTACAGAACTGCGGGGTATCGAATATGGGTAACAGCTTCTGGTGTAGTAGAGATCGGGGTAGACCTGTGGGTATATAGATATAGGTACACTGCTTGGCTTGGCTGTCACAAAATGTGGCATCCTTTACGGATGGAGAAAAGAAGAGGGGGAGAGAGCAAGAAATAGGAGAGAAGAGAGAAGATAAGGAAGAGAAGAGAGAAAGAGGAAGGAGGAAAAGAAGGGGGAGAGAAAGAAGGGACAGAGGAAAAGAAAGGGAGTCCTGCACCAGGCATTGTCCACCGTCTGTCCGCCAGCCTCCCTTCTTCCCCATATCCCGACCCCAGCGCTCCCTCAGCAGAAACAAGTAATAAGTTCCAACACTCACTGCGTGCGGTCTGGGGAAGTAAGTTGGGACTTGGTGTAGAAGAGTCGCGGATCTCACGTTCCCTCCCCATAGTTTACAGAGGAACCAGATCCGCACCCCGCCCACCAAACCAAATAAACCCAGGAGGAGGGAGGAGTACATCGATGTCCAAGGCAAGGCCGGCCCTATAGATATAATCTTAACAGTGTCAAACGATGAGTCTTCTGCGTCCTCGCGTCTTAAGTCATGCGGCTCTTGAAAACAGACAGACTATAAATTAACGGACCTTTACGACGCGCGTTTTTTCAGAGCAGTTTTTCAGGCGGACTTGCATCGTAAGTTACAGACGGTTGGCAACCCTGCTCCACAGATGGCGCGATCGGTTTCACCTTCATTTTCTACATTTGTACCATTCTCTACATTGGATCCGAAAAGCCTGTAGCCATCATTAGAAAACAAAGTGGCAATAACTGCAATTTGAAAATAGTGTGCAGTGTTAGGAAACCACTAATTAGTTTGTCAAACACCATGTCAGAGAGTTCACAGACAAGTGTCCTACATAGGGATAGGATAAGAAATAAGACAGTATCTAATTTCATTACAGAACCAATCTATAAAAACCAGCGAATGTTACGCCAATAGGTGGAACGCTATAAGCCATAATTATTAACGAACAACAAGGCGTATATATATATAAGTATAACATTATTTTAGCATACCTCCATACGAAACCCAAAAAGCCGGCCAGCTGTACAAATCTACCATAAAATCAAAAAGAATAGATACCCCTCAAATAAGAAAGGACTAAAGGTCCACATAGTCAATTGATAGTCGCAATATCTTACATTATGGTGACTCATAAAGGGGTATATAATATGTCTAATGTCCAACTCAAAATCCAATCCGTACAACGCTAAAGGTTACCGATAGGAATGGTAGATAAAATAACGAAAAACGGAGACGAGGAAAGTAAAACACGTCTTCTTCCGGTATGTGCGTCACAAACACAAGGGGAAACAAAATCTCAGGGATGCGGTCACATGTACAGGCGGAACAAATAAGAACTATGTTCACGGCACGAAAACTCCGGAAGTTTCATGTAGTAAGTGGTTAAGTCGTGGTCGGGTCCCCGGACTATAAACGTCTGGTGTCCGTGGCTTATATAGCGACGCTCTTGGGGATACCGAGTAGGTCCTGCAGGCAGTATATATACCCAGGGCCAAAATTACTGATGTCCAAACCCGACCTGTCTTTAATTTGCGACATACCACGTGTTCGCTGCTCCCGTCAACCTCCGGACAGATACGTAGACGTACTGCTAACCGTTATTACGCTAACCAATAGCTTGATCAGGCATCCTATCTATACTGGACGATCCCCAATATGGACCGCATTGACTGTTTCTGCTATGGCAGACTTATAACGTTAGGCAGACCGATCCGACGGATCAGATGCTTTATCATTACTGTGTGTAACACCCAGCGTTAGGCTCTTGCTCTGTTAATCAACTACTGTGGCACTGTCATGGATCATAGCCTGCTCCACCCCTATTTTGCAATAGCTAAGCATGATTCATAACTGCCGCATAAGAAGTGCACAGTGCACAGTGGTTAGCACGAGATGCCATTGCGAACATCAATCAAGGTCATGATTCGAGACCAGTCTTTTGGACCCATTGTGCAAAGGAGTTTAGGTAATTGTTCTCCTCAGAAAGTCCACCTGTGCTTGAGGGTTCCATCCCCTCGCCACCCCACATAACAACTCATTAATAGAGGCAGAGAGAGCCATTGTGGATGGCTATTGACAACGTCGCCATTTGTCCAACTTGGTGTCCATTAAGAACCATTTGAAAGCGTTTTTAAGTCTCTCCAGACCATCCAAGAATTTAGGACTGATCCGGTGTTCAAACTGTGCAACTGCACGACAGCTAAGTGAAAACGGGAGAGGGAAGCAACTCGAACTACAGAGGAGTCAGCGCAGCGCCAAGAAGGTGTAGGCCCGCTATCACTAGGTACATTACCAAGACCATTACAATAAAGGGAGTGTGGCCCCTACCAAGAAAGGAGCACTCGACTACAGATTTAACCAGCACACCAATTAAGGTAGGGACTAAACAATCAACTTAAAGGGCTGTCCACCTCTTAAAATTTTTTAATATATTCCCCCCTGCTCCCCGCCCCAACCGCTATATTATTGTTTAATATCAGAAAGCCCCACCAAAGCTTACTTCCTTCCCTCTCCTCCGCCAGCCTCCAGGCCCTCTTTTTGCGGAAATCAAGCAGAGGGCGGACCGCGCAGTCTGTCTGTGATTGGCTGAGGGCAGCCAACCACGAGACGCGGCTACCGGAGTCATGTCGCGACGGAAGAAAGAGGAGAGGGAAGATTTTGGGGACTTTCTATAAAAAATTATGCGGTTGGGCTGGGGAGACAGGGAGAATATTACAGGATTTACGCTAGGGGGAGGAAGTACGGAGGAAGAATGTGGGAGGGAGAGGGAGGGGGCAGGGAGAGGGGGGAGAAGGCTGGCAGTGCGCATGGCAAATCTACCTGAGGCCCAGTAGGACAGAGGCAGTGTCACTATAATGGACTCTGAGAGTAGCCTCCTGGTGGTTCGTTTTTTTTGAGACTTTGGGGTGGGGGGGGATATCAGAGAACCCTATGGAGCTGGGATGTAAGGTAAGGATTACACTACAAACTACAGATGGTGGCCAGTTAGTATGGGGGATAATAGTTTTGGCGGAGTTGGACATTCACTTTAATGATTTAGCTGGACCATATGTCAAAAGCCATTGTTAGCTGAGCCTCTCTGCCTTTGATTCCTTGTAATTATGAAATGAAATAACTGGAAGAGCGTTGTCAAGGCACCAACACAACTGTTTAAGCAGTGAACGTTATAAACTGTAGTAATATGGCTGCTACACTTTCCTGTTGTGTAAGCTAGTGGATTATTGTTTAGAACTGAGAGAATTTGTAATTATCATGCTAATAATAAGAGGATTTCTCCTTATAATGTCGGTTAGAATTCATTCTAGCAAGATAAAAATCATCCCAATATCAATTGGATTTATTAATTTGCCTTAGTATACTTGAACCTTGTTTTCCTTTTTGAGCCTGTTCCTTTCCTGCATTGAACCATTTATCCGCTGCCTTTTGGATACTTGAAAATCCACGTTTTCTTTCCATAGAATAATAGAACCGATATAGGAAACTGACAGTGTGGGATCTAGGGTCCACTTCAGAAACCGCAGTGCAGAAACTTGCCGACTACCGTGCAGGTTTTTCGTAAAGTTTATTTTTACATCAACTCGGAATCATGGAAATGAGAAGAAATGTTTGAAGTCTAAATTCTATTTCATGCAGTCATCTCGTTAAGAAGAGATGGGCGTATGTCTTTATTCAAGCTCAATTACTATGTTGCTAATTACAATGCAGATAACGTATAATATTACAGGAAGTAGATTCCATATCAAGTCAACTGGAAATGTATATTTCTAACAGAGATGTAAATAAAGATTGGGCATGGAAAAGATGTTAAATGGGGTATTTCAGGGTAAATACTGTAAATAATGCTATATTACACAAAACAAATATTCTGTAAATAATATCCTTATAAACGGTGATTATCTATGTCATCAGGCATAATAATTCCATCACATGACTCGATTTTATATCATAAGCAATTATACCTACTTTAAAAACATTAAATAAATTATCAAAAGGTTACTTGTAATTTGATATGGTCATGAGACTCCATTGTGACATTTAATATCCTTATATTTTACAATAGAGAGCACACTATTTATATATCCACTAATATCCCTTATAATGGTGAATTTTTCTTTTCATTTTGCAGGCAAACAACAGTAATGACAATTTGCAATCGATTACATCAGGAGATTGGGATGTCACCAAGATTTTAGCCTACGACGAAAGGAATCAAAAAGTGTATGTTCAAATCTCTATTTACAAATATCTTTCATTTTGTGAGAGTTGTGGAATAGATATCAGGTTGGGTTTTTAAAAGGACTATGCCTCTTGTGTAATGTCCCAGGGTCTGAACTAGGTCATCTTCCCATAAGCTAGATCCGGTACTAAAAGAGGGGGCTGACTTAACACTGATTGTTGGACTGAAGGGCTAACTAAACACTGATTGTTGGACTGGTGCTAAAATGCAATTGCAAGAAGGAGGATTTTTGTTAACTGCCGCCTTTTAAGTGTTCTGCAGGGGCGTGCCCTGAGCAAATGTTTCAGTTTGCTTCATGGTAGGGGCACCCCTGTGGGGGCTCTATTTTGTTTAAAGAATAACTATTGTGTGTATAAAGTTTTTTTTTAAAAAAAACAGTTAAAATAAAATGCACTTGGGACAGGAATATAGGACTGGTAGTTCCTGCAAAGAAGTTGGAGGAGCACACTACTACGTTTTCAGTGTTTATTTCAGCAAAATGCAAACATACAACGTTTCGGGGGATACAAATTCCCCTTCCTCAGTTCCTACCTGCTAGTATTGTTTCTGTGAGGAGAAAATCAGCTTAAAGAAAACTAATTCTGACAGTCTTCCTCCTGGCTTCAGTGCTATCTTTAACACAGGAATAGTCCAGGACTAACCTGGCAAATGAAAACTGAAAGAGCTGTAACTCCTCAATGAAATTATATTGTATGGTATATATATATAAGTATTGTTATCCTTTAAGTTTTCTGGTTGATCTAATATAACTCCAGTGGTGAGGAGCTCACATTTTAGGTCCTCCCCTTGGTACATTAGGGGGTATGTTTAGGGGTTAAATTGTACATTAATATGACTACAAACCTCTAAAAAAAATAGGTTTAGTTTGATGGAATGTTCTCTGCTTGCAGTAAATGAGATATCCTGATTTATAAATAGAACCTAGATCCTATTTTTGCCAGTGACTAGGAAATATGATGACCCAGATATTTGGAAATATTAATGTGAAATGTTCAGGGTCGCCAAGAAATTGGTCAAAGGCAAATAAAATATACATTAAAAGCGCAAATTATTTTACATCAACCCCGGAATCGTGGAAATGACAGGAAACGTTTGAAGTCTAAATTCTATTTCATGCAAAGTCGTCTCATTAAGAAGAAATAGCATTTAATATTAAAGGGAGTGGATTCCATATCAAGTCAATTGGAATAACTAGAAATATCACAGTGGTCTACATGATTGCCCTTAAATTATTTAGGTCTGTTGGGATGAGGGCCAAGCACAGGGAACACCACAGGAATGATGGGAGGTAAAACAACACATGTTTTATAATATGAAACATCAAATTTAAAGGGACAGTTCAGTGGAAATGATCAATGTTTGTTAAATTGTTAGTTTGTGTAATGCCTTCTTAGTTATTCTACATAATCTCTCCCATTTTATAAAATCAGTTGATTTCATACCCTTTGCTGTTCCCTGCTGTGGACATTAGTGGGCTGACTTTCCAGTTTCTAACAGTCCTTCTTCTTCCCAGAATGCACCACTCCTTGGAATGTTCCTAACAGTAATTTCTACTGATTGGCGGTTGGGTGGGTCAAACATGCTCAGATCTCTACTGACAACTGAATCAACCCAGGCGCTGGGTCAAGGGCAAGACCATAACTGTCTCTATTAGGGGTCCTGCAAACAGGAAGTCGTATTTCGGTTGCATTTATTTATACACAAGACAAAATGCTGAATTGGCAGATTAAGGCCATTGGGATGAAAAAATACTGATCTTTTTTCTGAAAGCATATGGATTGCACTGAACTTCCCCTTTAATATCTAATTAGTTGTGGCCATATTACAGAATTAGTCAATATTTTGTATATGTAAAATTAAGGTGATTAGTTGGACAGTTTATTTATATATAATTATATATATATATACAACCAATTGATAGAAAACATACACTTTATTTGTTTTATTATAATAAATTCCTTGGGGTTTCAATTTGTGATGAGTAGAAACATTGAGTTGTGGGTTGAATGAGATCTCAGGTTGCATATATTGTCTACTCAGTAATGACAAGCATGGAGTGCCTCGTCTTTATCCAGATGGTTTTACCCCGTATCTGATGCAAGACCAAACGGACCTACGGAATTGTTTATTTTCTCAGTAAAGAGAATTCAATTGATGTAATATTGGGTAGTCTGGGTCAACCTTCAGTGTTATGGGAATATTTTATCCCGTTTTGTTTTTGTTTTTATTTATTTATTTTATACCTTTCAATCCAGGTTTGTGGGACGTCATGAAACATTTCTGATCCTACTAAAATTTGTAGTTAAAGAAATTGTCTCATTTTAAAGACAAGCAAAGTCTGATAATGAAAAAGTTCTGATGATCCCCTGTGTAATAAGGGTACAAACTGCTAATTTTGAACCTTGAAATTTAATAGGTTGAATAAACCTAATAAACTTGAATGGTAAGGGGGTGTCAAATTATTAGAACAATATTTCTTATCTTTAAGTATAAAATATAACAATTTGGACCCAATAACAGAGAATCTCATGAAATGATGAATTAATGAGCATTCGTTCTCCTTTAATCCAATTCAATTGAATGCACATTCTATATCCTGTTACAAACGTTTAAAATACTGGACCCAATGACTGCAAGTAGGATAATCCAATCATGTTAAAGAGGACAATTTGATTAGGATTAATCACTACTGAACTTCCCAGACTTTACATGGGGCAGGATTTGGAGAAAGTAGTGTGTGTATGAGTGTGAAGTGGTGAGCCTATTGTTGTCTTCACAATTTTTTCATAGTGTAAAATCATACACACACAACACACCCCTTTGCCTATGAAAATGAGCCACGCCTTTCGTATAATTCCAACCTGTAATTCCTGTTGCATATTAAAGCGCTATCTCATATATTTATTTGTCATTATTTCCAGATACTTTCTGAGCACAGGACTCCCCTAGAGGCGGCATTTAACAGGTAGGATATCTCCATTAAAAATACCTCCATACCTACCTCAGGTAACTCACACAGAATGTCTTTCCTAAAGTGTAGTAGTAGAGAATTGTACCGTGTTAGCCATTGATGAAAGTGAGAGACATCTTGGACAAAAAATAATCCCTTTTATTGACAAATTAAATGATTGAAAATGCAAACTTCAAAGCACTTAAGTTTTGTACACACGTGCAATCGCGGGTCCCAACCCGACGCATGATGTGTAGGAAGAAACGTTTCGGGTCGGGACTCGCGATCACACGTGTGTACACCTTTAGCCTTCTTCCTCAGGCATGATAAATACTGAATCTTATAAGCACTCTATTTATCATACATGATACAATACTGAATCTTATAAAGCACATATTTTAACTACATGATACATACTGATCTATAAACACTGTATTTTATACATACATGATACAATACTGAATCTTATAAAGCCTGTATTTATATACATATGACAATACTGAATCTAAAAGCACTCTATTTTATAATACATGATACAATACTGAATCTTATAAAGCACTCTTTTTTCATACATGATACAACTGAATCTTATAAAGCACTCTATTTTATACATACATGATACAATACTGAATCTTATAAGCACTCTATTTATACATACATGATACAATACTGACTCTTATAAAGCACTCTATTTTATACATACATGATACAATACTGAATCTTAAAGCCCTCTATTTATACATCATGATACAATACTGAATCTTATAAAGCACTCTATTTTATACATACATGATACAATACTGAATCTTGTAAAGCACTCTATTTTATTACAATACATGATACAATACTGATCTTTATAAAGCACTCTATTTATACATACATGAACAATACTGAATCTTATAAAGCACTCTATTTATACATACATGATACAATACGAATCTTATAAAGCACTCTATTTATCATAATGATACATACGAATCTTATAAAGCACTCTATTTTATACATACTGATACATACTGAATCTTATAAAGCACTCTATTTTATACCATGATACAAACTGAATCTTATAAGCACCTCTATTTTATACATACATGATACAATACTGAATCTTGTAAAGCACTCTAGTTTATACATACATGATACAATACTGAATCTATAAAGCACTCTATTTTATACATACAGATACAATACTGATCTATAAAGCACTCTATTTTAACATACATTACCAATACTAATCTTATAAAGCCTCTATTTTATACATACATATACAATACTGAATCTTATAAAGCACTCTATTTTACATACAGGATACAATACTGAATCTTATAAAGCACTCTATTTTATACATACATGATACCAATACTGAATCTTATAAAAGCACTCTATTTTATACATACATGATACAATACTGAATCTTAAGCAACGTATTTTATACATACATGATACAATACTGAATCTTATAAAGCACTGTATTTTATACATACATGATACAATACAATCTTATAAGCACTCTATTTTATATACATGATACAATACTGAATCTTATAAAGCACTCTATTTTATACATACATGATACAATACTGAATCTTATAAAGCACTCTATTTTATACATACATGATACAATACTGAATCTTATAAAGCACTCTATTTTATACATACATGATACAATACTGAATCTATAAAGCACTCTATTTTATACATGATAAATCGCATCTTATAAAGCACTATTTTATACTACATGATACAATACTGAATCTATAAAGCACTGTATTTTTATACATGATACAATACTAATCTTATAAGCACTCTATTTTATACATAACATGACAATACTGAATCTTATAAAGCACTCATTTTATACATACATGTACAATACTGAATCTTATAAAGCACTCTATTTTATACATACTGAATCATACTGAATCTTATAAAGCACTCTATTTTATACATACATGATACAATACTGAATCTTATAAAGCACTCTATTTTAACATACATGATACAATACTGAATCTTATAAAGCACTCTATTTTATACATACATGATCAATACTGATCTATAAGCACTCTATTTATACATACATGATACAATACTGAATTATAAAGCACTCTATTTTATACATACATGATACAATACTGAATCTTATAAAGCACTCTATTTTATACATACATGATACAATACTGAATCTTATAAAGCACTCTATTTTATACATACATAATACAATACTGAATCTTATAAAGCACTCTATTTATACATACATGATACAATACTGAATCTTATAAGCACTGTATTTTACATACATGATACAATACTGAATCTTATAAAGCACTCTATTTTATACATACATGATACATACTGATCTTATAAAGCACTCTATTTTATACATACATGATACAATACTGAATCTTATAAAGCACTTATTTTATACATACATGATACAATACTGAATCTTGTAAAGCACTCTATTTTATACATAACAGAAAAAAACTTCTGACATTACATAGATGTTATCTTTTGCCCCATGCCTGATTGGCAATGGCTGTCGTTAAATAAAACAGTAAATACACATTCATGATCACAGGCAGTAATAAAAGAATTAGCAAGGGGTTAAATAAACAATCAATACACTTCACCTCTAGTGTCCATGGGGGTCTGGGTATAAATGAGATATTTATGGATTTGGGTGGTATAGAGGAATATTGCATTTTCAATAATTTTAGTTAGCGAAAGGTATTATTTTATATTCAAGATGTCTTCACTTTCCTAAAGTGAGCAGTGAACTTTTCATTGACAAGGTAAACAGGACACCATCAGCATCCTAGCAGTCTATTTAAAGCTGTTATAGGACCTAATGTATATGCTTGGAAGGTTCTAATTCACCAGGTCATGGTTAGAGATGTCCGAACTTCATAAAGTTCAGTCCGTTTTCAAATTCGGACCCATTAACATCAATGGGAGTGATAGTTTGAAAAGTCCAGATGAATACAGCTAACAACAATGGTTAACTTACTGTAAATGGCTGTGGCACCTGGAAATGGTCTGGGGAACATGATACTATGACCAAAACATTTTTAAACACTTCTTAAACATGAAGCGGGCAATTGTCGGTTTCGCGCAAGCTACATTCGTGGGTTATGGCCAACTCGAGGGTTACCAACGATACTTCATAGGGTTACCGAAATCGACAATACTTTCGAGGGTTAGTGAAGGTCATTTTAGGGTTATCAAAAACGATCCATACATTCGAGGGTTACCGAAAACGAACGATACTTTCGAGGGTTAGTGAAGGATACATTTTAGGGTTATCAAAAACGATCCATACATTCGAGGGTTACCGAAAACGAACGATACTTTTGAGGGTTAGTCGAATGATACATTCTAGGTTAGCGAACGGCCCGTAAATTCGATAATTAACTTTTTTTTGATAATTATCGAAAATACAGTGAGTCTGAAAAAAACAACTAGTTTGAATAGTACGAGTTCATCCGAACTCATAAAGTTCATAAAGAGCATTGGTAAAGAAGAAACAGGATGAAGAATCTAATGTCCCTTTATCCTCAGGCATATTTGTTTTTAAAGCAATTATTTGGACCCAAAGGAATCTTCTGTGATTGTGTCTGCTGATCTTGTACAAAGGTTGCTGCAGAAATCTAAACTTAATTGACCTCGGGTAGAATAATTAGACTGCAAAAATCTTAGGGGTTTAACAGAAGAATTTAAATACCTTTAAATACCTACAATTAGACAATAAAGTACGCCACATTTGGGCACATAGGGCATATTTTAAAGCATGGGTATTCTTAAATCAGAAGCAGTAAATAAAAATTCCACTACCTAAGTAAGAATACCTTTCCTTAAATAACACTGCAGATCCTTAATGATCCTTAAATAAACATACACAGTGTATTTTAATCATACTCCTGATTTATACGTCCCCTAGTCTTTTTGGGGGTAAACATAAGACCATTATCTATTAATTCACCCTTTCTTGCAAAGCCCAACATCATCCAACCCAACAGTCAAAGTAAACAGTAACCTTCACCCACTATACCTCTTCCACGTACACCATATCATGCATTGCAGCTAAAAAGAACAGTCAGTACGAGACATAACCATAAACATATATACACTAATAAATGCAATAAGAACTAAAGCTAATCTTAAATGAGCCTGAATATATTCAAAAATTACTAAATTTATTGGCAGTGTGGTGTATCTAGCCTAGGAGAAGCCTTATGTCTTTTCACCACCCCTGTATGCAATAAAATCTCCTGTCAATTGTTTGTAAATCATATTTGTAAAAAGTTATCGTAGTAACTCTTTACCAGATAAAACTTCCAAACTTTACTAAACTAACATCTGATTAAATGTTCCAACCATTGTAGATGCTGTTCCAATTATGTTTTAACATAAACATGATGTTAGCAGATACTGCTAGACACTGCTAAGTCTACAATAACACTTAGTCCATCTCTATTGAGTCAATCCTACAACAGTTCAATTTAGGATATACTAGCATTAGTATTGTTTCTGCTTGTATATATCACTTGCATTTCTTAATATTAAATCTCCTTAGACATTTTGCTGCCATTCCACAAGTTTTTTAATCACCCACAAACACAGAGACTCAGTTTAATTCCAGGTACGTCATCAATAAATCAAAATGAATTGGACCTAGCTTAGACCACTATTTTGCATTACCAAAAACAAAGCTTGATAGCTTGAGTACCCCTCATAGCACCCGTGGAATACAACTTTTTAGTCTCCCTACATTAAAAATACTGGGGATCAATAATTACAATCACATGGTTATCGTCTGTGCTAAGTTTATTAAAAAAGTATACTTCAAAATCACCATCACTCACCTAAATACTAAAAATGTCCTACTGTGTAAGCCAACCTTTATACATATACATATAGACCACTACTTTACACTGCCCTCACTTTAGTTATAGCAATGTCTTTGGAATTGTTTGTACCCAAGCTGGTTCAATATATGGATAATTAGAAGTACATTTTCTGGTAACCTGATTAAATAACAAATGTGCCTTGTTATTAGCAAAATTGTAAATCTAAATCTTTGCTTTTCTCTTAAGCGCAAATACAAATGGACCTTTAACCGCCGATGTATCTCCTGTGATTTAATTGAAACTGTACGTACGTCAGTGCATCCTTCAGCCACAACTTGGACTTTTTTGTGCTTAAATGTGAAGGTACGTGACAAAAAATTCTGATTTCCCTCATTGAAAAATACTTTAAAGCAAGAAAAGAAATAAACTCTGGCAGTAGATCCATAACCCCCTTCAACATTTATTGGAAGAATATTTTGTGGGAGTAAATTTCCTTTCGTTTTATTTTTTTCCCCAACCACTTAAGTCCCGCTCAAACAATCATCAAACACACCTAAGGTCAAAGTTTCTGCCGCTCTAGATGTCTGGGAACATCGCCCCCAGACAAGGCTTAATTGGTAACCTTTATCTATTTCACTAGCTGCAGATAAAAGAAAGCCAGTTTGGATGATCTCATGGAAATTAGTAAATCAAGTAAAGGCCCAAGGTTTTAATATTAGGGCCACATTTATAAAGGCGCGGTATTGTAAATGTACGGTAGCGAACGTAATCTAAGACCGCGATCTTAGATTTATGATCACTTATGAATACCATTGCGGTAGTTTCACCCATGGCCGTTCAGTACGAAAAAACACACCGGTTACAATTGTGCAATCTTTAACCAATTGGTTAGTTATAGGGTTACCCTAAAATCTACAGCTTATACTTTGGAAACTTTTTGAAAATGTATTTCTATTTTCTATTTGTAAATTCAAATATATATATGTATACCAAGCCCACTTAACCTCATAATACTGAAATACTGTGTCTGGCCTCAACCAGAGGAAACTAGAAACATTGTATAATATAAGTCTAAACTACTAGAACAATTTATTACTAATGTACGTGCTAAGTCTAACATCAGTGCAGTCTACTTAAGATATCACTATCCTATGTCAAATAAAGTGTCAGGTGTCATAAAGAGACATAAGTTACTAGTATAGATTAAAGTGCTAGCTATAGTGCAGATAATATAAAATAATCTAGATAAAACACCCTAAACGTGGAATAAATAGGTAAAAACGGACAATAATATCTACAGTTACTGGTACTTAAAAGAAAGATATATCAAGTTCAACTTATATATAGATAACACTATTTATAATTAGAGATTATATTGAATAAATTACTTTTTTTCCTGACTGTTTATTTTTCTAAAAGGAAACTCAAACAATATAGCTATGTATATCTAATTAGTACTTTTTTGAGATATTGTAGATCTCAGTCTAAATTCTAAATATCCCACTATAGAAAAAAAATTCCAAGCTGAAAATTTCTACAATTGGGCTACGATAGTTCTCTCTCTAATAAGAGTAATAGGGTATATCGTCAAATTTATAAAAACAAGATAGGGGAATGGTTTCATTGGGATTCTCTCTGTAGTAGTCTTTTTACTCTATCGGTGCCCTCTACTGGTTGTCACACAATCAATTGCCATCCACCGCAAGTTGGCCAGGGTATGGTCTAGCTTCTTTGAAGTGGCGGGCAACTGGTTTTCAATAATCTTTTTGCTGCCTGCCATTTTTGTTGCCTCTCTTATGGTCATTACTCTAATGGTAGAGAACGTATGGCAAACCACTGGCAAGCCATTAAAGCCATTAAAGACAACGAAATGGCCATAAGAGAGGCCACAAAAAAAAATCAAAAATTTTGATTTTCTCTAGAAATTTTAACATTTTTTTAAGGGATTTTGTACGCTTTGGTTTTCAAATTTTCAATGGAAAAAAAAGTTTCATTTTAAAAAAAAAATAATCCAGATTTTCGAAACCAGCAGTTCAAACAGGTTTTGTTTCAGAATCAGGATTCATTCCCTATCAGAACATTCTACCGACAACCTGGTCATTGTCCGCTTGATAAAACCATGGGAATCATCTTCTTGCACCACAGAATAATACACATCTTAGCCCCCCACACACACCTTATTTGTATGATAATATCTTCTGTGCGAACACTTCATGTATCAAATATAATAATTTATAAGCAACAAATAAAGATCTCCAATCGGTAGATAGATACGGTGCCGGCAAATTATCAGGATCCTGCAGACAGAAATTCTCTTGGTCCTTATTGCTCACAGGCTGGTCTTTTTAAATCATTCATCAGTGTTTAAGAGATTCATAATAGATGGCAGGCGTGGAAACATTTGAATTTCCATTGTTACACACTGAGATTTTAAGCTTTTTATAAAATCCAAATGAAAATTCGAGGAGGGAGATTAAATTTTTTGAAGTCTTTTCTTTTTAAATTGTGTTTAACTAAAAGCAATGACTTTTGTACCATCAACTGGTTATTGTTAGAAACAAATATGTATTGACTTTCTATTAACCTCTAAAAACAGTAACGTGATGTGTTCTGTTGCATCACTTTCCCTCGTACTAAGGTTATTATATTTAGGTTATTTTTAAGTTTTTTTTTCTGTCGAGTTCTTTGGCTACGCGTGTTTAGAAGTTTAGGGGCATATTTATAAGCGGTATTCCCAAATAAATAGTGTTAAATAACACAACCAGTTGGTAAATCTCACTAATCATTCATAAATAATGACACCACTCCTTAAATAAGATAACCCTCTCTAAATAGGGATACCCCACCTACCTATAGTAATATAAATATCCCTCTCTGAATAAGCATACCCCTACCAAATAGTGATAACCCTACCTATATAGTGAAACTCCTACCTACCTACTTAAATTAAGATAACCCTACCTATATAAGGATACCCCTACCTAAATAAGGATACCCCTACTTAGGTACTGTGGTCTCCATACAAGTGTCCTCTATTTAAAAGGGCTCTCTTATACCTTTCAAAAAAGCCTAGAATGATGTCTCTAGATTCTCTGGTTCTTAAGTTATAATAACATTTAGACAGTCAGGATTCAGGAAGTGTTGACAGTCACATGATATGCTGTGTAAGAAGCCCCACCCCACCCCCAACAAATATATATATATATATATATATAACTATATATATATATATATATATCTTTTCGGAGCTTTTTAACATAGTTACAGGTAGGGATGTGGTCTTTTTAATAATAAAGGTCACTTGTATGGAAACCACGTTCACTTAAATAGAATACCCCTACTTAAATAAGAATACGCCTCACCTTTAATAATAATAACCCCTACAACTACAATAAGGATACGCTACCTTAATAATGATACCCCAACCTAATAATTCCTCTAGCTACCTCTTCTGAGCATGTGCAAGCTTGTAGAAGAGTTTAAAGAGCTGGAGAAGAAACGTAAAATGTTAAGAGGCAGCGAGCAGGAACATTTTTGCTGCATAATCGTGATGAAATACAGTTTTTAACTTTGTGGTTTTGGGGTTTGGGTAGTGATTTTCCTATGTATAATTTTCATTTAACAACGAATTATAAAAATATTGACATTGTATTACTCTTTTTTATGATTTTTTCTTGCACATTTCCCCCCCCACACACACCACACCAATAAAATGCCAAATGAGCAATTTGATGTATCAAACACATAGTTCTCGCATTTTTGCTCATGTTCGAGTTTTTATTGAGTATGTTATAAAATTGGATTTCCTTACATGTTTTTCGTCTTTGGGTTTTAGGTCCTAGAGTCCCTATTGTGACTGTTCATAACACCACAGACCGACGAGGTACGTGTTCAACGTCCAATGTGCTGATAGTTCAGAGCTGGCAATAAAAATAATTGACCTGGATTTTTTTCCCTTTTAAAATGGGATTGGGTTTAAAAAAGGTTTCAAGCTTTAAACCCTTCATAACTCCAATCTAAGAGGTGATCTGGAGGAAGACAAAAGCCATTGTCCACCCCTCGTCGAAAGTAAGACACAGTCCCGAAGTACAGTATATCAAAGCCTAAGGTGAAAGGTCTACAAAGTTTGCCAGAGTTAAATCTGTGATCTGTGTGTCCAAATAGGTGTATTTAAAGGGAATTCCAGCCTAAAAAATAAGTTGCCTTTAAAATGCTATTACCCCCCTCAACCTCAACCCCACTTTCGCATGGGTGACAGATTTCAAAGATCCTCTAGAACTTGCTTACCTGACCCGGTCCCTCGCCGCTTCTATTCTGCAGCTGACAGCTGCTCCACTTCCTGTCAGTTAAGGCGCAACGTGCCCAATTGCCAGACATCCGTGACCAGGAAATAAGCGTCGTCAGCAGAAGTCCCTGCTCATAACAACTCAAAACAGGAGCAGGAGCAGCACTACATGGCAAGGGACCGGTAAGGCAAGGAAATTCTGGGGCATCGTTGAAATCTGTCACCCATGCGAAAGTGGGGTTTGGGTGGGGTAAATAACATTTTAAAGATAAGTTATTTTTTGGGTGGACTTGTACTTTAAAGCTGAAATAGGCTAGACCATATTTTGAACGGTGAGTCACTTCAGAGAATTTTAAATTAGACTACATTTTAAGTTCCTAAAGCTGGCTTTACACTATAATTTATACCACTTATTTCAAAAAATTTTGATTTTTCGGTATAAATTTTACATTTTTAAATGCCATTTTTGATGTTTGAATTTTCAATGTCCTTTTTTCAATGAAAAGTTACCGGTATGAGTTTCAAACCGGCAGTTCCAAATCTAAACAGGTTTATTAAGAATCTGGATTCATCACTAATAAGGAGTTTGTATTTTGCCTGCAATGTTGTATTAGATATTACCAACATACTCTACATGCTCTAAAACTTTTTTATAAGGTTCCCGAAAAGTATTGATGCCTCGCCATATCCTATAATATTGTTGTCACCAAACTTTTTTGATGCACAAATTCAGTTACATGAGATTATAACTCACATCCACATTTGTAATTTATGATATTTTTTGTTTGTTGGAAAGACCAGTACAGCAAAGTGCTGTGCATGGTCAGAATACTTTTCCCTTTTTGTTCACTGGCCAGTGCCAGGCAGACCTGGATCTTCCATGTAGGCACTGGGAGATCCCAAAACGTGCTCCTCTCGTCAACCCCCAGCTGCCACCAGGTGTATCAGTGAACAGTTTTGGCCTGATTTACCCACCATGTGCTGTGCTAAAAATAGGGGTTAAAATTTGTGCTTACCTATATCGATAGGTTAGCGCAAGTTTACCTCCATATTTGCACTGGCTGCACCAGTATTTAATAAAGGATTTGCACCACTTTTAAACAGCTAATGGCTGGTCTTAAGTGGCGCTGGGGTAAAATTCCTTTGGGATTTACCACAAGTGCAAATCCTATTAAATACAGAAGCCATATTTGCCAATGGACATTTGACAATTTGTGGCTCTGGGTAAATGAGGCCCTTGAATTGGGTAAATCTAAGTTTCTAAAAGGGACCCAGACATCTTGCCACAAACATGAACACACGGGTGAAGGATGAAGGGAAATGTAAGTGCTATGGGAATAAATAAGTTAAGAATTTAAAATGATGAAGTGTCAAATTAGGTCACGTCTTCTGACTGATGCATCCAAAACTCTTGGGGCCAATGCATATCAAGCCATATTTGTGGTATACTAATCAAAACCCATAGGGTTAAGTAACGTGGGTTTTGAACAAATATCGCACTTCACCACAGTTTTTTAATAAGATGGTGGAAAATGGGAATTTAGAGAAAGAGTGTAACCAAAGACAGAGAAAAAGAAGAAAACAATTTAAGTGTTTGAAAGGACCATTCAATATCCACTACTTTACTGTAATGTAAGTTTTGTACACATGACATCAAGTAATTTAAATGTAACATATATTTATTAAAAAAACGGCAGAATTCTACTGTTAAGCTCTCTAACTAGTGCAATTGAATAGTCATCTGGCTACATTTAATGAGTGGCAAAAGCAAGATCTTGTTATCCTAGGGGCTGTAATTTCTTCATGAATATTTCCCTCCAAACGACCTTATGTTGTGATGTATTTTCTCTATAGCTTCTGCATAATAATTTAGTAATGGCTAATTGTAACTCTCCGTAGAATGTGGTGGTAGCCTATAGATATATCCGGACAGCTGACTGTTTCTACTTCATTACATGGTGCATTCCAATGGGCAAAGACTTTGACAGCCCTACAGGATACGTGCCAATCTCCTCTAAGCTTGCTGTTTATCTGCAGTTGCAATTATAAGTACAATAAAAAAGACACTGTGAAGCTCCCTGGGTAACATTGTTTCAGCTGATAAAGCGAATTTCCGCCGCTTTAATTAATGAGCTTTTTAGGGAAAAAATATGGATTTTTTTTCCAGTTGCATCTAAGATGAGCTCAATACTCTGATGCCTTTTTCATGAGGGTTAAGTGGTAATAAGCATACTCTATTAAACCCTTCACATATAAGAACCTGATAATTCAATAGGAGCCATTGAAAGACGATTGCATACGCAATGTTACTATTAGCCAGCACTTGGCAGTACCCACGTGGTGTAAAAATTTAAACAAAACCCACAGAAACTATGAATTCTTTATTTTTATTATTAATGGAGAGATCCCAAGGGCAAGTTTGCTTAACCAGTGGCTTCTCCGAAATGTCCAAATCCAAGTTAATGGTAGTTGACCAGTAATTTTACCTGGGGTTAGCAAGTAGACACAATAATATCAATGGATAGTTGTATCAATGTAACGCAAGAGCATGGTCAGATAATATGAAATAGTTAACAATTTAAAGCATGGCTCATTATACGGTTCACACTCAGTTAAAACCCATTCTTAAGTCCTCCCATGTGCCCATTCCTCTAAAGGGACCATCAGTCCAATCACAATTATGCTGTACCTCTTAATCGTGGGGGATTCGTAAACATTATACATCAGCTCACACCTAAGTGTCATGGGAGTTTGAGGTCAGACTTCAAGCTACCTTGATACCAGCCTAAATCTCTAAACAAAAGTAACAACATAATCAATGTCATAACAAGGTTCAGAAAAAACAAGATAACTTACATCAGGACGATAAAAGAAGTACAGCAGTGAGAACAGAAAGTTCCTTGTAATATAATTAGTTAGATGTAGAGGCCATTGCAAATGCATTAACTTAAATTTATAAATTTTTAACACCATGTGTTAATTTTACTGAAAAGTCTTTGCTTTAGTTTGATCCTTCAATGTCACAAAAAGGAGAACAAGAATCCACAGTCAATATCCTTGCGTATACACAAGCCATCTATAAGGCTAATAATGATAGAGAACGGCAGGCATTTTAATTATAGTTGCACTATTTAATCATGGACTTTGCCTTGAATTACACATGAATATTCATGGATGTTGCACATGGAATACATTCACTAATAACCTTTATATTTGAACACAGCATCTAGTGAGATACGCTATATTAATCTTCTAATTGCAATGTCATAATTGACCATTATAATGTTCAACGATGGATTAGTGGGCTTACCAATACTGATAGAACATCCAGGCGCTAAATGATCTGTTAAATGTTCCCTTTGGGGACCAGTAAAAAAAAATTCACTCATGTATATATATATATAAACAAAATTGATCCAAACAAATGGTAATAGCCAGAGTTGAAAGAAAGTTATTCTTCTCAATATTTGGGTTGAGATTATTATCCCCATATTGGTCCAGCAACAGGAGGTTCTGATTTGCTTCAGGGGGTGGGTGATAGTTGATGAAGAGTCTGGATGATCAGTTTTTCAGCCTTATCTGCATTTTCAGAGATTGAGATCTCTTGAACTATATGGATTAGAGAACAATAAAGATGGCCATATAAGTGAAGATAATACTTCTGTATGCTTCTTTACCCATTGACAAATCAAGATGACCTCCAGAGGTGCTAATTAGAAGATGCGGTTAGTGGTGTGGTTTCTCTCCTTGGCGACAGCTAATTAAGTAATTAGCATATATATTAATTGCAATGGGACTATCCCATGTGATCGCCCATTTATTAATTGTACAGCACGGAGAGACACAACCCCCATATAGCAATTGATACTGGTATAAATGACATGGTGATAGATTACTGCCTTTTGCCTAGTTATGTACCTACATATCTACTTATATTTTGTTAATTCGATATATGCTTTTAATTGAGTGTATTTTGTTAATTGCAGCAATTATCGAGCTGGAGAGGAATTCTCATGTGAAATCTGCCATGAATGACAGACAGATGCCTTAGTGGAGTATAAAGATGTCCGAATAGAAGATTACAGTAAGTGGAAATGACTTGAAAAAGAGAAAATTGTAAAATAAAGAAAGAATAAAGAAAACTAGTGTTCCTTATATTATGCAGTAATTCATTTTATGGTATTTCCCATGAAACTCTATCGGCCAGACTGCCAAACTTTCAGACCTCCATTTCTCCCTTGGATGGGATGGGTGAACTTCCTTCTGAAGGCCAATGCAGAAAAGGAAGGGACCACCAATGATCACATTATCTTTATGATATGCATTCAAATTAAGGGCATGTCCACCCCCAAATTATAATTTAACCCACTACTGGCCCCACTGTGTAGTGTAATAAAATATTGTCCCCAGGAGCTGGCCTGAGGGGGAAATTGTTTCTGCAAAATTGTTTTCACCCCGAGGCTTTCTCTGAGAGGTTTGTGGCATGCTCTGAGCAGCCCTCTCCCTCCCTCTCCCTCCCGTTTTGGTCTCCCCTCCCATAGCACAAATCCCTTTTAATATGTTATAGTGCTAGCTCCCCCAGCCCCACTCGCATAATATTATTGCAGAAAGTCCCCCTATTACTTACTTCCCTCTATCCCCGCTGAACTGCCGGCAGCTGCGTCCGTGATTGGCTGCTCTCAGTTCCATGCAAGCAGAGGGCCGGGCAGTGCGGTGGAGGATAGAGGGAAGGTAAGTAAAGATCGGGGGAGTTTCTGCAAACAATATTAATGCGGTTAGGGCCAGGGAGCTAGCACTAAACATATTAAAGGTTATACGTTTATTTTAAAGGGTAGACATGCCCTTTAAGTTAAAAAATTTAGTGCCTCAGATCCTCTTTAACTGGAAACCAAACTAATTGTAAATTTATTGTTTGACTAGTCTACAAACTCTAGTTCTCTGCCTGGTTGAATCTATACACTCAGCTTATGAATTCTCCCATAGATAGTCTAGTTACAATTTAATTTGGATAATTGTACAGCATACATAGCAGATTGTCATCCCAAATTCTTGACTAGAAATAGATGTGAGTCCATTAAAGGGGGAAATAGATCAAATAACAGACCTCTATTGACTAATATTAGAATCTCTGCAGGTACCACTGCTATTCTTGGCGCTGCACATACAAAGAAAACAACTTTTACTGAACGTTAATGAGATTTCTCATTCTGCTTATACAAATATAATAATATTAATAGGATTAAAGTACTGAGTCTCTAATATTCCATCCGGAGTCACGCATCGCACTTCTGCAATCTCTTGCATTTAGATGCCCTTTGATCTAGTTAGCCAGGCAGTTTCATGCTGGTTTCATAAGCCACTTACTTTCGGGTTTAAATAACTGCTACGTGAAGGTAAACATTGCTTAGAAATATCTCGTTATTTGTGCTTTCTAAGCAAAGGAGAGTTTGATCGACGCTAGAAAAGGACAGAAGATTCTGTTTCAATGTCAGTCTTTGAGTTAAAACGTATTCCTAGTCCTACATCCTTGGGCCGGAAACAGAAAAGCTACCAGCTGTAGAGAACATTGTTGAGCTTCCCAAAAACTTTACTCCAAAACAAAAATGAATCGAGAAATTCAGTTGTTTACCTCCCTTTAACAGAATGGAAATGGACCTTATACGCCAAACTTATGTTCACTTTCTACTGATTTTGAAAGGTCAACCAAGACTCCTGGGGACTCACATTCATGTCTAATGAAATAGACTTTTGGAATGTGTTCATCTGTGGTTTCACTGTAATGGAATTGTGTGCTGTGTTATATCAACGAAGATGATACCCAAGATGCTGATTCTGATATGAAGTCAAAAAGATAGACAAACTGTCCGAAATGTCTGTATAGCTACCTAAAAACAAGTTAGTGCCACCATTAACTAAAGATAATCACCTTTCCTGATAATATCCGGCCCAAATCCATCACAGAGCCGAAGTCTTCTATTGGCTGACCATAGTCCCCCATCCTCAGAGATGCCATATATCACACTCATTCCCTGACGCTTGATTTGAAACTTAAACAAGGAATATTCCACAGGCATTACAGATACCAACAAGTGACAACTCTAATCACCGTCTGAGTAATATTTTGCCTTTAATTATCAGAGCTGAGCTATTTATTATGTATATTTGCCTTAAAAACACATTCTAGTATCAAAAGAAAGTAACAAGAACCGTATAAAACCTAATGGGCTCCATCAGATATCGGCTATCTCCTCTTGCTAATAGCCAGTTTGATGATGCTGTAAGCGTGGTTAATCTCAATATTCCGGGAACTTTAAAGACCCTAACACATTTCAATTGGAAAGTGTCCAACAGATTGATATTCCTAAGATCCCGCTATAATTTGACCTGGGTTTACCAGTTAGAGCCGAGCAATGTTGTTATTCTGGTAGAGCTCTCTGCTAGGCAGAAACTTTAATGAGATTTTTTATTTCTCAGAATTGCAAATGCAATCATCAAGCCGGCGACTTTTTCCGAAAAGGCTCATTACCCTCTGCTGTTCGTTGTGTAAGTATGCGCGCCATCGGATGTACACAAATTACGCTCAGAGCTAAAGAATGTTTTGTTGCAAAGCATTTTACAAGGTTATTAAAAGCTACATTTTCCTTTAACTAGGAACGCTAATGAAAAATACATCATCTAGGGCACACTCCATTACTCTCGCTCTTCAAGCAGGGATGGTAGAGGGGCGTGCTGGGTGGGGTGGCACCGAATTCCATTATTCATCTGCATTTTTGAGTTGATATTAAAGCAAAAAAAAAACTCCATTTAGTTTTCAGTGGCATCAGCAGTTTACAAGAAGCCATTTTGAATTCCCTCTTTGGGGTGTGTTGACATGAGGGAAATGTATTTGAGAAGCTCCACTGTGGCAATTGCTTGGCCTTCTGTAAACTCTTTCACTAAAATCTCACTTTGATGGAGAACATGGAATAATATTAGGTCAACATTAATTGGATGACTTATGGTGGCCATACTCAATAGTATCACGGTTCCTGGTATCAGCTGAAAATCGCCCCATGTATGTGTTTTTCATTATCGGATGTGAATTGCCACTTTACTAATTGAAGACTTTTTGCCAGATAAATTCAAGTGAGGAAGTCACCTGGATAGTTAGTGACATGTCTATTAGATAGTTGCAAAATTTGGTATTAAGAAAACAATAGTTGTGGTTCACAGCTTGAGTTCATTACAGTAGTATCTACTTGTATTGAGAAGCTCCACGGTGGCAATTGCTTGGCCTTCTGTAAACTCTTCCACTAAAGATCTCACTTTGATGGAGAACATGGAATAATATTAGGTCGACATTAATTGGATTGACTTATGGTGGCCATACTCTATTACTAGCCAGTTCCAGTATCAGCTGATAATCGCCCCATGTTGGTTTTCGTATTGATCTGTGAAGGGCCACTTTTACTAGTTGAAGACTTTTGCTTGATGAATTCAAGTGAGGAAGCCACCTGGATATTAGTGACATGTCTATTAGATAGCTGCAAAATTTGCTAATCAAGAAAACAATAGTTTGTTGTTCACAGCTTGAGTTTATTTACAGTAGTTCAGAGTAACTAATCATAATAATCAAACTACCTACCTATTAAACTGTGAAATGACTGAAAGGAGAAAATAACAGAATATAGCCTTGTAGTGTGATTTCAAATCTAGTTTCAGGCAAAACTACCAGTGTCATTGATTAAATTCCACTGGTCTAACCTACCACCAACATTTTGCAGTTTGCAGTTTGGTGGTGAAATCAATGAATTATTAAACAGGTGTTAGGGAAAATGAAGGAACAACATTTCAAGGAGCTAATCTTCCAGCAAACAGAAAAGCCACAAAGTTTATTAAAGGCAAAGCTCGGGTGGGTTGAGATCTATCCCAAGAAATACTACATTAGGTCATTAAAGGAAATTAAATGTAAAATCTAAACTTTAGGAAATTTAAGGTTATCCCTATCCACAGTTGGCCACCTTAAACTTTCCAAAGCTATGTTTCTAAAATATACTTACAGGTTCAATGGCAGTTCTTAAGTAAATCTATAACTTCTAGTTCCCACAGAGATAAGGAACTGGCATTACACAACTTTTTGAAAGTACTTCAATCTATAGATGGCAGTGAACAGAGGAGAGCTAGGACACAGTCCACCTACCCATAATGCCATCCCAATCTCCAGTGTACTTCAGATAGAGTTTGGTGACATAATTTCTTCATTTTAATGGGGAAAACCGTGGACATCTATAAAAAGTATCTTTTAAAACTTGAAAAAGGCAGCAATCCTTCTCCAAAGTTGGATCCCCAAACTGTGCCTTTGACTGTTCCCCAATTTTTTTTTTTCTTTCCTCATTTTTATTATGGCCCTCCAGGAGATACAATAATCTCATGCAAAGACTCTCCTTTGTGTCGTGGATGCCATTGCTGCCATAAACCTGCTAATTATATAAAATGTTTTCTAACAGTTCTTACTAAAACAAAGTTTTGGGGGCCTGTTAATGTTTAGGAAGCAGGGAGTTATTTTTTTTTTCAACTTTTTTTGTATTTTCTCCTGGTATCATTAGTGATGGAAGCCCTGGTAGTCAAAGTGTATCAGAAAGGTTTGAAGTTAATTGGGTTGACGTTGTCAGTTCGTTTAGCGTCATAGCGATGAAATTCGATGGACGTGGGAGTGGATTTCAGGGCACAAAACTCTTACACGAAGTGAGGGGAAGCTGGGATTTCTAGAAGAGAAAGATCACATGCAAGCACTTAGGTAACATTTTAATTGGATATTGCCCTTTAATGATTACTCTCCAGTTTGTTTTTATAAACCCGATTCCAGACTGTGGCATCACTCTTTGTATTTAGTGTTTGGCTCGCTTCGTATAGACTAAAATTATTTATCAGACCTACTGGGTAGGTGTATAAGCCTGTTAGAGTGTCCTACTGTTACCCAAAATGATCTCTCTTTTTTTAACAATATTTTTAGTAGCAAACGTATAACAAAAAATATACAGGGTTATTCAGTAAATGTTCTTATTGTTATATGGTGCTAATTTTGTCCAAACCAATCAATGTTAGCTTTCAAATGTTAAAAGATCTGATTGGTTGGGGCAAAATTAACCACATTTTTAACGATAAGAACTTTTATTGAATCTCCCTGTTGATTTTTTAAAAAAAAACGTTTCAGTAATTAAAAAAAAGAAACTTGATTAAAAGGAGAAATTAGGCTTAAACACATTTTTTACTGAAATTACCAGCCTTAAAACTGATGATTAAACAAGTTTTGTTGCTTTCTAAGTATTTCCCAACTTATGAACTTATTATTTTAAAAAATGTTCTTAGCATTAAATGGTGCTATTTTCCCCAACCAGTACGATGTTAACTTCAAATGGAACGAACATATGATGGTTGGTCAAAAGAACTTTTATTGATCTCCCCGAAGACTTTATTAGTAGGCCTGTTAGTGTTATTTTTAGAGCCTCTGTGTCGGAGTGTACTCCACACAGATATACTTGTATGAAATCAGAATAAGTCCTCCAGTTACTTTCACTAGCAGGTTTACGCACTCTCTGTTTAGCACAGAGAGATACAAAGTAGTTCTCTCTCTTACCCTGGTAAGCACTCTGAGCATGTCCAAGTCACTGACTCAAGAAAAGGAAGTTGTTTAGAGTGGGTACGTTGTTATAGTGCCGTTAGTGGGCCCGTAAGTCAGTAATATATGTGTTTTAGGGTGAATAATCCTTTAAGTAAATTTTCCTTTAAATACTGCCATCTCTGTTTTCTTAAATGGAAAAATGCAATTTAATATGAGAAGCCATGACCTGACTTTTTTAAACAAATCAATGTATTCCTATTAAAGGCATGTCCACCCCCAAAACTATAATCCCCCCCACTACTACTGGCCCATTGTAGTGTAGTTTAATCCTTACCTTACATCCCAGCTCCATAGGGTTCTTCTGATATCCCCCCCCCCCCAAAGTTCAAAAAAACGCCCACCAGGAGTACTGCAGAGTCTATATAAGACTCTGCCTCTGTCTCTCCTCCAGGAGATGTTGCCATGCGCACTGCAGCCTTCTCCCCTTCCCTCCCCCTCCCTCTCCCTCCCAATTTAGATTCCTCCCCCTAGCGTAAAAATCTTTTTATGTAATATTCTCCCTGTTCCCCCAGCCCCAACCGCTATAGTTTTAATATCAGAAGTGCCCAAAAATTCTTCCCTTCCCTCTTTCCTCCGCCGCACTGACTCCGGTAGCCGCGTCCGTGGTTGGCTGCCACTCAGCCAATCACAGACAACACTGCCGGTCCGCCCCTCGCTTGCATTTCCGCACAAGAAGAGGGCCTGGCAGTGCGCGGAGGAAAGAGGGAAGGGAGTATGTTTTGGGGCCTTTCTGATATTAAACTATAGCGGTTGGGGCTGGGAGCAGGGAGAATATTATATTAAAAATTTTAAGACGGTGGACTGCCCTTTAAATACAATATAATCTATTTATAAAACATGGCAAATGTCACATCTTCATTAAAGAACTTTAAAAGTGCGACCTCGGCTTTAAATGAGCGTATAGCGTATATTTATCAATGATCACACCGTACATTTAAATGCAGTAGTAAACTACCACAATGGTAATGAATGGGCGATCGTATATAATTACCTTTGCGAATGTAAATATTTCCGATCGTGACTATAATTGGAATTTTTACGATTGTTAAAGGCACAGTATCCCAAAATAGTGATAACGCTCTTATATATAATATAAGCCCTAAGTGTGAGAATCCTCTTACTCCACCACCACTATTCTTACTAATTTCTTTCTGATTTGTTTTGCAAAACTTTATGTCCCACTTGCAGCCGTCCAGATGAAAACTACGATTCCCAGCATTCCCCCTCGTGCTTTCTGCCAAACATCTGGAAATACACAGGTTATACATCCTTGCAATGGATTGTAGTTCTTTTCAGTATTAAAGGATAATCTGTATAACAAACAATGCAGCGTTTCCTACCTTTCACTCTGGGGATGTTTCACTTTCACAGGGTTACCCTACCATGGGAGTGTCTGACACTGTTTAGTAGAAGATTAAAAGGGAACCATGACGCCAGCCTGGGGCGTGGCTGAAACACTACGGTTACGGTTCTGACCATCTGTCCTTATCTGTGGTAATGTTTGCACCATGGTAATGGCACCCAGGTGGATATTGAAGGAAGAATGTTGCTGGAACATCGTATGGAATGAATTGGAATCTTTTGGGTCCGTGTTGTAAGTACACACTCGCCTTTCTGTTTCAGGCTTAAAACCGTTACCTTGGGAAAAACAGCCCTTCACCTAATCGAGGTGCAACACATAACACTAGGCAGGGTTAGACTAGTAAGGTTCGTTAGGGCCCTGCTTATAAAGTCTACCTGCATGGTGGCAGGTTACAAACCCTGGTAGGGATTTCTAATGTAATGCGCCAGTTGCAACATATGTTATAACTCCTGTGTTTTCAAATACAAAAAAATAAGTTTTGCCATGCCCACACATACAAATCCATGCCCACTTTGCTGTCCAGGCGGCACTCTACGGCTACAGGCAACATTCAAAGGTTGTTTCAGGTAGCAAAAACCCTAGGGACACCCCTTGGTGTCCCTACACTAAAGAAAATAATTTAATTAATAAAACACTCACTGCAGCATGGAGGGTGGGAGGGCTCCCCTGCACATGCCTGAGTCCCTCCAGGAGGACAGGGAAGGGGCAGAAACCTTTCCCACACAGGAAGGCTCCTACTCTTCACTTTCCTGGACTTTGAATATACACTGCAGGAGAACCATAAGGAGCAGAGATGTAAGGTAAGGATTTTTTAACACTACACAGTGGGGCCAGCAGTGGGGCAAAGACTAGTTTTGGGAGTGGACATGCCCTTTAATAATGAAACCCGGTTTTGACTTAATAAATTTCAGAAGTTCATGATAGTTTCGCCTGTTGAAATTCTGACAGTGGAACTTGGAATCTACCCTACCAACTGGAGTTTAGGACAGATCCCTAGTATTGTAAGGGGGGTCAATTGGTCAAAATGTATCCACCATGGTGATAATGTGTGTGCAGCACAGTAGATCTGTGGTTTGCACTAATGCTTTACCCAGTTTTGGGTTTAAATCCTTTGTCTGCCTCCCCTGCTAGGGGTTTCTATGTTCTCTCTGTGTTGGTGTAGATTTCTTCTTTCCCCTCTATAATCACAAAGACATAATATTTATTCAGTGTGAGATTGGGGCAGGGCCTGAAGTGAATGAATAAAATCACTGCGTAATGTGCTAAATATGAAATAATATCTATCAGTGGGAAAACTGCAGAGGGGGTCCCCCTCGGCAATCGTCTGTTTTTAAACAGCTAATCAAGCGTATGCAGTAAATATAAAGACTGGTACTGAACCAGAATTTAAAACAGCTGATTGTGGTGAGATGACGGACACTCTTTTCCCCCAGGCTATTCCATCATCACAGGCGCTGATGGCTTGGTAGTTACACCACTAATACCCATTCATAGACATACATACTACACCTTAGGGCATCACACACGTATCTGAGGAATCTTTAGAACATTCAGGCTCATTTACCCAGAGTCGCTATTGCTCTGTGTAAATGCTTCTTTCGCGATTCAATATCGCATTTGCAAATGTGGTTAAATCCCGGTAAGTGATCAAATTGTAACGCAATGCGTGTGCAAGTGGCATGCTATGTAATTTAACATTATTTATTATTTTTATATGGAAATAGTGGAAATGATCAATGTTTGTTAAATTGTTAGTTTGTGTAATGCCTTCTTAGTTATTCTACATAATCTCTCCCATTTTATAAAATCAGTTGATTTCATACCCTTTGCTGTTCCCTGCTGTTGACATTAGTGGGCTGACATTTCCAGTTCTAACAGTCCTTCTTCTTCCCAGAATGCACCACTTCCTTGGAATGTTCCTAACAGTAATTTCTACTGATTGGCTGTTGGGTGGGTCAAACATGCTCAGATCTCTACTGAGCAACTGAATCAACCCAGGCGCTGGGTCAAGGGCAAGACCATAACTGTCTCTATTAGGGGTCCTGCAAACAGGAAGTCAGTATTTCGGTTGCATTTATTTATACACAGACAAAATGCTGAATTGGCAGATTAAGGCCATTGGGATGAAAAAATACTGATCTTTTTTCTGAAAAGCATATGGATTTGCACTGAACTTCCCCTTTAATATCTAATTAGTGTGTGGCCAATATTACAGAAATATAGTCAATATTTTGTATTATGTAAAATTAAGGTGATTAGTTGGACAGTTATTTATATATATATATATATATATATACAACATTGATTTAGAAAAGACATACACTTTATTTGTTTTATTAATAAATTCCTTGGGGGTTTCAATTTGTGATTGAGTAGAAACATTGAGTTGTGGTTGAATGAGATCTCAGGTTGCATATATTGGTCTACTCAGTAATGAACAAAGCATGGAGTGCCTCGTCTTTATCCAGATGGTTTGTACCCCGTATCTGATGCAAGACCCAAACGGACCTACGGAATTGGTTATTTTCTCAGTAAAGAGGAATTCAATTGATGTAATATTGGGTAGTCTGGGTCAACCTTCAGTGTTATGGGAATATTTTATCCCGTTTTGTTTTGTTTTTATTTATTTTATTTTATACCTTTCAATCCAGGTTTGATGGGACGTCATGAAACATTTCTGATCCTACTAAAATCATTTGTAGATTTAAAGAAATTTCTCATTTTAAAGGACAAGCAAAGTCTGATAATGAAAAAGTTCTGATGATCCCCTGTGTAATAAGGGTACAAACTGCTATATTTTGAACCTTAGAAATTTAATAGGTTGAATAAACCTCATAAACTTGAATGGTAAGGGGGCATCAAATTATTAGAACAATATTTCTTATCTTTAAGTATAAAATATAACAATTTGGCCCCAATTACACAGAGAATCTCATGAAATGAATGAATTAATAGACATTCGTTCTCCTTTAATCCAATTCAATTGAATGCACATTCTATAATCCTGTTACAAACGTTTAAATACTGGACCCAATGACTGCAAGTAGGATAATCCAATCATGTTAAAGAGGGCAAATTTGATTTAGGATTAATCGCTACTGAACTTCCCAGACTTTACATGGGGCAGGGATTTGGAGAAAGTAGTGTGTGTATGAGTGTGAAGTGGTGAGTCTATTGTTGTCTTCACAATTTTTTCATAGTGTAAAATCATACACACACACACACCCCTTTGCCTATGAAAATGAGCCCAGGCCTTTCGTATAATTCCAACCTGTAATTCCTGTTGCATATTAAAGCGCTATCTCAATATATTTTATTTGTCATTTATTTCCAGATACTTTCTGAGCACAGAGGACTCCCCTAGGAGGCGGCATTTATACAGGTAGGATATTCTCCATTATAAAATACCTCCATACCTACCTCAGGTAACTCACTACAGAATGTCTTTCCTAAAGTGTAGTAGTAGAGAATTGTACCGTGTTAGCCATTGATGAAAGTGAAGACATCTTGGACAAAAAATAATCCCTTTTATTGACAAACTAAAATGATTGAAAATGCAAACTTTCAAAGCACTTAAGTTTTGTACACACGTGCAATCGCGGGTCCCAACCCGAGACGCATGATGTGTAGGAAGGAACGTTTCGGGTCGGGACTCGCGATCACACGTGTGTACGAACCTTTAGCCTTCTTCCTCAGGCATGATACAATACTGAATCTTATAAAGCACTCTATTTTATACATACATGATACAATACTGAATCTTATAAAGCACTCTCTCTTTTTTATACATACATGATACAATACTGAATCTTATAAAGCACTCTATTTTATACATACGATGCAATACTGAATCTTATAAACACCTCTATTTTATACATACATGATACAATACTGAATCTTATAAAGCACTCTATTTTATACATACATGATACAATACTGAATCTTATAAAGCACTCTATTTTATACATACTAGAAAAGACTTCGACATTACATAGATGTTATCTTTTGCAATGCCTGATTGGCAATGGCTGTCGTAAATAAACAGTAAATACCCATTCAATGATCACAGGCAGTAATAAAAGAATTAGCAGGGTTAAATAAACAATCAGTATACACTTCACCTCTAGTTCCATGAGGGTCTGGTATAATGAGATATTTATGGATTTGGGTGGTATAGAGGAATATTGCATTTTCAATAATTTTAGTTAGGAAAGTATTATTTTTATTCAAATGTCTCTCACTTTCCTAAAGTGAGCAGTGAACTTTTCATTGACAAGTAAACAGGACACCATCAGCATCCTAGCAGTCTATTTAAAGCTGTTATAGGACCTAATGTATATGCTTGGAAGGTTCTAATTCATCCAGGTCATGGTTAGAGATGTCCGAACTTCATAAAGTTCAGTCCGTTTTCAAATTCGGACCCATTAACATCAATGGGGAGTGATAGTTTGAAAAGTCCAGATGATATACAGCTAAACTAACAATGGTAACTTACTGTAAATGGCTGTGGCACCTGGGAGATGGTCTGGGGAACATGGTACTATGACCAAAACACTTCTGAATCACGAGTGGGCAATTGTCTGGTTTCGCGCAAGCTACATTCGTGGGTTATGGCCAATTCGAGGGTTACCAAACGATACTTTCAAGGGTTACCGAAATCGAACAATACTTTCGAGGGTTAGTGAAGGATACATTTTAGGGTTATCAAAAACGATCCATACATTCGAGGGTTACCGAAAACGAACGATACTTTTGAGGGTTAGCGAATGATACATTCTAGGGTTAGCGAACGGCCCGTAAATTCGATAATTAACTTTTTTTTGATAATTATCGAAAATACAGTGAGTCTGAAAAAAACAAACTAGTTTGAATAGTACGAGTTCATCCGAACTCATAAAGTTCATAAAGAGCATTGGTAAAGAAGAAACAGGATGAAGAAATCTAATGTCCCTTTATCCTCAGGCATAATTTGTTTTTAAAGCAATTGGACCCAAAGGAATCTTCTGTGATTGCTGTTGCTGATCTTTGTACAAAGGTTGCTGCAGAAATCTAAACTTAATTGACCTCGGGTAGAATAATTAGACTGCAAAAATCTTAGGGGTTTTAACAGAAGAATTTAAATACCTTTAAATACCTACAAATTAGACAATAAAGTACGCCACATTTGGGGCACATAGGGCATATTTTAAAGCATGGGTATTCTTAAATCAGAAGCAGTAAATAAAAATTCCACTACCTAAGTAAGAATACCTTTCCTTAAATAACACTGCAGATCCTTAATGATAAACATCATACACAGTGGTATTTTACGATACTCCTGATTTATACGTCCCCTAGTGTTTTTGGGGGGTAAACATAAGACCATTATCTATTAAATTCAACCCTTTCTTGCAAAGCCCAACATCATCCAACCCAACAGTCAAAGTAAACAGTAACCTTCACCCACTATACCTCTTCCACGTACACCATATCATGCATTGCAGCTAAAAAGAACAGCTCAGTACGAGACATAACCATAAACATATATACACTAATAAGTGCAATAAGAACTAAAGCTAATCTATAAATGAGCCTGAATATATTCAAAAATTACTAAATTTATTGGCAGTGTGTGTATCTAGCCTAGGAGAAGCCTTATGTCTTTTCACCACCCCTGTATGCAATAAAATCTCCTGTCAATTGTTTGTAAATCATATTTGTAAAAAGTTATCGTAGTAACTCTTTACCAGATAAAACTATCCAAACTTTACTAAACTAACATCTGATTAAATGTTCCAACCATTGTAGATGCTGTTCCAATTATGTTTTAACATAACATGATGTTAGCAGATACTGCTAGACACTGCTAAGTCTACAATAACACTTAAGTCCATCTCTATTGAGTCAACTCCTACAACAGTTCAATTTAGGATATAACTAGCATTCGTATTGTTTCTGCTTGTATATATCACTTTGCATTTCTTAATATTAAATCTCCTTAGACATTTTGCTGCCATTCCACAAGTTTATTTAAATCACCAGCAAACACAGAGACTCAGTTTAATTCCAGGTACGTCATCAATAAATCAAAATGAATTGGACCTAGCTTAGACCACTGTTTTGCATTACCAAAAACCAAAGCTTAGATAGCTTGAGTACCCCTCATAGCACCCGTGGAATACAACTTTTTAAGTCTCCCTACATTAAAAATACTGGGGATCAATAATTACAATCACATGGTTATCATCTGTGCTAAGTTTATTAAAAATAGTATACTTCAAAAATCACCTCACCTAAATTACTAAAAATGTCCTATCTGTGTAAGCCAACCTTTATACATATACATATAGACCACTACTTTACACTGCCCTCACTTTTAGTTATAGCAATGTCTTTTGGAATTGTTGTACCCAAGCTGGTTCAATATATGGATAATTAAGAAGTACATTTTCTTGTAACCTGATTAAATAAACAAATGTGCCTTGTTATTAGCAAAATTGTAAATCTAAATGCTAAATCTTTGCTTTTTCTCTTAAGCGCAAATACAAATGGGACCTTTAACCGCCGATGTATCTCCTGTGATTTAATTGAAAACTGTACGTACGTCAGTGCATCCTTCAGCCACAACTTGGACTTTTTTGTGCTTAAATGTGAAGGTACGTTGACAAAAAATTCTGATTTCCCTCATTGAAAAATACTTTAAAGCAAGAAAAGAAATAAACTCTGGCAGTAGATCCATAACCCCCTTCAACATTTAATTGGAAGAATATTTTGTGGGAGTAAATTTCCTTTCGTTTTATTTTTTTCCCAACCACTTAAGTCCCGCTCAAACAATCATCAAACACACCTAAGGTCAAAGTTTTCTGCCGCTCTAGGATGTCTGGGAACATCGCCCCAGACAAAAGGCTTAATTGGTAACCTTTATCTATTTTCACTAGCTGCAGATAAAGAAGCCAAGTTTGGATGATCTCATTGGAAATTTAGTAAATCAAGTAAAGTCCCAAGGTTTTAATATTAGGGCCACATTTATAAAGGCGCGGTATTGTAAATGTACGGTAGCGAACGTAAATCTAAGACCGCGATCTTAGATTTATGATCACTTATACAATACCATTGCGGTAGTTTACACCCATGGCCGTTCAGTTACGAAAACACACGGTACAATTGTGCAATCTTTTACCAATTGGTTAGTTATAGGGTTACCCATAAAATCTACAGCTTATACTTTGGAAACTTTTTGAAAATGTATATTCTATTTTCTATTTGTAAATTCAAATATATATATGTATACACAAGCCCACTTAACCTCATAATACTGAAATACTGTGTCTGGCCTCAACCAGAGGAAACTAGAAACATTGTATAATATAAGTCTAAACTACTAGAACAATTTATTACTAATGCTACGTGCTAAGTCTAACATCAGTGCAGTCTACTTAAGATATCACTATCCTATGTCAAATAAAGTGTCAGTGTCATAAAGAGACATAAAGTTACTAGTATAGATTAAAGTGCTAGCTATAGTGCAAGATAAATATAAAATAATCTAGATAAAACACCCTAAACGGTGGAATAAATAGGTAAAAACCGGACAATAATATCTACAGTTAACTGGTACTTTAAAAGAAAGATATATCAAGTTCAACTTATATTATAGATAACAACTATTTTATAATTAGAGATTATATCGAATAAATTACTTTTTTTCCTGACTAGTTTATTTTTCTAAAAGGAAACTCAAACAATATAGCTATGTATATCTAATTAGTACTTTTTTGAGATATTGTAGATCTCAGTCTAAATTCTAAATATCCCATTATAGAAAAAAAATTCCAAGCTGAAAATTTCTACAATTGGGCTACGATAGTTCTCCTCTCTAATAAAGAGTAATAGGGTATATCGTCAAATTTATAAAAAACAAGATAGGGGAATGGTTTCATTGGGATTCTCTCTGTAGTAGTCTTTTACTTCTATCGGTGCCCTCTACTGGTGTCACACAATCAATTGCCATCCACCGCAAGTTGGCCAGGGTATGTCTAGCTTCTTTGAAGTGGCGGGCAACTGGTTGTTCAATAATCTTTTTGCTGCCTGCCATTTTTGTTGCCTCTCTTATGGTCATTATCTAATGGTAGAGAACGTATGGCAAACCACTGGCAAGCCATTAAAGCCATTAAAGACAACGAAATGGCCATAAGAGAGGCCACAAAAAAAAAATCAAAAATTTTGATTTTTCTCTAGAAATTTTACATTTTTTTAAGGGATTTTTGAACGCTTTGGTTTTCAAATTTTCAATGGAAAAAAAAGTTTCATTTTAAAAAAAAAATAATCCAGATTTTCGAAACCAGCAGTTCAAACAGGTTTGTTTCAGAATCAGGATTCATTCCCTATCCAGAACATTCTACCGACAACCTTGGTTCATTGTCCGCTTGATAAAAACCATGGGAATCATCTTCTTGCACCACAGAATAATAACACATCTTAGCCCCCCACACACACCTTATTTGTATGATAATATCTTCTGTGCGAACACTTCATGTATCAAATATAAATAATTTATAAGCCAACAAATAAAGAGATCTCCAATCGGTAGATAGATACGGTGCCGGACAATTATCAGGATACTGCAGAGCAGAAATTCTCTTGGTCCTTATTGCTCACAGCTGGTCTTTTAAATCATTCATCAGTGTTTAAGAGATTCATAATAGATGGCAGCGTGGAACATTTGAATTTCCATTGTTTACACACTGAGATTTTAAGCTTTTTATAAAATCCAAATGAAAATTCGAGGAGGGAGATTAAATTTTGTATGAAGTCTTTTTCTTTTTAAATTGTGTTTAACTAAAAAGCAATGACTTTTGTACCATCAACTGGTTATTGTTAGAAACAAATATGTATTGACTTTGCTATTAACCTCTAAAACAGTAACGTGATGTGTTCTGTTGCATCATAGGGAGTACTTAGTACTTTCCTCTCGTACTAAGGTTATTATATTTAGGTTATTTTTAAAGTTTTTTTTTCTAGTCGAGTTCTTTGGCTACGCGTGTTTAGAAGTTTAGGGGCATATTTATAAAGCGGTATTCCCAAATAAATAGTGTTAAATAACACAACCAGTTGGTAAATCTCACTAATCATTCATAAATAATGACACCACTCCTTAAATAAGGATAACCCTCTCTAAATAGGGATACCCCTACCTATAGTAAATAATAATATCCCTCTCTGAATAAGCATACCCCTACCTAAATAGTGATAACCCTACCTATATAGTGAAACTCCTACCTACCTACTTAAATTAAGATAACCCTACCTATATAAGGATACCCCTACCTAAATAAGGATACCCCTACTTAAAGGGTAACTGTGGTCTCCATACAAGTGTCCTCTATTTAAAAGGGCTCTCTTATACCTTTCAAAAAAGCCTAGAATGATGTCTCTAGATTCTCTGGTTCTTAAGTTATAATAACATTTAGACAGTCAGGATTAACAAGGAAGTGTGTGACAGTCACATGATATGCTGTGTAAGAAGCCCCACCCCACCCCCAACAAATATATATATATATATATATATATATATATATATATATATATATATAATCTTTTCTGAAGCTTTTTAAACATAGTTACAGGTAGGGATGTGGTCTTTTTAATAATAAAGGTCACTTGTATGGAAACCACGATTCCACTTTAAATAAGAATACCCCTACTTAAATAAGAATACGCCTACCTTTATAATAATAATACCCCTACCTAAATAAGGATACGCTACCTTAATAATGATACCCCAACCTAATAATTCCTCTAGCTACCTCTTCTGAGCATGTGCAAGCTTGTAGAAGAGTTTAAAGAGCTTGGAGAAGAAACGTAAAAATGTTAAAGAGGCAGCGAGCAGGGAACATTTTGCTGCATAATCGTGATGAAATACAGTTTTTAACTTTTGTGGTTTTGGGGTTTGGGTAGTGATTTTCCTATGTATAATTTTTCATTTAACAACGAATTATAAAAATATTGACATTGTATTACTCCTTTTTTATGATTTTCTTGCACATTTCCCCCCCCCACACACACACACACCAATAAAATGCCAAATGAGCAATTTGATGTATCAAACACATAGTTCTTCGCATTTTTGCTCATGTTCAGAGTTTTATTGAGTAATGTATAAAATTGGATTTCCTTACATGTTTTTCGTCTTTGGGTTGTAGGTCCTAGAGTCCCTATTGTGACTGTTCATAACACCACAGACCGACGAGGTACGTGTTCAACGTCCAATGTGCTGATAGTTCAGAGCTGGCAATAAAAAGTAATTGACCTGGATTTTTTTCCCTTTTAAAATGTGGATTGGGTTTAAAAAAGGTTTCAAGCTTTAAACCCTTCATAACTCCAAATCTAAGAGGTGATCTGGAGGAAGACAAAAGCCATTGTCCACCCCTCGTCGAAAGTAAGACACAGTCCCGAAGTACAGTATATCAAAGCCTAAGGTGAAAGGTCTACAAAGTTTGCCAGAGTTAAATCTGTGATCTGTGTGTCCAAATAGGTGTATTTAAAGGGAATTTCCAGCCTAAAAATAAGTTGCCTTTAAAATGCTTATTACCCCCCTCAACCTCAACCCCACTTTCGCATGGGTGACAGATTTCAAAGATCCTCTAGAACTTGCTTACCTGACCCGGTCCCTCGCCGCTTCTATTCTGCAGCTGACAGCTGCTCCACTTCCTGTCAGTTAAGGCGCAACGTGCCCAATTGCCAGACATCCGTGACCAGGAAATTAAGCGTCTGTCAGTGCAGAAGTCCCCTGCTCATAACAAACTCAAAACAGGAGCAGGGAGCAGCAACTACATGGCAAGGGACCGGGTAAGGCAAGGAAATTCTGGGGCATCGTTGAAATCTGTCACCCATGCGAAAGTGGGGTTTGGGTGGGGTAATAAACATTTTAAAGATAAGTTATTTTTTGGGTGGACTTGTACTTTAAAGCTGAAATAGACTAAGACCATATTTTGAACTGGTGAGTCACTTCAGAGAATAGTTTAATTAAGACTACATTTTAAGTTCCTAAAGCTGGCTTTACACTATAATTTATACCACTTATTTCAATAAAAATTTTGATTTTTCGGTATAAATTTTACATTTTTAAATGCCATTTTTGATGTTTGAATTTTCAATGTCCTTTTTTTCAATGAAAAGTTACCGGTATGAGTTTCAACCGGCAGTTCCAAATCTAAACCAGGTTTATTAAGAATCTGGGATTCATCACTAATAAGGAGTTTGTATTTTGCCTGCAATGTTTGTATTAGATATTTACCAACATACTCTACATGCTCTAAAACTTTTTTATAAGGTTCCCGAAAAGTTATTGATGCCTCGCCATATCCTATAATATTGTTGTCACCAAACTTTTTTGATGCACAAATTCAGTTACATGAGATTATAAACTCACATCCACATTTGTATATTATTATATTTTTTGTTGTTGGAAAGACCAGTACAGCAAAGTGCTGTGCAATGGTCAGAATACTTTTCCCCTTTTGTTCACTGGCCAGTGCCAGGCAGACCTGGATCTTCCCATGTAGGCACTGGGAGATCCCCAAAACGTGCTCCTCTCGTCAACCCCCAGCTGCCACCAGGTAGTATCAGTGAACAGTTTGGGCCTGATTTACCCACATGTGCTGTGCTAAAAATAGGGGTTAAAATTGTGCTTACCTATATCGAATAGGTTAGCGCAAGTTTAACTCCATATTTGCACTGGCTGCACCAGTATTTAATAAAGGATTTGCACCACTTTTAACAGCTAATGGCTGGTCCTAAAGTGGCGCTGGGGTAAAATTCCTTTTGGGATTTACCACAAGGTGCAAATCCAGTATTAAATACCAGAAGCCATATTTGCCAATGGACCATTTGGACAATTTGTGGCTCTGGGTAAATGAGGCCCTTGAATTGGGTAAATCTAAGGTTCTAAAAGGGACCCAGACTATCTTGCCACAAACATGAACACACGGGTGAAGGATGAAGGGAAATGTAAGTGCTATGCGGAATAAATAAGTAGAATAATTTAAAATGAATTGAGTGTCAAATTAGGTCACGTCTTCTGACCTGATCATCCAAAACTCTTTGGGGCCAATGCTATATCAGCCATATTTGTGGTATACTAATCAAAACCCATAGGGTTAACGTGGGTTTTGAACAAATATCGCACTTCACGCACAGTTTTTAAATAAGATGGGTGGAAAATGGGAATTTAGAGAAAGAGTGTAACAAAATACAGAGAAAAAGAAGAAACAATTTAAGTGTTTGGAAAGGACCAATTCAATATCCACTATCTTTACTGTAATGTAAGTTTTGTACAACATGACATCAAATAATTTAAAATGTAACATATATTTTATATAAAATAACGGCAGAATTCTACTGTTAAGCTCTCTAACTAGTGCAATTGAAATAGTCATCTGGCTACATTTAATGAGTGGCAAAAGCAAGACCTTGTTATCCTAGGGGCTTGTAATTTCTTCATGAATATTTCCCATCCAAACGACCTTATTGTTGATGTATTTTCTCTATAGCTTCCGCAATAAATAATTTAGTAATGGCTAATTGTAACTCTCCGTAGAATGTGGTGTAGCCTATAGATATATCCGGACAGCTGACTGTTTCTACTTCATTACATGGTGCATTCCCAATGGGCAAAGACTTTGACAGCCCTACAGGATACGTGCCAATCTCCTCTAAGCTATTGCTGTTTATCTGCAGTTGCAATTATAAGTACAAATAAAAAAGACACTGTGAAGCTCCCTGGAGTAACAGACCTTGTTCAGCTGATAAAGCGAATTTCCGCCGCTTTAATTAAATGAGCTTTTTAAGGGAAAACAATATGGATTTTTTTTTTCCAGTTGCATCTAAGATGAGGCTCAATACTCTGATGCCTTTTTCATGAGGTGCTTAAGTGTGTAATAAAGCATACTCTATTAAACCCTTCACATAATAAGAACCTGATAATTCAATAGGAGCCATTGAAAGACGATTGCATACGCAATGTTTAACTATTAGCCAGCACTTGGCAGTACCCACGTGGTGTAAAAATTTACAAAACCCACAGAACTATGAATTCTTTATTTTATTATTAATGGAGAGATCCCAGAGGGCAAGTTTTGCTTAACCAGTGGCTTCTCCGAAATGTCCAAATCCCAAGTTAATGGTAGTGTGACAGTAATTTTACCTGGGGTTAGCAAGTAGACACAATAATATCAAATTGGATAGTTGTATCAATGTAACGCAAGACGCATGGTCAGATTAACATAAGAAATAGTTAACAACTTAAAGCATGGCTCATTATACGGTTCACACTCAGTTAAAACCCAGTTCCTTAAGTCCTCCCATGTGCCCATTCCTCTAAAGGGACCATCAGTCCAATCACAATTATGCTGTACCTCTTTAATCATGGGGGATTCGTAAACAATTTACATCAGCTCACACCTAGAGGATCATGGGAGTTGAGGTCAGACTTCAAGGCTACCTTGATACCAGCCTAAATCTCTAAACAAAAGTACAACATAATCAAGGTCATAACAAGGTTCAGAAAAAACAAGATAACTGTACATCAGGACGATAAAAGAAATACAGCAGTGAGAACAGAAAGTTCCTTTGTAAATATAATTAGGTTAGATGTAGAGGCCATTGCAAATGCAGATCTATTGATCCTAATAAAATCAATGGCCTAAAAGATTTCCTTCAGAGTGGAAAATTTAACATTAAATTTATAAATTTTTAACACCATGTGTTGAATTTTTACTGAAAAGTCTTTGCTTTAGTTTGATCCTTCAATGTCACAAAAAGGAGAACAAGAATCCACAGTCAATAATCCTTGCGTATAACACAAGCCCATCTATAAGGCTAATAATGATAGAGAACGGCAGGCATTTTATTATAGTTTGCACTATTTAATCATGGACTTTGCCTTTGAATTACACATGAATATTTCATGGATGTTGCACATGGATAATACATTCACTAATAGACCTTTATATTTGAACACAGCATCTCTCAGTGAGATAAGCTATATTAATTCTTCTAATTGGCAATGTCCATAATTGACCATTATAATGTTCCAACGATGGATTAGTGGTGCTTAACAATACTGATAGAACATCCAGGCGCTAAATGATCTGTTAAATGTTCCCTTTGGGGACCATGTAAAAAAAATAATTCACTCATGTTATATATATATATAAACAAAATTGATCCAAACAAATGGTAATAGCCAGAGTTTTGAAAGAAAGTTATTCTTCTCAATATTTTGGGTTGAGATTATTATCCCCATTAATTGGTCCAGCAACAGGAGGTTCTGATTTGCTTCAGGGGGTGGGTGATAGTTGATGAAGAGTCTGGATGATCAGTTTTTCAGCCTTATCTGCATTTTCAGAGATTGAGATCTCTTGAACTATAGGATTAGAGAAACAATAAAGATGGCCATATAAGTGAAGATAATACTTCTGTATGCTTCTTTACCCATTGACAAATCAAGATTGACCGTCCAGAGGTGCTAATTAGAAGATGCGGTTAGTGTGTGTTTCTCTCCTTGGCCGACAGCTAATTAAGTAATTAGCATATATATTAATTGCAATGGGACTATCCCATGTGATCGCCCATTTATTAATTGTACATGCACGGAGAGACACAACCCCCATATAGCAATTGATACTGGTATAAATGACATGGTGATAGATTACTGCCTTTTGCCTAGTTATGTTACCTACATATACTACTATATTTTGTTAATTCAGATATATGCTGTTAATTGAGATGTATTTTGTTAATTGCAGCAATTATCGAGCTGGAGAGGAATTCTCATGTGAAATCTGCCATGAATGACAGACAGATGCCTTTAGTGGAGTATAAAGATGTCCGAATAGAAGATTACAGTAAGTGGAAATGCTTGAAAAAGAGAAAATTGTAAAATAAAGAAAGAATAAAGAAAACTAGTGTTCCTTATTATATTTAGCAGTAATTCAGTTTATGGTATTTCCCATGAAACTCTATTGGCCAGACTGCTGCCAAACTTTCAGACCTCCATTTCTCCCTTGGATGGGATGGGTGAAACTTCCTTCTGAAGGCCAATGCAGAAAAGGATGAAGGGACCAACCAATGATCAATTATCTTTATGATATGCATTCAAATTTAAAGGGCATGTCCACCCCCAAAATTATAATTTAACCCACTACTGGCCCCACTGTGTAGTGTAATAAAATATTGTCCACCAGGAGCCTGGCTGAGGGGGAAATTGTTTCTGCAAAATTGTTTTCACCTCCGAGGCTTTCTCTGAGAGGTTTGTGGCATGCTCTGAGCAGCCCTCTCCCTCCCTCTCCCTCCCGTTTTGGTCTCCCTCCCCATAGCACAAATCCCTTTTAATATGTTATAGTGCTAGCTCCCCCAGCCCCAACTGCATTAATATTATTTGCAGAAAGTCCCCCGATATTTACTTACCTTCCCTCTATCCTCCGCTGAACTGCCGGCAGCTGCGTCCGTGATTGGCTGCCTCTCAGTTCCATGCAAGCAGAGGGCCGGGCAGTGCGGTGGAGGATAGAGGGAAGGTAAGTAAAGATCGGGGGAGTTTCTGCAAACAATATTAATGCGGTTAGGGCCAGGGGAGCTAGCACTATAACATATTAAAAAAGGTTATACGTTTATTTAAAGGGTAGACATGCCCTTTAAGTTAAAAAAATTTAGTGCCTCAGATCCTCTTTAACTGGGAAACCAACTAATTGTAATTTATTGTTTGACTAGTCTACAAACTCTAGTTCTCTGCCTAGTTGAATCTATACACTCAGCTGATGAATTCTCCATAGATAGTCTTAGTTACAATTTAATTTGGATAATTGTACAGCATACATAGCAGATTGTCATCCCAAATTCTTGACTAGAAATAGATGTGAGTCCATTATAAAGGGGGAAATAGATCAAATAACAGACCTCTATTGACTAATATTAGAATCTCTGCAGGTACCACTAGCTATTCTTGGCGCTGCACATACAAAGAAAACAACTTTTACTAACGTTAATTGAGATTTCTCATTCTGCTTATACAAATATAATTAAATATTAATGAGGATTAAAGTGACTGAGTACTCTAATATTCCATCCGGAGTCATCGATCGCACTTCTGCAATCTTTTGACATTTAGATGCCCTTTGATCTAGTTAGCCAGGCAGTTTCATGCTGTTTCATAAGCCATTACTTTCTGGTTTAAATAACTGCTACGTGTGAAGGTAAACATTGCTTAGAAATATCTCGTTATTTGTGCTTTCTAAGCAAAGGAAGTTTTGATCGACGCTAGAAAGGACAGAAGATTCTGTTTCAATGTCAGTCTTTGAGTTAAAACGTATTCCTAGTCTACATCCTTGGGCTCGGAAACAGAAAAGCTACCAGCTGTAGAGAACATTGTTGAGCTTCCCAAAAACTTTACTCCAAAACAAAAATGAATTGAGAAATTCAGTTGTTTACCTCCCTTTAACAGAATGGAAATGGACCTTATACGCCAAACTTAATGTTCACTTTCTACTGATTTTGAAAGGTCAACCAAGACTCCCTGGGTGACTCACTTTCATGTCTAAGGAAATAGACTTTTGGAATGTTTCATCTGTGGTTTCACTGTAATGGAATTGTGTGCTGTGTTATATCTAACGAAGATGATACCCAAGATGCTGATTCTGATATGAAGTCAAAAGATAAGACAAACTGTCCTGAAATGTCTATATAGCTACCTAAAAACAAGTTAGGGCCCCATTAACTAAAAGATAATCCCCTTTTCCTGATAATTATCCGGCCCAAATCCATCACAGAGCCGAAGTCTTCTATTGGCTGACCATAGTCCCCCATCCTCAGAGATGCCATATATGCACAGTCTCATTCCCTGAGCGCTTGATTTGAAACTTAAACAAGGCATAAAATATTCCACAGGCATTACAGATACCAACAAGTGACAACTCTAATCACCGTCTGAGTAATATTTTGCCTTTACATTAATCAGAGCTGAGCTATTTATTATGTATATTTGCCTTAAAAACACATTCTAGTATCAAAAGAAAGTAACAAGAACCGTATAAAACTTTCCTAATGGGCTCCATCAGATATCGGCTATCTCGGCCTTGCTAATAGCCAGTTTGATGGATGCTGTAAGCGTGGTTAATCTCAATATTCCGGGAACTTTAAAGACCCTAACAACATTTCAATTTGGAAGTGTCCAACAGATTGATATTCCTAATGATCCCGGCTATAATTTGACCTGGGTTTAACCAGTAAGAGCCGAGCAATGTTGTTATTCTGGGTAGAGCTCTCTGCTAGGCAGAAACTTTAATGAGATTTATTTTATTTCTCAGAATTGCAAATGCAAATCATCAAGCCGGCGACTTTTTCCGAAAAGGCTCATTACCCTCTGCTGTTCGTTGTGTAAGTATGCGCGCCATCGGATGTACACAAATTACCGCTCAGAGCTAAAGAATGTTTGTTGCAGCATTTTACAAGGTTATTAAAAGGCTACATTTTCCTTTAACTAGGAACGCTAATGAAAAATACATCATCTAGGGCACACTCCATTACTCTCGCTCTTCAAGCAGGGATGGTAGAAGGGGCGTGCTTGTGGGGTGGCACCGAATTCCATTATTCATCTGCATTTTTGCAGTTGATATTTAAAGCAAAAAAAAACTCCATTTAGTTTCAGTGGCATCAGCAGTTACAAGAAGCCATTTTGAAATGTTCCCTCTTTGGTGTGTTGACATGAGGGAAATGTATTTGAGAAGCTCCACTGTGGCAATTGCTTGGCCTTCTGTAAACTCTTTCACTAAAGATCTCACTTTTGATGGAGAACATGGAATAATATTAGGTCAACATTAATTGGAATGACTTATGGTGGCCATACTCAATAGTATCAGCCGGTTCCTGGTATCAGCTGAAAATCGCCCCATGTATGTGTTTTTCATTATCGGGATGTGAATGGCCACCTTTACTAATTGAAGACATTTTGCCAGATAAATTCAAGTGAGGAAGTCACCTGGATAGTTAGTGACATGTCTATTAGATAGTTGCAAAATTTGGTATTAAGAAAACAATAGTTTGTGGTTCACAGCTTGAGTTCATTTACAGTAGTATCTACTTGTATTTGAGAAGCTCCACGGTGGCAATTGCTTGGCCTTCTGTAAACTCTTTCACTAAAGATCTCACTTTTGATGGAGAACATGGAATAATATTAGGTCGACATTAATTGGATTGACTTATGGTGGCCATACTCAATATTACTAGCCAGTTCCCAGTATCAGCTGATAATCGCCCCATGTATGGTTTTCGTTATTGATCTGTGAAGGGCCACTTTTACTAGTTGAAGACATTTTGCTTGATGAATTCAAGTGAGGAAGCCACCTGGATAATTAGTGACATGTCTATTAGATAGCTGCAAAATTTGCTATCAAGAAAACAATAGTTTGTTGTTCACAGCTTGAGTTTATTTACAGTAGTATCAGAGTAACTAATCATAATAATCAAACTACCTACCTATTAAACTGTGAAATGATGAAAGGAGAAATAACATTGAATATAGCCTTGTAGTGTGATTTCCAAATCTAGTTTCAGGATAAAACTACCAGTGTCATTGATTAAATTCCACTGGTCTAACCTACCACCAACATTTTGCAGTTTGCAGTTTTGGTGGTGAAATCAATGAATTATTAAACAGGTGTTAGGGAAAATGAAGGAACAACATTTCAAGGAGCTAATCTTCCAGCAAACAGAAAAGCCACAAAGTTTATTAAAGGCAAAGCTCGGGTGGGTTGAGGATCTATCCCAAGAAATACTACATTAGGTCATTAAAGGAGAATTACATGTAAAATACTAAACTTTAGGAAATTTAAGGTTATCCACTATCCACAGTTGCCACCTTAAACTTTCCAAAGCTTATGTTTCTAAAATATACTTACAGGTTTCAATGGCAGTTCTTAAGTAAATGCTATAACCTTCTATGTTCCCACAGAGATAAGGAACTGGCATTACACAACTCTTTTGAAAGTACTTCAATCTATAGATGGCAGTGAACAGAGGAGAGCTAGGACACAGTCCACCTACCCATAATGCCATCCCAATCTCCAGTGATACTTTCAGATAGAGTTGGGTGACATCATTTCTTCATTTTAATGGGGAAACCGTGGACATCTATAAAAGTATCTTTTAAAAACTTTAAAAAGGCAGCAATCCTTCTCCAAAGTTGGATCCCCAAACTGTGCCTTTGACTGTTCCCCAATTTTTTTTTTCTTTCCTCATTTTTATTATGTGGCCCTCCAGGAGATACAATAATCTCATGCAAAGACTCTCCTTTGTGTCTGTGGATGCCATTGCTGCCATAAACCTGCTAATGATATAAAAATGTTTTCTAACAGTTCTGTACTAATAACACAAGTTTTGGGGGGCCATGTTAATGTTTAGGAAGCAGGGAGTTATTTTTTTTTTCAACTTTTTTTGTATTTTCTCCTGGTATCATTAGTGATGGAAGCCCTGGTAGTCAAAGTGTATCAGAAAAGTTTGAAGTTAATTGGGTTACGACGTTGGTCAGTTCGTTTAGCGTCATAGCGATGAAATTCGATGGACGCGGGAGTGGATTTCAGGGCACAAAACTCTTACACGAAGTGAGGCGGAAGCTGGGATTTCTAGAAGAGAAAGATCACATGCAAGCACTTAGGTAACATTTTAATTGGATATTGCCCTTTAATGATTACTCTCCAGTTGTTTTATATAAACCCGATTCCCAGACTGTGGCATCACTCTTTGTATTTAGTGTTTGGCTCGCTTCGTATAGACTAAAATTATTTATCAGACCTACTGGGTAGGTGTATAAGCCTGTTTAGAGTATCCTACTGTTACCTCTTATTTTTTAACAATATTTTTAGTAGCAAACGTATAACAAAAAATATACAGGGTTATTCAATAAATGTTCTTATTGTTAAATATGGTGCTAATTTTGTCCAAACCAATCAGATGTTAGCTTTCAAATGTTAAATAAGATCTGATTGGTTGGGGCAAAATTAACACCATTTTTAACGATAAGAACTTTTATTGAATCTCCCTGTTGATTTTTTAAAAAAACGTTTCAGTAATTAAAAAAAAGAAACTTGATTTAAAGGAGAAATTTAGGCTTAAACACATTTTTACTGAAATTACCAGCCTTAAAACTGATGATTAAAACAAGTTTTGGTTTGCCTTTCTAAGTATTTGCCAACTTATGATACACAGGGTGATTTTAAAAAAAGTTCTTAGCATTAAAAATGGTGCTAATTTTGCCCCAACCAGTTAGATGTTAACTTCCAAATGTTAAATAAGATGTGATTGGTTGGGGCAAAATAAGCACCATTTTAAACTATAAGAACTTTTATTGAATCTCCCCGAAGAACTTTTATTATGTAGGCCTGTTAGTGTTATTTTTAGAGCCCTCTAGTGGTCGGAGTGTACTCCACACAGATATACTTGTATGAAATCAGAATAAGTCCTCCAGTTACTTTCACTAGCAGGTTTACTCACTCTCTGTTTAGCATAGAGAGATACAAAGTAGTTTCTCTCTCTTACCTCGGGTAAAGCACTCTGAGCATGTCCAAGTCACTGACTCAGAGAAGAAGGAAGTTGTTTAGAGTGGGTTACGTTGTTATAATTGTCCATTAGTGGGCCCATAAGTCAGAATATATGTGTTTTAGGGTGAAATAATCCTTTAAGTAAATTTTTCCTTTAAATACTGCCAATCTCTTGTTTTCTTAAATGGAAAAATGCAATTTAATATGAGAAGCCATGACCTGAGCTTTTTTTAAACAAAATCAATGTATTCTATTAAAGGGCATGTCCACCCCCAAAACTATAATCCCCCCCACTACTGGCCCTATTGTGTAGTGTAATTTAATCCTTACCTTACATCCCAGCTCCATAGGGTTCTTCTGATATCCCCCCCCCCCTCAAAGTTCAAAAAAACGCCCACCAGGAGTACTGCAGAGTCTATATAGGACTCTGCCTCCTGTCTCTCCTCCAGGAGAATGTTGCCATGCGCACTGCAGCCCTTCTCCCCTTCCCTCCCCCTCCCTCTCCCTCCCAATTTAGATTCCCTCCCCCTAGCGTAAAAATCTTTTTTATGTAATATTCTCCCTGTTCCCCCAGCCCCAACCGCTATAGTTTTAATATCAGAAAGTGCCCCAAACATTACTTCCCTTCCCTCTTTCCTCTGCCACACTGAACTCCCGGTAGCCGCGTCCGTGATTGGCTGCCACTCAGCCAATCACAGACGCGACTGCCGGTCCCGCCCCTCTGCTTGCATTTCCACACAAGAAGAGGGCCTGGCAGTGCGGCGGAGGAAAGAGGGAAGGTAAGTGTTTGGGGCACTTTCTGATATTAAAACTATAGCGGTTGGGGCTGGGGGAGCAGGGAGAATATTATATTAAAATTTTTAAGAAGGGTGGACATGCCCTTTAAATACAATATAATCTATTTTAGAAAACATGGCAAATGTCACATCTTCATTAAAGAACCTTGAGGGCTAATTCCATGTTTTGTACTTCTGATATTTCAGTGAAATGTTAATGGAAAAATTCATTGACAACCAGCGAGTTGGTGTATTTGGACAGGTAAAAAAAATAGTTTTATTACTTTCTTCAATTCGGTTATGAAGTATTAAAGCTGTAACATCTGAAAGGCTGATCAGGGAGGGTACCATGGGAGATGTAGAACATTCTTAATTACAAGAGTATTGATAGGTTGATAAACCAATAAAGAGAACAGAAACATTCAATTATCTTCAACCCTGAGTATGTAAAACTAGAATGAATGTCCGAAGACAATCAACATTATCAAACAATAGTTGGTTTTTTTTTTTTTACTGCACACTGACATTTAAAGGGATATTTTAGAGTGATCTGTGTGTCAAACCAGCCATTTACAAAAAAAGAGTGGCAAACTGTCCTAAAATCTTGTCTCTTTAATGCCCCATTCATTCATTTCAGCAAAGTGTGCCCTTTTTAATTCCCAAGGCTATTGAATATCGGAGGGTTATGGTTTAATCCACCCTAATAACACGTGGTAACCAATCAGCAGTGGAAAGCATAATTAGAGGAGGACAAGGCATCTGATCTGTCATTAAGAGAAAGTTGGAAGCTATACCACAGAAATCAGAGAGACAAACCCATTGTCTCTTTTATCATTAAAATAATAATACTAAGGAAGTTTCAATAAACTACAATCTCCCTTCTCTTCAATGCATTAAAGGTTATGCTCACCCCTTTAAAAACATTTAATTCAAACCGCAACTTTGCAATACTTACCTACTTCAGGACCTTCCAGAAGGTCCACACCTGCGTCCTTTACATTCTTGTGCAGATGCAGAGGAGGAGACATAGTGAGGCATCCGTCATTCCTTGGCTGGGAATTCACCATCGGGGCCTTGAGTGATGGCTGTTCCATGAAAGAAGAGAGCTTTTTAAAAAATGTAATGCAGCATTATAAATAAGAGGGGGGGAATTATTGAGATAAAATGGCCAACTAATGCCAGATACCAAAATATGGCTTCTATTCCAAAACCTTATAATATACAGTATATTCATTGGACCAGACCAATAGCTCCCCTACATTCTGATGATGTATAACCCCTGTGCACCAAGAAAACATTGACCTTATTTGGGCATTTGGACTAAAGCACTGAACGGGTTAGAAATACTGTGGCAGCCAATTAAAATCTTACCCTAAACCTGATTCATTTTGCTTGTTGTGCTACAATGGAGAAATCATTGTGTGTCTTTATGCTCTATTTACCATTAGGAGTATGGAGGATACTTGAGCACTCTAATGCTTACAGCTGGTGAGGAAAATCCTTTATTTGCATGTGGCGGGGCACTTTCACCAATTACGGACTTCAAATTATATGGTTAGTCTACTTTGTTATAGTAATTATGTTTATCATAATGTGTAGGTTAAAATCCACAGTAGCGGTAAGATTTATCCTCAATTGAAGGCTGGGTATCAATTCATTTTCATACTGCTTAGTCAGAGAGGTCCTCAGGAAGTCACCCAGTCGTTACGTGACAGCTCTGAGAGGGAGGAAAGCTCTGAGGAGCTAGAAAATTCACTAATCGTGGGTCTGTGGCAGTGGTTAAAGGGCAGAAACCTGCAGAATTGAAAGGATACAATTAGCAATTAGATACTGGGTTATTTATGTCTTTTAGTTTTCATTAATGATCTCAGGAAAAATCCATTTTTTGAAATATACATTGTCATTCTAATATTTTTAATAAGATTTTTTTTGGCCCACGGGGGGCCACTTGTAATTGATAGATCAGAAAGATTTTTTTTTAAAAATATTGTTATTACTTTTAAAGTAAATGTGAAATATCAATTACCTTTAATTAATAGCATTAATTTATTACTTCTAACAACTTCCTGTATAACACTTAAAGGGTAACTGGTAACTGGTCTCCATACAAGTGGGAAAAAAGGCAATTGAGGGTCGCACTCCAAGAAATTAGAATTAGGTGAAATTAGATTAGGTGATCACCTGAAGAAGGGGGCATTCCCCCGAAACGTTGTGACGTGTGATGTGTGGATCACAATAAAATTATTCTAATTTCTTGGAGTGCGACCCTCAATTGCCTTTTTTCCTGCGAAGCTACTGGTTCCAAAGGGAAGAACCCACGAGGCGTCTGCACCCATAGTTGTACAGAGTGCACCTCCACCATTGTTTCTCCATACAAGTGCCCTTTTATTGAAAAAGGCCTATGTCTCTATCTTCTCTGGATCTGGATCTTAATTTATAGCCTTGTAATATTTTACTTCACAGACTGCCCTGTCTCTGTGTCTCTGTGACCGGCATGTGTTATAAGCTGTGTTATAAGCCCTACCTTTTTGAGGTTACAGACCTGCAACCATTTTTGGTCCTTCCCTCTACCCATGGACCCTTAGGGAAGAAAACATTTACGGGCATGCTTGTGGCTAGCTATAAAAATGATTTAGAATTTTGGGTGCAGGGCTTATGATGTAGCTAATGATGTTCTGTCCCAGCAGTGGGCATGCTCCAACCTTAAACTTGGAAACTTAGGGGCAGGCTCCAAGTGCTAATGATGTCACAGCTCACAGTGCTAGCAGGAAATACACCCTATATATACCTTTTGATATACTGCAGCTAGAAGCATGATCTTAGAGTCATTTTAAAGGTAGGAGTGTGACTTTTTTAATAAAGGCCACTTAAAAGGAGACCACAGTTTCCCTTTAACACACTGTATATTGTGACTTTTAAAAACAAGTTTATTCAGGCACATCAAGCCTTGTCCTAAGCTTACAATCCAATTTAGCACAGCTATTTTCATGACCTTGAGTGCAAAATATTTGACAAGGTGAAGTAAAGAATTTTTTTCTTTTTGTTTCTAAGCTTCTGCATTTTCCGAGAGATATTTGGGATTATACACAAGCGATAACAGAGCGTATGAGGTAACTAGAAAAAGCAGAATTTCAACAAATCTTATCCTGCAAAGTTAAATTACCAGAAACTTTTTTATTTATAATCAGTATTTATATTCAAAGGGCAATTATACTAAAACAAATGCACCTCCTCCCCATAAAATTACCCCTAGGTCCTAACTGAAAGGTTTTGCTTACAGTCCAGGGCCTGACCAATAGGAAGATGCACAAGTCCAGGACTGTGAGAGGAGGCGGGGCTAGACTCAATATTCAGCATTCTGACATAGGGTGTGAGGGCAAAATTGAGGCATGAGGCACTTACAGTTTAGGTCCTCACCCTAATTACTTCTAGGGGGGGGGGGTTAACATAATTACATCTTATTTTGATAATATTTATATCCTGGTTTGTACAGCAGTCCTTCTCACAAAATTCAATGTAGTGTTTTAGTTTGCCTTTACAAATCCAGCCATTTTTCACTTAGTATGATTAAATTTAATATCACAAAATAAAGCAAATCCCTGTACCAGCTCCAAATGTGAATTTCACAGTATTTTACATTAAAAAAAATCAATTAAGCATCAAAGTGGCCAAATCTTTTAGTGTTTCTTCTACAAAATGTATTTTTCAGATACAGAAATAAAAAAAAAACGATTACACTTGTCAGATACCCTTGTCATTTATTCCATTCGCGTAACAAAGCCCCATGGGATTTTAATGTGGGTTATCAGTTATTTCTGGGGGAGAGGAGGGAGGTGGGGACAATTTTCCCAGGCCTCTGCTGTAGATATTCCCTTTAATCTGTGTTTCCACAGCTGACCAAATTAGCGCGCCGAGTACGTATGCTGAACAAAGAGAAATTCATGATTATCCACGCTACTGCAGATGGTAAGTAATGCTTTATTAATTCTCAATCTATTTCATAATGATAAGAAGCTATTAGGCAGATGCTACTTTAATTAATCCTTCCCCTTTAACTGATACCAATCTCATTCTTGCAGAGAAAGTCCATTTCCAGCACACCGCAGACCTCATTACGCATCTAGTCAGCGCAGAACGCAACTATTCTTTACTGGTGAGTTTACTAGTTCATCTAAACCCTAGTGTGCGGGCTGAACAAATAAAGAAGGATGCTTTGACAATATGTTAAATGGAATGTTCCGTGCATCTGCTAAACAGTTCTATTTAATATTTAAAGGGAATGTCAATAGCCCTAACTAAAAATGACACATAAGTAGATCACCCCCAAAACTGCAATAGTTCCTATGGTCTTAGATGTAGCACTTACCTTGTAGGCAGCCCGATGTTCTGCTCCTCCCATCTCCCCTCCCTTCTGAGTAGAAGCAGTCACTAAAGGTCTTGGCCGTTGACTCTAGAAACTGACTGCTGTTCCCTTAAGCCGGCTTCTCTGCACATATGCAAACTTGTAAAGAGCCCATAGAGCTTTAAGAGAAGGCATTTTAGAATCTTACAGATTCTGTCTGTCATTTTCCGAACTTTATGAGTTCGAACGGACTATGACTTCTCGAACTATCCCAGACCCGGATTTCTCAGACTTTCGATGTTTCCGGACTTATCTAATGTACTGGATAGTGTCCTGGTTAAAGGCACTGCCTTTGACATGGGATTCCAGGGTTCGAATCCTGGTTAGGGGCAGCTATACAAATATTTGGGTTATTATAATACCCTAGTAATATAATAGCATATAATAACCTAGTAATATAATAGCCATATAATACCCTAGTTATATAATAACCTAGCCAGGATTCAAACCCTGGTCTCCCATGTCAAAGGCGGTGCCTTTAAACAGTACACTATCCAGCCACTACATTTATATTGTTATTATATTACTAGGTTATCATATGGTTATTATATGGTTAGAATATAGGGTATTATATGGTTATTATATTACCAGGTGTTATATGGTTATTATATTACTAGGGTATTATAATAATCCAAACATTTGCATAGCTGCCCCTAGCTATGGATTCGAACCCTGGTCTCCCATGGCAAAGGCGGTGCCTTTAACCAGTACACTATCCAACCCTCAAATGTACCATCCGCTAATAACCAAGTAATATAATAACCATACAATATCCTAGTAATATAATAACCATATAATTACCATATGGATAACCTAGTAATATATTAACCATATGATGTAGTGGCTGGTCTCCCATGTCAAAGGCGGTGCCTTTACCCAGTACACTATCCAGCCACTACATTATCCATGGAGACCAGGGTTCGAATCCATAGCTGGGCAGCTATGCAAATGTTTGGATTATTATAATACCCTAGTAATATAATAACCATATAATAACCTGGTAATATAATAACCATATAATACCCTATATCTAACCATATAATAACCTAGAAATATAATAACCTATAATACCCTAGTAATATAATAACAATATAATAACCATATGATAACCTAGTAATATAACAATAAAATGTAGGCTGGATAGTGTACTGTTTAAAGGCCCCGCCTTTGACATGGGAGACCAGGGTTTGAATCCTGGCTAGGTTATTATATAACTAGGGTATTATATGGCTATTATATTACTGGTTATTATATGCTATTATATTACTAGGGTATTATAATGATAACTTATCATATGGTTATTATATTATATGGTTATTATATTGTTATTATATTAATAGGGTATTATATGGTTATTATATTACTAGGTTATTATATGGTTAGATAATACCCTAGTAATATAATAGCATATAATAACCAGTAATATAATAGCCATATAATACCCTAGTTATATAATAACCTAGCCAGGATTCAAACCCTGGTCTCCCATGTCAAAGGCGGGGCCTTTAAACAGTACACTATCCAGCCTACATTTTATTGTTATATTACTAGGTTATCATATGGTTATTATATTGTTATTATATTACTAGGGTATTATAGGTTATTATATTACTAGGTTATTATATGGTTAGATATAGGGTATTATATGGTATTATATTACCAGGTTATTATATGGTTATTATATTACTAGGGTATTATAATAATCCAAACATTTGCATAGCTGCCCTAGCTATGGATTCGAACCCTGGTCTCCCATGGCAAAGGCGGGGCCTTTAACCAGTACACTATCCAACCCTCAAATGTACCATCCGCTAATAACCAAGTAATAAATAACCATACAATATCCTGTATATAATAACCATATAATTACCATATGGATAACCTAGTAATATATTAACCATATGATGTAGTGGCTGGTCTCCCATGTCAAAGGCGGTGCCTTTACCCAGTACACTATCCAGCCACTACATTATTTTATTGTATTACTAGTTATCAATATAATAACCATATAATATAATAACCATATGATAAGTTATCATTATCATTGATAACTAGTAATACAATAAAATAATGTAGTGGCTGGATAGTGTACTGGGTAAAGGCACCGCCTTTGACCTACTTATTTTATTGTATTACTAGTTATCAATGATAATGATAACTTATCATATGGTTATTATATTATATGGTTATTATATTGTTTTATATTAATAGGGTATTATATGGTTATTATATTACTAGGTTATTATATGGTTAGAATATAGGGTATTATATGGTTATTATATTACTAGTTTATTATATGGTTATTATATTACTAGGGTATTATATTACTAGGTTATTATATGGTTAGAATATAGGGTATTAAATGGTTATTATATTACTAGGATATATATTGTTATTATATTACTAGGGTATTATATGGTTTTTATATACTAGTATTATATGGTTTATATTACTAGGTTATTATATGTTAGAATTAGGTATTATATGGTTATTATATTACTAGGTTATTATATGGTTAGAATATAGGGTATTATATGGTTATTATATTACTAGGTTATTAAATTACTAGGGTATGATAATAATCCAAACATTTGTATAGCTGCCCCTAGCCAGGATTCGAACCCTGGTCTCCCATGTCAAAGGCGGTGGCTTTAACCAGTACACTATCCAACCCTCGAGTGTACCATTCGCTAATCCTAGGAAGGACCATTCGCTAACAGGAAGGATCGTTTGTTTGTTCGATAATCCTCAAATGTATCGTCAATTGCCTGCCTGACTTCAGGAAGTGTTTTAACAAGTTCTGGTGACAGTGACATGTTCCCCAGACCATTTCCCAGGTGCCACAGCCATTTACAGTAAGTTTCCATTGTTAGTTTAGCTGTAAATCACTCGGACTTTCGAACTATCACTCCCCATTGATTTAATGGGTCCGAATTCAAACTTTCAAACTTCTCTGAAGTTGGAAAGTTTAAAAAAACGGACCGAACTTTATATCGTTTGCCCATCTCTAGTTTTGACTTGATAAATATTTACTGAGTCCTTTGAAAGCTCCTGAAAACTTTACCCAGTAGGGAAAAGCAAACAAACAGTTCATGGGCAGAAAGTTGTGTGTTACAAGGGGTGATCTGCATGTAAACATGTCAGTTACAACAGCTGAAAAGCTCTCCTAAATGTCTCACCATACATTCCAAACCTGGTCCATGAATCTGAAATCCATCAGCGTCAATCATCACCAATTTACCAGGTTGGTAAAATGAACTTATTTCAAGAACATTTACTATTGGCTTTATGTGATTTATCTGGCACCATCAATTGTTTTGATTCTCTGATGTTGTCAGTTGGAATAGCCAACTTTCTTCTTCTCAGTGATATTCCCTTCCAGATTTCTTTAAGCGTACACCTGTTCTGTCTAGGTTATTATTTGCGCGTTGTATCTGCTTTACTGGTAATTTAGCTGAGGAAAACTGACAAATAGGCCATCAGGGCTGCCTAACAAGGCCTTTTGTCTTCTAATTTTTCACCGTGACCCGTTAAACTGATTTCTCCTTTATTTTTTCAATGAATTGTGCTCTAGTTTCCAGCTGAGCTGAACATGTGCAGTTTAAATGAACGATTCCCTGTTCCGCAGATATACATCTTACCCAGTAGATTTAGAATGACTTATAGTGTCCTACAAAGAACTGAACATCTGTCCTAGTGTTAAAATGATTTAGAGCATCTCTATGTCTCTCTTATTTAAACCAATTTTTTTTTTAAAGTGTTAAATTAAATATTGAATGCAAATTAAATTATTAAGGGATAGCACTTACTTTACCTTTTCTTTCATCTCTGATGCCATAAATTAAAATGAATTATGCAGAAAGTCTTTTGAAGTGGATTGGCATTTTGCTCCTGGATGGGATTTACCATGATGAAGAGAGATCATATGAAAGTCTATATAGGACAGGACATGTCAGACTCAGATTTGGTTAATTAAGATGTTGTTCCAAGGAATTGTGGTTTTCTGCTTTTCAAGATTTGATACATCACTCATCTTCGACCTGTATAGCCACTGAGCCAGCCTTGCCAATCATCATTCTCATGAACTTGGCTGTTATGCTTTCTACACATTATTCATGCAACTCCCCCCGCCCCCCCCCTAATACCCTAGTAATATAATAGCATATAATAACCTAGTAATATAATAGCCATATAATACCCTAGTTATATAATAACCTAGCCAGGATTCAAACCCTGGTCTCCCATGTCAAAGGCGGTGCCTTTAAACAGTACACTATCCAGCCACTACATTTTATTGTTATATTACTAGGTTATCATATGGTTATTATATTGTTATTATATTACTAGGGTATTATATGGTTATTATATTACTAGGTTATTATATGGTTAGAATATAGGGTATTATATGGTTATTATATTACCAGGTTATTATATGGTTATTATATTACTAGGGTATTATAATAATCCAAACATTTGCATAGCTGCCCTAGCTATGGATTCGAACCCTGGTCTCCCATGGCAAAGGCGGTGCCTTTAACCAGTACACTATCCAACCCTCAAATGTACCATCCGCTAATAACCAAGTAATATAATAACCATACAATATCCTAGTAATATAATAACCATATAATTACCATATGGATAACCTAGTAATATATTAACCATATGATGTAGTGGCTGGTCTCCCATGTCAAAGGCGGTGCCTTACCCAGTACACTATCCAGCCACTACATTATTTTATTGTATTACTAGTTATCAATGATAATGATAACTTATCATATGGTTATTATATTATATGGTTATTATATTGTTATTATATAATAGGGTATTATATGGTTAGAATATAGGGTATTATATGGTTATTATATTACTAGTTTATTATATGGTTATTATATTACTAGGGTATTATATTACTAGGTTATTATATGGTTAGAATATAGGGTATTAAATGGTTATTATATTACTAGGATATTATATTGTTATTATATTACTAGGGTATTATATGGTTTTTATATTACTAGGGTATTATATGGTTATTATATTACTAGGTTATTATATGGTTATTATATTACTAGGTTATTAAATTACTAGGGTATGATAATAATCCAAACATTTGTATAGCTGCCCCTAGCCAGGATTCGAACCCTGGTCTCCCATGTCAAAGGCGGTGGCTTTAACCAGTACACTATCCAACCCTCGAGTGTACCATTCGCTAATCCTAGGAAGGACCATTCGCTAACAGGAAGGATCGTTTGTTTGTTCGATAATCCTCAAATGTATCGTCAATTGCCTGCCTGACTTCAGGAAGTGTTTTAACAAGTTCTGGTGACAGTGACATGTTCCCCAGACCATTTCCCAGGTGCCACAGCCATTTACAGTAAGTTTCCATTGTTAGTTTAGCTGTAAATCACTCGGACTTTTCGAACTATCACTCCCCATTGATTTAATGGGTCCGAATTCAAACTTTCAAACTTTCTCTGAAGTTGGAAAGTTTAAAAAACGGACCGAACTTTATATCGTTTGCCCATCTCTAGTTTTGACTTGATAAATATTTACTGAGTCCTTTGAAAGCTCCTGAAAACTTTACCCAGTAGGGAAAAGCAAACAAACAGTTCATGGGCAGAAAGTTGTGTGTTACAAGGGGTGATCTGCATGTAAACATGTCACGTTACAACAGCTGAAAAAGCTCTCCTAAATGTCTCACCATACATTCCAAACCTGGTCCATGAATCTGAAATCCATCAGCGTCAATCATCACCAATTTACCAGGTGGTAAAATGAACTTATTTCAAGAACATTTACTATTGGCTTTATGTGATTTATCTGGCACCATCAATTGTTTTGATTCTCTGATGTTGTCAGTTGGAATAGCCAACTTTCTTCTTCTCAGTGATATTCCCTTCCAGATTTCCTTTAAAGCGTACACCTGTTCTGTCTAGGTTATTATTTGCGCGTTGTATCTGCTTTACTGGTAATTTAGCTGAGGAAAACTGACAAATAGGCCATCAGGGCTGCCTAACAAGGCCTTTTGTCTTCTAATTTTTCACCGTGACCCGTTAAACTGATTTCTCCTTTATTTTTTCAATGAATTGTGCTCTAGTTTCCAGCTGAGCTGAACATGTGCAGTTTAAATGAACGATTCCTCTGTTCCGCAGATATACATCTTACCCAGTAGATTTAGAATGACTTATAGGTGTCCTACAAAGAACTGAACATCTGTCCTAGTGTTAAAATGATTTAGAGCATCTCTATGTCTCTCTATATATTAAACCAATTTTTTTTTTAAAGTGTTAAATTAAATATTTGAATGCAAATTAAATTATTAAGGGATAGCACTTACTTTACCTTTTCTTTCATCTCTGATGCCATAAATTAAAATGAATTATGCAGAAAGTCTTTTGAAGTGGATTGGCATTTTGCTCCTGGATGGGATTTACCATGATGAAGAGAGATCATATGAAAGTCTATATAGGACAGGACATGTCAGACTCAGATTTGGTTAATTAAAGATGTTGTGTCCAAGGAATTGTGGTTTTCTGCTTTTCAAGATTTGATACATCACTCATCTTCGACCTGTATAGCCACTGAGCCAGCCTTGCCAATCATCATTTCTCATGAACTTGGCTGTTATGCTTTCTACACATTATTCATGCAACTCCCCTTTGAATGGCAAGTCCTTGCCATTCAAATAATTCTGTTTTACTTTAAAATTAAGTTTAAAGGACGACTAAAGCCTCAGAACAACACTAAATCAGAAGGAAGAGAATCTTAATATATAATCAGTAATCTGTGTCTCACCTCTCATTTTTACGTTGTTGTTGTTGGGAAATTTACTTTTCTAACTTGGGGTTTGGGTTTTATTTTCCAACATCCCAGTATCACACAGTGTGGTCACTGACCATTATGTTCTTTACACATGCTCAGTCCTCAGATACTGCAGGAACTTGTAACAGTTGGTCATACCCACTAGGAGCCTCTAGCCAATCCCTTTACAGGACAGATTAGGCAAGGGAGCATGTGACTGATGGAGGGGTGTGGCCAGTCACTGAACATACACACAGTTATTTCATTGAGTTCCTCGGGGGGGTTACATTTACTTTAATGCTATTTACTGTAGTGGGATTTTAAAGTTTATTGGTGTTTTTACGGGGGGGAGATTTTCAGATTCTTGGCTGTAAAAATTTGGGTTTAGTTCTCCTTTAATGCAACCTCTAATCCTTTTATTGCAGGTCTATCCTGACGAAAACCATTACATGAGGAATGATGCCGTTCAACAACACTTACACAAATCCATTGTCAGTTTCTTTGAAGAATGCTTCAGAATCCAAGACAAACCTCCCATCATAATCATAGAAGAGGAAGAGGAGGAAGATTAACACCCCCCCCACCCTCCTCCCGTTCGTGCCAAGCACAACCCACTTCTTACATAACAATATGCAACTGAATTGTTTTCCTTGGAAACTTAGGAAATGTTATGTTTAGCATGTAATCTAATGGAACAGCGCCTTCAACGGCTTATCAACTGCAATTCTTCCTAGGGGGGATAATAAACCGTAAAGCATGTTGAACTTGTTGGTACATGCTGTTAGAATACATGGCTTTCCGTTCAAACTAAGAAAATGCTGTAGATTAAAAAACAAAAAACAGCTATAATGTCAAGAAAGGATTCTTTTGAGGAACACCTTATGGACCATACGAAGAACTGAGATGACCTGAAATTCAAGAAAACAAGCAGGAGCATTGGATCCCATTCATGCCAAGCAGTCCTTTGGGTTTTTGAGTGGTCTTCAATGGTATTTCAATGGTATTTCAACACAGTGAATCGGAGACCTGTCTAGTCCAAAATAATTTAACATTTTGCATTTGTGTCAGATGAAACTACTACATAGGAGAAAGAACAACAACAAAAAAAATAAGATTATAGCACAATTATTTTCTGAGTACTAATTTAACGTTTGCTTGCTCTGTATATCACTTTCAAAGAAATGCCGTTAATTTGCGGGCAATGTTAACAAAATACAGCGTATTAATCCTACTAATACAGTATGTACCGTCGTGTAATTATTTACGGAATTTATTTTGTATAGTTTGTACCCATTTCATGTTCATTAGACTCGGAGCCATGCATTTCTTCTACAGATAAACCTGAAAGCCAAGCAGGTCTTTGTAGCCTCCGTAATATGGTTATTTCATGGAGACACTTGGCGGATCTTTAAAATAAGGAGCCTTTCATTCAGCTGAATTTGGCATTTTACATACCGCTTGTTAATTGTACGTCATGGACATTTTTAGAGTGATAGAATGAAAACAATGTCTTAAAAAATTTCTTTTCAGGTCATGTAAATAAAAAAAAGGTGTTGAAGTGACATATGAAGTACATATTTCACTATAGGTATAATTTTAAGTAAAGACGGTTCTGGTTTTTGCATATTGATGGACTGTACACAAATATTAAGAGGGTCAAAAGAATCTCCCGAAAAAAGAGCCCCAGTCACTGGACAGGTAACAATATTGACCATGTCAATGACCACGTGGGCAAATTACTCTTGAGAGCAAAATACTATGTTATGCAATTCTGTCTTAAATTAACATCAATTTACCCTTCCTCAACTGAAGACCCCTGATGACATGTACTACCTATTCCTGCGTTATTCTAGCCTAATACTCCAGAAGAAGGCAAATAGTTTGCCAATGGACCCGTGTGGTGGTGTTAGAAATTCATCTTGTGGTTAAATTAGAATTTAATCTAAGAAAACAGCATTCCTCAACCAGAGAACCAGAAATCTGTAAAAAGGTAGATGCTGGGGAAAGTATTGGTTTTCTTATGGTGGGATTTCTGGAAAAGGAAAGGCCAATGGGACCAGTTTTAATGAAAGTAAACATATCCTTAAACCACCCAATGAGTTTGCTGGTTGTTCCTTTTTCTTGAGTAAATACAATTCCTGAGGCATTTTCAAATTATATGAATCATTAACTTGATATTGTGCCAAAGAAACTGTATCAAGATGCCCCAATGTCATCCTTGGATGATGAGTGTGATGGAAGCCAGAAAGACAGCAATGACAGCTACTTTGGTATTTAAGCCTCCAAAGGTAATGTGCTGTCTGCCATGAAAAAAATTAGGAGGGATTTGTGAGGCTAACAGTACTAGGCAAAGAGTGAAGGGACACCACCACATCTGTTTTTAGCAGAACAAGAGTACACTATGATTGCGTGTTACATTGAATTACAAAGACACATAAAAATCAACAACAAAGAAATGTTTGCAACCTGCTTAGGTGCTTTGGTAAAGGGGCAGGTTTGCTGCATGGTCAATAAATGGGTCAGTTAAAGTTGTGTTCTGTTTTCTAATTATAATTTAACATTTACTTGCTAAGAAATGTGAAAGTAAAAATAAGTAATGGGCTAGTCAACACACCGTATACCTGAATATCCCATTGATTTACACAAACAAGGTTCATTGCTGGTTAAATACCAATATTGTGGAAAGGATGTATTTGGATGGACATAGCTTGTTTACACACATTGATTCAGTGTTGTACACTTCTTTGCATAATTCATTTAAAAATCTTACTATAGGCAAAGCTGAAAATTAACTGTTTAAGGGACGTTTTAACATTTCATTAGGTGAAAAATTGTGGAACAACTATGGGGCTGTAACTGGCTCCTTTACTAAATATACACATTGTATGTAAATTTGAGTGGTGTTTTTGCATAATCCCAGAAGGACCCTTTTAAAAATGAAGACAAAATGAAATCTTGTTATATCATAATCTATCACGAGGCTTGTAGATGAAATAACGTCAAAAGGTAACACAGACACTCTGCCAGGAAGGGGATTAGAAAACCAAGCATATCCAATCATACCAGCAATCGATACTGTAAGATTTGTGAACCATGGTTGTGTTTAAATGGCAGGTAAATATGTTTTAACGGAAGATACTCAAATGTAATATATATAAATATATTGTCTGTTTATATTTTCATATATGTATAATTATACAAGAGGGCAAATGTTTTCGAAACCCTTGAATTCTCAATGTCCTCATTTATATGTATAGGTGGAATGTATCATACTGTCAACCCTTATCCATAGACTGCAACCTTTATACTTCTCCAGGTGGTAATATAGGTGGTGCCTTTGCTGGAGAGGTCTATAAAGCATTGCTTGTAAAAACGTTATGACAGACCCACTCACATGGATAAATGCAAAGAAGCAGTGTTCTATGAACATAATCTATACCTGAATCTGGGGGATAATAAAATACATTTTAAATATGTTATATTGTATTTTAAAAATTCTGTTCCATTTATGGGCTTCTTTGATGAATGAGTTATGTGTTTTCATATATGTTTTCAAATGACAACATAGATATAAACATGTTGCCTTTTGTGATTATCAGCCATCAAATTATATTGTAGGTGGGGAAAAAAACACTACTTACTGAACTTAAGCTTGTTTCTTATACCACCTATTGTCTGTGGACGCTTAAGATACAGGCTGGCCTTATTATTTTATTAGCATTAACATTCTTATAGACATACAGTTGGATTTGTTAAAGATTGTGACAATTTGAATGGAAAACTTTTCCAGTAAATGTTTATTTTTACCCAGATTGGTAACTATAATATCCAAACAAGTTATAGTTAAATAAAAGCATGTAGTCTTACCTTTAAAATAAAACATATCTAACTGCAAGCTGTGAAAAGTTAAAAAGAGTAACAGTTCCTGCTTCCAGTAGTTAGAGTGACATCATCTGTGCCCTCTGTTCCTCCCAGTACCCAGGGTCTGAGCATGCTCATTGAAGACTTAATGCTGGGAAGACAGGAAGTCCCAGTTCAAAATGGTGTCATCAATGCTCCCCTCCCCCTGAATCTTTTTAAAGACAAGGCAAAGTTTGCAGAGTAGTGTGCTGGTCACATGGCTACAAGCTCCTGAAAACAGAGTTTAGGAAGTTATATTGCTGAACATCTTCAGCAATACAATTTTTCACAGGTTTCTCCTTGAGGTGGGTTTTTATTCAACCATAACTTGTTTGGAGACCACAGTTTTTTAAGAGTAATATAATAAATCAATTAAAAACAAATGGAGATTCAATATGGCCATAATCCATATAAAAGCCACGTAAACCTGAAGTAATATTGGGTTAATGTGTGTTTCATATGGATTTTAGGGCACAGCGCCATAACCAGATGTTTTTGGAAACGGCGCTGTGCTTCCGATACAAAACCACTTTTACAAAGTAGCGCAAAACTTATGGGACTTACCTTGACGCGATCCAATGATGCAATTCCGGACGTAACCTCCTTTATGTCTCGTATTGTATCACGTGATTGCGCAAAGGTAATGCCAACGGAACATATTGAATCTCCCTGAAAGAGTATAGAAAGCAGCAGGATTTTCTTTAATTCAAGGTGCAGAATTTTTAGCAATGTTTGTGTTGTGAAGATTCCACAATCTGTGATGGTCTTAGAGGGTCCACCAAATAAAGATACTTCCCTTTCATACAGATATCTGTAGAATTTGTTAATCTAACCTGTTATCACCACTTAATGTTCAGACTAAATCTCCAGTCAGTATTAACTGTAAATAAGAGTTTGTACATATGGAATGTCAGTCTATTATTTGTGAAGACCCTTTGGTGGTATCTTTGTGTTGAGCATGGAAAACACTTTTATAATCCTAACCATTCGATTTTAATTACACATAAATACCCCCGACTTTTTAATATTTTTTTTTACAGTGTGAATGTGTGTTTCTACAATTTAGTATTGCTAGTAAACTCTCATCTGGTCAGAAATGTTGTATCCTATGGTATTATATGTCATTATTTTTTTGAAATCTTGGGACAATGAATGTTTCGATGTCGTTCTTTTACCTTCATCAATGACGTCATATGTCATATGACGTGCCATATGACATATGGAATAAAATGAAAATATACCTTACCTTACAGATTATTGGTGAAAGGGAAAAGGGGGAGTGATTAAAATGCCAAATAGAAAGTAATGATTGGAGCATTTTTTTTTGTTGTTGCTATATTTCTGATCGAAGATAAATTGGTATTTGACAACAAAAAAACCCGTCAACTTTGCTTTGTGCAAAATTTGAGATTTAGGCTGTGGCATGGTAGTGTTTCGTCTTTCATGGAATAAAAAACATTATTTTATCAATTTGGTGATTTTTTTTTTTTTTTTTGCGCAGTTTTGCTGTACAGATTTTAGATAGACACAAACATTTATTTTAACTAGAGATTGGATTTGGACACGGGACCCCTCGGTTCCGAAATCCGAATGTTCCGTCCGAAATGGAACGTTCGGATTTCAGGACTTCGGAACGCATTTACTATTTTTATCGAATGTTGAAGCGGTTTTTTTCGAGAATTTTCAAAAATAGCCATGAACAATTGCTCCGAAGTGCCGAATTTATGCTCCGTTTTCGGATTTTCGGATCTTTGGGATTTTCCTGAGATCCGAAAACCCGAAAACGTAATGAAAACATCAACGAGAGATGTTCCAGAAGCTTTTGGTATTACCGGGGACGGTTAAATATACAAGCTGTAAAAGAACAATCAATCTACATGTGGTCATTAATTAACGCTCTGTATCGTTAATTCACACAATGCACATAACTTAACGCCTCATTAAATAATGACCAGTACCATAATAAAATCTATATTATACAATAACAATTGTTAAAGGACACGCCCCTTTTGGCCTAGGGCCTAACGAATAGGAAGACACATTATATAAGAAGCCCTTTTACCCATTGGATAAATCCAAGACTCAGGTGGGATGTAGCTTACACAATCCAGTTATCCTTTAATGCGTTATCACTCATTTTTTAATAATACCAATGCCTTTCATACCATCCAGGGAGAGGTGACAATCACACGCTTAAGAGATTGCTTTTTTATAGAAACATCACCAAACCACAAAACTACTAAAGTTAGAAATTTGCAAGATGTAAGACTAACCTGAATATAGCGGGTAACTACAGCGTCAACCTCAATCTCGTCAATGCCTTTCTGTAACACCTCATGATAAAGGCGGTGCTGTGGGTTTTGATATTAACCTGAAATGCCGCCTAATATTCTGTAAACGCTCTTGATGCTTCTTAGTTTGTTTGTTTTTTCTGTCAGTCAAGGATGTAACAGATGACATCACAGCCAATGACTGAATGTCATGTTTTTGAGAGGCAAAGGGAAGAGGGAGAAAACATTTCACTGTATAACAGGTTAGTCTTACATCTCTCAGATTTCTAACTAGTTTTAGGGGGATTTATCCATCTATGATCTATGGGGGATAAAAAAGAAGTGTTTTACCGTTAGTAAACTGATGACCGAACAGGTATCGTATATAAACGATAAGTAATGAACTGGACAGTTACCTTGCGTAGTGTAAATGAACATTACCGAACACTGTTTTATGACTGTGAAAATGAATGTTAATTTACGATCTCCGAGCGCGGACGTTATTTTTACGATCACCCAGCAGGGGGGTTGAAAACAAAGTAAAATAAATGCTATTGACTTGGAGATATAGATGGAAGAATTGGTGGACTTGGGTTTGTTTTTCCGATAGATTAAAATAAAAAACATATTAAAGGACAATTATAATCACCTCCCCCGCTCCTCGCCTTCTATAAACGGACTGTACCCAGGATGAGCACCTAACCTGCTTGGTCTTCACCCCTGGTTTCTTCTTACTTCAAGTCACTGTTCTGGGTTCGCAATGGGCCCAATAGGAAGATGCGCAGATTGCAGATTGTGTCTTTTTATTGGCCTCGATGGATAGAGGGAGGCGGAGACTGAGAGTACCAGAGCAGCGAAGGAAACTTTGGGTAACTAAAAGTATCCCAGGGATGAGGACCAAGCGGTTTAGATGGTCACCCTGGCGTAAGACTAGTTCTCTAATAGTTACGTGCACACGCTTTATTTCAAAGGCTAATAGCCATGATAATAATCACACAGGGAAATGAATTAATGGGCAAACTAAAATGTTAAAATGGTTTTTTTGCGTTGTTGAGGCTGAGGTCACACGGCGATGTTGCGCAATCGGAGCGCATGGTATTGCACAAAAGAATAAGGATCACATGCGCTCCGATTTACGGATTGCATCTGCAGCGCGCGGCAATGGGCCAGGGTGGCCACACCACATCATTGCATGCGCTGCAATCCTTTTTCTGTGCACGGGCAATCACCAATTTGCAGATCGTATGCGCAAATGGATGGGAACGTGCTAATTGGCCTTGGCCTGAACCTCGCCAGTGTCCTGCAATAAGTTTGGTTGTACAACCAGTTCTATTGGCGTCAGCAGGATCAGGTAGGTGGCCGAATACACACATGTAGATCACTTACCAGGTGAACTATTGCTATGTCCATTGGGACTACAAAGAGCAGTTAATAACTTCAAATATAATCTCCTTGCACACCTCCTTTTTATGTTGGTGCGGTGCTCTCATGGCTGCTAACCACAAACAGCTGTGTCTAGTAACCAGAAGACAATGAGAGACGCACTCACAATGTGCACTGAGAAAGCCTGATATATTCATATGCACACAATCTGGTCACAATAAACACCATCGTCTCATCGTCTTCTAGTTAATAACTGTTACTTACTTCCAGTACTTACCTTCAGTACTTACCTTCAGGACCCCCAACCCTGAGATCATTATTACCTTCAGGACTTACCTTCAGGACCCCCAACCCTGAGATCATTATTACCTTCAGGACTTACCTTCAGGACCCCCAACCCTGAGATCATTATTACCTTCAGGACTTACCTTCAGGACCCCCAACCCTGAGATCATTATTACCTTCAGGACTTATTTTCTGGACTTGCCTTCTGTACGTACGTACCTTCAGTACTTACCTTCAGTACTTACCTTCAGGGCGCCAACCCTGAGATCCTTATAACCTTCTGGATTTGCCTTCAGTACTTACCTTCTGGACTTGCCTTCAGTACTTACCTTCTGGACTTGCCTTCAGTACTTACCTTCACGACCCCAACCCTGAGATATTATTACATTCAGGACTAACCTTAGATACTTACCCTCAGTACCTACATTCAGTACTTACCTTCAGTACTTACCTTCACGACCCCAACCCTGAGATCATTATAACCTTCTGGATTTGCCTTCAGTACTTACCTTCTGGACTTGCCTTCAGTACTTACCTTCACAACCCCCAACCCTGAGATCATTATTACATTCAGGACTTACCTTTAGTACTTACCTTCAGTACCTACATTCAGTACTTACCTTCAGTACTTACCTTCAGGACCCCCAACCCTGAGATCATTATAACCTTCTGGATTTGCCTTCAGTACTTACCTTCTGGACTTGCCTTCAGTACTTACCTCACGACCCCAACCCTGAGATCAATTACCTTCAGGACTTATTTTTGGACTGCCTTCTGTACGTACGTACCTTCAGTACTTACCTCAGTACTTACCTTCAGGGCGCCAACCCTGAGATCCTTATAACCTTCGGATTTGCCTTCAGTACTTACCTTCTGGACTTGCCTTCAGTACTTACCTTCACGACCCCAACCCTGAGATCATTATTACATTCAGGACTTACCTTTAGTACTTACCTTCAGTACCTACATTCAGTACTTACCTTCAGTACTTACCTTCAGGACCCCCAACCCTGAGATCATTATAACCTTCTGGATTTGCCTTCAGTACTTACCTTCTGGACTTGCCTTCAGTACTTACCTTCACGACCCCAACCCTGAGATCATTATTACATTCAGGACTTACCTTTAATACTTACCTTCAGTACCTACATTCAGTACTTACCTTCAGTACTTACCTTCAGGACCCCCAACCCTGAGATCATTATTACCTTCAGTACTTACCTTCAGGACCCCCAACCCTGAGATCATTATTACCTTCAGGACTTACCTTCAGGACCCCCAACCCTGAGATCATTATTACCTCCAGGACTTATTTTTGGACTTGCCTTCTGTACGTACGTACCTTCAGTACTTACCTTCAGTACTTACCTTCAGGGCGCCAACCCTGAGATCCTTATAACCTTCTGGATTTGCTTCAGTACTTACCTTCTGGACTTGTCTTCAGTACTTACCTTCACGACCCCCAACCCTGAGATCATTATAACCTTCTGGATTTGCCTTCAGTACTTACCTTCTGGACATTGCCTTCAGTACTTACCTTCACGACCCCCAACCCTGAGATCATTATAACCTTCTGGACTTGACTTCAGTACACCTTTAGGAACCCCAACCCTGAGATCATTGCACTGCTCCCCATTCTCCCTTTCCCTCCTTCACTCACTGGGCATTGCAGCGTCGTAGAGACCGGGAGATAATGTGAGATTCAGGGACCGCGGGTAGGTAAACACGCAGGGCTTTGTGGGGGTCCTAAAGGTAAGTACAGATTTTTGCGTTGGAGGTGGACTTGCCCTTTAAATTAAAAAATAATAAAAAATGATATAAACCAAATTCTATGGGTAACCCAACAAACCTCCAGGAAATGTCTCTGTCCTGTCAATGCAATGGCAATTTGTTATTAATGTCAGAAGCAAATGACTGAATTGTTGGCGCCAGTACAAATGGAATCAGGGTAACAAAGTTAATGTGAGTCCTGACATCTCTGTTAAAACTCTCAGCAAAGAAACTATTAACAGTGACAGCCTGACAGGGACTAAAGTTAGTGAAATGTACACATGCGCCCCCTAGTGGAAATTCTGCAAAATGTTCTTGCAGAGAGTTTTTTTGCATAGTGATCCCATCACTGCTGTGTGTTGTATGAATGGTCATCAGCTGGTTAGCCACGCCCTCTATTAAAGGCCACTTCCATGTTAAAGAATACCTTGATTCTATTTTCCTTGTCCTAGAGTTTTGCTGCATGAAAATTCTTTCAGGTATATAATGGGGGATTTATTACCCAGCCACAAATTCATCCTACCAAATCCATTTAGATTGTTCCAACTAAAAAAAAACAGAGACAAAGGGGGACCTCACCAGCAACCCAACCCGGCACACAAACCGAGCAAGCTACAGCAGACCCCTGTGTTTGCTAGTGTGAACTAGCCAGTGTAATAGTGCAAGGCAGTTATAATATATCACATTCATTGGTTCTGCCCAGCGCTGATTTCAGGCAATGGGTGCACAACAAACTGTGCAATTGACATAATACCTAATGCAAATGATCTTCTGTTCTATGGGGGTGAACTTCTGTTCTAAGGGGGGCCTCGATTTATAAAACGGAGAAACCCGGCAGGGAATGTTAACAGCAGCGCAATTGGCTTTTCTCCAAATTGTGGGCATCGCATCAGTTCCCGCTCGCTTCTATTTTTATTCTATTTTATTCAACTTTGGGTTGGTGGAAACGGACGAGCTTGCGTCCCCAATTGGCGCTTTATAGATAAACTATATAACAAATAGCAGCAGCACTGAAATAAAGCGAATGTTTGGGTGCGTATCTCCTCTGGGTCCTCCGTTCAAACCCCTAATACACATGGAATCGGATAAACATGGAGCCGCACCACCAGTTTCTTGCAATAGATAAAAGGCTTTATGAGTTAAAAGTAAACGTCTGCCCACATATTATGGGACGTTTCGGAAGACGCTGCTCCCTTTCCCCTATATGAGCAGCAATCCTGAGAAAGGGAGCAGCGTCTCCCGAAACATTATATGTTATATGTTACAGGTATAACCCTCATTATAGTATAAACAATATTACCATATAAATCCTTGTTCCTTTCTGTCCCTGTTTATGTATAAACAATATAACCATTTAAATCCTTGTTCCTTTCTGTCCCTGTATACTAGTTACTGTGTTGTAAGGTCAGTGGTCAGTTACTTGGACAGTAGATGTAATAAAGGGTTAATTGATATGTTACAGGTATAACCTCATTATAGTATAAACAATATTACCATATAAATCCTTGTTCCTTTCTGTCCCTGTATACATAGTTACTGTGTGTAAGGTCAGTGGTCAGTACTGTGGACAGTAGATGTAATAAGGGTTAATGAAGTATGTTACAGGTATAACCCTCATATAGTATAAACAATATTACCATATAAACCTTGTTCCTTTCTGTCCCTGTATAATAGTTACTGGGTGTAAGGTCAGTGGTCAGTACTGTGGACAGTAGAGTAAGAAGGGGTTAATTGATATGTTACAGGTGTAACCACTCATTATAGTATAAATAATATTACCATAGAAATCCTTGTTCTTCTCTGTCCTGTATACATAGTTACTGTGTGTAAGGTCAGTGGTCAGTACTGTGGACAGTAAGATGTATAAAGGGGTTAATTGATATGTTACAGGTATAACCCTCATTATAGTATAAACATATTACCATATAAAATCCTGTTCTTCTCTGTCCCTGTATACATAGTTACGTGTGTAAGGTCAGTGGTCAGTACTGGGGACAGTAGATGTAATAAAGGGGTTAATTGATATGTTACAGGTATAACCATATATAGTATAAACAATGTTACCATATAAATCCTTGTCCTTTCTGTCCCTGTATACATAGTTACTGTGTGTAAGGTCAGTGGTCAGTACTGTGGACAGTATAGTTGAATAAAGAGGTTAATTGATATGTACAGGTTAACCCTCATTATAGTAAAACAATATTACCATATAAATCCTTGTTCCTTTCTGTCCTGTATACATAGTTACTGTGTGTAAGGTCAGTGGTCAGTACTGTGAAGTAGATATAGTAAAGGGGTTAATTGATATGTTACAGGTATAACCCTCATTATAGTATAAACAATGTTACCATAAAATCCTTGTCTTTTCTGTCCCTGTATACATAGTTACTGTGTGTAGGTCATGTTCAGTACTGTGGACAGTAGATGTAATAAAGGGGTTAATTGATATGTTACAGGTATAACCCTCATTATAGTATAAACAATATACCATAAAAATCCTTGTTCCTTTCTGTCCCTGTATACATAGTTACTGTGTGTAAGGTCAGTGGTCAGTACTGTGGACAGTAGATGTAATAAAGGGGTTAATTGATATGTTACAGGTATAACCCTCATTAAAGTATAAACAATATTACCATATAAAAAACCTTGTTCTTTTGTCCCTGTATACATAGTTACTGTGTGTAAGGTCAGTGGTCAGTACTGTGGACAGTAGATAGATGTAATAAAGGGGTTAATTGATATGTTAAAGGTATAACCTCATTATAGTATAAACAATATTACCATATAAATCCTTGTCCTTTCTATCCCGTATATTAGTTACTTGTGTGTAGGTCAGTGGTCAGTACTGTGGACAGTAGATGTAATAAGGGTTAATTGATATGTTACAGGTATAACCCTTATTATGTATAAACAATATTACCATATAAATCCTTGTCCTTACTCCCTGTATACATGTTACTGTGTGTAAGGTCAGTGGGCAGTACTGGGACAGTAGATGTATAATAAGGGTTAATTGATATGTTACAGGTAACCCTCTATAGTATAAACAATATCACCATATAAATCCTTGTTCCTTTCTGTCCCTGTATACATAGTTACTGTGTTAAGGTCAGTGGTCAGTACGTGGACAGTAGAGTAATAAAGGGGTTAATTGATTTGTTACAGGTTAACCCCTCATTAGTATAAACAATATACCATATAAATCCTTGTCCTTTCTGTCCCTGTTACATAGTTACTGTGTGTAAGTCAGTGGTCAGTACTGTGGACAGTAGAAGTGATAAAGGGGTTAATTGATATGTTACAGGTATAACCCTCATTATAGTATAAACAATATCACAATAAATCCTTGTTCCTTTGTGTCCTGTATCATGTTACTGTGTAAGGTCAGTGGTCAGTACTGTGGACAGTAGATGTAATAAAGGGGTTAATTGATATGTTACAGGTATAACCCTCATTATAGTAAAAACATATATACCATAAAATCCTTGGTCCTTTCTGTCCTGTATACATAGTTACTGTGGGTAAGGTAGTGGTCAGTATGTGGACAGTAGATGTAATAAAGGGTTAATTGATATGTTACAGGTATAACCCTCATTATAGTATAAACAATATTACCATATAATCCTTGTTCCTTTCTGTCCCTGTATACATAGTTACTGTGTGTAAGGTCAGTGGTCAGTACTGTGGACAGTAGATGTAATAAAGGGGTAATTGATATGTTACAGGTATAACCCTCATTATAGTATAAACAATATTACCATATAAATCCTTGTTCTTCTCTGTCCCTGTATACATAGTTACTGTGTGTAAGGTCAGTGGTCAGTACTGTGGACAGTAGATGTAATAAAGGGGTTAATTGATATGTTACAGGTATAACCCTCATATAGTATAAACAATATTACCATATAATCCTTGTTCTTCTTCTGTCCCTGTATACATAGTTACTGTGTGTAAGGTCAGGGGTCAGTACTGTGGACAGGAGATGTAAAAGGGGTTAATTGATATGTTACAGGTATAACCCTCATTATAGTATAAACAATATTACCATATAAATTTTGTCCTTTCTGTCCGTATACATAGTTTAGTGTGTAAGGTCAGTGGTCAGTACTGTGGATAGATAGATGTAATAAAGGGTTAATTTATGTGTACAGGTATAACCCTTATTTAGTATACACAATATTACCATATAAATCCTTGTTCTTTCTGTCCCTGTATACATAGTTACTGTAGTAAGGTCAGTGGTCGTACTGTGGACAGTAGATGTATAAAGGGGTTAGGTTAATTGAGCGTTACAGGGTATAACCCTCATTATAGTATAAACAATATTACCATATAAATCCTTGTCCTTTCTTTCCCTGTATACATAGTTACTGTGTGTAAGGTCAGTGGTCAGTACTGTGGACGTAGATATAGTAAAGGGGTTAATTGATATGTACAGGTATAACCCTCATATAGTATAAACAATATTACCATAAAATCCTTGATCCTTCTTTCCCTGTTACATAGTTATGTGTGTAAGGTCAGTGGTCAGTACTGTGGACAGTGATGTAATAAAGAGGTTAATTGATAGTGTACAGGTATACACCTCATTTATAGTATAACAATATTACCATATAAATCCTTGTTCCTTTCTGTCCCTGTATAGATAGTTACTGTGTGTAAGGTCAGTGGTCAGTACTGTGGACAGTAGATGTATAAAGGGGTAATTGATATGTTACAGGTATACACCTCATTATAGATAAACAATATTACCATATAAATCCTTGTTCTTCTCTTCCCTGTATACATAGTTACTGTGTGTAAGGTCAGTGGTCAGTACTGTGGACAGTAGATGTTATAAAGGGGTAATGGATAGTTACAGGTAAACCCATTATGATAAAACATATATCCATATAAATTTGTTCTTCTCTGTCCCTGTATACATAGTTACTGTGTGTAAGGTCAGTGGCCAGTATAGTCTGGACAGAGATGTAATAAAGGGGTTAATTGATATGTTACAGTATAAACCCTCATTATAGTATAAACAATATTACCATATAAATTCTTGTTCCTTTCTGTCCCTGTATACATAGTTACTGTGTGTAAGTCAGTGGTCAGTACTGTGGATAGTAGATGTAATAAAGGTTAATTGATTGTTACAGGTATGAACCTCATTATAGTTACACACATATTACCTATAAACCTTGTTCCTTTCTGTCCCTGTATACATAGTACTGTGTGTAAGGTCAGTGGTCAGTAATGGGACAGTAGATGTATATAAAGGGGTTAATTGATATGTTACAGGTATAACCCTCTTATAGTATAAACAATATTACCATATAAATCCTTGTTCCTTTCTTCCCTGTATACATAGTTACTGTGTGTAAGGTCAGTGGTCAGTACTGTGGACAGTAGATATAGTAAAGGGGTTAATTGATATGTTACAGGTATAACCCTCATTATAGTATAAACAATGTTACTAATTTTGTTTCTATTGAAATAATAGTTCATGTGTTAGGTAGTGTCAGTAACCTACGTATGGTATAGTATTTATATAACAAATGAACATATACCATATAAATCTTGTTCCTTTCTGTCCGTTGTATACCATAGTTATTCTGTGTGTAAGGTCAGTGGTCAGTACTGTGGCAGTTAATATAGTTGTTATAAGGGTTGTTAATTAGTATGTTTGGTGTCCTTATGCTTTATATTAGTTATCACGTTTTTGTTTTTCTTTTGTTTAGTGTGTAGTGGTAATTAGTGTATTGTAAAGTCATGTAGTAGAGACAGTAATAGTTAATAGTAAAGGGGTTAATTGATATGTTACGGGTATAACCCTCATTATAGTTTTATAAACAATGTTAACAATATAACTCTTGTTCACTTTCTGTCCTGTATACATTTGATACGGTGTGTAAGGTCAGTGGTCAGTACTGTGGACACAGTAGTGTAATAAGGGGTTAAATTGATATGTTACAGGTATAACCCTCATTATAGTATACAACAATTATCCATATAAATCTTGTTCCTTTCTGTCCCTGTATAACATAGTTACTGCTGTAAGGGTCAGTGGTCGAGTTACTGTGGACAGTAGATGTAATATAAGGTTATAATTGTTTATTGTATGTTACTAGGTATAACCCTCATTATAGTATACACAATATTACCATATAAATCCTTGTTCCTTTCTGTCCTGTATACATAGTTAAGTAAAGGGGTTGTTAATTATATGGTATGGTTAAGTGGATGTTACAGGTTATAATATTAACTTCATCCAATCATTATAGTATAAGAATAATATAATAATAATATATAATAAACAATTACAATAAATCTCTTGTTCCTTTCTGTCCCTTATACAAGTACGTGTGTGTTTGTAAGTCGGTCAGTACTGTGGACAGTAGTAGGTTGTAATATAAGTGTAATATATATTAAATAGTTGGTTTTAGTTTTAATTGATATGTTACAGGTATAACCCTCATTATAGTATAAACAAATATTACCATATAAATTCCTTGTTCCTTTCTGTCCCTTATACATAGTTACTGATGTTAAGGCAGTGGTCAGTAACTGTGGAGTAGTAGAGATATATAAAGGGTTAATTATGATATGTTACAAGGTATAACCCTCATATAGTATAAACAATATTACCATATAAATCCTTTTCCTTTCTGTCCCTGTATACATAGTATGCTGTGTGTTGGTGTGGTAAGTTTAGTGGTCTGTATGTTGTTTATTTGCATTAAACTGTCCCTGTATACAGTGGTCAGTACTGTGGACAGTAGATGTAATAGTATTAGTAGTTATTAATTGATATGTTTACAGGTTATAACCCTCATATAGTATAAACATATTACCATATAATACTTTTTCCTTTCTGTCCCTGTATACATAGTTACTTAGTTGTAAGGTCAGTGGTCCATACTGGGGACAGGTAGAGTAATAAAGGGGGTTAGTGATATGTTACAGAGCGGATGTGCCCCAACGGTGGAGAGGGGGGGGGGGGTTATTGATTGGGGAAGAGTGGGGAGTGATGGGATGTCGGGATTGGTAGGCGCCCGGAAGATTGTTAGGGGAGGATGATGGATGGGATGGTATGTGTGGTATTTTATGTAGGGATGTGGGAGGTAGAGATAGGGAGGGGGAGTCGGATGGAGGTGAGGGGTGAGGTATTGGGGGGATGGGGAGGGGGGGAGGAGAGAAGAGGATTAGCTGTAGGAGTGATGTAGAGGGCGGATGGTGGGGAGGTAGGAGGATGAGAGAGAGAGAGAGAATGTGAGGATATGAGAGGGATATGAGAGGGAGAATAAGTAGATATGAGCTAAGGAGGAGGGAGCCCACAGCCCTCACCCCATTTTGTCGACCAACCGCATATATAGTATAATATATGTTAATTTGTTTCCACCCCCATATTTCACTGTTAACACCCCAAATTTATAATACCCTCAGATCCCCCCACTATACGTATAACTACAACCCAATATTACATATTATAATTCGGTTCTTTAGTCCCGTTTACATAGTTTTTACTGTGTGTAAGGCAGTGGCAGTAGTTAGTGGATAGTAGATGTAAAAATCAAAGGGGTACTGATAATATTCTAATTTGTTAATAAAGGGGTTTTTAATTGGATGTTACAGTATAACCCTTTTTCCTATATAGTATAAAAAATATTACATATTATAAATCCTTGGTTCCTCTTCCTGTCCCTGTTTTAACAGGTTACTGTTTGTGTTGTTGTGTAAGGTTCGTGAGTGAGAGCATCAGTGGCAGTACTGTGGACAGTAGATATAGTGAAAGGGGTGGGTTGGTTTTTTTGGTTAATTTATGGTTAATGAGATGTTTACAGGTATAACCATATATTAGTATAAATTATAAAACAAAAAAATAATATAACAATATAAATCTTTGCGTTCCTTCGTCTGTCTGTATTATTTATACTATTACTGTGTGTAAGGTCAGTGTCAGTACTGGGGACAGTAGATTAGTTAGATAAAGTCATATAGTAAAGGGGGTTGGTGTTTTTCTATTTAAATTGATCGTTTACAGGTCTACTATATAACACTCATATAGTATAAACAATTTCCATATAATCCTGTTCTTTCTTTCCCGATACATCGTTACTGTGTGTAAGGGTAAGTGAGTGTCAGTCAGCTAAGGTCCAGTGCAGTGGTCAGTATGTGGACGTTAGATTAGTTAGATTATAGTAAAGGGGGGTGGTATAGTAGTTAGTTAGTTATTATTAGTTAAAGGGGGGTTATTTTCTAATTGATTATTGTTACAGGTATATTTTATATTTGATAACCCTCATTATAGTAATTATAATTAGTAATAAACTAATATTACCATTTATAAGCTTTTGTTCCTTTCTGTCCTGTTTATACTAGAGTGGACTGTGTTGTAAAGTTCGTGGTTTGAGAGTGGGTCAGTACTGTGGACATTTCCTTAGATTATAGGAGTTTCTAACGGGGTTATTATAAAGTGAGACGTACAGGTTAGTTTATGTTAATTTTTAACCCTCAGAGAGTATATGATAAACAATATACCATCATTCGAAATCCTTGTTCCTTCTGTCCGTTTTTATAACATAGTTTCAGGGTGTATTTGTGCTTTTGTGAAGGGAAGTCAGTGGTCGTAATGTGGACAGTAGGTTGTAAATAATAAGAGGTTTAATTGATATGGTTACAGGTTTTATTTTTTATAGGTATTAGATATAAGGCTAACTCAGTTATAGTAATATATTATATATATTTATAAAAGTATAATTAAGAAACAATATTACAAATAAAGCCGTGTTCCTTTCTGTCCCTGTGATACATAGGTATGTTGTTGTGTTTTGTTGGGTAAGGTCCAGCAGTGGTCTCAGTTATGTGGACAGTAGAAGATATATAGTTGGAAAGGGTTTAATTTTTTTGGGTGTTTTTGAATAATATGTTACAGGGTATCGTTTGGTATTATAACCCTCATTATAGTATTATATATAAGAAAATGTTACCATTTATAATCCTTGTTCCTTAGTCCCTGGTTACATAGGTTACTGGGTGTGTAGGTCGATCAGGAGTGAGACGTATGCAGTGCAAATAAAACAATCAAATACTGTGCTGGTTACGGATAGGTAGGATGTAAGGGTAGATTTATCATATATAGATATCATATACTGTGCTGGTTACCAGATAGGTAGGATATAAGGGTAGATTTATCATATATAGATATATAGATATCATATACTGTGCTGGTTACCAAATAGGTAGGATGTAAGGCTAGATTTATCATATATAGGTATATAGATACCATATACTGTGCTGGTTACCAGATAGGTAGGATGTAGTCTTAAAGGTTCGTACAACACGTAGGATCGCGAACGCCAACCCTCACACAACCGTTTCGAGATGATGATGCTGTGAATTGGCAGACAAAACGGACATTGTTCAAAGATCCGCCCGGCCATACACCCATTATCGGCGCGTAATGTATGTTCATACACATGTGCATCGCGATCGCACGTGTACGAACTACAAGCGTACTAAATGCTTGCTTGTGTAAATGCTAATTACTCTGTGATTGCTGGCAGGGAGTTTGACGCTGATTAACCCATTGGTGCTGGGGGAGTGGTGCCACATTTAAACTTTTAACCATTTAGCTGCCAGGCACGGGGGCGATCTAGTGAGAAATGACATTTGTGACACCCCTTAAATACATAACTTATCTTATTAATAAAAAGGTCTTGTCCACCTGGAAATCAACTTTTATATAAGGTACATAGCAGCTGCCCCACCCCTCAACCACCATAATATATCTTTAAAAATAGGCCCAGATCTTTACTTACAGACCCTTCTCTTCAGCGACGTCTCCTATGCAGCTCCTGCTTGCTGAAGTCGCAAGCAGGGCTGGTCCGCCATCCGCGTCTGTGATGGCTAAGACGCAGCCAATCACAGAAGCTCTGTAAGTACGATTGGAGCTTTTTTTTAGAGAAATATTATAGTGCTTGGGGGTGGGCAGCTGTTACTTACCTTATGTGAAGAGGGATTCACACTAGGTGCCACGGCTTCACAGAATGGATCTAGATGGTGGGAGGGAGGGGGGAGGGCTCCCCTGCGCACGACTCAACCTTGATGGGTTGAGGCAGAAACAGGCACTGGATGAATCACTGACAGCTCCTACTCTGCATTTGTTTGGAATACAAGAGACACAGCAGGAGAACCTAGGGGCAGAGATGTCAGGTAAGGTTTATTTTTCAACTACAGACTGTGGCCAGTATGGGGTTAAATTTCGGTTTTGGGGTGGACGCCCTTTAAATTGATCTAATTAAGTCTTAGGCATCCTGCAATTAAACAATATAAACTGTCATAACACTAGACATAAGCAACCAGATTGAATGAATCTAAAGGAAATCTGCTATTATGGCATGCATACCTACCTACACTGACCTAAAGCTGACCATACACATACACTTCAGCCCCAAATTCACATCAGGTTCCATCTGATTGTGAACTTGACTGATTCCAAGTACAAAGGAATGATTTGCCATTATCTTTACCTGGAACATAAATGGTCAGATTATTGATCCAATGGGATTGTGGAATATTGGCCATGTGTATGGCCAGCTTTCCTATAGTTCTCTGTACAATTGGTGGGTTGGGTGTCCCTACATACAATAAGCACTATGCCTCCCAGTCATGTCAAATGACCTGTAACCATGACTATCGGATATGGTCCACCCAACAACCAATCCAAGAGGTAGCCCATTGATATGTCGAATGGTAGTTTTGTTCACACAGGTATGTACAGTTTTCCATAACCATTCTTGATCCAAATAAGAAAATTATATACATTGAAATACACAAATCTGTCTCCAGTATTATATTGTTGTGAAAGAAAAGAGACTGCATTTTTGATTGCTAAAATGTACACAAATCTCTCGTAGATGGAGATCACAAGCATTAAAAGACACTGGAGATATCTGGAGTGACTAACACATTATGCAGTATAGCAGGATAGAGATTCCCACGACTTGGTAACTTTAATTCATCTATTGTGACATGTGAATATGTGAAGCATTTTAGGACAACATCCTTCGTCAGGGTGGTGACCAACCGTTTAGAAGTGATTTAAATGAAAGTGGATGTCTGAGTCAGAGAGATCATACAGGGGTAGATCAACTAAACTATCTGTATACATTAGATTCCACTTGACTGATCAATGATTGAGTTGGAACAACATTACCAATATCAACACAGAGCAGTCTAATAAAATGGTGGTTCTGTAAAGGAGACAGTTCTAGTTTAAAATATGTATCATAGAGATTAACTCGAACTCGAACTATTCAATTCGACAATTCGGACTTCTTGGACTTCGCGAACGCGCCTCAAAAATAGCGCGAGTGAGAGTAAAATCGAGTTTTGGAATGTCCTGGATATTGGAACATGTTCCCCAGACCATTCCTCCACAGGTCCCCACCCCATTTACATTAAGTTATCATTGTAATTTTAATTGTATTTCATTAAAACTTTTAGAACTATTTGACTCCCTTGACTTTAATGGGTCCATTTTCGAACTTTCGAACTTTCTATATATTCGAAAGTTCGAAAACGGACCGAACTTTCGAAAGTTCGGCCATCTCTAGTAACTACAAACTTATACTAAAGGTTCCAAACAATACTAAGGGTCTAGGTCCCAGTAGCTCCTTAACACTTACTTTTCCCCCACCGCTGTTAAGTCGGAATTTGAAGTACTCTCTCCCAATGACTGCTTTCTTCTTCCTGGTAGCAACCACCAGTCAGGGCCAATAACTTACAACTGCAAACTGTCTTGCTTCCTCTGCAGCTGTGAGAGTTCTCTAAGAGATCAATAAGCTTGCCGGGAGATGGCACCGGCGAGAAGGATAATTATAGGGCGCTACAATGACATTTGATCATACGTTCAATCTGTCAAATATCAGACCAAATGGTTTCACCATTGTGTAGTTTCTTAACAGGACTTAAAAAATAATTATGCTCACTTCCCCTCCCCTTCTCCACAGGTGAACAGTACCCCAAGTGAGGACCTAACCTCTAGGGTCTTCTTAGAACTGCAGATTTACTTACCTAAATTTTCCTTCTTGCTCCAGTTTCTCCTCACCTCTTTCGGTCCAGTGGCAATGAGGCCAATGAGAAAAGTACTCTGCAAGGACCAGTCTTACTATTGACCACATTGAGAATGTGAAGGGGACATATTGAGGAAATTTAAGGTACGTAACTCTAATCCAACTTTCAAATGGATGGCTGCTGTCGTTCGGTGAAAGCTTTTTTGATTGGTTCCCCTGTTGGCTTCGGCTTTTGAAGTTTGGTCCTCAAGTCATCTTGAATTGAGAAAACATCTTCAAGAACTAAACTTCAAGTCCAGTGGATCTAACTGAATACCACAGATATAACTGCAATACGCATCAGAATCCTTTTCCCTCTCACACGAGCATCTGTTATTATGTACTGCTGTAAATAGAAAATGGGTTTTTTTTTTGGCTCGAGGCCACACACTAGACAAATCCTCCTTGGGAATATGTAATACAGATTTTCAATTAAAGAGAAAAAAAACAGCGGACCCAAGGTTTTGCCTTGGAGAAATTCTTTACAGTGGTTATAAAAAACTAAGCCTGATTATATCATCTTCATCTACTTGAAGCTCTTGGCACAACCAATAGAGATACACACAGTATATATATATATATTTATAGCGTTTAGGAGCTGTGCATCCTAGATAAACTAAACAATTTCTTCTAATCAGCCTCTGAGAATTAGTTTTAAGAGTATAAGAAGACAGGCAATAAGCATGGCTACTAATTAAACCACTATATTACCCAATAGCACAAAACATTAGGCAATGAACATGTGTGGTTTGACCTTAACGTCCGACAAAAGGCAGTTCTGCTGATAATTCATGTGTTGTAGCCACTTGGTCAGCATTCTCGGTGCTGGTCCATCTCACCAGATTAACAAATAATGCCCAACCAAGTGGACTCATCAACGCACTTATCAGCCAAAATGTCTGTAATCGATACAATGGATTGATTGATTGTGAGAAGATAGATGATAGGTAGATAGATGATATGATAATGGTGAGCATTAGCTCGCTCGTCACCGCTAGATAGAACTCATGATCGAACTAGTAGCTGTCGTAATAGATAGATCGAGACTGATAATCGATCTCAGATTCCGCGCTCGCTAATTCATCGATTAGCTTCCTATGCCGCTCGCTACCGCTCGCTAGATCATCATAGCTCGACGCTCGATCGTCGATCGATCACGCTCGCTCATCTCTACAATGAGGTAGATGCTAGAGAAATAGATAATAAGTAGAAGTTATAGATCGATACATCAGATATAGTGATGATGGTCAGGAGCGCTCCACGAGTTTTATGAGTGTGCTAGTTTTGATCAAATACAAAAGTGGAAGCAGATTGGGGTGTGGGTGTCTCTTAAAAAATTCTTAATTCTCTGACAACCTACACGCTACATATGGTGTACCATGTTCTTCTCCTCCTCTTGCTTTTCCCCTTCACTGTTGGTATGCTTTCTTTCTTTCCTTCTGCTTCTTTTGACAAAGGCCCAGTCGGGATATCACACAATTTAAGGGCTCCTCGTGAATGTTTCATTTCTTTAGCCTTCGCCTCGTGGCTATGTGGGGATGTTCTCAGCTCTGTGTTGCAGGGTTCTGATGACACCACTTGTGATCTAAAGGGTGGTGGGAGTCAAACATCAAATACTGTCTGTGTGTGTTGGTTTTCTGTAAACCTCTACTTCCAGTTTACCATTTCTCCCTAACTTCTACCAAGCAGCCAAGAAAGCCAGTTTGTTGTTTTGTATCTTCCCTTGTGAATTTCATGTTTTGGTCTACCGCATAAATGTGTTCTGTGAAGCTGACTTCCCTATGGTGGATTTTAACCCAGGTTCATCCAGAATAAACAAAGTGAAGAGCAATCAATCCATCAGACAAGGATCCACACGTACGCTTATAGGTAATAAGAAATAACAATTTATTTGCAAGAGGCACGGACACGCGCCCGTAATGGCTTACAAGGTGAACCGCCTGACGCGTTTCGGGTGAAGCTCTGCCCTATTCATAGGCTGAATCACACTCCATCACACCACTCCATCACACTCCACACCCAACTTAATTATTTTGTTTCACAACTGAATAAAACTGGAATTCTGAATGGGTATTTCCGAGAGAATTTTCCATAAATGTCTCTCCTTGGTACAGATCAGAACTATATGGGATCAGTTTTTGATCAATGGGGGGACTGAAGGGCAGGAAGGTACAGTTTAGTTTTCTACAATCGTAGGTTTTTATTGTATAAGAAATAAATCGAATCAATGCACATTCCGTTATTAAAGCATCTGTACTTCGCTATTATCATTACTAACAAAATGTTTCATCTAATTGGAAACTTCAGCCAATTCTCAAACAACCCTAAAAAGTAATCGCTTCTTTAAATGGCAAAGCGCGTGTGCAAATCTTTCCATTTTTATGAAATGTCTAAAAAGAGGTTCTCTTCTTCATGTAGCTCTGGGAATCCCACCATTTTTTGACGAAGAAATTGTGTTTTTATCCACTGTATCGTTCTCTAATAAACAAAGTACCATCTAAATGCACTGCTATATTGTACATCTACTGTACTTCCTTTAAAGGCAAGTCTTACCCCTTTAATGAAAAATTGTATATAAGTAAACACCACCCACAAACCCCAAAACTGCAATAGTTAGAACGCTGAGAGATGTAAGACTTCCTACAATGATACCTGAGTTTGTTACCCCTATATTCAATGTTCTATTACTGATCTCTCTTTCTGCATCCTGGTTCTTCCATTCAGCAGCTATCAGATATGGATGACATTATCAGAATGCTATTTCCCTAGCTGCTTTCTCTGACCATGAGCAAGCTCACAACAAAGGTAGAAAGCTTTGAGAGTATGGAAACCTCTTGAAGCAGAAATGTGGGAAGTTAGTTTAATATTGAAGAATCCATGTAACAATTAAACAGACTTCACTTTCCTTTCAACCAAATCTCCTCTGTACTGGATCCTTATTTCCTGTCTAGTGCCCCATAGTGTCCCTTACACCCTCCGCTCATCCCAAGAACCAGCTCCTGTACAGACCCCCCACTCATACTGCTTCCTCTCACCCTTAAACCTCTCGCTCATCTCTGGCTTCCATCCTGTGGAATTCTATTCTCCTCTCTCTACGTCATAAACACTCATCAGCATCTACCCTTACACTCCGACTATCTGGTAACCACACGTATATGATCTCTATATCTATAATGATAAACCTAACCCTAACCTCCTACCTATCTGGTAACCAGCTCAGTATAATGGTTATCTATATAATGATAAATCTACCCTTACTCCTACCTATCTGGTAACCAGCACAGTATATGTATCTATATATCATATCTACCTTACATCCTACCTATCTGGTAACCAGACAGTAAAATGTATTATATCTATATGATAATCTACCCTTACTACCACCTATCTGGTAACCAGCACTGTAGTATGAATCTATTGATTCTATATATGATAAATCTACCTTACATCCTACCTATCTGGTAACCAGCACATATTGAGATCTAATATATCTATATCGATAAATCTACCTTACTTCTACCTATCTGGTACCAGCCACAGTATTAGGCATCTATATATATTAGTAAATCTAACCCTTACATCCTACCTATCTGGTAACCAACACAGTATATGGTGTCTATATATCTATATAGATAATCTCTCCTTCTCCTACCTATCTGGTAACCAGCACAGTATATGAGTATCTATATACTATATATGATAAATCCTACCCTTACATCCATACCTATCCGGTAACCACACAGATATGGTATCTTATATATGATAATCTACCCTTACATCCTACCTATCTGATAACCAGCACAGTATATGGTATCTATATCACTATATATGATAAATCTACCCTACATCCTAACCTATCTGGTAACCAGCACAGTAATATGGTATCTATATCTATATACGATAAATCTACCCTTACATTCCTACCTACTGGTAACCAGCACAGTATATGGTACTATAATCGATATATTGATAATCTAATCTACCTTACATCCTCATCCTACTATGTACCAGCACAGTATATGGTATCTATATATCTATATATGATAAATACTACCCTTCAATCCTACCTATCTGTAACCAGCACCGTATATGGTATCTATAATTATATGTAAATCCTACCCTTACATCCCCCTATCTATCTGGTAACCAGGCACAGTATATGTGTATCATAATCTATATATGATAAATCTACCTTACATCACCTACCTATCCTGGGTAACCAGCACAGTATATGGTATCTATATCATCTATATATATAATCTAACCCTTACATCCTACCTATCTTTAACCAGCACAGTATATGATATCACTAATATATGATATCATCTACCCTATACATCCTACCTATCCGGTAACCAGCACAGATATGGTTCTATATATGATAATCTACTAAACTCCTTACATCCTACCTATCTATAACCAGACAGTATATGGTATCTATATATCTATATATGATAAATCTCCCCTACATCCTACCTATCTGGTCCCAGCACAGTATAGATATCTATCTAGTATATATTGATAAATCTCTACCCTTGCATCCTACCTATCTGGTAACCAGCACAGTTATGGTTCTATAAATCTATATCTAAAGATCTACCCTTACATCCTATCCTGGTAACCAGCACAGTATATGGTATCTATAAATCTATAAGGATACATCTAATCCCCT
>CM033474.1:5608325-5671923 GCA_019447015.1 Hymenochirus boettgeri
ATATAGATATCATATACTGTGCTGGTTACCGTATAGGTAGAATGTAATGGTAGATTTATCCTATATAGATATATACAGTAGATACCATATACTGTGCTGGTTACCGGATAGGTAGGATGTAAGGGTAGATTTATCATATATAGATATATAGATACCATATACTGTACTGGTTACCAGATAGGTAGGATGTAAGGATAGATTTATCATATAGAGATATATAGATATCATATACTGTGCTGGTTACCAGATAGGTAGGATGTAAGGGTAGATTAATCATATATAGATATCATATACTGTGCTGGTTACCGGATAGGTAGGATGTAAGGGTAGATTTATCATATATAGATATATAGATATCATATATTGTACTGGTTACCAGATTGGTAGGATGTAAGGATAGATTTGTCATATATAGATATATAGATATCATATACTTTGCTGGTTACCGTATAGGTAGGATGTAAGGGTAGATTTATCATATATAGATATATACAGTAGATACCATATACTGTGCTGGTTACCGGATAGGTAGGATGTAAGGATAGATTCATCATATATAGATATCATATACTGTACTGGTTACAAGATAGGTAGGATGTAAGGATAGATTTATCATATAGAGATTTATAGATATCAAATACTGTGCTGGTTACCAGATAGGTAGGATGTAAGTGTAGATTTATCAAATATAGATATCATATACTGTGCTGGTTACCGTGTAGGTAGGATGTAAGGGTAGATTTATCATATATAGATATATACAGTAGATACCATATACTGTTCTGGTTACCGGATAGGTAGGATGTAAGGGTAGATTTATCATATAGAGTTATCATATACTGTACTGGTTACCAGATAGGTAGGATGTAAGGATAGATTTATCATATATAGATATATAGATATCATATACTGTGCTGGTTATCTATATATGATAAATCTACCCTTACATCCTACCTATCTGGTAACCAGCACAGTATATGTATCTATATATCTATATATGATAAATCTAACCCTTACATCCTACCTATCGGTAACCGCACAGTATATGGTATCATATATCTATATTATATAAATCTACCCTTACATCCTACCTACTTCTGGTAACCCAGCACAGTATATGATATCTAATATATCAATCTACCCTTACATCCTACCTATCCGGTAACCAGCACAGTATATGGTACTATATATATAATCTACCCTACATCCTACCTATCTGTAAACCAGCACAGTATATGGTATCTATAATATCTATATATGATAAATCTACTCCCTTACATCCTACCTATCTGGTAACCAGCACAGTAATGATATCTATATATCTATATATGATAATCTACCCTTGCATCCTACCTATCTGGTAACCAGCACAGTTATGGTATCTATAAATCTATATTGATAAATCTACCCTTACATCCTATCTTCGTAACCACCAGTATGGTATTAAATCTATAATGAATAATCACCCTTACATCCTACCTATCTGGTAACCAGCACAGTTATGGATCTATATATCTATATAGATAAATCACCCTTACATCCTCCTATCTGGTAACCAGCACAGTATATGTATCTTATTCTATATATGATAAATCTACCCTTACATACATCCTTCCTATCTGGTAACCAGCACATATATGGTATCTATATATCTATATATGATAATCTACCCTTACAATCCTTCCTATCTGGTAACCACACAGTAATATGATATCTATTATCTATATATGATAAATCTACCCTTACATCCTACCTATCTGTAACCAGCACAGTATATTGATATCTATATATCTATATATAAATCTACCCTTGCTCCTACCTATCTGGTAACCAGCACAGTATATGATATCTATATATCTATATATGATAAATCTACCCTTACATCCTACCTATCCGTAACCAGCACATGTATATGGTATCTCTATCTCTATATATGATAAATCTACCCTACATCCTATCTATCTGGTAACCACACAGTAATGGTATCTATAAATCTATTATGATAAATCTACCCTACACTCCTACCTACCGGTAAACAGCACAGTATATGGATCTATATATCTATATATGAAAATCTACCCTTACACTCCTACCTATCTGGTAACCAGCACAATATATGATATCTTATATCTATATATGATAATCTACCCTTACATCCTACCTATCCGGTAACCAGCACAGTATATGATATCTATATATCTATATATGATAAATCACCCTTATTCCTACCTATCCGGTAACCAGCATAGTATAATATTCTCTATATCTCTATATGATAAATCTAAATACCCCTTACATCCTACCTATCTGGTAACCACAACGGTATATGATATCTATATATATATCTATATATGATAAATCCTACCCTTCATCCTACCTATCCGGTAACCAGCACAGTATATGGTATCTATATATGATAAATCTACCCTTACATCCTACCTATCTGGTACCCAGCACAGTTATTGTATCTATTATCTATATATAAATCTCCCTTACATCCTACCTATCTGGTAACCAGCACGAGTATAATGATATCTAATATATGATAAATCTACCCTTAACATCCTCACCTATCTGGTAACCAGCACGTATATCTGTATATATCTAATATTATAAATCTACCTTACATCCTACTATCGGTAACCAGAACAGTTATGATATCTATACTATATATGATAAAATCTACCCTTACATCCTACCTATCTGGTAACCAGCACAGTATATGATATCTATTATATCTATATATGATAACTCTACCCTTACATCCTACCTATCCGGTAACCAGAACAGTGTATGATATCTATATATCTATATATAATCTACCCTTACATCCTACCTATCTGGTAACCAGCACGTATATGGTTCTTATATCTATATAGATAAATCTAACTCTACTACCTTACATCCTACCTACTGGTAAACAGCACAGTATATGGTATCTATATATCTATATATGATAATCTACCCTAACATCCTACCTATCTGGTAACCAGCACAGTATATGTATCTTATATCTATATTGATAAATCTCCCACTTACATCCTACCTATCTGGTAAAGCACAGTATATGGTATCATATATATCTCATATATGATACTCTACCCTACATCCTACCTATTCGATACCACCAGTATATGGTATCTATGATATCTATAATGATAAATCTAAAATCACCCTTACATCCTACCTATCTGGTAACCAGCACAGTATAATTTATATCTATATATAACATCTACCTTACATCCTACCTATCCTGGTAACCACAAAGTATTGATATCTATAATATCTATATATGAAATCTATCCTTACATCCTACCTATCTGGTAACCAGTACAGTATATGATATCTCTATATGATAATCTACCCTTACATCCTACCTATCTGGTAACCAGCACAGTATTGGATCTACGTATATATCTATATATGATAAATCTACCCTTACATCCTACCTTCTACGGTAACCAGCATCAGTATTATATATCTATATATGATAAATTCTACCCTTACTCCTACCTATCCGGTACCCAGCACAGTATATGGTATATATATCTATCTATGATAAATCTACCCTTACATCCTACCTATCTGGTTACACCACATGTATATGTATCTAATACTATATATGATAAATCTACCTTACATCCTACCTATCCGGTAACCAGCACAGTATATGATATCTATATATCTATATATGATAAATTTACCCTACATCCTACCTATCGTAACCAGCACAATATATGGTATCTATATATCTATATATGATAAATCTACCCTTCAATCCTACTCTCTGGAAACCAGCACAGTATATGATATCTATATATCTATATATGATAAATCTACCCTTACATCCTACCTATCTAGTAACCAGCACAGTATTTGATTTTTTATTTGCACTGCATACGTCTCACTACCTACTTATACCCATTCCATTGTATCTGTGTTACCCTCCTAACTATTGTAAGCTCTATGGCAGGCCTCATTACTCTATTGTGGCAACGCCCTAGCACTTCTATTTATCACTTCTATTCCTACTATCTGGTAACCGCACAGTATATGGATATCTATATATCTATTATATGATAAATCTACGCTACTCCTACCTATCGGTAACCAGACACGTAATTGTTATATACATTCTATATATGATAAATCTACCCTTACATCCTACCTATCCGGTAACCAGCACAGTAATATGGTATCTATATATATATATATATATATGATAAATCTAACCCTTACATCCTACCTATCTGTACCAGCACAATATATGTTATCTATATCAATATATGATAATCTACCCTTACATCCACCTATCTGGTAACCAGCACAGTTATGGTATCTATATATCAATATATGATAAATCTACCCTTACAATCCTACCTATTCGGTAACCAGCACAGTATATGGTATCTACTGTTATATCTATAATATGATAAATCTACCTTACATCCCCTATCTGTAGCCAGCACAGTATATTATATTCTATATATAATAATCTACCCTTTACATCCTACCTATCTGGTAACCAGTACAGTATATGATATCTCTATATGATGAACTACCCTTACATCCTACCTATCCGTAACCAGCACAGTATATTAGTTCTACTGTATATATCTATGTTATAAATCTACCCTTACATCCTACCTATGGTAACCAGCACAGTATATGATATCTATATATCTATATATGATACACTCTACCTTACTCCTACCTATCCGGTAACCAGCACAGTATATGATATCTATATATGATAAATCTACCCTTACATCCTACCTATCGGTAACCAGTCACAGTATATATATCTTATATATATAATCTACCCTTACATCCTACCTATCCTGGTAACACACAGTAATTCTATCTATATATATAAATCTACCCTTACTCCTACCTATTTGGTAACCAACAAAGTATATGATATCTATGTATCTATATAGATAATCTATCCTTACACCTACCTATCTGTAACCAGTAAAGTATATATCTCTATATGTAACTAACCCTTACATCCTACCTATCGGTAACCACACAGTATATGGTATCTATGTATATTATATATGTATCTACCCTTACATCCTACCATACGGTAACCAGCACAGTTAATGATATCTAGATATCTATATATTATAAATCTACCCTTACAATCCTACCTATCCTAACAAGCACAGTATATGATCTATAATCTCTATATGATAAATCTATCCTACTAATCACATATCTGGTAACAGTACGTATATGATATCTATATATGATAACTACCCTTACATCCTACCTATCCGGTAACCAGCACAGTATATGATATCTATATATGATAATCTACCCTTACATCCTACCTATCTGGTAACCAGTCACAGTATATGATATCTATATATCTCTATAATTATAATCTACCTTACATCCTACCTATCTGGAACCAGTACAGTATATTATATCTATATATGTAATCTACCCTTACATCCTACCTATCCGGTAAACCAGCACAGTAATTTGTTCTACTGTATATTCTATATATGATAAATCTAACCTTCATCCACCTATACGGTAACCAGCACAGTATATGATATCTATATATCTATATATATAATCTACCCTTACATCCTACTACTTCCGGTAACCAGCACAGTATATCTATCTATATATGATAAATCTACCCTTACATCCTACCTTCCGGTAACCAGCACAGTATATTAATCTATATATGATAAATCTACCCTTACATCCTACCTATCTGGTAACCAGCAAAGTATTGATATCTATATATCAATATATGATAAATCATCACCTCCTTACATCCTACCTATCGGTAACCAGAACAGTATATGATATCTACTATATGATAAATCTACCCTTACATCCTACCTATCCGAACCAGCACAGTATATGATATCTATATATGAAATCTACCCTTACATCCTACCTATCTGGTAACCAGCACATATATGATATTTATTATCTCTATATGATAAATCTCTCTTACATCTACCATCTGGTAAACCAGTACATATATGATATCTATATATGAAAATCTACCCTTACATCCTACCTATCCGGTAACCAGCACAGTATATGATATCTACTATATGATATAATCTAACCCTTACAAAATCGTACCTATTCTGGTAACCAGCACAGTATATGAATCTATATATCTCTATATGATCAATCTACCCTTACAATCCTACCTATCTGGTAACCAGTACAATATATGAATTATATATCTCTATATATAAAATCTACCCTTAAATCCTACCTATCCGTAACCAGCACAGTATATGGTATCTATATATATATCATATATGATAAATCTACCTTACAGCCTACCTATACGGTAACCACACAGTATAATCTATATCTTATATATGATAAATCTACCCTTTCATCCTACCTATCCGGTAACCAGCAAAATATGGTATCTATAATGAAAATCTACACCCTTACATCCTACTATTATCCGGTAACCAGCACAGTATATGATATCTATATATGATAATCTACCCTTACATCCTACTATCTGGTACCACATAGTATATGATATCTATATATCTCTATATGATAATCTATCCTTACATCATACCTATCTGGTAACCAGTACAGTATATGATATCTATATATGATAAATCTACCCTTACATCCTACCTATCCGGTAACAGCACAGTATAGGTATCTACTGTACATATCTATATATGATAAATCACCCTTACTCCTACCTATACGGTAACCAGCACAGTATATGTATCTATATACTATATATGATACAATCTCACCTTACATCCTACCTTCGTAACCAGCACAGTATATGATCTATATATGATAAATCTACCCTTACATCCTACCTATCCGGTAACCAGCACAGTATATTATACTATATATATAATCTAACCCTTACATCCTACCTATCTGGTAACCACACAGTATATGGTATCTAATATCAATATATGATAATCTACCCTTACATCCTACCTATCTGGTAACCAGCACAGTTATGGTATCTATATATCATATATGATAAATCTACCCTTACCTCTCTACCTATTCGGTAACCAGCAGTATAGGTATTACTGTATATACTATAAATATAAATCTACCCTTACATCCTACCTATCTGGTAAGCCACAGTTATATTATATCTATATATAATAAATCTACCCTTACATCCTCCTATCTGGTAACCAGCACAGTATATGATATCTTATATCTATATATGATAAATCTATCCTTACATCCTACCATCTGGTAACCAGTACAGTATATGATACTCTATATGATAATACTAACCCTTACATCCTACCTATCCGGTAACCAGCACAGTATATGGTATCACTTATATATCTATAATGATAAATCTCCCCTTACATCCTACCTACACGGTACCAGCACAGTATATGATATCTATTATATGATAAATCTACACTTACATCCTACCTATCTGGTAACCAGCACAGTATTTGATATCATATCTCTTATATGATAAATCTACCTTACATCCTACCTCTCTGATAACCAAGGACAGTTATGATATCTATATATGAGTAATCTATCCTACATCCTACTATCCGGTAACCAGCACAGTATATGGTATCTACTGTATAATCTATATATGATAAATCTACCCTTACATCCTACCTATACGGTAACCGCACAGTTATGATATCTATATATCTATATATGAATCTATCCTCACATCCTACCTATCTGGTAACCAGTACAATATATGATATCTATATATCTATATATGATAAATCTACACCTTACATCCTACCTATCCTTAACCAGCACAGTATATGATATCTATATATATAAATCTACCCTTACATCCTACCTATCTGGTACCAGCACAGTATATGAATATCTATATATGAATAAATCTATCCCTTACATCCTACCTACGGTACCAGCACAGTATATGGTTCTACTGTTATATCATATAGATGATAAATCTACCTACATCTACTAATCGTAACCAGCACAGTATATGATATCTATTTACTTATATATGAATCTACCCTTACATCCACCTATCCGCTAACCCGCTCACCGTATATGAATTACTATATATATAATAATCTACCCTTACCTCTACCAGCTGGTACCAGCCAGTATATGATATCTATATATCTATATATGATAAATCTATCCTTAACTCCCCCTACCTATCTGGTAACCAACAGTATATGGTACTATTATCTATATATGATAAATCTACGCCTTCATCCTACCTATCTGGTAACCAGCACAGTATATGGTATCTACTGTATATATCTATATATGATAAATCTCACCCTTACATCACCTATATACGGAACCTAAGCACTAGTATATGGATATCTATATATATCTATATTGATAAATCTCCCTTACATCCTACCTATCCGGTACCACAGCCAGTATATGTATATATCTCTAATATATGATAAATCTAACCCTTACCCTCCTATTTATTATATATAGATATAATATACTGTGCTGCTTACCAGATAGGTAGGATGTAAGGGTAGATTTATCATTTATAGATATATACAGTAGATACCATATACTGTGCTGGTTACCGAATAGGTAGGATGTAAGGGTAGATTTATCATATATTGATATATAGATACCATATACTGTGCTGGTTACCAGATAGGTAGGATGTAGAGAGAAGATTAAGATGTCTCCAAGAAACTATACTGAAATACCTAAGAGGTCTCGAAACATTAATTAACAAATTCTTGAAGACTGCACTGGAGCATTTACAGAGACCGAGGGCAATCCCAGATATCATAAGTCAGTTCTTGTATTGAAGCCCGTTTTCCTCGTCTCCTTCTCGAATGCGAACCAGATTTTATAGGCTCCACGGAGATCAAGCTTGGAGAATACTTAGCCCCTTTCAATGGTCAAAAAGTTCCGGAGGATGAGGGGTATAGAGGATAGCGGTTCTTGATAGTGAGTTTATTGAGACCACGATTAGTCATGCACGGATTTAGTCCTCCGTCTTTCTTTTCCACAAAAAAAACCCCCGCACAGGCAGGGGAAGTGGAAGGTCTGATGAGCCCAGAGACAGGTCTTTGATGTAATCTTCCATAGCGGTGGTTCTCAGCAGGAGATAGAGGTAGGTGCAACCTCGGGGTGGAGACGGGTACCGTGTCAACAAATCGATGGGACAAATCATAGGGGTCGGTGGGGAGGCGACAGAATCTCAGAGACTTTTGTCGAAGACATCTTAAAGTCCAGATAATGAAGAGGAAAAATTAATTTTTATATTCACAGAAACAGAGGAACAAGAGATTTTTGGGGTGGGAAAAGGGTGGGAAGAATTCTAGAAAGACAGGATGGACTCCAAGAAACAAGTTCGTTCTTAGTCCAGTGATGAGGGTTATGAAGTCGAACTTGAAAGTCGAAGCCAAGGGAGTCCTAAAATGAGAGCGGGTCGTGGAACTTTGTATGACAAGAAGGGGAAATTGATTACGATGAAGACAGACCATTGAGGAAGAATTTATGCAGAGGTCATGGAAATAAATTCTGTGATAACGGCTTTTGATCGTCAATAGACCAGCACTCGGAGGGGGATGAGGCAAGGAAAATAGTGGAAAACTAACAGAGAACGCAAAGGTGGCTCCAATACATTACTGGCTGTCCAGAGTCTAGGAAGGCGTGGGTAGAGAAGGTTCGGGATTTAAAAAATGAGGGTAGCAGGCAGAGAAGAAATGACTTGAGAGGATTCTTGTGGAAAGGAGATTTGAATTTACCTTAGAGGAGACTCCTTATCAGGTCTAGGGTGTTCAGTTTCCCGGCTTGGAAGGGCAACCTTAACGAAGTGCCCTGGGCGGAACCACCGTACAGGCAGAGCCCATGAGTCCTCCCCTAAGGTTTTCTTCGGCCGACATGTGTGTACCCTCAATCTGCCATGGGGTTCGCCACGGCGGAGCAGCTGTCAAGGTCCGGTCCCTTGGGGAAGAGGAACATTTGGGGAGTATCCACCCGTATACACACAGAAATCATTTCCTCTACATTTGGAGTTCGGGACACCAAGTCGTCCTTGATACGGATCCGACAGGCCCTGCCAAAGGCTGCTAACAGGAATATTGATTCAGGCAGTATCGGCCGCCAAAGTCAGGAAACCGATGGCGTATTGCCATAACGAACGGGAGACTGTCGCATTGCATCAGCCGAGGAAGCTGCAATAGTTCTGCCTGGAAGCGTCGAAAAATCTTCGGAAAGTTTCCAGAAATAAGGAGATATCATCACCACAGGGTCATTTTCTCTACAGGGGGGATGCCCAGGCACAAGGAATTGACTCCCAATAGAGCAAATAACAAATATCCGACTTGGCACGGTCCGAAGCAAAATGAGAGGGTTGCAATTCAAAATGTATAGCATGGTTAAGAATTCCCCGACAAGCTTGAGGCGTCCCCTTCATTACAGCACAGGAGGTGGTATTCGCGGCGCTATGGGAGGGAACGGGATTCTTTTAGGCAGATCAGGCGGAACAGGAGGAGCGGACCTGGGGATAACCGAGCAGAATGGAGTCCGAAATTGGAAACAATGGCTGATAGATGTGGTAATGAAAAGGCTGGAAACAATGGCATGAGGTAACTGACAATGGCTGGACAATCTGAAGAGATGGGTAACTGGAAACTAGATGGCTGAGTAATAACTGGATGATAAATGGGAGGCTGAACCAAGGCAAAGGCTGCGAACAAGGTAGCAAATGCTACTAGGCAGACAAACAGTCTGTCCGGTAGCAGGACTACGATAGGTCACTGCACCCTCTGCGAGTGCCTATTTGAATCTTCGCGACCGATCGTCGTCCGGACGTGGTGATGTCACGACGCCGACGTCGGCACCGGCGACGTCACCAGTCCGGAACGGCGAGGGAGCGCGGCAGGTAAGATCCTTCCAGTACCCCCCCTTCCACAGGGGGCCTCAGGACCACTTAAAGCAGTTTGTCAGGAAATCTTCTATGAAAGGTTTTGATTAACTGGGGAGCTGTAAATCAGACTGTTTAACCCAGGACCTTTCTTGGTCCAAATCCTTTCCAATGGACCAAATATTGAAGAGAACTTCTGACGAATCTGGAATCCAAGAACTTTCTCCACCTCAAATTCTTGTTGACCGTTGATCATAATAGGTTCAGGTGACTGAAGAGGGAAGAGAATCGATTCAGCACCACTGGCTTAATAGAGAAACATGGAACACATTAGGATTCTCATGAGGTGGGCAATAGAAGTCGTACTGCCGTAGGACCCACCAATTTCTAATTATAGGGAATGGGCCAATAAATTTAGACCCAATTTAGGAGAAGGAACACGTAAGTGATGTGAGTTGATGATAAACCAAAATTATCTCCTACCGAATATAATGGAGGTTTAACGTCTACGCCTATCAGCGCAGTCTTTTGTAAAGGGCAGACTTCTCAAGACAGTTTTATATAGCTGCCAGATGCTGACATTTCTGCAACTAGACTGTTAGTTGCAGGAACTGGTCCTGAAAGAACAAAAAATCCGTTGGACCCTTTGGGGTTTAAGCCAAAAACACAAAAAAAGGAGATTTCGTGAGTAGAAGAGTGACGGAATTGTTATGGCAAATTCCGCCCGTGGCAGAAGCTCAGTCCAATTGTCTTGAGAATAGGAAATGTAAGCATCGAGGAATTGTTCCAGACATTGGTTGGTGCGTTCTGCGGTCCATTAGACTGAGGATGATAGCCGATGAAAATTGGAGTTTATTCCAAGTATTTGCAAAGTGCCCGCCAAAATTTGGAGATGAATTGGGTTCCTCGATCGGGACACTATTTCATTGGTAATCCATGCAGGCGGAAAATATGAGAAATGAACAATTGAGCAAGTTCTGCAGAGGAGGGCATTTGGAAGAGGAACAAAATGAGCCATTTTGCTAAAACGGTCTACGTAACCAGATGACTGTTATTTTCTTAGAAACAGGAGTTCACAAATAAGCCCATAGAAAGGTGGGTCCACGGTAGGGAAGGAATCGGCAGAGGTGAGTAGTCCACAAGGAGAGTATGGGAAGTTTTGGCAGTAGCACAAACAGAACAGCGGCGACAAGTTTTTGACATCTGTTCTCATAGAGGGGGCCCATACTGACCGATAAGAGGTTGAAAGTCATATGAACCCCAGGGTGACCGGCCTGTTTGGACTCATGATAGTCAGTTGTAATATTCTTTCCGAAGGGAGAGGGGAACAAAGTCTTATAGGGGGTAAGGCATTAGAAGCAAAATCCTGAGCAGATAGAATCCGATGGCAAGTTGAGGGGTAATAGTGGCTAGGATCTTGGAGGAGGGAATGATGGGGGCCTTTATCTTTATCAGTAGAATCGTCTGCAAGGAAAGACCTGAGAGGGCGTCTGCTTTTTTATTACTTGAACCAGGATGAAAGGAAATGATGAAATTGAAACGAGAGAAAACAGCGCCCACGGGCTTGACGAGAATTCAATCTCTTAGGTTTTGGATGTATTCAAGATTTTTGTTGATCGGTGAGGATGGTGATGGCTGTACTGTCCCTTCCGCAGTGTCGCCATTCTTCTAGTGCGAGTTTGATAGCTAGAAGTTCATGATTCCCAATATCATAATTTAGTTCATTGGGAAGAAAATTTCTTAGAGAAGAAGAAGCACAGGGTGGAGTTTCCCATTCTCTATTTGCCTTTGGGAAAGGACGGCACCTGCTCCAAGATTAGAGGCGTCAACTTCGATGATGAATGGTAGACTGGGGTTGGGGTGAGAAGTACTGGGCTGAAGAAAAATAATCTTTTAATTTCTTGAGGCTACTAAGGCACTGGAGACCAGATTCGGGTTTGCATCCTTTCCTGATAAGGGCTAAGATAGGAGCAATGATGGAAGAAAACCCTTAATAAATTGTCTGTAATAATTGGCGAAACCAGGTATCGTTGGATTGAGACCTTAGTGCCAATGGGAAGCGTCCAATGACAATAGTGAGACTTTGGTGGATCCATTCTTGAAACCTTGAGCTGAAACCAGATAGCCCAGAAAAGTACTTGGGAGCATTCAAAGAGACATTTTTCCAGTTTAGCGTACAGTTGGTTGGCTCGTAGTCGCGGATAAGACTTGACATACATGGTGACGATGAGAAGAACAGATCTTGAGAGAAGATTAAATGTCATCCAAGTAAACTACTATGAAATACCTAAGAGGGTCTCAAAAATGTCATTAACAAATTTGAAAGACTGCTGGAGCATTACAGAGACCGAGGCATCACCAGATATTCATAAGTCCAGTTCTAGTATTGAAGGCCGTTTTCCATTCGTCTCCTTCTCGAATGCGAACCAGATTATAGGCTCCACGGAGACTCAAGCTTGGAGAATACTTTAGCCCCTTTCAATTGGTCAAAAAGTTCCGAGATGAGGGGTAGAGGATAGCGGTTCTTGATAGTGATTTTATTGAGACCAACGATAGTCGATGCACGGATGTAGTCCTCCGTCTTTCTTTTCCACAAAAAAACCCCCGCACCGGCAGGGGAAGTGGAAGGTCTGATGAAGCCCAGAGACAGGTTTTCTTTGATGTAATCTTCCATAGCGGTGGTCTCACGGAGATAGAGATAGGTGCAACCTCGGGTGGAGAAGGTACCGGTCAACAAATCGATGGTACAATCATAGGGTCGGTGGGGAGGCAGAATCTAGAAGACTTTTTGTCGAAGACATCTTAAAGTCAAGATACTGAAAGTTAAAATTTAAATTTTTATCTTTCACAGGAAACAGAGGAACAAGATTTTGGGGTGGGAAAGACATCTAGAAAGACAGGATGGACTCCAAGAAACAAGTCGTTCTTAGTCCAGTTGATGATGTGGTTATGAAGTCGAAGCCAAGGGAGTCCTAAAATAGAGGGGTCGTGGGATTTGTATGACCAGAAGGAAATTGATTCACGATGAAGACAGCCAATTTGAAGAAGAATTTCTGCAGAGGTCATGGAAATAAATTCTGTGGATAACGGTTGATCGTCAATAGCCAGCACTCGGAGGGGATGAGGCAAGGAAAATAGTGAATACCTAACAGAAAGCAAGGTGGCATCAAACAATTACTGGCTGCTCCAGAGTCTAGGAAGGCTTGGGTAGAGAAGTTCGGGATTTAAAAATGAGGGTAGCAGGCGATAGAAATGACTTGAGAGAATTCTGTGTGAAAGAGAGTAGATTGAATTTACCTAGAGGAGACTCCTTATTCAGGTCTAGGGTTTTCAGTTCCCGGCTTGGAAGGGCAACCTTTACGAAGTGCCCCTGGGCGGCACAGTACGGCAGAGCCCATGAGTCCTCCTCCTAAGTTTTTCTTCGGCCGAAATGTGTGCCCTCAATCTGCATGGGTTCCTCCTCAAGGGCGAGCAGCTGTCACAGGTCCGGTCCCTTGGGGACGAGGAACAAATTTGGGGGGAAGGTTCCACCCGTATAACACACAGAAATCATTTCCTCTAACATTTTGGGAGTTCCCGGACACCAAGTCGTCTTGATACGATCCGACAGGCCCTCGCCAAAGGCTGCTAACAGGGCCTCATTGTTCCAGGCAGTCTCGGCCGCCAAGTCCGGAACCGATGGCGTATTGCCCTACCGAACGGGAGCCTTGTCCGCAATTGCATCAGCCGGGAGGAAGCTGCAATAGTTCTGCCTGGAGGTCGGACAATCTTCCGGAAAGTTTCCAGAAATAAGGAGAATATCATTCACCACAGGTCATTCTTCTCCTACAGGGGGGATGCCACGGCCAAGGCATTGCCTCCCAATAGAGCACAAAACATAACCGACTTTGGCAGGTCCGAGCAAATGAGAGGGTTGCAATTCAAAATGTATAAGGCATGGTTAAGGAATCCCCGACAAAGACTTGAGCGTCCCCTTCATACGCACAGGAGGTTGGTATTCGCGGCTCTTGGGGGGAACGGTTCTCTAGGCAGAGCAGGCGGAACAGGAGGAGCCGGACCCGGGGATAACCGAGCAAAATAGAAATGGAGTCCAGAAATTGAGCTAATTGATTCTGCTGATGCTCATCAAGGGCGTCCATGGGAGGGAAATAGTCTGAAGTGTCTTGCTAAACTGGCTGCAGCTTCCTCAGGTACTTCATGGCCTATTCGTACTGTAAGGAAATTAAGTCCCGGAGGGACGAAGTTCACTGTACCTTTTAGGAGGAGGGCTGTCATAGCTGGAAACAATGGCTGGATAGATGGTAAACTGGAACAATGAGCTGGAAACATGGCTGAAGAGATGGTAACTGGAACAATGGCTGGAAAACAATGGCTGCAGAGATGGTAACTGGAACAATGGCTGGAAACACTGGCTGAAAGAGTGGTAATGGAACAATGGCTGAAGAGAGATGGTAACTGGAAAACTGGCTGGAAACAATGGACTGGATAGATGGTAACTGGAACAATGGCTGGAACAAATGCTGATAGATGGTAACTGGAAACAATGGTTGGAACACTGGCTGAAGAGATGGTAACTGGAACAATGGCTGAAACAATGCTGAAGAGATGTAACTGGAACAATGGCTGGAAACAATGGCTGAAGAGATGGTAACGGACAATGGCTGGAAACAATGGCTGAGAGATGGTAACTGGAACATCTGGCTGGGAAAAGACATGGCTTGGAAGAGATGGTAACTGGAACAATGGCTGGAAACAATGCTGGATAGATGGTAACTGACAATGGCGGATACACTGGCTGAAGAGATGGTAACTGGAACAATGGCTGGAAACAATGGCTGAAGAGATGGTAACTGGAACAACGCTGGAAATAATGGCGGAAGAGATGGTAACGAAAAGGCTGGAACATGCGAAGATGGACTGAAACAATGGCTGATAGAGGTAACTGGAACAAGGCTGGACAATGGTGGTAGGGGGGATGGTTAACTGGAACATGGCTGATACACTGGCTGAAGAGATGGTAACTGGAACAATGGCTGATAAACTGGCTGATACAGGGAGGCAGAACAAGGCAAGGCTGGAACCGAAGGTAGGAAATGCTACTAGGCAGACAAACAGTCTGTCCGGTAGCAAGGACTACGAATAGGCACTCGCACCCTCGGAGTGCCTATTTGAATCTTCGCGCCGATCGGCGTCCGGACGTGGGTGACGTCACGACGCCGACGTCCGGCGCCGGCGACGTCACCAGTCCCGGAACGGCGAAGGGAACGTGCAGGTAAGATCCTTACACATCTGCTTGGCTCTCCCCTATTTATACTGTCTGACTGTGTGACATCATAGTACCATGGCAACGCTGATAAAATATTGTAAATACAGATACATCCCTGATAAATGGCAGCTGTGGTGTTCACACTGCAGCTCCAGTACTGGGAATTGCCCCAGTGTGTTTTTAATAATAATATATTTAGTCCAGGTTGGATTGTGTGTGTTTTCTTTAGGTACTTTGTTTACCCTTTAATAATAAAGATATAATAGTATCACATTGGGAAGCATGACAGTATTGTCTGTTTTAATGGCTTTATTGTATCTCCCTTTGACCAGGACCCTGGGATTGTTCTTTCAAGTTCACATCACAGTAAAATGGACCTAAATTGCGAAAAGCATGGTCGTTTTTTTTCCTTTGCCATAGTTTTTGATTCCTGTCTGTTGGGTTTCTCAATACATAGTAACATAGTAATTCAGGTTGAATTCAAGTTCAACCTTTTCACCCTCCTTTATACCCTGCTAACAGTTGACCCAAAGGAGCGCAAATAGCCCAGCTAAAAAGGGGAAGAAAATGTCTTCCTGAGTTTCTTTCCTGGCAATTGGAAAGTATCCTGGATCAACCAGAACTACAGTAATATATTAATAGCAGTAATTCTCATATATATAGTATCCCTGTACCAACCAGAACTTCAGTATATGTATTAATACCAGAATTCTCAATATTATATTGTTCCCGCGAACCAAACCAGATCTACAGTATGTTATTAATACCAGTAATTCTCAATATTATATAGTATCCCTACCAACCAGAAAACTACAGTATATGTATTAATACCAGTAATTTCAATATTATATAGTATCCCTTTACCACAGAACTACAGTATATGATTATATATAGTACTTATCAATATTATTAGGATCCCCTACCAACCAGAACTACGTATATGTATTAATACCAGTTAATTCTCAAATTATATAGTATCCCCGTACCAACCAGAACTACGTTATATGTATAATACCAGTTAATTCTCAAATATTATATAGATCCCTTTACCAACCAGAAACTACAGTATATGTATTATAGTCCACAGAATAAGAAAAAGTCCTCTGCACTCGTACTAGTGTGGGTGCTCACTCCTCAAAAAACCCAACCTTGATGGATTTAACATACGAGAATAATGAAGAAGCAAGGGTGGGCACTCCAAAAACCGTAACTTTATCAATATTAGACCAAACAACATCTCAAACCAGTAATTCTCAATATTATATAGTATCCCTTTACCAACAGAACTACGTATATTATTAATAGTCACAGAATAAGAAAAAAGTCCTTGCACTCGTACTAAGTGTGGGTGCTCACTCCTCAAAAAAAACCCAACCCTTGATGGATTTAAATACGAGAATAATGAGAAGCAAGGTGGCACTCAAACCGTAACTTTATTCAATTAGACCTAAACAAAAATCTCACACGTTTCGGGGGATACGTGCCCCCTTCCTCACCTGAGGAAGGGGGCACGTATCCCCCGAACGTTGTGAGATGTGTTTGGTCTATATGAATAAGTACGGTTTTGAGTGCCACCCTTGCTTCTTATATTCTTATATGTATTAATACCAGAACTCTCAATATTATATAGTATACCCTGTACCAACCAGAACTACAGTATATGTATTAATACCAGTAATTCTCAATATTATATAGTATCCCTGTACAACCGAACTACAGTATATGTATTAATACCAGTTATTGTATCCCTGATCAACCAGAATACAGTATATATATTAATACAGAAAGTTATCAATATTATATAGTATACCTGTACCAACCAGAACTACGGTATATGTATTGATACCAGTAATTCTCAATATTATATAGTATACACTGTACCAACCAGAACTACAGTATATTATTAATTAAACCAGTTATTGTATCCCTGGATCACCAGAACTCAGATTATATATTAATACCAGTATTATCAATATTATATAGTATCCCTGTACCAACCAGAACTACAGTATATGTATTAATACCAGTAATTCTCAATATTATATAGTATCCCTGTACCAACCAGAACTACAGTACATGTATTAATACCAGTAATTCTCAATATTATATAGTATCCCTGTACCAACCAGAACTACAGTATATAAATTAATACCAGTAATTCTCAATATTATATAGTATCCCTGTGCCAACCAGAACTACAGTATATGTATTAATACCAGTAATTCTCAATATTATATTATATCCCTGGATCAACCAGAACTACATTTTATATATTAATACCAGTAATTCTCAATATTATATAGTATCCCTGTACCAACCAAACTAAGTATGTGTAATAAACAGTAATTCTCAATATTATATAGTATCCCCTGTACCAACCAGAACTACAGTATATATATTTTATATATTAATACCAGTAATTCTCATATTATATATAATCCCTGGATCAACCAGAACTACATTATATATTATATATATATATATATAATTATTATATAAATATAGTACTAATCACAGTGATTATCAATTATATTATAGGTATCGCTGTAGCAACCAGAACTACAGTATGTGTATTAATACAGAATTCATATTATATAGTCTCACCGTTAACCAACCAGAAACTACAGTATATGTATTTAATTCCAGTAATTCTCAATATTTATAGTATCCCATACCAAACCAGAACTACAGTATATGTATTAATTCCATAATTCGCATATTATATAGTATACCGTACCAACCAGAACTACAGTAATTATTATAACCAGTAATTCTCAATATTATATAGTATCCCTGTACCAACCAGAACTACAGTATATTATTATACCATAATCTCAATATTATATAGTATCCCCGTACCAACCAGAACTACAGTATATGATTAATACCAGTAATTCTCAATATTATATAGTATCCCCGTACCAACCAGAACTACAGTATATGTATTAATACCAGTAATTCTCAATATTATATAGTATCCCGTACCAACCAGAACTACAATATATGTATTAATACCAGTAATTTCAATATTATATAGTATCCATGTTACCAACCAGCAACTACGGTATATGTTTAATTCCAGTAATTCTCATATTATAAGTATCCCCGTACCAACCATAACTACAGTATATGTATTAATACAGATTATCTCAATATTTTAGTGTATAATATATTATAATATTTATATAGAATATATATTTGATTTATATATATAATATATATAATATAATTAATATATATATATTATATATACCGTATTATACTCAAGTAATAACCGACCGACTGTATAAACCGAGGTACCCAATTTACACCTAAAAATCTAAAAAGTTGTTGACTCGAGTATAAACCGAGGGTAGAAAACTTGGCATTCAAGATGTTTGAAACTACACAACTCCAGCTAATAAAGCATGCTGGGAGTTGTAGTTTTCCAAACATCTTGGAATGCCACCCTCACTTGGCATTCAAGATGCTTGGAAACTACAAACTCCCTGACTAATAAAAGCATGCTGGGAGTTGTAGTTTCCAAAACATCTTGAATGCAACCCTCACCCTCAAACCCAGTCAAGTTTGTACCTGTTGGGCTCTCTTCATGCAGACTGTGGGCTCTCCTCCATCCAAGGGCTCCTGGGGCTGTGTGCGGTAAGGTTCTCTCCATTCCGAAGCAGCCTCCCTCCATTCCGGCAGCCAGCATCCTCCATCCGGCCAGCCGCAACGATCAGTCCATGTACTGGCGCGCCGGCTGACGTCACTAATTGGCGCCAAGCCCGCGCCAATTAGTGATGTCAGCCGGCGCGCCAGTACATGGACTGATCGTGCGGCTGCCGGAATGGAGAGGACGTGCTCGGAAGGAGAGGACGCTGATCTTCATAATGGTGAGTGACTCGAGTTATAACCAAGAGTCCGAGTTTTCAGGCTGATTTTCAGCCTGAAAAACTCGGTTTATACTCGAGTATATATGGTAATATATAATCAAAAGTGCTTTAAGCCCGAAGAGCTTAAAGCACATTTATTTGACACATAAACTATCGTATGTCTTTATGATTGTGGGGAAAGCGGAGTGCCAGCACAGAGAGAACAGTATTGTCCAAGGGTGGATTTGAACTCAGACTAACCACTGAAGCCATGATGCTGCCTACTAACCACGAGCCACCGTGCTGGCAATAATGCCGAGTGTTGAGATCTGATTCGTCTTTATTTAACACTGTTTTTGTTGTTATTGACAAAATCCCTATTCAATATCTGCCGCTAATCCTTTGGCAAAAAAAACCATTTTACGGCAAAGCATCTGAGGCACAAGAAGAGAGATAAAGGAATTTTAAAATACCTTTGTTGTACGGAGGTTTGCTGGGGTAATCACCAGCAACGTGAGCCAGGTTGAGGTAAACAGCAAACTTCGTGCATTGTTAGATCAGCTTGAATCCTGCACAAGATGGGTGGCCTACTGTTAGGATGGGTTTGATCACTTTTGTTTGATGGACTGGTCAATGTGGGAAGGGTGGTTGATTGAACAGAAGCAAGATGGGGATCAAAAGATGTTAGTGAGTAAACTGTTTGCCCAAGTGGGTTCCTCACGCTGCAATAACAATTAACGATCAAGGGATCAACACGGAGCCCATAATAAAATCAGGAATGTTAACTTCTGCTCCATACATATAAAGTGGGAGTAGCATCTAAAACCAACTATATAAATCCCTCAAAACATACAAGCTGCTAATTCTCGATCCTGGCATGGACAGATCTACAGGTCCAGAATTGGACTCATAGTCGAACTCAAAGCAAGAGGACCATGGACAGCAGTGTGAATGCTGGGAATGCCAGTGAACATCCTACCTTGTTTTGATAGAGCCATCTAGATTCTAATCTCTTCTTCAGAATGACTCGGTTGATTCTTTATCCGTAAGATGCCTGAATATTATGTGGTGTTGGGTAGTGGAAGATGGTTTCCTCTCTCTGTCATTCCTTGGTGTCCCGAGAGGGTGATAGTGTGGATAGTTCAGTTGTACTTGTTTGAAGTTTATCTTGACATTAGGACTCTTTGGACTGTGCATTTTTTAATGAATTTCACGCACATTAGTTATATATAGTTTTTATATACATTGTAATTGTTTTTGGGAACTTTCCCTTAATTGAAGAACAGAGATCAGTCTAGATTAGAGATGGACCCAAACCCAGCAGATTCACACAGGACTTCACGATTGTTTGTAATATTTCAATTTAAAATCTTAGCGAAAAAACTTCGTGAATGCAAAGCAGGAACGCATGAAGTTTCCCTTACTGGACTTTTTTATTTTATTTAAGATTTTGGGCATTTCCCTGGTCCCTGAGCTATTTACAGTAAGTTCACTGCAGAACAAACAGAGGAACCAGAACGCTAATCGGATTAACAGGAATATAAAGGGAGAACCCCACAGGGGAAGGTGGATACTCTGGATTGCTTTGTTTCTGAATAAACTATAGGGGTTCTCCCCTATCTGTTCATCTGTTCATCCGGAGAGCGTTCTGGCTCCTAATACTATTCCTACATTCATTTTAGGCGGATATTTTCAGATTCTGCTTGTGGATATTAATTTTTTAACGATAAGAACTTTTATTGAAATAACCCTGACATATCTACAATTGTGAGTCCATTAGGTAATAGAAAATGTTATCGACACGCTATAACATACATGGAAACAGAAAATGTGTCTAGTACTTACTGGTCTAAGTTATCGCTTGTTAGTTAGTAGGTCTACATTTCTTACACGTTTCGATGCAGTTCTTTAAGAGTGCACCATTCACTATAGTGTGTGGCGAACAGCCCGCGCCTGGCTCCCGTAACTATGGCTTTTAGAAAAATAGAACATGACAGCTAGTTACTCCCCACGGAGCAAAATCAACTGTTGTCTATCTGGAAGTTGACAGGACATAATGCTCGCTGAGTGTGATTCATAGACGTGTACATTCTGTTAGTGATAAGTTCACCTATGCACATTTCTTTCTTACTCCTATCATTTGTTCACAAAAGGTTAAAGGAGGGGGTGGAGATGTCTAATGTTAAATAAAAATGAAATGCGATGTAACAGGTGTCTTGTATTGTAGTCTTACTCCAACTCGAAATGCAGACACAGCGGTTCTAGTAAGACAATCACAAATAAATTCCAGGCCCTATAGGGCACTGTTTCCCATTAAACGTGTCTAAAGGTTCATACAAATGCGCACGATGTAGAATAGCCCTTTCAGACGATAATCGGCCCTCTATGGGCACTTTATCGGCCAAAGCGGCCGTTCATTTAGAGATCGTTGCCCGATCCGCCGGGGATCTCCGAACGAGGGGCCGTTTTGGCCAATAAAGTGCCCATACACGGGCTGATTATCAGCTGAAACGCGCATCGCGGTCGGTACCAGCAATCGCACGTGTGTACGAACCTTAAGGGTCACTAACCAACGATCAGTAGCCTGGTGGATAAGTTCTGCCTAAAGGTGTCATACTAAAGATGTTCTAAACTGTTGAGTTTTCGTTTCATTTTCGAATTTTCGAAATTTTCGGAAATTTCTAAAGTTCGAAAGTTCAATTTTCGAAATTCGCTCTACTTTCGATTTTCAAAAATCATCTACTTTCGATTTTCGGAATCGTTACTTTCGGTTTACGATAATTATCTACTACGATTTTCGATAATTATCACTTTCGATTTCGATAATTATCTACTTTCGATTTAGGATAATTAGCTACTTTCGATTTTCGAAAAAAATTCGTGAATTGGGAGTTCCAAAAGTTTCGTCGGGACTTCAGAATCGATTCGAAACTCGGTTATAATCGAAACAACCACATACATATCTCTAGTCATAACTTTAAAGATACCATTGCAAGATTTTGTATGGTGAATGTGGTTTGTCAGAAAGAGGAAAACTAAACAATGATTTATAAAAACAGAAGAATTAGACATTTCCTTTAGGAAACCAAGCCACAGTCTAAAGGATTTAACAATCTGTGTTTCAAGGGCAACTTCAAAACAGACACAGAGAAGTAAGTAAGAGAATGAAAACTCATTAAAAACTTTGCCTTTGAGAAATGTCTAAATCCAGGACATGGATTCTTGGCTAATTACTTAGATTAGACATGTTCAGCCACCAATGCATTATATACTGTAATGAATGGAGACTATGGAACTTTCCAGTTCCTATCAGATGTCAAAACCATTTTACCCTCTAAATCTAATTGAGCCATTTGTCAACTAATTAATCAATGCCTTGTAGGCCTAACGTTTTTATGGAAAACGTCTATATTTTTTAGCTCCCACCAGTAATCTTTAAACAGGTGTTGTAGATGAACTGCATAATTTGCAAATGTGGGTATTTTTATGACTATGACCCACAGCATTGTACTGCTCCACTATAATGCCATTTTGTGGCAATGCCATAAATTAATATCTTAATTGTATTAAGTTATTAAGCCACTTTGCAAACTACTATCATTAATTCCATTAATACTGGAATTAATGATGATCGATCCGTTAATGATAGTATTTTCTGAAGTTCCTATAATGTAAATGTAATGAACCTCACAATAGACGACATTAGACAATAATCCTAAGAATTAAAAGTTGAACATATGGATGGTACACTACGTACAATTATCATTGTAATCTTCTATAAAGTATTGGGGTGTTAGGATCGCATTAAAGGACAATTCCCCCCTTATAAGAATATCTTTTAGAAAGAAGGCCTCTTCAAATATGTTGAATATCATAGTTTGTCCTATGAATTCATTCACTGTTGCCTGCTATGCTTCTGGAGACCTCATGGAAACTGAGCAATTTAGAAACCTGTACTGAGCCTGTACTGAGCCGGGCAGCTCAGAAGAGGCAGACAGGGGATTAACATCAGTCATTGGCTGTGATGTCAACTGTCAATCCATAACTGACAGTTACTAACTGGAAGAACCAGGAAGCAGAAACAGGGGAACAGGACATTGTGCAGGATTTCAGGTTAGATTATATATTTCACATTTCAAACTATTACCGTTTAGGGTTTTGGGGGGTATTTACCTGTATGTAGTTTTCATTTTAGGGCTGGACTTGCCTTAACCTTTTGCAGTGTAGGCCATCTTAACTCGTTGATTGGCTAATATGGTATAAGATATTCACTAATAGATTTAAAAGGAGAACTGTGGTCTCCATACAAGTGGCTTTTAGTTAAAAGAGCACCCTCCTGACTTTAAGACTCCGATAACTGGACTTCTAGCTGCAGTCTATCCAAAGTACACCAGTATAAAGTGTGGTTTTCTTGCTAGTACTGTGAGCTGTGACATCACCAGTTGCAATCATAAAGCCTCACACCTTCACAGACAGCCAATCACAGACCGGCTGCCGTCAACGGAGAACGCCGCTGGAACAGAGGGCTGTAAGTACTGTTCTAAATCTTTTTTTAGTAAACTATTACAGCGGTTGAGGGTGGGCAGGGGAAAGCTACATAATAGCTAAACTGCTTTTATGCTAGGTGGAAGGGCTGCAACTGATGGATCCGGATGGTGGTAGGGGGGGAACGCTCCTCTGCACATGTCACCCTACCTCCCATGACAGAAACCTTTTGGCAGGAAGACAGCTCCTACACTTCACTTTCCTGGACTTGTATATGCATTGCAGGAGAACCAGGGAAGGATTTTTAAACTACACAGTGAGGCCAGTATGGGATTAAATTGTAGTATGAGAGTGGACATGCCCCTTTAATTAATCATAAGAATATTAGTTCATAGAAGTGATATACATATACCAATAGCTTATTATAGATGGGAGGATGACCCCGTCAAACCAATACCACACATGCGGTCAAATTATAACCCTGTAGGAGATATTTAGTGATAAATGTGTCCAGAGTCAGTCATGTTTGATATGATTGTTTGGAATAAGAATATCAGATTGTTAGGATATTACCATGTACTATTTACAGGGGGCTGTGTAAACTGAGGATTAAGGAAGATTTGGGACAGTGTAAGTTGGCTCCCACCCTCATGCAGATGGGAGTGAACATTCTCTGTGGAGACCTTTAAATTGGGGAACTTTCTAGGTTGGGGGTCATATTTTTGAGGTCCAACCTGGTTGGGTGTGTCCATTATTTATTCCAGCCTCTGAAACCCAGAATTCTGTAAGCTCTGGTATTTCTCCTTTTTGTTTTATACATCTGTCTTGTACCATATTGTCTATATTTGTACCACCATTGTCTATTTATTTGTATTATATACACTGTCCACCTTTTGGAATATTACATCTAAAATTGAATTTAAATTAAGTTTTGTCTTAATGCTCTAGAAAAACTCAGGTAGGCTCCGATAAATGTAAAGGTGTTTGTATCGTCTTTAAAGGTTCGTACACACGTAGGATCGCGAACGCCAACCCAAACAACCGTTTCGGATGATAATGTGCTGTGAATTGGCAGACAAAACGGACCTGTTGTTCAAAGATCCGCCCGGCCATACCGGCACGATTATCGGGCGTAATGTATGTTCATACACATTGTGCACGCGATCGCACGTGTACGAACTAAAGCGTACTAAATGCTTTGCTTGTGTAAATGCTAATTAACTCTGTGATTGCTGGCAGGGGAGTTTGACGCTGATTAACCCATTGGTTGCTGGGGTGAGTGGTGCCACATTTAATTTTAACCATTTAGCTGCCAGGGCAGGGGTATGCTAGCTAGTGAGAACTGACATTTGTGACAACCCTTAAATACATAACTTATCTTATTAATTAAAAAAGGTCATGTCCACCCTGGAAATCAACTTTTTATAAGGTACATAGCAGCTGCCTCCACCCCTCAACCACCATAATATATCTTTTAAAATAGGCCCAGATCTTTACTTACAGACCCTTCTCTTCAGCGACGTCTCCTATGCAGCTTCTGCTTGCTGAAGTCGCAAGCAGGGCTGGTCCGCCATCCGCGTCTGTGATGGCTAAGACGCAGCCAATCACAAGAAGCTCTGTAAGAACGATTGGAGCTTTTTTTAAAGAAATATTATAGTGCTGGGGGTGGGCAGCTGTTACTTACCTTATGTGAAGAGGGATTCCACTAGGTGCCACGGCTTCACAGAATGGATCTAGATGGTGGGAGGGAGGGGGGAGGGCTCCCCGCGCACGACTCAGACCTTGATGAGGTTGAGGCAGAAAGGCACTGGATGAATCACTGACAGCTCCTACTCTGCAGTTTGTTGGAATTACAAGAGACACAGCAGGAGAACCATAAGGGGCAGAGATGTCAGGTAAGGATTTTTTTCAACTACAGACTGTGGCCAGTATGGGGGTTAAATTTCGGTTTTGGGGGTGGACATGCCCTTTAAATTGATCTAATTAAGATCTTAGGCATCCTGCAATTAAACAATATAAACTGTCATAACACTAGCATAAGCAACCAGATTGAAATGAATCTAAAGGAAATCTGCTATTATGGCATGCATACCTACCTACACTGACCTAAAGCTGACCATAACACTACACTTCAGCCCAAATTCCATCAGGTTCCATCTGATTGTGAACTTGACTGATTCACAAGTACAAAGGAATGATTGTTCCATTATTCTTTAACTGGAACATAAATGGTCAGATTATTGATCCAATGGGATTGTGGAATATTGGCCATGTGTATGAGCAGTTTCCTATAGTTCTCTGTACAGATTGGTGGGTTGGGTGTCCCTACATACAAAAGCACTATTGCCTCCCAGTCATGTCAGAATGACCTGTAACCATGACTATCGGATATGGTCCACCAAAACAACCAATCCAAAGAGGTAGCCCATTGATATGTCGAATGGTAGTTTTGTCACACAGGTATGTACAGTATTTCCACCTAACCATATCTTGATAGAAATAAGAAAAATTATATACATTGAAATACACAAATCTGTCTCCAGTATTAATATTGTTGTGAAAAAAAGAGACGGTCATGTTTGATTGCTAAAATGTACACAAATCTCTAGTAGATGGAGAATCACAAGCATTAAAGAGACACTGGAGATATCTGGAGTGACTAACACATTATGCAGTATAGCAGGATAAGAGATTCACACGACTTGGTAACTTTAATTCATCTATTGTGACATGTGATATGTGAAGCATTTTAGGACAACATCCTTCGTCAGGTGGATGACCAACCGTTTAGAAGTGATTTAAATGAAAGTGGATGTCTGAGTCAGAGAGATCATACAGGGGTAGATCAACTAAACTATCTGTATACATTAGATTCCACTTGACTGATCAATGATTGAGTTGGAACAAGCATTACCAATATCAACACAGAGCAGTCTAATAAAATGGTGGTTCTGTAAAGGAAGACTAGTTCTAGGTTAAAAATAGTATCTAGTAGAGATGGACTCGAACTCGAACTATTCAATTCGACAATTCGGAACTTCTTGGACTTCGCGAACGCGCTCAAAAATAGCGCGAGTGAGAGTAAAATCGAGTTTTGGAATGTCCTGGATATTGGAACAGTTCCCCAGACCATTTCCCAGGTCCCACAACCATTTACATTAAGTTATCATTGTAATTTTAATTGTATTTCATTAGAACTTTTAGAACTATTTGACTCCCATTGACTTTAATGGGTCCATTTTCGAACTTTCGAACTTTCTATATAGTTCGAAAGTTCGAAAACGGACCGAACTTTCGAAAGTTCGGCCATCTCTAGTAACTAGACAAACTTATACTAAAGGGTCCAAACAATACATAAAGGGTCTAGGTCCCAGTAGCTCCTTACACTTACTTTTCCCCCACCGCTGTTAAGTCGGAATTGGAAGTACTGCTCCCAATGACTGCTTTCTTCCTGGTAGCAACCACCAGTCAGGGCCAATAACTTACAACTGCAAACTGTCTTGCTTCCTCTGCAGCTGTGGAGTTCTCTAAGAGATCAATAAGCTTGCCGGGAGATGAGCACCGGCAGAGAGGTATAAGTATAGGGCGCTACAATGACATTTGATCATACGTTCAATCTGTCAAAATATCAGACCAAATGGTTTCACACATTGTGTAGGTTCTTAACAGGACTTAAAAAATAATTATGCTCACTTCCCCTTCTCCACAGGTGAACAGTACCCCAAGTGAGGACCTAACCTCTAGGGTTCTTCTTAGAACTGCAGATTTACTTACCTAAATTTTCCTTCTTGCTCCAGTCTTCTCCACCTCTTTCGGTCCAGTGGCAATGAGGCCAATGAGAAGAAGTACTCTGCAAGGACCAGTCTTACTATTGACCACATTGAGAATGTGGAAGGGGGACATATTGAAGGAAAGTTAAGGTACGTAACTCTAATCCAACTTTCAAATGGATGGCTGCTGTCGTTCGGTGAAAGCTTTTTTGATTGGTCCCCTGTTGGCTTCGGCTTTTGAAGTTTGGTCCTCAAGTCATTCTGAATTGAGAAAACAATCTTCAAGAACTAAACTTCAAGTCCAGTGGATCTAACTGAATACCACAGATATAACTGCAATACGCATTCAGAATCCTTTTCCCTTCACTACAGAGCATCTGTATATGTACTGCTGTAAATAGAAAATGGGATTTTTTTTTGGCTCGAGGGCCACACACTAGACAAATCCTCCTTGGGAAATTAATACAGATTTTCAATTAAAGAGAAAAAAAACAGCGGACCCAAGGTTTTGCCTTGGAGAAATTCTTTACAGTGTGGATTAAAAAGAATCTAAGCCTGATTATATTCATCTTCAGCTACTTGAAGCTCTTGGCACAAACCCATAGAGATACACACAGTAATATATATATATTTATAGGTTTTAGAGCTGTGCATCCTATGATAAACTAAACAATTTCTTCTAATCAGCCTCTGAGAATTAGTTTTAGAGAAGTAATAAGAAGCAAGGCAATAAAGCATGGCTACTAATTAAACCAGCTGATATTACCCAGATAGCACAAAACATTAGGCAATGAACATATGTGTGGTTTGACATTAACGTCCGACAAAGGCAGTTCTGCTGATAAGCATGTGTGTAGCCACTTGTAGCATTCTCGGTGCTGGTCCATCTCACCAGATTAACAAATAATGCCCAACCAAGTGGACTCATAACAAGCACTTATCAGCCAAATGTCTGTAATCGATACAATTGATTGATTGATTGATAGAAGATAGATGATAGGTATAAGATAGATAGATGATAGATAGATATAGAGAGATAGATAGATAGAAGATAGATAGATAGAAGATAGATATATAAATAGATAGATAGAGATAGATAGATAGATAGATGATATCCAACCAAGATAAATTGCAGCGCACTCACAGACTGTGCAAAGTTCAATTTATTCCATGTGCAACAAACAGATAGCATGATAATCGATAGATGAGATAGATAGATAGAGATAGATAGGTAATATAGTAGAAGATGATAGGAATGATAGATGAGATAGATGATGAGATGAAGATAGATAGCTGATGATAGATGATAGTAGATAGCTAGATGCAGATAGATAGATGAAGATAGATAGATAGATGATAGATAGGTCAGGAGACCGCTCCAGGATTTTATGAGTGTGCTAGGTTTTGATCAAATACAAAAAGTGGGAAGCAGATTGGGGTGTGGTGTCTCTTAAAAATTCTAATTTCTCTGACAACCTACACGCTACATATGGGATGACCATGTTCTTTCCTCCGTCTTGCTTTTCCCCTTCAACTGTTGGTATTCGTGTCTTTTCTTTCCTTCTGCTTCTTTTGACAAAGGCCCAGTCTGGATATCCACAGTTTTTAGGGCTCCTCTGAGATGTTTCATTTCTTTAGCCTTCGCCTCTGTGCTAGTGGGGATGTTCTCGGCTCTGTGTTGCAGGGTTCTGATGACACCAGCTTGTGATCTAAAGGGTGGTGGGAGTCAAACATCAAATACTGGTCTGTGTGTGTTGGTTTTCTGTAAACCTCTACTTCCAGTTTACCATTTCCCGACTTCTACCAAGCAGTCCAAGAAGCCAGTTGTGTTGTTTTGTATCTTCCCTTGGAATTTCATGTTTTGGTCTACCCACTTAATGTGTTCTGTGAAGGCTTGTACTTCCCTATGGTGGATTTTAACCCAGGTGTCATCCAGATAAAACAAAGTGAAGAGCAATCAATCCATCAGAAACAAGGATCCACACGTACGCTTATAGGTAATAAGAAATAACAAATTTATTGCAAAGGCACGGTACACGCGCCCGTAATGGCTACAAGGTGAACCGCCTGACGCGTTTCGGGTGAAGCTCTGCCCTATTCATAGGCTGAATCACACTCCATCACACCACTCCATCACACTCACACAACTTAATTATTTTGTTTCACAAACATGAATAAAACTGGAATTCTGAATGGGTATTTCCGAGAGAATTTTCCATAAATGTTCTCTCCTTGGTACAGATCAGAACTATATGGGGATCATGTTTGATCAATGGGGGGACTGAAGGGGCATGAGGTACAGGGTTAGTTTCTTACAATCGTATGTTTATTATTGTATAAAGAAATAATCGAATCAATGCACATTCCGTTATTAAAGCATCTGTACTTCGCTATTATTCATTACTAACAAAATGTTACATCTAATTGGAAACTTCAGCCAATTCTCAAACAACCCTAAAAGTAATCGCTTCTTTAAATGGCAAAGCGCGTGTGCAAATCTTTCCATTTTTATGAAATGTCTAATAAAGAGCTTTCTTCCATGTAGCTCTGGGAATTCCACCCATGTTTGACTAGGAGAAATTGTGTTTTTATCCAACTGTATCATGTTCTCTAATAACAAAGTACCATCTTAAATGCACTGCTTATATTGTAACATCTACTGTACTTCCTTTAAAGGGCAAGTCTTACCCCTTTAATGAAAAATTGTATATAAGTAAAACAACCACCCACAAACCCCAAAACTGCAATAGTTAGAACGCTGAGAGATGTAAGACTTTCCTACAATGATACCGATGTTCTGTTACCCCTATTCAATGTTCTATTACTGTATCTCTCTTTCTGCATCTGGTTCTTCCATTCAGCAGCTATCAGATATGGATATGACATTATCAGAATGCTATTTCCCTAGCTGCTTTCTCTGACCATGAGCAAGCTCACAACAAGGTAGAAAGCTTTGAGAGTATGAGGAAACCTCTGAGAGGCAGAAAGATGTGGGAAGTTAGTTTAATTATTGAAGAATCCATGTAACAATTAAACAGACTTCACTTTCCTTTCACCACATCTCCTCTGTACTGGATCCTTATATTTCCTGTATTACACTCCGCTCATCCCAAGAACCAGCTCCTGTACAGACCCCCCACTCATACTGCTTCTCTCACCTTAAACCCTCTCTCTCCTCTGGCTTCCATCCTGTGGAATTCTATTCTCTCTCTCTACGTCAATAAACCTCATCAGCATCTACCCTTACCATCCGACCTATCTGGTAACCAGCACAGTATAGAATCTATAATATTGTATATGATAATCTACCCTTACATCCTACCTATCTGGTACCAGCTCAGTATATGGTACTATATATATATATAATGATAAATCTACCTTACATCCTACCTATCTGGTAACCAGCACAGTTATGGTATCATATATCTATAATATAAATCTACCTAATACTACCTATCTGGTAACCAGCACGTATATGGTATCTATATCTATATATGATAAATCTACCCTTACATCCTACCTATCTGGTAACCCAGCACGTGTATATGTATCTATCATATCTAATATAAATCTACCCTTACATCCTACCTATCTGGTAACCAGCACAGTATATGATATCTATATATCTATATATGATAAATCTACCTTACATCTACCTATCTGGTAACCAGCAAGTAATGGCTGATCTATTATCTATAATGATAAATCTACCCTTACATCCTACCTATCTGGTAACCACACAGTCTATGGTTCTTATTATCTATATATGATAATCTACCTTTACATCCTACCTATCTGGTAACCAGCACCAGTATATGGTATCTATATATCTATATATGATAAACCTACCCTTATCATCCTAACTATCTGGTAACCAGCACAGTATATGGTTATATATCTATCTATATATGATAAATCTACCCTTACATCCTACCTATCTGGTAACAGCACAGTATATGTATATATACTATATATGATAAATCTACCCTTACATCCTACCTATCGGTAACCAGCACAATTGGTATCAATATATCTATATATGATAAATCTACCCTTACATCCTACCTATCTGGTAACCAGCACGTATATGGTATCTATAATATCTATATATGATAATCTACATTACATCCTACCTATCTAGTAGCCAGACAGTATTTGATTGTTATTTGCACTGCATAAAGTCTCACTCATGAACTATACCCATCCATGTATCTGTGTGTTACCCTCTAACTACTTGTAAGCCTATGGGCAGGACCTCATTTACTCTTTGGCAAAGCCAGCACTTCTATTAGCACTTCTATCCTACCTATCTGGTAACCAGCACAGTATTGATCTATATATCTATATATGATAAATCTACCCTTACATCCTACCTATCGGTAACAGCACCAGTATATGGTATCTAATATCTATATATGATAAATCTACCCTTACATCCTACCTATCTGGTAACCAGCAAATATATGGTATCATATATCAATATATGATAAATCTACCCTTACATTCCTACCTATCTGGTAACCAGCACAGTATATGGTATATATATCAATATATGATAAATCTACCCTTACATCCTACCTATCGGTAACCAGACACAGTATATGGTATCTACTGTATATATCTATAATGATAAATCTACCCTTACATCCTACCTATCTGGTAGCCAGCACAGTATATGATATCTATATATATAAATCGACACTTACATCCTACCTATCTGGTAACCTACAGTATATGATATCTCTATAATGATAAATCTACCCTTACATCCTACCTATCTGGTAACCAACACAGATATATATATCTATATAATAAATCTACCCTTACATCACCTATCTGGAACCAGCAAAGTATATGATATCTATATATCTATATGATAAATCTACCCTTACATCCTACCTATCTGGTAACCAGAACAGTATATGATATCAATATATCTATATATGATAAACTACACCTTACATCCTACCTATCTGGTAACCAGCACGGTATATGGTATCTATATATCTATATATGATAAATACTACCCTTACATCCTACCTATCCGGTAACCAGCACAGTATATGGTACTACGTATATATCTATGTATGATAATCTACCCTTACATCCTACCTACGCTAACCAGCACAGTATATGATACTATATACTATATATGATAAATCTACCCTTACATCCTACCTATCTGGTAACCAGCACAGTATATGATATCTATATATCTAATATGATAAACCTACCCTATTCCTACCTATCTGGTAACCAGTCAAGTATATGGTATCTATAATATCTATATATGATAAATCTAACCCTTACATCCTACCTATCCGGTAACCCACAGTATATGGTATCTATATATCTATATATGATAAATTCTACCCTTACATCCTACCTATCTGGTTACCAGCCACAGTATATGGTATCTATATATATATATATGATAAATACTACTTTACATCCTACCATCTGGTACCAGACAGTATATGATCTATATATATCTATATATGATAAACTACCCTAACATACTACCTATCTGGTAACCAGCTCGTATATAGGTATCATATATCTTAATATATGATAAATCTACCCTTACATCCTACCTATCCGGTAACCAGCACAGATATGTATCTATATATCTATATATGATAAACTACCTACATCCTACCTATCTGGTAACAGCCACAGTATATGGTATCTATATATCTATTAATGATAAATCTACCCCTTACATCCTACCTATCCGGTAACCAGCACAGTATATGGTATCTATATATCTATATATGATAAATCTACCCTTACATCCTACCCTATCGGTAACCAGCACAGTATATGGTATCTTATATCTATATATGATAAAATCTACCCTTACATCCTACCTATCTGGTAACCAGCACAGTATGGTATCTATATATATAAATCTCCCTACATCCTACCAATTGGTAACCATACAGTATATGATATCTATATATGATGAATCTACCCTTACATCCTACCTATCAGTAACCAGCACAGTATATGGTATCTACTGTATATATCTATATATTTAATCTACCCTTAAATCTATCTATCTGGTAACCAGAACAGTATAGGTATCTATATATCTATATATGATAAATCTACCCTTACATCCTACCTATCTGGTAACCAGCACAGTATATGGTATCTATATATCTAATAGGATAAATCTACCCTTACATCCTACCTATCTGGTAACAGCACAGTATATGGTATCTATATATCTATATATGATAAATCTACCCTACATCCTACCTATCCAGTAACCAGCACAGTAATGGTATCTCTATATCTATTATGGACATCTAACCCTTACATCCTACCTATCGGTAACCAGCACAGTATATGATTCTCTATATCTATATATGATAAATCTACCCTTACATCCTACCTATCCGGTAACCAGCACAGTATATGATATCTCTTATCTTATATGATAGATCTACCCTTACACCTACCTATCCGGTACAAGCACAGTATATGATATCTAAATCTTATATGATAAATCTACCCTTACATCCTACCTATCTGGTAACCAGCAAGTATATGATATCTATATATCTATATATGATAATCTACCTTAATCCTACCTATCTGGTAACCAGCACAGTATATGATATCTATATATGATAAATCTTCCCTTAATCCTACCTATCTGGTAACCAGCACAGTATATGATATCTATATATCTATATATGATAAATCTACCCTTACATCCACCTATCTGGTAACCAGCACAGTATATGATATCTATATATCTATATATGATAATCTACCTTACATCCTACCTATCCGGTAACCAGGCAGTTATGATATTCTATATCTATATATGATAAAATCTACCCTTAATCCTACCTATCTGGTAACCAGCACAGTATATGATATCTCTATATCTATTATGATAAATCTACCCTACATCCTACCTATTCGAAACCAGCCCAGTATATGGTATCTACTGTATATATCTATAAATGATAAATCTACCTTACCTCCTATCCTATCTGGTAACCAGCACAGTATATTATCTCTTATATTTTATTAAATCTACCCTTACATCCTACCTATCTGGTAACCAGCAAAGTATATGATATCATATATGATGAATTACCCTTACATCCTACTATCCAGTAACCAGCACAGTATATGGATCTACTGTATATATCTATATATGATAAATCTACCCTTACATCCTACCTATTTCTACTGGTAACCAGCACAGTATATGATATCTATATATCTATATATGATAAATCTACCTCTTATCTCTACCTATCGGTACCAGGACAGTATAAATTCTCTATATCTATAATGATAAATCTACCCTTAACATCCTACCTATCTGGTAACCAGTACAGTATATGAATCTCTATATGATTAAAATCTACCCTTACATCCTACCTATCGGTAACCAACACAGTATATTATATACTATATATATAAATCTACCCTTAACATCCTACCTATCTGGTAACAAGCAAAGTATATGATATCTATATATATATATGATAAATCTACCTTACATCCTACCTATCTGGTAACCAGCACAGTATATGTATCAATATATCTATATATGATAAATCTACCCTTACATCCTACCTATCTGGTAACCAGCACGGTAATTGGTATATATAATCTATATATGATAAATCTAACTTACATCCTACCTATCGGAACCAGCACAGTATAGGTATCTACTGTATATATCTATGTATGATAAATCTACCCTTACATCCTACCTATACGCTAACCAGCACAGTATATGATATCTAAATCTATATATGATAAATCTACCTTACATCCTACCATCGGTAACCAGCACAGTATTGATATCTATATATCTATATTGATAAAACCTACCTATACATCCTAACCTATCTGGTACCAGCAGTATATGTATTCTATATATCTATATAATGTAAATCTACCCTTACATCCTACCTATCCGGTAACCAGCACAGTATATGTATCTATATCTATATATGATAAATCTTACACCTACTCCTACCTATCTGGTTACCAGCACAGTATATGTATCTATATATTACTATAGATAAATCTCCTTACATACATACCAATCTGGTAACAGCACAGTATATGATATTATATATGATAAACTACCCTAACATCCTACCTATTGGTAACCAGCTAACAGTATATGTAATATATCTATATAATGATAAATCTACCTTACACCTACCTATCCGTAACCAGCACAGTATATGGTCTATATATCTCTATATGATAAACTTACCCTAACATCCTACATCTGGTAACCAGCACAGTATAGGTATCTATATATCTATATAATGATAAATCTACCCTTACATCCTACCTATCCGGTTAACCAGCACAGTATATGTATCTATATATCTATATTGATAAATCTACCCTTAATCCTACCTATCCGGTAAACCAGCACAGATATGGTATCTATATATCTATATATGATAAATCTACCCTTACATCTACCTATCTGGTAACCAGCACAGTATATGGATATCTATAATGATAAATCTACCCTTACATCCTACCATATCTGGTAACCAGTACAGTATATATCTATATATGATGAATCTACCCTTACATCCTACCTATCAGGTAACCAGCACAGTATATGTATCTACGTATATATCTTATATGTTAAATCTACCCTTACATCCTATCCTATCTGTAACCAGCACAGTATATGTACTATATATCTATATATGATAAATCTACCCTTACATCCTACTATCGGTAACCAGCACAGTATATGTCTATATATCTATATATGATAAATCTACCCTTACATCCTACCTATCTGGTAACCAGCACAGTATATGTATCAATATATCTATATATGATAAATCTACCCTTACATCCTACCTATCAGTAACCAGCACAGTTATGTATCTCTATATCTATATTTGAAATCTACCCTTAATCCTACCTATCCGGTAACCAGCACAGTTGATATTATATCTATATATGATAAATCTACCCTTACATCCTACCTATCGGTAACCCAGCACAGTATATGAATCTATATCTAATATGATAAATCTACCCTTACATCCTACCTATCCGGTAACAGCAACAGTATATAGAATCTATATATCTATATATGATAAAACTACCCTTACATCCTACCTATCTGGTAACCAGAACGTATATGATATCATATATCTATATATGATAAATCTACCTTACATCCTACACTATTGGTAACCAGCACAGTATATGATATACTATATATGATAAATCTACCCCACATCCTACCTATCTGGTAACCAGCACAGTATATGATATCTATATATCTATATATGATAAATCTACCCTTACTCCTACTATCTGGTAACCAGCAAGTATATGATATCATTATCTATATATGATAAATCTACCCTTACATCCTACCTATCGGTAACCAGGACAGTATATGATATCTCTATATCTATATATGTAAATCTACCCTTACATCCTACCTATCTGGTAACCAGACAGTATTGATATCTCTATATCTATATATGATAAAATCTACCCTTACATCCTACCTATTCGGTACCAGCCAGTATATGGTATCTACTGTATATATCTATATAAAATCTACCTTACATCTATCTACTGGTAACCAGCACAGTATTTAATCTATATATATAAATAAACTACCCTTACATCCTACCTATCGGTAACGCAACGATATGATATCTATATGATGAATCTACCCTTACTCCTAACTATCCGTAACCAGCACAGTATATGTATTATATCTATATATGATAAATCTACCCTACATCCTACCTATCTGGTAACCAGCCAGTATATGGTATCTATATATCTATATATGATAAATCTACCCTTACATCCTACCTATCTGGTAACCAGCCAGACAGTATATGATATTTATATAGATAAATCTACCCTTACATCCTACCTATCTGGTAACAGCACAGTTATGGTATCTATATATCTTATAGATAAATCACCCTTACATCCTACCTATCTGGTAACCAGCACAAGTATATGGTATCTATATACTATATATGATAAATCTACCCTTACATCCTACCTATCCAGTAACCAGCACAGTATATGTATCTCAATCTATATTGATACATCTAACCCTTACATCCTACCTATCTGGTAACCAGCAGTATATGATATCTATATATCTATATATGATAAATCTATCTTACATCATACTACTGGTAACCAGTACAGTATATGATATTCTATATATCTCTAATATGATAAATCTATCCTTACATCATACCTATCTGGTAACCAGTACAGTATATTGATATCATATATGATGAATCTACCCTTACATCCTACCTATCCGGTAACCAGCACAGTATATGGTATCTACTGTATATATCTATAATATGATAAATTACCCTTACATCCTACCTATCCGGTAACCAGCACAGTATATGGATATCTATAGTATAATAAATACTACCCCTTACATCCTACCTATCTGGTAAGCAGCACAGATATATTATCTATATATAATTAAATCTACCCTTACATCCTACCTATTGGTAACCAAGCAAGTATATGATATTATGTATCTATATATGATAAATCTACCTTACATCCTACCTATCCGGTAACCAGTACAGTAATATCTCTATATGATAAATCTACCCTTACATCCTACCATCCGGTAACCAGAACAGTATATGGTATCTATATGTTATATCTATATATGATAAATCTACCCTTACATCTAACCTATACGGAAACCAACACAGATATGATATCTATATATCTATATTGATAAATCTACCCTTACATCCTACCTATCCGTAACCAGCCACAGTATATGATATCTATATATATAAAAATCTACCCTTACATCCTAGACTATCCGGTAACCAGCACAGTATTATGATATCTATATATGATAAATCTACCCTTACATCATACCTATCTGGTAACCAGCACAGTATAGATATCTATATATCTATATATGATAAATATCTTACATCAACCCTATCTGGTAAACAGTACAGTATATGATATCTATATATGATGAATCTCCCTTACATCCTACCTATCCGGTAACCAGCACAGTATATGGTATCTACTGTATATATCTATATATGATAAATCTACCCTACATCCTACCTATCTGGTAAACCAGTTACAATATATGAAATCATATATCTATATATGATAAATCTACCCTTACATCCTTACCTATCCGGAAACCAGCACAGTATATGGTATCTACTGTATATATCTATATATGATAAAATCTACCCTTACATCCTACCATTCGGTAACCAGCACAGTATATGTATCTACTGTATATATTATAAATGATAAATCTACCCTTACATCACTGCCTATACTGGTAAGCAGCACAGTATATATATCATATATAATAAATCACCACTTACATCCTACCTATCTGGTAACCAGCAAGTATATGATATCTATAATCTATATATGATAAATCTACCCTTAACATACGCTACTATCCGGTAACCAGCACAGATATGATATATATATATGTAAATCTACCCTTATAATCCTACCTATCTGGTAACCAGCACAGATATGAATCTATACTATCTATATGATAAATCTTCCTTACACTCCTACCTATCGGTAACCAGTACAGTATATGATATTCTATATATGATAAATCTACCCTTACACTACCTATCTGGTAACCAGTACAATATATGATATCTATATATCTATATATGATAAATCTACCTTAATCCTACCTATCGGTAACCAGCACAGTATATGTATCTAAGTTATATTTATTGTTATATATGATAATCTACCCTTACAGCCTACCTATACGGTAACAGCACAGTAATATGATATCTATATATCTATATATGATAAATCTACCGCTTTACATCCTACCTATCCTGGTAACCAGCAAAATATGTATCTATATATGATAAATATACACTTACATCCTACCTATCCGGTACCAGCACAGTATATGATATCTATATGATAAATACTCCCTTAACTTCCTACCTATCTGGTAACCAGCACAGTAGATGATATATATAACTCTATATGATAAATCTATCCTTACATCATACCTATCTGGTAACCAGTACAGTATATGATATCTATATATGATAAATCTACCCTTAATCCTACCTACGTAACCAGCACAGTATATGGATATACTGAATATCTATATATGATAAATCTACCCTTACATCCTACTATACGGTTACCAGCACAGTTGTTATGATGATTATATATCTATATTGATAAATTACCCTTACATCCTACCTATCCGGTAACCAGCACAGTATATGATATCTATATATGATAAATCTTACCCTACATCCACATACCACGGTAACCAGCACAGTATATGATATCTATATATATTAAATCTACCCTTAATCCTACCTATCTGGTAACCAGCACAGTATATGGATATCTATTTATCAATATATGATAAATCTACCCTTACAGATCCTACCTATCTGGTAACCAGCACAGTATATGGTATCTATATATCAATATATGATTAATCTACCATTACATCCTACCTATTCGGTAACCAGCACAGTATATGGTATTACTGTATATATCATAATGATAAATCTACCCTTACATCCTACCTATCTGGTAAGCAGACACAGTATATTATATCTAATATAATAAATCTACCCTTACAAGTCCTACCTATCTGGTACCCCGTCCAAAGTTATGATATCTATTATCTATATATGATAAATATATCTATCATTACATCTCCTACCATCTTTGGTAACCAGTACACAGTATATGATATCTCTATATGATAAAATCTACCCTTACATCCTACCTATCCGGTAACCAGCAACAGTATATGGTATCTAGTAATATCATGTATGAAAATACTACACTTACATCCTACCTATACGGTAACCAACTTACAGTATATGATATCTTAATCTATATATGATAAATCACTCTTAACATCCTACCTATCGGTAACCAGCACAGTAATGATATCAATATGATAGAAATCTACCCTTACACTCCCTATGCGGTAACCAGCACAGTATATGATATCTATAATAATAATATACCCTTACATCCTACCTATCTGGCAAGCGCATTAGTATTATTATATCTATATATAATAAATCTACCCTTACATCCTACCTATTTGGTAACCACACAAAGTATATGATATTATATCTATTATGATAATCTATCCTTAATCCTACCTATATGGTAACCAGCACAGTATATTCTCTATCTGATAAATCACCCTTACATCCTACCTATCCGTAAACAGCAAGTATATGGTATCTACTGTATATATCTAATATATATAAATCTACCCTTACATCCAAACCTATTACGGTAACAACACAGTATATGAACTCTATATATCTATATATGATAAATCTACCCTTACATCCTACCTATCCGGTAACCAGCACGATATGATAATCTATATATGATAAAAATCTACCTTACACCTAGCTATCCGGTAACCAGCACCAGTATATGATATCTATATATGATAAATATACCCTGACATCCTACCTATCTGGTAACCAGCACAGTATAGATATCTAATATCTCTATATGATAAATCTATCCTTACATCAACTATCTGTAACCAGTACAGTATATGATATCTATATAGATTAATCTACCCTTACATCCTACCTATCCGGTACCAGCACAGTATTGATAGGCTATATATGAAAATCTCTTACAATCTACCTATCTGGTAACCAGCACAGTATATGATATCTAATATCTTATATGTAAATCATCCTTACATCCTACCTATCTGGTAACCAGTTACAGTATATCTGATATTATGATGAAACTACCCTACATCCTACCTATCCGGTAACCAGCACAGTATATGGGATTACTGTATATATTATATTGATAAATCTACCCTTACATCCTACCTATTGGTAACCAGTACAATATATGATATCTATATACTATATATGATAATTACCCTTAATCCTACCTATCGGTAACCAGCACAGTATATGGTATTACTGTATATATCTAATATATGATAAATCTACCCTTACATCCTACCTATACGGTAACCAGCACAGTCTATGATATCTATATATCTATATATGATAAATCTACCCTTACATCCTACCTATGGTAACCAGCACAGTTATATGATTATCTATATATGATAAATACTACCTTACAATCCTACCATCGGTAACCAGCACAGTATATGACATCTATATATGATAAATCTACCCTTACATCCTACCTATCTGGTAACCAGCACAGTATATGGTATCTATAATCAATAATGTAAATCACCCTTACAATCCTACCTATCTGGTAACGCACACAGTATATGGTATCTATATATCATCTATGATAAATCTACCCTACAATCCTACCATTCGGTAACCAGCACAGTATATGGTTATACTGTATATATCTATAAATGATAAATCTACCTTACATCCTACCTATCTGGAAGCAGCACAGTATATTATATCTATATATAATAAATCTACTTACATCCTACCTATCTGGTAACCAGCAAGTATATGATAATCTATAGTATACTATATATGATAATCTACCCTTAATCCTACTATCCGGTAACCAGCACAGTTATGGTATCTAATGTATATATCTATGTATGATAAATCTACCCTTACATCCTAACTATACGGTAACCAGCACAGTATATGAGTATCTATATATCTATATATGATAAATCTACTCGTTACATCCTACCCTATCCGGTAACCAGCACAGTATATGATATCTATATATGATAAATCTACCATTACATCCTACCTATCCGGTAACGCACAAGTATATGATATCTATATATAAGAAACTACCCTACATCCTACCTACTGGTAAGCAGCACAGTATATTATATCTATATATAATAAATCTACCCTTACATCCTACCTATTTGGTAACCAACAAAGTATATGATATCTTGTATCTATATATGATAAATTTGATTTCCTTACTCCTACCTATTGGAACACAGTACAGTATATATCTATATATGATAAATCTACCCTTACATCCTACCTATCGGTACAGCACAGTATATGGTATCTACTGTATATCTTATATGATACATCTACCCTACATCCTACCTATACGGTAACCAACACAGTATATGAGATCTATATATCTATATATGATAAATCTACCCTTACATCCTACTATACGGTAAACCAGACACAGTATATGATATCTTATATGGAAATCTACCTCTACATCCTAGCTATCCGGTAACCAGCACAGTATATGAACTATATATGATAAATCTTACCCTACATCCTACCTATCTGGTAACAGCACCAGTATATGATATTATAATCTTTTACTATATGATAAATCATCCGTATAATCATACCGTTCTGGTAACCAGTCCAGTATATGAATCGTATATATGATAAATCTACACCTTAACCTACCTAATCGGTAACCAAGCACAGTATATGAGCTATCTATATATGATAATCACCCTTAACATCCTACCTATCTGGTAACTTTCAGCACAGTAATGGTATCTATATATCTCTATATGATACATCTATCCTTACATCCTCCATACATTGGTAACCACTACAGTATAGTGATATCTACTATGATGAATCTACCCTTACATCTACCTATCCGGTAACCAGCACAGGATATGGTATTCTACTGTATATATCTATATATGATAAATTAACCCTTGACATCTTCCTATCTGGTAACCAGTTACAATATCATGAATTCTATATATCTATAGATGCTAAATCTACCCTTACATCTCCTATCCGTGGAACCAGCACCAGTATATGGTATCACTGTATATATCTATTATATGATAAATCTACCCTTACATCCTACCCTTACGGTAACCGCCACAGTATTAGGATATTTTTTTTCTATATATTTTATATGATTAAATCTACCCTTACATCTAACTATCCGGGAACCACACGTAATATGATATCTATTATGATTAAATATACCCCTTCATCCCTACCCATAAATTCCGCCCGGAACCAGCAAAGTATATGACATCTATATATGATAAAATCTACCATAATTCCTACTTATCTGGGAACCAGCACAGATATGTAGCTATATTTCAATATATGATAAAATCTACATCTACATCCTACCATCTGGAACCAAGAACAGTATATGGTATCTATATATCAATAATGATAAAATCTACCCTAATCCTACCTATTCGGAACCAGCACAGTAGTATGGTAATCTCACTGTATAATTATAAATGATTAAAACTACCTTACATCCTACCTATCTGGTAAGCAGCACAGTATATGATATCTCTATATAATAAATCTACCCTTTACACCTACCTATTGGTAACCAGCAAAGTAATGATATATATAATCTATATATGAATAAATCTACCCTTACATCCTAACCTATCCGTGGAACCAGCACGTATATATTATTATATATGATAAATCTACCCTTACATCCAACCTATTGGTAACAGTAAACTATATGTATCTAATATCTATATATGATAAATTACCATTTCAATCCTACCATCAGGTACCAAGCCACAGTATTATGGTATCTATGTAATATCTTATACTGATAAATCTACACTTACAGCCATACCTATACGGTAACCAGCACAGAATGATATCTATAGATTCTATATTGTAATCTACCCTTATATCCTACCTCTCCGGTAACCGCAAAATATGGTATCTATATATTTAAATCTACCATCTCATCCTACCAATACGGTAACCAGCACAGTATATGATATCATCGATATGATAAATCGAACCATTACATCCTACTAGCTGGTTTTTTGTACCAGCCACAGTATATGATGATCTATATATGATTAATCTACCCTTCACATCCTACTATCTGGTAAACCAACAGTATATGGTATCTATATATCAAATATTGATAAATACTACCGTTACATCATACCTATCTGGAAACCAGTACAGTATATGATATCTTATATGAGTAAATCTACCTTACATCTACCTATCCGGTAAAGCCGCACCAGTATTGGGTCTACTGTATTATATCTATTATATGATAAATCTTAACCCTACATCCACCTCATTACGGTAACCAGCACGAGTTATATGATATCTATATACTATATGAAAATCTACCCCTAACATCTACTATCCGGTAACCAGCAAAGAGTATATGATATCTATATATGATAAATCTACCCTTTCATCCTACTACCGTAAACCCGCACAGTATATGATATCTCTATATGATAAACTACCTTAATCCTACTATTGGTAAACCAGCCACAGTATATGGTATCTATATATCAATTAGTGATAAATCTACCCTTACATCCTACCTATCTGGAACCAGCACAGTATATGGTATCTATTACTCACATATATTGATAAATCTACCCTTACATCCTTACCTATTCGGTAACCAAGCACAGTATTGGTATCACTGATATATCTATAATAATGATAAATATCTACCCTTACATCCTACCTATTGTAAGCAGCACTAGTATTATATCTATATATAAATAAATGTACCCTTACATCCTAACTATCTGGTAAACCAGCAAAAGTTATGATTATCTTATCTATATATGATAATCTATCCTTACTATACCCCACCTACTATCTGGTAACCAGATACCGTATATGATAACTCTATATGGATAAATACCCTTCAAATCCTACCTATACGGTACCAGCACAGTATATGGTATCCTACGTAATATCTATATCTATGATAATCTACCCTTACATCCTACATACACGGTAAACCAGCACAGTATATAGATCTATTTTGATAAATCTCACACTTACATCCGAACCGTATTGGTAAACCAGCACAGTATTTGATATATATAAATCCGTTATATGATAAAAAATCTATCCTTAATCCTCCTATTGGTAACCAAGTAACAGTATATTGATATTTAATATGCGAACTTATCCTTAACACTCCCCCCCATACCTATCCGGTAACCAGCACAGTATATGGTATTAGTGTATATATCCTATATATGAATAATCTTTTTTTACCCTTAATCCTACCTACGGTAAACCAGACAAAGTATATGATATCTATAGATCTAATATGCAAATCTTATCCTTACATCCTACCAATCTGGTAAACCAAGTACAATAGTATGATATATATATCTATATATGATAACATCTACCCTTAATCCCTACTCATCGGTAACCAGCACAGTATATGATTATCTAATATGATTAACTCGACCTTACATCCTACCTATCTGGTAACCAGCACAGTATATGTATCTTGAAAGCTCTAGAGGAAAACTATACTTAACCACCGTAGTCGTGGTACCAGTACAGTATGGTATCTATAGAACGTACATATGTAACACTACCCTACAGCCTACCGATACGGTAACCAGCACAGTATATGGTATCTAAGTATAGATCTATATAGGAGAAATTTACATTGACATTCTATCCTATTACGGTAACCAGCACAGTATAGGATATCTAGATATTTTCCTATATATGATAAATTTTCTACCCTTACATCCTACCTATCCGCAACCAGCACCAGATATGAGATATATATAATAATCTACCGTACATCCTAACTATTGGTAACCAGCACACAGTATATGATATCTATATATCTAGATATGATAAATCTACCCCTTTCACCACCTAGCGGTAACCAGCAAAATATGGTATCTATATATATAATCTACCTTAATCCGACCATCCGGTAACAGCAACAGTATATGATATCTATATATGATACATCGACCCTTACATCCTAAATATCTGGTAACCAGCACAGTATATGAATCTATATATGCTAATCTACCCGTACATTCCGCTACTATCTGTACCCGACAGTATAGGTATCTATATATCAATATATGATAATCTACCCTTAATCATACCTATCTGGTAACAGTACAGTATAGATATCTATATATGATAAAATCTACCCTTACATACTACCCTATCCGGTAACCAGCAACAGTTATGGGTCTTAACGTATAGCATCTATACATGATAAAATACCTTACTCCTACCTATACGGTAACCAGCACAGTATATGATATCTATATTCTATATATATAAATTTACCCTACATCCGACCTATCGGTAACCAGCCAAAGTATATTGATATTAGATATGTAAATTATACCCTTCATCCTACTATCCGGTAACCAGACAGTATATGATATTATATATGATAAATCTACCCTTACATCTACCTATCTGGTAACCAGCCACAGTATATGGTATCTATAGATCAGAATATGAGAAATCTACCTTAAATCCTACCTATTCTGGTAACCAGCCGTATATGGTATCTATATATCAATATATGATAAATCTACCCTTACATCCTACCATTCGGTAACCAGAACAGATATGGTATCTACTGTATAATCATGAAAGGATAAATCACCCTTAATCCACCTATCTGGTAAGCAGCACAGTATATTCTATCGATATATAATAAAATCTACCCTTTACATCCTACATATCTGGGTTATAGATATCATATACTGTGCTGGTTACCGGATAGGTAGGATGTAAGAGTAGATTTATCATATATAGATATATAGATATCATATACTGTGCTGGTTACCGTATAGGTAGGATGTAAGGGTAGATTTATCATACATAGATATATACAGTAGATACCATATACTGTGCTGGTTACCGGATAGGTAGGATGTAAGGGTAGATTTATCATATATAGATATATAGATATCATATACTGTCTGGTTACCGGATAGTAGGATGAAGGGTATAATTTACATATCTAATATCAATATACTTTGGCTGGTTACCGATAGGTCGGATGTAGGGTAAATTTATATATATAGAATATAGATATCATATACTGTGCTGGTTACCGTATAGGTAGGAGTAAGGTATTTTATCATGTATAGATGCTATACGTTAAGACCCATAACTGTTGCTGGTTACCGGATAGGGTAGTATGTAAGGGTAGATTTTATCATATATAGATATCTATACTGTACTGTTACCAGATAGGTATGATTAAGGGTAGATTATCATATATTGATATATAGATACCTATACTGTCGGGTACAGATAGTAGCGGAATGTACGGGTAGATTAGCATATATAGATTCATATACTGTGCTGGTTACCAGATATTTAGGATGTAAGGGTCGATGTATCATATATAGATATCATATACTGTTGCTGTTACCGGATGGTCGGATTAAGGTAGATTATATATATAGATACCATATTTTGCTGGTTACCGCTAGGTGGTGAAAGGGGTAGATTTATCATATCTAGATATATAGATATCATATACTGTGTGCTGGTTACCAATAGTTAGGATGTACGGTAGATTATTATATATATCTCATATCTGGTGCTGGTTGCGGATAGGTAGGATGTAAGGGTAGAAAATTTATCATATATAGGAAAATATCTAGATATCCTATACTGTGCTGGTTACCGTAATAGGATAGAATGTCAATGTAAATTTCTCCTATATAGATCTATACTTAGATACCATATACTGTGCTGGTTACCGTATCGGTAGGATGTAACGGGTAGATTTACATATCTCGACTTCTCTAGATACCATTACTGTCTGGTACCCGATAGGTACGGTGTAAGTATAGATTTACTCTACTACGCTTCTAAGATACATATACTGTCTGGTTACCAGATAGGTAGGATGTAAAGGGTATTAATCATATATAGATATCATATATGTGCTGGTTACCGTGAGGTAGGGATTAAGGGTAGATGTTGATCATATATAGATACTAGATATCATTGATTGTACTTGGTTACCAGATTGGTAGGGATGTAAGGATAAATTTGCATATATAGGATCTATAGATATCATATACTTTGCTGGTTACCGTATAGGTAGGATTAAGGGTAAAAAAAAGATTATATTCATATATAGATTATACATAATACCAATACTGTGCTGGTTACCGGATAGGTATGGGGGGAAGGGTGTAAGGATAAGTCCCATATTGAATACAATATACTGTACGGTTACCAATAGGAGGATTAAGGATAGATTTTTTATCATATCGGATTTATAATACCAAATACTGTGCTGGTTACCATGATACGGTAGGATGTAAGTGAGATTTATCAAATATAGATCTATATACTGTGCTGGTTTACCGTGTATGTAGGATGTAAAGGGTAGATTAATCATAGTTAGATATTACCGTAGATACCATATATCTGTGCTGGTACCGTGATGGTAGGATTTAAGGGTATTTATCATATAGAGTTATCATTACTGGTATCTGGTTACCAGATAGGTAGGGTGGGGAGTTGTAAGGATAGATTTATCATATATAGATAGTAGATAATCATAACTTTGCTGGTTTACCAGATAGGTAGGATGTAAGGGTACATTTATTTATATAAGATATAATTACTGTGCTGCTTACCATATATGTAGGATGTAAGGGTAGATTTTATCATTTATGATATATCAGTAGATACCAATACTGATTCTGGTTACCGAATAGGTAAGATGTAAGGGTAGATTTAATCATCATATTGAGTAATAGATACCATATACTGTGCTGGTTCCAGATAGGTGGATGTAAGGGTAGATTTATCATATATTGATATATAGATACCATATACTGTGGCTGGTTTACCAGATAGGTAGGATGTAAGGGTAGATTATCATATAGAGATATCATATACTGTGCGGTTCTACGGATAGTAGGATGAAAGGGTAGATTTATCATAATTAGATACATATACTGCTTGCTGGTTACCGATAGGTAGATGTAGGGTAGATTTATCATATAGTATATAGATATCATATAACTCGTGCTGGTTACCGTAATGAGGTGGATGTAAGGGTTAAGATTTATCATATATAGATATAATACAGTAGATCCAATACTGTGCGGTTTACCGGATAGGTAGGATGTAAGGGTAGATTTACTCATATAAGATATCATATACTGTACTCGGTTATCCAGATAGGTATGATGTAAGCGGTAGTATTTATCATTATTGATTATAGATACATATACTGTTGGTTTTACCAGATAGGTTAGGATGTGAAGGGTAGATTAATCATACTATAGATATCATATACTGTGGCTGGTAGCGAACCAGATAGTAGGGATGTAATGGTATCGATTTATCATATGATAGATATCATATACTTGTGCCTGGTTACCGTACGGTAGGATGTAGTGGTAGATTTAAATATATAGATAACATATTTTGCTGGTTACCGGATAGTAGGATTAAGGGTAGATTTAGCAATATAGATCATATAGATATCATTACTTGCTGGTTCCGTATAGGTAGGCTGTAAGGTAGATTTTATCATATATAGATATTACAGTTAGATCCATATACTGTGCGTTGGTACCGTGATAGGTAGGATTGAAATGGTAGATTTATCATATATAGATATATAGATAGCATATAGTTGTACTGTTACCATATAGGTGGATGTAAGGGTATATTATCATATATAGTATATCATATACGTGCGGTTCCCACGGATAGGTTAGGATGTAAGGGTGATTTTATCATATATAGATTTTATATATCATATACTTTGTCTGGTTACCAGATAGTGAGGTGTAAAGGGAGATTTATTATATAGAGACTATCATATACTGTGCTGCTTACCAGATGGTAGGATGTAAGGTAGTTTATCATTTATAATATACAGGAGATACCATTACTGTGCTGGTTACCGAATAGGTAGGATGTAAGGGTAGATTTATCATTATTGATATATGATGAACCATATACTGTTCTGGTTACCAGTATGGTAGGATGTAGGTAGATTTATCATATATTGAAATATAGCTACCATATCTGTGCTGGTTACCAGATAGTTAGGATTGTATGGTAGATTTATCATATATAGATGTCATATACTGTGCTGGTTACCGGGGATAGGTAGGATGAAGGGTATATTTAATCATATATAGATATCATATTCTGTGTGGTTCCGATAGTTAGGATGTAAGGGTAGATTTATCATATAAGATATATAGATATCATATACTGTGCTGGTTACCGTATAGTAGGATGTAAGGGTAGATTTATCATATATAGATATATACAGTAGATACCATATACTGGTGCTGGTTCCAGATAGGTAGGATGTAAGGGTAGATTTACATCTATAGATATATAGATATCATATATTGTACTGGTTACCAGATAGGGATAGGATATAGGTTAGATTTATCATATATAGATATATACAGTAGATACCAATTGTGCTGGTTACCGGATAGGTAGGATGTAAGGGTAGATTCATCATAGATAGATATCATATACTGTATGGTTACCAGATAGGAGGATGTAAGGGAAGATTTATCATATAGAGATTATAGATACATTACTGTGCTGGTTACCAGATAGGTAGGATTTAAGGGTGATTTATCATATATAGATAGCCATATACTGTGCTGGTTACCGATAGGTAGGATGTAAGGGTAGATTTATCATATATAGATATCATATACTGATATGGTTACCAGATACGGTATGATGTATAGGTATGATTTATCATATAGTAAAAAGATTATAATATCATATACTGTGCTGATTACCAGATAGGTAGGATGTAAGGGTAGATTTAAATCATATATAGATATCATATACTGTGCTGGTTACCGGATAGCTAGGATGTAGGGTAGATTTTCATATATAGATATCATATACTGTGTTCTGGTTACCGATAGGTAGGATGTAAGGGTAGATTTATCATATATAGATATATAGATCTCATATACTGTGTGTTACCGTATAGGTAGGATGTAGGTAGATTATCATATAAGATATACAGTAGATACCATATACTGTGCTGGTTACCGATAGGTAGATGTAAGGGTAGATTTATCATATATTAGATATATACTGTACTGTGTTACCAGATAGGTAGGATGTAAGGAATAATTTATCATATATAGATACAAGATATCATATACTTGTTGGTTACCAAATAGGTAGGATGTAAGGGTAGATTTATTATATATATATTAATATACTGTGCTGCTTACCAGTAGGTAGGATGTAGGGTAGTTTATTATATATAGATATCATATACTTGTGCGTTACCGGATAGGTAGGATGTAATGGTAATTTATCATATATAGATATCATATACTGTGCTGGTTACCGGATAGGTAGGATGTACGAGTAGATTTATCATATATAGATATATAGATACTCATACTACTGTGGCTGGTTACCGTATAGTGTAGGATGTAAGGGTAGATTTATCATACATAATATATACATAGATACCATAACTGTGCTGGTTACCGGATAGTAGGATGTAAGGGTAGATTATCATATATAGTATCTAAGATTATCATATACTTGCTGGTTACCAGATAGGTAGGATGTAAAGGGTAGATTTATTATATATAGATATAATATACTGTGCTGCTTCCAGATAGGTAGGATGTAAGGTAGATTTATCATTTATAGATATATACAGTATAACCATATACTGTGCTGGTTACCGAATGGTAGGATTGTAGGGTAGATTTATCATAGATGATATATAGATACCATATACTGTGTGCTTGTTACCAGATAGGTAGGATTGTAAGGGTGATTTACATTATTGATTATAGATACCATAATAGCTGTGCTGGTTACCAGATAGGTAGGATGTAAGGGTAGATTTATACATATATAGATGTCATATACTGTGCTGGTTTACCGGATCAGGTAGATTGTAAGGGTAGTATTTATCATATATAGATAATCATATAACTGTGCTGGTTCCATAGGTAGGATGTAAGGGTAGATTTATCATATATAGATATATAGATATCATAAACTGTGCTGGTTACCGTATAGGTAGGTGTAAGGGTAGATTTATCATATATAGATATATACAGTAATACCATATACTGTGCTGGTTACCGATAGGTAGGATTAAGGGTATATTATCATATATAGTATATAGATATCATATATTGTACTGGTTACCAATAGGTAGGATGTAAGGGTAGATTTATCATATATAGATATATACAGTAATCCCATATACTGTGCTGGTTACCGGATAGGTAGGATGTAAGGGTAGATTCTCATCATAGATATCAGATATACTGTACTGGTTACCCAGATAGGTAGGATGTAAGGATGATTTACATATATAGATATATAGATATCATATACTGTGCTGGTTACCAGATAGGTAGGATGTAAGGGTAGATTTTCATATATAGTATCAGATACTGTGCTGGTACCGGATAGGTAGGATGTAAGGGTAGATTTAATCTATATAGATATCATATACTGTACTGGTTACAGATAGTTGATGTAAGGATAGATTTATCATATAGAATATTAGATACCATATACTGTGCTGGTTACCAGATAGGTAGGATGTCAGTGGTAATTTATCATATATAGATATCATATACTGTGCTGGTTACCGGATAGCTAGAGGTAAGGGTAGATTTTTATCATATATAGATTATCATATACTGTGCTGGTTACCGGATAGGTAGGATGTAAGGGTAGATTATATCATATATAGATATATAGAGTATCATATTCCTGTGTTGTAGTTTTACCGTAATAGGTGATGTAAGGGTAGATTTAATATATTAGATATATACAGTAGATACCATATACTTTGCTGTTTACGGATAGGTAGGATGTAAGGGTGATTTATCAATAGAGAGATATACTGTGCTGGTTACCAATAGGTAGGATGTAAGGATAGATTATCATATATAGATATAATATCATCCATACTTTGTGTGGTTACCAAATAGGTAGGATGTAAGGGTAGTTTTATATATATAGATATAATATACTAATGCTGCTTGCCAGATAGGTAGGATGTAAGGGTTGATATTGATTATCCTATAGATATCATATACTGTGCTGGTTACCGCATAGGGTAGTGTAAGGGTAGATTTCTATCATATTGATATCATTACTGTGCTGGTTACCGATAGGTAGGATGTAAGAGTGATTTATCATATATAGATCTAAGATATCATATACTGTGCTTGGTTACCGTATAGGTAGGATGTAAGTGTAGTATTTATCATACATGATATTACTAGATACCATATACTGTGCTGGTTACCGGATAGGTAGGATGTAAGGGTAGATTTTATCATATAGAGATATCATATCGTGTACTGGTTACCAGATGGTAGGATGTAAGGGATTTAGATATATTTATCATATATAGATATATAGATATCATACTTGGCTGGGGTACCGATAGGTAGGATGTAAGGGTAGATTTATTATATTAGATATATAATACTGTGTCTTGCTTACCAGATAGGTAGGATGTAGGGTAGTTTATCATTATGATATATACAGTAGATCCATATACTGTGCTGGTTACCGATAGGTAGGATGTAATGGTAGATTAATCATATATTGATATATAGATACCATATACTGTGCTGGTTACCAGATAGGTAGTTGTAAGGGTAGATTTATCATATATTGATTATAGATACCATATACTGTGCTGGTTACCAGATAGGTAGGAGTTAAGGGTAGATTTATCATATATAGATATCATATACTGTGCTGGTTACCGTGGATATTGGATGTAAGGGTAAGATTTATCAATATAGATATCATATACTGTGCTGGTTACCGGATAGGTAGGATGTAAGGGTAGATTTATCATATATGATATATAATATCATACAAACTGTGCTGGTTACCGTAATAGGTAGGATGTAAGGGTAGATTTATCATATATAGATATATACAGTAGATACCATATACTGTGCTGGTTACCGATAGGTAGGATTGTAAGGGTAGATTTATCATATATAGATATCATATACTGTACTGGTTACCAGATAGGTATGATGTAAGATAGATTTATCATATAGAGTTATATATATCATTACTGTGCTGGTTACCAGATAGGTAGGAAGTTAAGGGGAATTTAATATAGTAGTATCATATACTGTGCTGGTTACCGGATAGGTAGGATGTAAGGTAGATTTATCATATATAGATACATATTTTGGCTGGTTACCGGATAGGTAGATGTAAAGGGTAGATTTATCATATATAGATATAATAGATATCATATACTGTGCTGTTACCGTATAGGTAGGCTGTAAGGTAGATTATCATATATACAATATATATACTTAGATACATATACTGTGCTGGTTCCGATAGGTAGGATGTAAGGGTAGATTTATCATATAAGATATATAGATATCATATACTTGTACTGGTTACCAGATAGGTAGGTGTAAGGGTAGATTTATCATATTATAGATATCATATACTGTACGGTTACCAGATAGGTAGGATGTAAGGATAGATTTATCATATAGATAGATATAGATATCATACTGTGCTGGTTACCAGATAGGTAGGATGTAAGGGTAGATTTACATATATATATATCATATACTGTGCTGGTTACCGGATAGTCGGTATGTTAAGGAGTAGATTATATCATATATAGATTATAGATATCATATACTGTTGCTGGTTACCAGATAGGTAGGATGTAAGTGGTAGATTTATTATATATGATTATATACTGTGCTGCTTACCATATAGGCAGATGTAAGGGTAGATTTATCATTTATATGATATATACAGTAGATACATATACTGTGCTGGTTACCGAATAGGTAGGATGTAAGGGTAGATTTATCATATATAGATATATACAGTAGATACCATATACTGTGCTGGTTTCCGGATAGGTAGGATGTAAGGGTAGATTTATCATATATAGATATATGATCATATCTTGTCTGGTTACCAGATAGGTAGGATGTAGGGTAGATTTATCATATAGATATATACAGTAATACCATATACTGTGCTGGTTACCGGATAGGTAGGATGTAAGGGAGATTCATCATATATAGATATCATATACTGTACTGTTTACCAGATAGGGTTGATGTAAGATATTTATCATATATAGATATATAGATATCCTATACTTGTGCTGGTACCAGATAGGTATGATGTAAGGGTAGATTTATCATATATAGATATCATATACTGTGCTGGTTACCGGATATTAGGATGTAAGGGTAGATTTTATCATATATAGATATCATATACTGTGCTGGTTACGGATAGGTAGGATGTAAGGTAGATTTATCAAATATAGATATATAGATATCATATACTGTGCTGGTTTACCGTATAGGTTAGGATGTAAGGGTAGATTTATCATATATAGATATTACATATAGATACCATATACTGTTTGGTTACCGGAGTAGGTAGGATGTAAGGGTAGATTTTATCATATAGAATATCATACTGTACTGGTTACCAGGATAGGTAGGATGTAAGGATAGATTTATCATATAAGATAATAGATATCATATACTTGTTGGTTACCAATAGGTAGGATGTAAGGGTAGATTTATATATATAGATAATATACTGTGCTGCTTACCAGATAGGTAGGATTGTAAGGGTAGATTTATTATTATAGATATCCATATCTGTGCTGGTTACGGATAGGTAGGATAAGGGTAATTTATCATATTATAGATATTACAGTAGATACCATATACTGTGCTGGTTACCGGATAGGTAGGAGTAAGGGTAGATTCATCATATATGATATCAATATACTGTACTGGTTACCAGATAGGTATGATGTAAGGATAGATTTATCATATAGAGATATATAGAATATCATATACTTACTGGTTACCAGATAGGTATGATGTAAGGATAGATTTATCATATAGAGATATATAGATAATATACTTGCTGGTTACAGATAGGTAGGATGTAAGGGTTAGATGTATCAATATAGATTCAGATACATATCTGTGCTGGTTACCTGGTAGGTAGGATGTAAGGGTAGATTTATCATATATAGTATATAGATACCATATACTGTGCTGGTTTACCAGATAGGTAGGATGTAAGGGTGAGTTTATCTATAAGATATATAGATACCATATACTGTGCTGTTACCAGATAGGTAGGATGTAAGGGTAGATTTATTATATAAGATATCATATACTGTTGCTGGTTACCAGATAGGTAGGATGTAAGGGTAAGATTTATCATATATAGAATATAATAGATACATTACTGTGCTGGTTACCAGATAGATAGGATGTATAGGGTAGATTTATCATATATAGATATATAACATATCATATACTGTGCTGGTTACGATAGTAGGAGTAAGGGTAATTCATCATATAGATATCATATCGTGCTGTTACCGATAGTAGGATGTAAGGGTAGTTTATTTATATATATAGATTATATACTGTGCTGGTTACCAGTAGATAGATGTAAGGTGATTTCTCATTATAGATATATACAGTATACATATACTGGCTGGTTACCGAATAGGTAGGATGTAAGGGTAGATTTTATCATATATAGATATAGAGATATCAATACTGTGCTGGTTACCAGATAGGTAGGATGTAAGGGTAGATTTTCATATTAAGATATAGAGATATCATATACTGTCTGGTTACCGATAGGTAGGATGTAAGGGTAGATTTATCATATATAGATATAGATATCTATACTTGCTGGTTACCAGATAGGTAGGATTAAGGGTAGATTATCATATATGATATAAGATATCATATACTGTGCTGGTTACCAGATAGGTAGGATTGGTAGATTTACATATATAGTATATCATATACTGTGCTGGTTACCAATATGTAGGATGTAAGGTAGATTTATCATATATAGATATATGATATCATATACGTGCTGGTTACCAGATAGGTAGGATGTAAGGGTAGTTTATCATATATAGATATATAGATTCTATATACTGTGCTGTTACCGGATAGGTAGGATGTAGGGTAGATCTTCATCATATCAGATATAGATTCATATACTGTGCTGGTTACCGGATAGGTAGGATGTAAGGGTAGATTTATCATATATAGATATGAGATATCATATCTGTGTGGTTACCGGATAGGTAGGATTAAGGGTAGATGTTCAATATAGATATAGAGATACATATCTGTGCTGGTTACTGATAGGTAGGATGTAAGGGTTAGATTACATATATAGATATATTGATACATATACTGTGCGGTTACCAGATAGGTAGGATGTAAGGGTAGATTATCCTATATAGATATATAGACCATATACTTGTGCTGGTTACCAAAGTAGGATGTAAGGGTAGATTTATCATATATAGATATATAGATATCATATACTGTGCTGGTTACCAGATAGGATAGGATGTAAGGGTAGATTTAACATATAAATATATACGTAGATACTATACTGTGTCTGTTACCTGGATAGGTAGGATGTAAGGGTAGATTCATCATATATAGATACTATACTGTACTGGTTACCAGATTGGTAGGATGTAAGGTAGATTTATATATATAGATACCATATACTGTGCTGGTTACCAGATAGGTAGATGTAAGGGTAGATTTATCATATATAGATATATAATACCATATACTGTGCTGGTTACCGGATAGGTAGGATTAAGGGTAGAATTTATCAATATAGATATATAGATACCATATACTGTGCTGGTTAACCGATAGGTAGGATGTAAGGGTAGATTTATCATTATTAGATATATAGATACCTAATTGTGCTGGTTACCAGATAGGTAGGATGTTAGGGTAGAGGTTTTATCATATATAGATATATAGACCATATACTGTGCTGGTTACGGATAGGTAGGTGTAAGGTAGATTTATCATATATAGATATATGAACCATATACTTAGCTGGTTACCATATAGGTAGGATGTTAGGGTAGAGTTTATCATATATAGATATCATATACTGTGCTGGTTACCAGATTGGTATGTATGTAGGGAGATTTATCTATAGTAATATAATAGGATACATATGTTGCTGGTAACCAGATAGGTAGGAAGGTGTAGATTTATCATATATAGATATAGATACATATACTGTGCTGGTTACGGATAGTAGGATGTAAGGGTAGATTTAGCATTATATAGATATATAGAATACCAATACTGCCTGGTTACCAGATAGGTTAGATGTAGGTGGTATTTATCATATATAGATATATAGATATCAATACTGTGCTGGTTACGATAGGTAGGATGTAAGGGTAGATTTATCATATATAGATTATAGATATCATATACTGTGCTGGTTAGCGTATAGGTAGGATGTAAGGGTAGATTTATCATACATAGATATATACAGTAGATACCATATACTGTGCTGGTTCCGATAGGTAGGATGTAAGTTAGATTTATCATATATAGATTATATATACAATTACCGCTGGTTACCAGATGGTAGGATGTAAGGTAGATTTATCATATATAGATATATTGATACATATACGTGCTGGTTACCAGATAGGTAGGAGTAAGGTAGATTTATCATATATAATATATAGATATCATAATACTTTGCTGTTACCAGATAGGTAGGATGTAAGGGTAGATTTATATATATAGTATATAATATACTGTGTTGGTTACCAGTAGGTAGGATGTAAGGGTAGATTTTAGATCATATAGAGATATCATTACTGTCTGGTTACCAGATAGGTAGGATGTTAAGGGTAGATTTATCATTATAGATATAGAGATATTCTATACTGTCCTGGTTACCGATAGGTAGGAGATAAGAGGGTAGATTTATCATATATGAGATATATAGATATCATATACTGTGCTGGTTACCAGATAGGTAGTGATGTAAGGGTAGATTTATCATATATAGATATATCAGTAGATCCATATACTGTGCTGGTTACTGATAGGTAGGATGTAAGGTAGATTCATCATATAGATATCATATACTTTGCTGGTTACCAGATAGGTAGGATTAAGGGTAGATTTAATAATAGATATAAGAGATAATATACTGTGCTGGTTACCAGATAGGATAGGATGGTAAGGTAGATTTATCATTTATAGATATATACAGTAGATACCATATACTGGCTGGTTATCGAATAGGTAGGATGTGGGTAGATTATCATATATAGATATAGAGATATCATATACTGTGCTGGTTACCAGATAGGTAGGATTAAGGGTAGATTTTATCATATATAGATATAGAGATATCATAACTGTCCTGGTTACCGGATAGGTAGGATGTAAGGGTAGATTTATCATATATAGATATATAGATATCATATACTGTGCTGGTTACCAGATAGGTAGGATGTAAGGGTAGATTTATCATATATAGATATATAGATATCATATACTGTGCTGGTTACCAGATAGGTAGGATGTAAGGGAAGATTTATCATATATAGATATCATATACTGTGCTGGTTACCAGATAGGTAGGATTAAGGTAGATTATCATATATAGATATATAGATATCATATACTTGCTGGTTACCAGATAGGTAGGATGTAAGGGTAGATTTATCATATAAGATTAGAATATCATATACTGTTCTTGTTACCGGATAGGTAGGATGTAAGGGTAGATCTATCATATAAGATATAGAGATATCATATACTGTGCTGGTTACGGATAGGTAGGATGTAAGGGTAGATTTATCATATATAGATATAGAGAATCATATACTGTGCTGGTTACCGATAGGTAGGATGTAAGGGTAGATTCATATATAGATATAGAGATACCATATACTGTGCTGGTTACTGGATAGGTAGGATGTAGGGTAGATTTATCATATATAGATATAGATACCATATACTGTGCTGGTTACCAGATAGGTAGGATGTAAGGGTAGATTTATCACTATATAGATATATAGATACCATATACTGTGCTGGTTACCAGATAGGTAGGATGTAAGGGTAGATTTATCATATATAGATATATAGATACCTATACTGTCTGGTTACCAGATAGATAGATTTAAGGGTAGATTAAATATATAGATATATACAGTAGATACCATATACTGTGCTGGTTACTGGATAGGTAGGATGTAAGGGTAGATTCATCATATATAGATATCATATACTGTATGGTTACCAGATGGTAGGATGCAGGGAGATTTATCATATATAGATACCATATCTGTGCTGGTTACCAGATAGGTAGGATGTAAGGGTAGATTTTATCATATATAGATATATAGATACCATATACTGTGCTGGTTACCGATAGGGTAGGATGTAAGGGTAGATTTATCATATATAGATATATAGATACCATATACTGTGCTGGTTACCGATAGGTAGGATGTAAGGGGAGATTTATCATTAATAGATATATAGATACCATATACTGTGGCTGTTACCAGATAGGTAGGATGTAGGGTAGGTTTATCATATATAGATATATAGATACCATATACTGTGCTGGTTACCGATAGGTAGGATGTAAGGGTAGATTTATCATTATAGATATATGATACCTATATACTGGTCTGGTTACCAGATAGGTAGGATGTTAGGGTAGTTTATCATATATAGATATATATAGATCCATATACTGTCTGGTTACCAGATGGTAGGATGTAAAGTATTTATCATATATATATATATAGATCCATATACTGTGGCTGGTACCAGATAGGTAGGATGTAAGGGTAGATTTATCATATATAGATATATAGATACCTATACTGTGCGGTTACCGGATAGGTAGGATGTAAGGGTTAGATTTATCATATATAGAATTATAGATACCATATACTTGTACTGGTTACCAGATAGGTAGGAATTAGGGTAGGTTTATCATATTAGATTATATAGATACTCATATACTGTGCTGGTTACCAGATAGGTAGGATGTAAGGGTAGATTTACATATATAGATATATAGATATCATATACTGTGCTGGTTAGCGTTAGGTAGGATGTAAGGGTAGTATTTATCATACATAGATATATACGTAGTACCATATACTGTGCTGGTTACCGATAGGTAGGATGTAAGGGTAGTATTTATCATATATAGATATATAGATACCATATACTGTGCTGGTTACCAGATAGGTAGGATGTAAGGGTAGATTTATCAATATAGATATATTGATATCATATACTGTGTCTGGTTACCAGATAGGTAGGATGTAAGGGTAGATTTATCATATGATATATAGATATCATATACTTGGCTGGTTCCAGATAGGTAGGATGTAAGGGTAGATTTATTATATAATAGTATATATCTGTGTTGGTTACCAGATAGGTAGGATGTAAGGTAGATTTATATCATTATAGAGATTCATATACTGTGGTTACCAGATAGGTAGGATAAGGTTCGATTTATATATATAAGATATATATCTGGCTGGTACCAGATAGGTAGGATGTAAGGGTAGATTTATCATTATAGATATATACAGTAGATACCATATACTGATGGCTGGTTACCGAATAGGTAGGATGTAAGGGTAGATTTTCATATATTTGATATATATACCATATACTGTGCTGGTTACCAGATAGGTAGGATGTAAGGGTAGATTTATCATATATTGATATTGATACCATATATTGCTGGTTACCAGATAGGTAGGATGTAAGGGTAGATTTATCATATATAGATATTAGATACCATATACTGAGTGCTGATTACCGATAGGTTGGATGTTAAGGGTAATTTATCATATATAGATATATAGATACAATACTGTGCTGGTTACCAGATAGGTAGGATAGAAGTGCTAAATAGAAGTGCTAGGGCTTTGCCACAAGAGTAAGATGAGGTCCCTGCCCCATAGGCTTACAACTAGTTAGGAGGTAACACACAGATACATGGAATGGGTATAAGTTCATGAGTGAGACGTATGCAGTGCAAATAAAACAAATCAAATACTGTCTGGCTACTAGATAGGTAGGATGTAATGTAATGATACATTATGTACCAATAGTGTTGATTATCATATATAGAATTATAGATATCATATACTGTGCTGGTTACCGTATAGGTAGGATGTAAGGGTAGATTTATCATATATAGATATATACCGTAGATACCATATACTGTGCTGGTTACCGGATAGGTAGGATGTAAGGGTAGATTTATCATATAGAGATATCATATACTGTACTGGTTACCAGATAGGTAGGATGTAAGGATAGATTTATCATATATAGATATATAGATATCATATACTTTGCTGGTTACCAGATAGGTAGGATGTAAGGGTAGATTTGTTATATATAGATATAATATACTGTGCTGGTTACCAGATAGGTAGGATGTAAGGGTAGATTTATCATTTATAGATATATACAGTAGATACCATATACTTGGCTGGTTATCGAATAGGTAGGATGTAAGGGTAGATTTATCATATATGGATATATAGATACCATATACTGTGCTGTTTACCAGATAGGTAGGATGTAAGGGTAGATTTATCATATATAGATATAGAGATACCATATACTGTGCTGGTTACCAGATAGGTAGGATGTAAGGGTAGATTTATCATATATAGATATATAGATATCATACACTGTTCTGGTTACCGGATA
>CM033474.1:5672066-5843897 GCA_019447015.1 Hymenochirus boettgeri
TAAGCACTCCGGCTGTGAGTGATTTATATTCCAGGTAGTAATAGATGATCGTAGCCTGCACTCGTTGGCGTCGCGAATGCCTAAAGAAGCCTGTTTACCGGGCTCAAATTAGGTAGCGAGTGCCTAAGACGTAGCATTTTTTATACCATATATAGAGGTATATAAGAGAGATCAGTATTACTTACCTTGAACTGTTGACTTAACCGATATAAATGATCGGACTGCCTATAGGAGATAGATTACAGTCAGTACATACGATAATGGCATGACAGCTAGGCGCATAAGCCATATACTGACCTGCCTGGTCTACCGGCGAATGATAGGCAGCGATGTAAGGTAGATTTATCCATATAGTGATTATCATATACTGTACTGGTTACCAGATAGGCTAGGATGTAGTGTAAGGATAGATTTATCATATATAGATATAGAGATTATCTATACTTTGCTGGTTACCAGATAGTGTAAGGATAAAGCGGATAGATTTTATTATATATAGATATAATATACTGTGTCTGCTTACCAGATAGGTAGGATTGTAAGGGTAGATTTATCATTTATAGATATATACAGTAGATACCATATACTGTGCTGGTTACCGATAGGTAGGTAAGGATGTAAGGTAGATTTATCACTATATTGAGTATATAGATACCATATACTGTGCTGTTACCAGATAGGTAGGATTGTAAGGGTAGATTTTCATATTTGAGTTATAGATCCATATACTGTTGCTGGTTACCAGATAGGTAGGATTAAGGGTAGATTTATCATATATAGATATCATTATACTGTGCTGGTTACACGGATAGGTAGGATGAAAGGGTAGATTTCATTATCATATTAGATATCATATACTTGCTGGTTACCGAAGAGTAGGTAGGTGTTAGGGTAGTAGATTTATCAATATTAGATATATAGATATCATATACTGATGCTGGTTACCGTATAGGTAGGATGTAAGGGAGAGTAGATTTATCATATATAGATATATATACAGTAGATCCCATATACTGTGCTGGTTACCGGTATAGGTAGGATGTAAGGGTAGATTTATCATATATAGATATCATATTACTGTACGGTTACCAGATAGGTATGATGTAAGCGTAGATTATATATTCAAGTATTATACTATAGATATCATATACTGTGCTGGTACCAGATAGTAGGATGTAAATTACACGGTTAGATTTATAAGATAGCTATCATATACTGTGCTGGTACCAGATACGGTAGGATGTAAGGTGCTGTAGATTTATCATATATAGATACAATATTTTGTGTCGGTTACCGAGATAGCTGCTAGGATGAAGGGTAGATTTATCATATATAGATATATAGATATCATATACTTGTCTGCTGGTTACCGTATAAGGTAGGGCTGTAAGGTAGTTTATCAGATATACGATAGTAATAGACATACTACGATACCATATACTGTGCTGGTTACCGCGATAGGTAGCGATGTAGGATGAAGGGTAGATTTATCATATATAGATATATAGATACATATATTGTCTGGTTACCGATATAGGTAGGATGTAAGGGTAGTATAGATTTATCATATATAGATATCATATACTGTTGCGTTACAGATAGGTAGGATGAGATTAAGGTAAGTATTATATCATATAGTAGATATATAGAATATAATACTTGCTGGTTACCAGATAGTAGTAGGATGTAAGGAGTAGATTTCATTATATATAGATATCATATACTGTGCCTGGTTACCGGTATCAGGTACGGAGGTAATGTTAAGGGTAGAATTAGATTATCATATATAGATTATATAGATACATATACTGTGCTGGTTACCAGATAGGTAGGATGAGGGTAATTAGTTAGATTTGATTATATATTGAGATAATATACTGTCTGTGTTACCAATAGAGGGATGTTAAGGTATAGATTATCATATAGTGGTATATATTACGTAGATAGATCAAACCATATACTGTGCTGGTTACCGATAGGTAGGATGTAAGGGTGAATTAGATTATCATATAATAAGATATATACAGTATGATACCATATACTGTGCTGGTTACCAGATAGGTAGGATGATGTAAGGGTATAGATTTATCATTATATAGATACATATAGATATCACATATATGTCTGGTTACCAGATCGGTAGGTATGTAAGGTTAATTATACATATTAGAATATATAGTATACATATACTGTGCTGCGTTACCGGATAGGTAGGATGTAAGGTAGATTATCATATATTAGATATCATTATACTAGTACTGGTTACCGATAGGTAGATGTAAGGAGAATAGTATTTATCAATATATAGATGAATATATAGATATCATATATACTTGGCTTACCAGATTGGTTGGCATGATGGTAAGAGGTAGATTTATCATATACTAGAACATATACTGTGCTGGTTACCGATAGATGTAGGATTAAGGTTAAGATTTACTGATAGTAGATTTATCATATATAGATATCATAACTGTGCTGGTTACCTAGATAGGTAGGATGTAAGGGTATAGATTTATACAATATAGATATAAAGATATCATATACTGTGTGCGTTACCGATAGGTAGGATATGTAAGGGTAGATTTATCATATATAGATATATCAGTAGATTACATATATGCTTGATCAGCGATGGTTACCGGATAGGTAGGATGTAAGGGTAGATTTATCATATAGAGATATATACTGTACTGGTTACCGGATAGGTAGGATGTAAGGATAGATTTATCATATATAGATACATAGATATCATATACTTTGTTGGTTACCAAATAGGTAGGATGTAAGGGTAGATTTATTATATATAGATATAATATACTGTGCTGCTTACCAGATAGGTAGGATGTAAGGGTAGATTTATTATATATAGATATCATATACTGTGCTGGTTACCGGATAGGTAGGATGTAAGGTAGATTTATCATATATAGATATATACAGTAGATACTATACTGTGCTGGTTACCGGATAGGTAGGATGTAAGGGTTAGATTATCAAGATATAGATATCATATACTGTATGGTTACCGATATAGGTATATGTAAGGATAGATATCATATAAGATATATAGATATCATATACTGTTGGTTACCAGGATAGGTAGGATGTAAGTAGATTTATCATATAGAATATATAGATATATATACTGTGCTGGTTACCAGATAGGTAGGATGTAAGGGTAGATTATCATATAGATATAGAGATACCATATACTGTGCTGGTTACTGATAGGTAGGATGTAAGGGTAGATTATCAATTATAGATATATAGATACCATATACTGTGCTGGTTACCGATAGGTAGGATGTAAGGGTAGATTTTTCTTAGATATATGATACCATTATACGTGTGTGGTTACCAGATAGGTAGGTGATAAGGGTTAGATTTATCTATTATAGATATCATATTTACTGTGCTGGTTACCGGATAGGTAGGATGTAAGGGTAGATTTATCATAATAGATATATAATAATCTTGGCTGGTTACCAGTAGATAGGATGTAAGGGTAGATTTATCATATATAGATATATACGATGATACCATATACTGTGCTGGTTAGGATAGTAGGAGTGTAAGGGTAGATCATATATAGAGTATCATATACCTTTGCGGTTACCGATAGGTAGGATGTAAGGGTAGTATTAATATATATATAGATATACAATACTGTGCTGGTTACCAGATAGATAGGATGTAAGGTTGATTATCATTTATAGATATAACATAATACCATATACTGGCTGGTTATCGAATAGGTAGGGATGTAAGGGTAGATTATCTCATATATATATAGATATCATATACTGTGCTGGTTACCAGATAGGTAGGATGTAAGGGTAGTTTATCATATAGAATATAGATATCATATACTGTCTGGTTACCGGATTAGGTAGGATGTAAGGGTAGATTTATCATAATAGTATAGAGATAATTACTGTGCTGGTTACCAGATAGGTAGGATGTAAGGTAGATTTATCATATATAGATATAAGATATCATATACTGGTGCTGGTTACCAGATAGGTAGGATGTAAGGGGAGATTGATCATATAAGATACATATACTGTGCTGGTACCGATAGTAGGATGTAAGGTGAGATTTATCATATATAGATATATAGATAATCATATACGTGCTGGTTACCAGATGAGGTAGGATGTAAGGGTAGATTTATCATATATAGAATAGATATCATATACTGTGCTTGTTACCAGATAGGTAGGATGTAAGGGTAGATTATCATATATAGATATAGAGATATCATCTAGTGCTGACCGATAGGTAGGATGTAAGGGTAGATTTATCATATTAGATAAGAATATCTATACTGTGTGGTTACCGATAAGGTAGGAGTAAGGGTTTAATATCAAAATATATAGAAACCATATATGGTGGTACGGATAGGTAGGATGTAAGGGTTGATTTATATATATAGATATATGATACATATACTGTGCTGGTTACCGATAGGTAGGATTGTAAGGGTAGATTTATCTATATAGATATATAGATCATAATACTGCTGGTTACCGATAGGTAGGATGTAGGGTAGATTTATCATATATAGATATATAGATTACATATCGTGCTGGTTACAGATAGGTAGGATGTAAGGGTTAGATTAAATATATAGATATATAATAGATACATATACGGTGCTGGTTACGATAGGTCAGGTGTGTAAGGGTAGATTATCATATATAGATATATCATATACTGTCTGGTTACCGATAGGTAGGATGTAGGTAGATTTATCATATATAGTATCCATTACTGTGTGGTTACCAGATAGGTAGGATGTAAGGGTAGATTTATCATATATAGATATATAATACATATCTGTGTGGTTACCGATAGGTAGGATGTAAGGGTTAGATATCATATATAGATATATAGATACCATATACTGTGCTGGTTTAACGGATAGGTAGGATGTAAGGTGTAGATTTATCATTATATGATATATAGATACATATACTGTTGCTGGTTACCAGAGAGGTAGGATGTTTAGGGTAGGGTTATCATATATAGATATATAGATACATATACTGTGCTGGTTACCGAGATAGGTAGGATGTAAGGGTAGATTTATCATTATTAGATATATGAATCATAACTGGCTGGTTACCGATAGGTAGGTGTATAGGGGATTTATCATATATAGATATCATATACTGTGCTCTGTACACGATGGTGGATGTAAGGGTAGATTTATCATATAAGATATATAGAATCATATATGTGCTGGTACCGTATAGGTAGGATGTAAGGGTAGATTTATCATATATAGATATATAGATACATATACTGTGTGGTTACCGGATAGGTAGGATGTTAAGGGTAGATTTATATATATAGATATATAGATACATATACTGGTGGTTACCGATAGGTAGGATGTAGGGTAGATTTATCATATATAGATATAATAGATATCAATACTGTGCTGGTTACAGGATAGGTAGGATGTAAGGGTAGATTTATATATATAGATATATAATATCTCGTGCTGGTTCGCGATAGGTAGGATGTAAGGGTAGTTAGATTTATCATATAGATATATACAGTAGATACCTATACGGTGCTGGTTACAGGATAGGTAGGATGTAAGGGTAGATTTATCATATATAGATATATAGATATCAATTAGTGTTGGTTACCAGATAGGTAGGATGTAAGGGTAGATTTATCATATATATGATATACCGGTGAGATATACTTTTAAGAAAAATACTGTGCTGGTTACCAGATAGGTAGGATGTTAAGGGTAGATTTATCTAATAGATATATAGATATCATATACTTTGCTGGTTACCAGATAGGTAGGATGTGTTAGGTGATTTATTATATATAGTATAGATATTACTGTGTTGTTACCAGATAGTAGGATGTAAGGGTTAGATTTATATATAGATATACATATACTGTCTGGGTACCCAGATAGGTAGGATGTAAGGGTTAGATTTATCATATATAGATATAAAGATATCATATACTGTGCTGGTTACGATAGGTAGGAATAGGGTTAGATTTATCATATATAGATATATAGATATCATATACTGTGGGTTACCAGATAGGTAGGATTGTAAGGGTAGATTTCATTAATAGATATATCAGTAGATACCATATACTGTGCTGTGTTACGATAGGTAGGATGTAAGGGTAGATTCATCATATATGATATCATATACTGTTGCTGGTTACCGATAGGTAGATGTAAGGGTAGATTATATTATAGAGATTATAATATACTGTAGCTGGTTTACAGATAGGTAGGATGTAAGGTAGATTTATCATTATAGATAATATACAGTAGATCCACTATACTGGGTGGTTTCGAATAGTAGGATGTAAGGGTTAGTAGATTATCATATATAGATATAAGATATCAATACTGTGCTGGTTACCAGATAGGTAGGATGTAAGGGTAGATTTATCATATATAGAATGATATCAATACTGTCGGGGTTACCGGATAGGTAGGATGTAAGGGTAGATTTATATATAGATATATAGATATCATATACTGTGCTGGTTACAGATAGGTAGGATGTAAGGGTAGATTTATCAATATAGATATATAGATACATATACTGTGCTGGTTACCAGATAGGTAGGATGTAAGGGTAGAATTTATCATATATAGATATCAGTATTACTGTGCTGGTTACCAATAGGTAGGATTGTAAGGTAGATTATCATATAATAGATATATAGATATCCATATTACCGTGCTGGTTACCAGATAGGTAGGTATGAAGGGGAGATTCTAGATTTAAGATATATAGATACATAGATATATACTGTTGCGGTTACGATAGGTAGGATGTAGGGTAGATTTATCATATAAGATATAAGATATCATATACTGTGCTGGTTACCGGATAGGTAGGATTTGTAAGGGTGATTTATCATATATAGATATAAGATACTATCATAACTGTGTGGTTACAGATAGGTAGGATGTAGGGTTTGATTATCATATATAGATTATAAGATACATATACTGTCTGGTTACCGGATAGGTAGGATGTAAGGTAGATTTATCATATATAGATATATTGATACATATACTGTGCTGGTGTTACCAGATAGGTAGATTAGTAAGGGTAGATTTATTATATAGAATATAGATACCATATACTGTGCTGGTTACCAGATGGTAGGATGTAAGGGTAGATTACAATATACATATAGAGATACATATACTGTGCTGGTTACCAGATAGATGATGTAAGGGTAGATTAACATATATAGATATATAAGTAACCATATACTGTGCTGGTTACGATAGGTAGGAGTAAGGGTAGATTTATATATTAAGATATCATATACTGTACTGGTTACCAGATGGTAGGAGTAAGGGTAGATTTCATAATATAGATACATAATATACTGTGCTGGTTACCAGATAGGTAGGATGTAAGGGTAGATTTTCATATATAGATATATAGATACATATACTGTGCTGGTTACCAGGATAGGTAGATTTAAGGGTAGATTTTCTATATATAAGATATAATACCTATACTGTGTGGTTACAGATAGGTAGGATTGTAAGGTAGATTATATATATAGATATATAGATACCATATACTGTGCTGGTTACCAGATAGGTAGGAGTTGGGTAGTTATCATATATAGATATATAGATACCATTACTGTGCTGGTTACCGGATAGGTAGGATGTAAGGGTAGATTTATCATTATAGATATAGATACAATATACTGGCTGGTTACCAGATAGGTAGGAGTTAGGGTAGAGTTTATCATATATAGATATATAGTACTATACTGTGCGTGTACCAGATAGGTAGGATGTAAAGGTAGATTTATCATATATAGTATATATAATACATATACTGGCTGGTTACCGATAGGTAGGATTAAGGGTAGATTTATTCTATTATAGATATATAGTCATATACTGTGTGGTTCCGATAGGTAGATGTAAGGGTAGATTTATATATATAGATATATAGATACATATACTGGCTGGTTACAGATAGGTAGGATGTAGGGTAGTTTATCATTATAGATATATAGATACATATACTGTGCTGGTTACCAGATAGGTAGGATGTAAGGGTAGATTATTCATATATAGCATATATAGCTATAATATACTGTGCTGGTTTACCTAGAGGTAGGATGTAAGGTAGATTCATAATAGATATAGTAGATACATATACGTGCTGGGTACCGGATAGGTAGGATGTAAGGTAGAGTAGATTTATCCTTAATATATAGATACATATACCGTGGCTGGTTACCGATAGGTAGGATGTAAGGGTTAGATTTATCAATATAGATATATGATATCATATACTGTTGCTGGTTACCAGATAGGTAGGATGTAAGGGTTAGATTTATCATATATAGATATATAGATATCATATACTGTGCTGGTTACCAGATAGGTAGGATGTAAGGGTTAGATTAGATTTTATATATAGATATAATATACGTGCTGGTTACCGATAGGTAGGATGTAAGGTAGAGTTTATCATATATAGAGATATCATATATTGTTGGTTACCAGATAGGTAGGATGTAAGGGGTTCGATTATATATATAGATAGAATATACTGTGCTGGTACCAGATAGGTGGATGTAAGGGTAGATTATCATATGATAGATTATTAGTAGATACCATATACTGTGCGGTTACCGAATAGGTAGGATGTAAGGGTAGATTTATCATTATATGATATATAATACCATATACTGTGCTGGTTACCAGATAGGTAGGATGTAAGGGTAGATTTATCATATTATAGATATATAGATACCATATACTGGTGCTGGTTACAGATAGGTAGGATGTAAGGGTAGATTTATCATATATAGATATATAGATACCATATACTGTGCTGGTTACCGATAGGTGGATGTAAGGGTTAGATTTATCATATTTAGATATATAGAATACCATATACTGTGCTGGTTACAGGATAGGTAGGAATAGAAAGGTAATGTAAGGTAGTTTAACAGAGAATGAGTTGATAGAGCTTACAATCTATTAAGGGTAACCAGATAAATGGAAGGGTATAGGTTAGTGAGTGAGAGATTATCATAATAAAACATCAATACTGGCTGGTACTAGATAGGTAGGATGTAAGGTAGATTTATATATAGATATATTAGATCTCATATACTGTGCTGGTTACAGATAGGTAGGTGTAAGGGTAGATTATCATATATATAGATTACCATCTATGTGCTGGTTACCGATAGGTAGGTGAGAGGTAGATTTATCATATATAGTATATAGATATCATATACTGTGTGGTTACCAGATAGGTAGGATGTAAGGGTAGTTTATCATATATAGATTAGATATATAGATACCATATACTGTGCTGGTTACCAGATAGGTAGGATTAAGGGAGGTTTATCTATATAGTATATAGATACCATATACTGTGCTGGTTACCAGATAGGTAGATGTAAAAGGTAGATTTATCTATATAGATATATAGATACCATATACTGTGCTGGTTACCGATAGTAGGATGAAGGGTAGATTTATCATATATAGATATATAGATACCATCATAACTTTGTGGTTACCAGATGTAGGATGTAAGTAGTAGATTAGATTATCAATTAGATATAGATATTCATACTGTGCTGGTTACAGATAGGTAGGATGTAGGGTTAGATTTATCACATATAAGATATATAGATACCATATACGTGCTGGTTACCAGATAGGTAGGATGTAAGGATAGATTTATCACATATTAGATATATAGATTCATATTACCGTGCTGGTTCCAGAGAGGTAGGATGTAAAGGGAGTTTATAATATATAGATATATAGATACCATAAACTGTGCTGGTTACCGGTATGTAGGTGTGTAAGGGTAGATTTATTCATATATAGATATATAGATACCATATACTGAGTGGCTCACCATAGGTAGGATGGAAGGGTTAGAATTATATACATAGATATATAGATATCATATACTGTGCTGGTTACCAGATAGGTCGGATGTAAGGGTAGATGCTGATTGAGGTTTATTGACGTAGAGAGAGGAGAATAGAATTCCACAGGATGGAAGCCAGGAGAGAGAGAGGTTTAAGGTGAGAGGAAGCAGTATGAGTGGGGGGTCTGTACAGGAGCTGGTTCTTGGGATGAGCGGAGGGTACGGGCAGGAACATATGGGGCACTAGACAGGAAATATAAGGATCCAGTACAGAGGAGATTTGGTGAAAGGAAAGTGAAGTCTGTTTAATTGTTACATGGATTCTTCAATAATTAAACTAACTTCCCACATCTTTCTGCCTCTCAAGAGGTTTCCTCATACTCTCAAAGCTTTCTACCTTTGTTGTGAGCTTGCTCATGGTCAGAGAAAGCAGCTAGGGAAATAGCATTCTGATAATGTCATATCCATATCTGATAGCTGCTGAATGGAAGAACCAGGATGCAGAAAGAGAGGTACAGTAATAGAACATTGAATAGGGGTAACAGAACATCAGGTATCATTGTAGGAAAGTCTTACATCTCTCAGCGTTCTAACTATTGCAGTTTTGGGGTTTGTGGGTGGTGTTTTACTTATATACAATTTTTCATTAAAGGGGTAGACTTGCCCTTTAAAGGAAGTACAGTAGATGTTACAATATAAGCAGTGCATTTAAGATGGTACTTTGTTTATTAGAGAACATGATACAGTTGGATAAAAACACAATTTCTCCTAGTCAAACATGGTGTGGAATTCCCAGAGCTACATGGAAGAAAGCTCTTTATTAGACATTTCATAAAAATGGAAAGATTTGCACCACGCGCTTTGCCATTTAAAGAAGCGATTACTTTTTAGGGTTGTTTTGAGAATTGGCTGAAGTTTCCAATTAGATGTAACATTTTGTTAGTAATGAATAATAGCGAAGTACAGATGCTTTAATAACGGAATGTGCATTGATTCGATTTATTTCTTTATACAATAATAAACATACGATTGTAAGAAACTAACCCTGTACCTCTCATGCCCCTTCAGTCCCCCCATTGATCAAACATGATCCCCATATAGTTCTGATCTGTACCAAGGAGAGAACATTTATGGAAAATTCTCTCGGAAATACCCATTCAGAATTCCAGTTTTATTCATGTTTGTGAAACAAAATAATTAAGTTGTGTGGAGTGTGATGGAGTGTGTGATGGAGTGTGATTCAGCCTATGACTAAGGGCAGAGCTTCACCCGAAACGCGTCAGGCGGTTCACCTTGTAAGCCATTACGGGCGCGTGTACCGTGCCTTTGCAATAAATTTCGTTATTTCTTATTACCTATAAGCGTACGTGTGGATCCTTGTCTGATGGATTGATTGCTCTTCACTTTGTTTTATCTGGATGACACCTGGGTTAAAATCCACCATAGGGAAGTACAAGCCTTCACAGAACACATTAATGTGGTAGACCAAAACATGAAATTCACAAGGGAAGATACAAAACAACAAACTGGCTTTCTTGGACTGCTTGGTAGAAGTCAGGGAGAATGGTAAACTGGAAGTAGAGGTTTACAGAAAACCAACACACACAGACCAGTATTTGATGTTTGACTCCCACCACCGCTTTAGATCACAAGCTGGTGTCATCAGACCCTGCAACACAGAGCCGAGAACATCCCCACTAGCACAGAGGCGAAGGCTAAAGAAATGAAACATCTCAAGGAGCCCTAAAAACTTGTGGATATCCAGACTGGGCCTTTGTCAAAAGAAGCAAAGGAAAGAAAAGAACACGAATACCAACAGTGAAGGGGAAAAGCAAGACGGAAAAGACATGTCATCCCATATGTAGCGTGTAGGTTGTCAGAGAAATTAAGAATTTTTAAGAGACACCACACCCCAATCTGCTTCCCACTTTTTTGTATTTTGATCAAAACCTAGCACACTCATAAAATCCTGGAGCGGTCTCCTGACCTATCTATCATCTATCTATCTATCTATCTATCTATCTATCTATTTATCTATTTATCTGTCTATCTATCTATCTATCTCTCTATCTTCTATATATCTATCTATCTTTTATCTATCTATCTATCTATCTTCTATCTATCTATTTATCTATCTATCTTCTATCTATCTATTTACCTATCTATCTTCTATCTATCTATCTTCTATCTATCTATTTATCTATGCTATCTGTTTTTGTTGCACATGGAATAAAATTGAACTTTTGCACAAGTCCTGTGAGTGCTCTGCAGTTTATCTTATGGTTGGATATCTATCTATCTATCTATCTATCTTCTATCTATCTATTTATATATCTATCTTCTATCTATCTATCTATCTATCTATCTATCTATCTATTATCTATCTATCATCTATCTATCTATCTACCTATCATCTATCTTCTATCAATCAATCAATCAATTGTATCGATTACAGACATTTTGGCTGATAAGTGCTTGTTATGAGTCCACTTGGTTGGGCATTATTTGTTAATCTGGTGAGATGGACCAGCACCGAGAATGCTTGACCAAGTGGCTACACACATGCACTTATCAGCAGAACTGCCTTTTGTCGGACGTTAATGGTCAAACCACACATATGTTCATTGCCTAATGTTTTGTGCTATCTGGGTAATATCAGCTGGTTTAATTAGTAGCCATGCTTTATTGGCCTTGCTTCTTATTACTTCTCTAAAACTAATTCTCAGAGGCTGATTAGAAGAAATTGTTTAGTTTATCATAGGATGCACAGCTCTAAACGCTATAAATATATATATATATACTGTGTGTATCTCTATATGGTTTGTGCCAAGAGCTTCAAGTAGCTGAAGATGAATATAAATCAGGCTTTAGATTCATTTTTTTAATCCACACTGTAAAGAATTTCTCCAAGGCAAAACCTTGGGTCCGCTGTTTTTTTTCTCTTTAATTGAAAATCTGTATTAAATATTCCCAAGGAGGATTTGTCTAGTGTGTGGCCCTCGAGCCAAAAAAAAATCCCATTTTCTATTTACAGCAGTACATAATCAACAGATGCTCTGTAGTGAAGGGAAAAGGATTCTGAATGCGTATTGCAGTTATATCTGTGGTATTCAGTTAGATCCACTGGACTTGAAGTTTAGTTCTTGAAGATGTTTTCTCAATTCAGAATGACTTGAGGACCAAACTTCAAAAGCCGAAGCCAACAGGGGACCAATCAAAAAGCTTTCACCGAACGACAGCAGCCATCCATTTGAAAGTTGGATTAGAGTTACGTACCTTAACTTTCCTTCAATATGTCCCCCTTCCACATTCTCAATGTGGTCAATAGTAAGACTTGGTCCTTGCAGAGTACTTCTTCTCATTGGCCTCATTGCCACTGGACCGAAAGAGGTGGAGAAGACTGGAGCAAGAAGGAAAATTTAGGTAAGTAAATCTGCAGTTCTAAGAAGAACCCTAGAGGTTTAGGTCCTCACTTGGGGTACTGTTCACCTGTGGAGAAGGGGAAGTGAGCATAATTATTTTTTAAGTCCTGTTAAGAACCTACACAATGTGTGAAACCATTTGGTCTGATATTTTTGACAGATTGAACGTATGATCAAATGTCATTGTAGCGCCCTATACTTATACCTCTCTGCCGGTGCTCATCTCCCGGCAAGCTTATTGATCTCTTAGAGAACTCTCACAGCTGCAGAGGAAGCAAGACAGTTTGCAGTTGTAAGTTATTGGCCCTGACTGGTGGTTGCTACCAGGAAGAAAGCAGTCATTGGGAGCAGTACTTCCAATTCCGACTTAACAGCGGTGGGGGAAAAGTAAGTGTAAGGAGCTACTGGGACCTAGACCCTTTATGTATTGTTTGGACCCTTTATGTATAAGTTTGTCTAGTTACTAGAGATGGCCGAACTTTCGAAAGTTCGGTCCGTTTTCGAACTTTCGAACTATATAGAAAGTTCGAAAGTTCGAAAATGGACCCATTAAAGTCAATGGGAGTCAAATAGTTCTAAAAGTTCTAATGAAATACAATTAAAATTACAATGATAACTTAATGTAAATGGTTGTGGGACCTGGGAAATGGTCTGGGGAACATGTTCCAATATCCAGGACATTCCAAAACTCGATTTTACTCTCACTCGCGCTATTTTTGAGCGCGTTCGCGAAGTCCAAGAAGTCCGAATTCGTTCGAATTTGAATAGTTCGAGTTCGAGTCCATCTCTACTAGATACTATATTTTAACCTAGAACTAGTCTTCCTTTACAGAACCACCATTTTATTAGACTGCTCTGTGTTGATATTGGTAATGCTTTGTTTCCAACTCAATCATTGATCAGTCAAGTGGAATCTAATGTATACAGATAGTTTAGTTGATCTACCCCTGTATGATCTCTCTGACTCAGACATCCACTTTCATTTAAATCACTTCTAAACGGTTGGTCATCCACCTGACGAAGGATGTTGTCCTAAAATGCTTCACATATTCACATGTCACAATAGATGAATTAAAGTTACCAAGTCGTGTGAATCTCTTATCCTGCTATACTGCATAATGTGTTAGTCACTCCAGATATCTCCAGTGTCTCTTTAATGCTTGTGATTCTCCATCTACGAGAGATTTGTGTACATTTTTAGCAATCAAACATGACCGTCTCTTTTCTTTCACAACAATATTAATACTGGAGACAGATTTGTGTATTTCAATGTATATAATTTTTCTTTATTTCTGGATCAAGAATGGTTTATGGAAATACTGTACATACCTGTGTGAACAAAACTACCATTCGACATATCAATGGGCTACCTCTTTGGATTGGTTGTTTTGGGTGGACCATATCCGATAGTCATGGTTACAGGTCATTCTGACATGACTGGGAGGCAATAGTGCTTATTGTATGTAGGGACACCCAACCCACCAATCTGTACAGAGAACTATAGGAAAGCTGGCCATACACATGGCCAATATTCCACAATCCCATTGGATCAATAATCTGACCATTTATGTTCCAGTTAAAGAATAATGGAACAATCATTCCTTTGTACTTGTGAATCAGTCAAGTTCACAATCAGATGGAACCTGATGTGAATTTGGGGCTGAAGTTGTATGTGTATGGTCAGCTTTAGGTCAGTGTAGGTAGGTATGCATGCCATAATAGCAGATTTCCTTTAGATTTCATTTCAATCTGGTTGCTTATGTCTAGTGTTATGACAGTTTATATTGTTTAATTGCAGGATGCCTAAGATCTTAATTAGATCAATTTAAAGGGCATGTCCACCCCCAAAACCGAAATTTAACCCCATACTGGCCACAGTCTGTAGTTGAAAAAAATCCTTACCTGACATCTCTGCCCCTTATGGTTCTCCTGCTGTGTCTCTTGTAATTCCAACAAACTGCAGAGTAGGAGCTGTCAGTGATTCATCCAGTGCCTGTTTCTGCCTCAACCTCATCAAGGTCTGAGTCGTGCGCAGGGGAGCCCTCCCCCCTCCCTCCCACCATCTAGATCCATTCTGTGAAGCCGTGGCACCTAGTGTGAATCCCTCTTCACATAAGGTAAGTAACAGCTGCCCACCCCCAAGCACTATAATATTTCTTTAAAAAAAAGCTCCAATCGTTACTTACAGAGCTTCTGTGATTGGCTGCGTCTTAGCCAATCACAGACGCGGATGGCGGACCAGCCCCTGCTTGCGACTTCAGCAAGCAGAAAGCTGCATAGGAGACGTCGCTGAAGAGAAGGGTCTGTAAGTAAAGATCTGGGCCTATTTTAAAAGATATATTATGGTGGTTGAGGGGTGGAGGGCAGCTGCTATGTACCTTATATAAAAAGTTGATTTCCAGGGTGGACATGACCTTTTTTAATTAATAAGATAAGTTATGTATTTAATGGGTGTCACAAATGTCAGTTCTCACTAGCTAAGCATACCCCTGCCCTGGCAGCTAAATGGTTAAAATAGTTAAATGTGGCACCACTCACCCCAGCAACCAATGGGTTAATCAGCGTCAAACTCCCCTGCCAGCAATCACAGAGTTAATTAGCATTTACACAAGCAAAGCATTTAGTACGCTTTAAGTTCGTACACACGTGCGATCGCGATGCACAATGTGTATGAACATACATTACGCCCGATAATCGTGCCGTGTATGGCCGGGCGGATCTTTGAACAAGCGTCCGTTTTGTCTGCCAATTCACAGCACAATTATCATCCGAAACGGTTGTTCGAGGGTTGGCGTTCGCGATCCTACGTGTGTACGAACCTTTAAAGACGATACAAACACCTTTACATTTATCGGAGCCTACCTGAGTTTTTTCTAGAGCATTAAAGACAAAACTTAATTTAAATTCAATTTTAGATGTAATATTCCAAAAGGTGGACAGTGTATATAATACAAAATAATAGACAATGGTGGTACAAATATAGACAATAATGGTACAAGACAGATGTATAAAACAAAAAGGAGAAAATACCAGAGCTTACAGAATTCTGGGTTTCAGAGGCTGGAATAAATAATGGACACACCCAAACCAGGTTGGACCTCAAAAATATGACCCCCAACCTTAGAAAGTTCCCCATATTTAAAGGTCTCCACAGAGAATGTCTCACTCCCATCTGCATGAGGGTGGGAGCCCAACTTTACAACATGTCCCAAATCTTCCTTAATCCTCAGTTTACACAGCCCCCTGTAAATATGTACATGGTAATATCCTAACAATCTGATATTCTTATTCCAAACAATCAATATCAAACATGACTGACTCTGGACACATATTATCACATAATATCTCCTACAGGGTTATAATTTGACCGGCATGTGTGGTATTGGTTTGACGGGGTCATCCTCCCATCTATAAATAAGCTATTGGTATATGTATATCACATTCCTATGAACTAATATTCTTATGATTAATTTAAAGGGCATGTCCACTCTCCATACTACAATTTAATCCCATACTGGCCTCACTGTGTAGTTTAAAAAATCCTTCCCTGGTTCTCCTGCAATGCATATACAAAGTCCAGGAAAGTGAAGAGTAGGAGCTGTCTTCCTGCCAAAAGGTTTCTGTCACTGGGAGGTAGGGTGACATGTGCAGAGGAGCTTCCCCCCCTACCACCATCCGGATCCATCAGTTGCAGCCCTTCCACCTAGCATAAAAGCATTTAGCTATTATGTAGCTTTCCCCTGCCCACCCTCAACCGCTGTAATAGTTTACTAAAAAAAGATTTAGAACAGTACTTACAGCCCTCTGTTCCAGCGGCGTTCTCCGTTGACGGCAGCCGGGTCTGTGATTGGCTGTCTGTGAAGGTGTGAGGCTTTATGATGCAACTGGTGATGTCACAGCTCACAGTACTAGCAAGAAAACCACATTTTATACTGGTGTAACTTTGGATAGACTGAAGCTAGAAGTCCAGTTGATTTAAAGTCAGGAGGGTGCTCTTTTAACTAAAAGCCACTTGTATGGAAACCACAGTTCTCCTTTTAAATCTATTAGTGAAATATCTTATACCATATTAGCCAATCAACGAGTTAAGATGGCCATACACTGCAAAAGGTTAAAGGGCAAGTCCAGCCCTAAAATGAAAACTTACATACAGGTAAATTACCCCCCAAAACCCTAAACGGTAATAGTTTGAAATGTGAAATATATAAGTCTAACCTGAAATCCTGCACAATGTCCTGTTCCCCCTGTTTCTGCTTCCTGGTTCTTCCAGTTAGTAACTGTCAGTTATGGATTTGACAGTTGACATCACAGCCAATGACTGAATGTTAATCCCCTGTCTGCCTCTTCTGAGCATGCTCAGGCTCAGTACAGGCTCAGTACAGGTTTCTAAATTGCTCAGTTTCCATGAGGCCTCCAGAAGCATAGCAGGCATACAGTGATGAATTCATAGGGCAAACTATGATATTCAACATTTTTAAAGAGTCCATTCTTCTAAAAGATATTCTTATAGGGGAATTGTCCTTTAATGCGATCCTAACACCGCCAATACTTTGATAGACAGATGTACAATGATAATTGTACGTAGATGTACCATCCATATTGTTCAACTTTTAATTCATTGGCAATTATTGTCTAATGTCGTCTATTGTGAGGTTACATTACATTTACATTTAATAGGAACTTCAGAAAATACTACATTAACTGATCGATCATCATTAATTCCAGTATTAATGGAATTAATGATAGTATTTTGCAAAGTGGCTTAATAACTTAATACAAATTAAGTATTAATTTATGGCATTGCCACAAAATGGATTATAGTGGAGCAGTACAATGCTGTGGGTCATAGTCATAAAAATACCCACATTTGCAAATTATTGCAGTTCATCTACAACACCTGTTATAAAGATTACTGGTGGGAGCTAAAAATATAGAACGTTTTCCATAAAACGTTAGGCCTACAAGGCATTGATTAATTAGTTGACAATGGCTCAATTAGATTTGAGGGTAAAATGGTTTTGACATCTGATAGGAACTGGAAAGTTCATAGTCTCCATTCATTACAGGTATATTAATGCATTGGTGCTGGAACATGTCTAATCTAAGTAATTAGCCAAGAATCCATGTCCTGGATTTAGACATTTCTCAAAGGCAAAGTTTTTAATGAGTTTTCATTCTCTTACTTACTTCTCTGTGTCTGTTTTGAAGTTGCCCTTGAGAACACAGATTGTTAAATCCTTTAGACTGTGGCTTGGTTTCCTAAAGGAAATGTCTAATTCTTCTTGTTTTTATAAATCATTGTTTAGTTTTCCTCTTTCTGACAACCCCATTCACCATACAAAATCTTGCAATGGTATCTTTTAAAGTTATGACTAGAGATGTAATGTGGGTTCGATTATAACCGAGTTTCGAATCGATTCTGAAGTCCCGACGAAACTTTTGGAACTCCCGAATTTCACGAATTTTTTCGAAAATCGAAAGTAGCTAATTATCCTAAATCGAAGTAGAATATATCGAAAATCGAGAGATAATTATCGAAAATCGTAAGTAGATAATTATCGTAAACCGAAAGTAGACGATTTCCGAAATCGAAATAGATGATTTTTGAAAATCGAAAGTAGACGAATTTCGAAAATTGAACTTTCGAACTTTAGAAATTTCCGAAAATTTCGAAAATTCGAAATGAAACGAAACTCAACAGTTTAGAACATCTTTAGTTATGACACCTTTCAGAACTTATCCACCAGGCTACTGATCGTTGGTTAGTGACCCTTAAGGTTGTACACACGTGCGATTGCTGGTACCGACCCGCGATCGCGTTTCGCTGATAATCAGCCCGTGTTGGGCACTTTATTGGCCAAAACGGCCCCTCGTTCGGAGATCCGCCGGCGGATCGGCCAACGATCTCTAAATGAACGCCGCTTTGGCCGATAAAGTGCCCAGAGACGGGCCGATTATCGTCTGAAATGGCTATTCGTACACATCGTGCGCATTTGTATGAACCTTTAGACACGTTTAATGGAAACAGTGCCCCTATAGGCCTGGATTTATTTTGTGATTGTCTTACTAGAACCGCTGTTCTGCATTTCGAGTTGGAGTAAGACGTTACAATACAAGACACCTTGTTACATCGCATTTCATTTTTATTTAACATTAGACATCTCCACCCCCTCCTTTAACCTTTTGTGACAATGATAGAGAGTAAGAAAGAAATGTGCAATAGGTGAACATTATCACTAACAGAATGTACACGTCTATGAATCACACTCAGCGAGCATTTGTCTCTGTCAACTTCCAGATAGACAACAGTTGATTTTGCTCCGGTGGGGAGTAACTGAGCTGTCATGTTCTATTGTTTTCTAAAAAGCCATAGTTACGGGAGCCACGGGCTGTTCGCCCACACTATAGTGAATGGTGCACTCTCTAAAGAACTGCAATCGGAAACGTGTAAGAAATGTAGACCTTAAACTACCACGTTAAGTAATACTAGACACATTTTCTGTTTCCATGTATGTTATAGCGTGTCGATAACATTTTCTATTACCTAATGGACTTCACAATTGTAGATATTGTCAGGGTTATTCAATAAAAGTTCTTATCGTTAAAAAATTAATATCCACAAGCAAAATCTGAAAATATCCGCCTAAAAGAGGTAGGAATAGTATTAGGAGCCAGAACGCTACTCGGATGAACAGATGACAGATAGGGGAGAACCATAGTTTTTCAGAAACAAGCAATCCAGAGTATCCAACCTTCCCCTGTGGGGTCTCCCTTTTATCTCCTGTTAATCCGATTAGCGTTCTGGTTCCTCTGTTTTTTCTGCAGTGAACTTACTGTAAATTAGCTCAGGACCAGGGAAATGCCCAAATCTTAAATAAAATAAAAATGTCCAGTAGGGAAACTTCATGCGATTCCTGCTTTGGCATTCCACGAAGTTTTTCGCTAAGATTTTAAATTGAAATATTCACAAACAATCGTGAAGTCCGAGTGTGAAATCTGCTGGGTTTGGGTCCATCTCTAATCTAGAACTGATCTCTGTTCTTCAATTAAGGGAAAGTTCCCAAAAACAATTACAATAGTATTAAAAACTATATATAACTAATGTGCGTGAAATTCATTAAAAAATGCACAGTCCAAAGAGTCCTAATGTTCAAGATAAACTTCAAACAAGTACAACTGAACTATCCACACTATCCACCTCTCGGGACACCAAGGAATGACAGAGAGAGGAAACCATCTTCCACTACCCAACACCACATAATATTCAGGCATCTTACGGATAAAGAATCAACCAGTCATTCTGAAGAAGAGGATTAGAATCTAGATGGCTCTATCAAAACAAGGTAGGATGTTCACTGGCATTCCCCAGCATTCACACTGCTGTCCAGGGGTCCTCTTGCTTTGAGTTCCGACTATGAGTCCAATTCCTGGACCTGTAGATCTGTCCAGTGCCAGGATTCGAGAATTAGCAGCTTGTATGTTATTGAGGATTTATAGTTGGTTTTAGATGCTACTCCACTTTATATTTATGGAGCAGAAGTTAACATTCCTGATTTTATTTATGGCTCCGTGTGATCCCTTGATCGTTAATTGTTATTGCAGCGTGAGGAACCCACTCTGGGCAACAGTTTACTACTACACATCTTTTGATCCCCATTCTTGCTTCTGTTCAATCAACCACCTTCCCACATTGACCAGTCCATCAAACAAAAGGTGATCAACACCCATCCTACAGTAGGCCACCCATCTTGTGCAGGATTCAAGCTGATCTAACAACTGCACGAAGGTTTGCGTTTACTCAACCTGGCTCACGTTGCTGGTGATTACCCGCAGCAAACCTCCGTCCAACAAAGGTATTTTAAAATTCCTTTATCTCTCTCTTGTGCCTCAGATGCTTTGCCGTTAAAATGGTTTTTTGCCAAAGGATTAGCGGCAGATATTGAATAGGGATTTTGTCAATACAACAAAAACAGGTGTTAAATAAAAGACGCAATCAGATCTCAACTCGCCATTATTGCCAGCACGTGGCTCATGGTTAGTAGGCAGCATCATGGCTCAGTGGTTAGTCCTGAGTTCAAATCCACCCTTGGACAATACTGTTCTCTCTGTGCTGGCACTCCGCTTTCCCCCACAATCATAAAGACATACTGATAGGTTGTATGTGTCAAATAAATGTGCTTTAAGCTCTTCGGGGCTTAAAGCACATTTTGATATATATACCATATATACTCGAGTATAAACCGAGTTTTTCAGGCTGAAAAATCAGCCTGAAACTCGGACTCGGTTTATACTCGAGTCCTCACCATTATTGAAGATCAGCGTCCTCTCCATTCCGGCAGCAGCGTCCTCTCCATTCCGGCAGCCGCACGATCAGTCCATGTACTGGCACGCCGGCTGACATCACTAATTGGCGCCGGGCTTGCGCCAATTAGTGACGTCAGCCGCGCGCCAGTACATGGACTGATCGTGCGGCTGCCGGAATGGAGAGGATGCTGCTCCGGAATGGAGAGGAGGCTGCTGCGAATGGAGAGGAACTTACCAGCACACAGCCCCAGGAAGCCCTTGGATGGAGGAGAGCCCACAGATCCTGCATGAAGAGAGCCCACAGGTACAAACTTGACTGGGTTTGAGGGTGAGGGTGGCATTCAAGATGTTTTGGAAACTACACTCCCAGCATGCTTTATTAGCAGGGAGTTGTAGTTTCCAAGCACTTGAATGCCAAGTGAGGTGTGCATTCAAGATGTTTGGAAACTACAACTCCCAGCATGCTTTATTAGCTGGAGTTGTAGTTTCAAACATCTTGAATGCCAAGTTTCTACCCTCGGTTTATACTCGGTCAACAACTTTATTAGATTTTTAGGTGAAATTGGGTACCTCGGTTTAACTCGGTCGTTTTATACTTGAGTATATACGGTATATATATATATATATATATATATATATATATTATATATATAATCAAAATATAATATTATTTATATATATTATAAATATAATTATAACAATATAAATATTGAGAATTACTGGTATTAATACATATACTGTATTTATGGTTGGTACGGGGAACTTTATAATTTGAGAATTACTGGAATTATACATATACCGTAGTTCTGGTTGGTACAGGATACTATAATATTGAGAATTACTGGTATTAATACATATATTGTAGTTCTGGTTTGTACGGGGATACTATATAATATTGAGAATTACTGGTATTAATACATATACTGTAGTTTCTGGTTGGTACGGGGATACTATATAATATTGAGAATTACTGGTATTAATACATATACTGTAGTTCTGGTTGGTACGGGGATACTATATAATATTGAGAATTACTGGTATTATATATATACTGTAGTTCTGGTTGGTACAGGGATACTATATAATATTGAGAATTACTGGTATTAATAAATATACTGTAGTTCGGTTGGTACGTATTACATATAATATGCGAATTACTGGAATTAATACATATACTGTAGTTCTGGTTGGTATGGGGATACTATATAATATTTAGAATTACTGGAATTAATACATATACTGTAGTTCTGGTTGGTACGGGATACATATAATATTAGAATTACTGGTATTAATACACATACTGTAGTTCTGGTTGGTACAGCGATACTATATAATATTGAGATCACTGGTATTTATATATATATATATATATATATATATATATATATTATATATAATGTAGTTCTGGTTGTATCCAGGATAGTAATATATATTGAGATTACTGGTATTAATATAAAATATATACTGTATTCTGGTTGGTACAGGGATACTATAATATTGAGAATTACTGGTATTATACACATACTGTAGTTCTGGTTGGTACAGGATACTATATATTGAGAATTACTGGTATTAATATATAAAATGTAGTTCTGGTTGATCCAGGGATATATAAATATTGAAATTACTGGTATTAATACATATACTGTAGTTCTGGTTGGCACAGGGATACTATATAATATTGAGAATTACTGGTATTAATTTATATACTGTAGTTCTGGTTGGTACAGGGATACTATATATATTGAGAATTACTGGTATTAATACATGTACTGTAGTTCTGGTTGGTACAGGGATACTATATAATATTTGATTGATAATTACTGGTATTAATACTATACTGTAGTTCTGGTTGGTACAGGGATACTATATAATATTGATAATTACTGGTATTAATATATATACTGTAGTTCTGGTTGATCCAGGGATACAATAACTGGTATTAATACATATACTGTAGTTCTGGTTGGTACAGTGATACTATATAATATTGAGAATTACTGGTATTAATACATATACCGTAGTTCTGGTTGGTACAGGTATACTATATAATATTGATAATTACTGGTATTAATATATATACTGTAGTTCTGGTTGATCCAGGGATACAATAACTGGTATTAATACATATACTGTAGTTCTGGTTGGTACAGGGATACTATATAATATTGAGAATTACTGGTATTAATACATATACTGTAGTTCTGGTTGGTACAGGGATACTATATAATATTGAGAGTTACTGGTATTAATACATATAAGAATAATGAAGAAGCAAGGGTGGCACTCCAAAACCGTAACTTTATTCAATATAGACAAACAACATCTCACAACGTTTCGGGGGATACGTGCCCCCTTCCTCGGTGAGGAAGGGGGCACGTATCCCCCGAAACGTTGTGAGATGTTGTTTGGTCTATATTGAATAAGTTACGGTTTGGAGTGCCACCCTTGCTTCTTCATTATTCTCGTATTAAATCCATCAAGGGTGGGTTTTTTTGAGGAGTGGAGCACCCACACTTAGTACGAGTGCAGAGGACTTTTTTCTTTATTCTGTGGACTATTAATACATATACGTAGTTCTGGTTGGTAAAGGGACTATCTAATATGAGATTACTGGTTGTGAGATGTTGTTTGGTCTATTGAATAAAGTTACGGTTTGGAGTGCCACCCTTGCTTCTTCATTATTCTCGTATGTTAAATCCATCAAGGGTTGGGTTTTTTTGAGGAGTGAGCACCCACACTTAGTACGAGTGCAGAGGACTTTTTTCTTTATTCTGTGGACTATTAATACATATACTGTAGTTCTGGTTGGTAAAGGGATACTATATAATATTGAGAATTACTGGTATTAATACATATACTGTAGTTCTGGTTGGTACGGGGATACTATATAATATTGAGAATTACTGGTATTAATACATATACTGTAGTTCTGGTTGGTATGGGGATACTATATAATATTGATAAGTACTAGTATTAATACATATACTGTAGTTCTGGTTGGTAAAGGGATACTATATAATATTGAAATTACTGTATTAATACATATACTGTAGTTCTGGTTGGTACAGGGATACTATAATATTGAGAATTACTGGTATTAATACACATACTGTAGATCTGGTTGGTACGGGGAAACAATATAATATTGAGAATTACTGGTATTAATACATATACTGTAGTTCTGGTTGGTACAGGGATACTATATAATATTGAGAATTACTGCTATTAATATATATACTGTAGTTCTGGTTGATCCAGGGATACTTTCCAATTGCCAGGAAAGAAAATCAGGAAGACATTTCTTCCCCCTTTTTAGCTGGGGATTTTTGCCTTCCTTTGGGTCAACTGTTAGCAGGGTATAAAGGAGGGTGAAAAGGTTGAACTTGAATTCAACCTGAATTACTATGTTACTATGTATTGAGAAACCCACAGACAGGAATCAAAAACTTAATGGCAAAGGAAAAACGACCATGCTTTTCGCAATTTAGGTCCATTTTACTGTGAATGTGAACTTGAAAGAACAATCCCAGGTCCTGGTCAAAGGGAGATACAATAAAGGCCATTAAAAGGACAAATACGTGTCATGCTTCCCAATGTGATACTATTATATCTTTATTATTAAAGGGTAAACAAAGTACCTAAAGAAAACACACACAATCCAACCTGGACTAAATATATTATTATTAAAAACACACTGGGGCAATTCCCAGTACTGGAGCTGCAGTGTGAACACCACAAGCTGCCATTAATATCAGGGATGTATCTGTATTTACAATAATTTTATATCGTTGCCATGGTAACTATGATGTCACACAGTCAGACAGTATAAATAGGGGAGGAGCCAAGCAGATGTGTAAGGATCTTACCTGCCGCGCTCCTTCGCCGTTCCGGGACTGGTGACGTCGCCGGCGCCGGACGTCGGCGTCGTGACGTCACCACGTCCGGACGCCGATCGGCGCGAAGATTCAAATAGGCACTCGCAGAGGTGCGAGTGCCTATTCGTAGTCCTTGCTACCGGACAGACTGTTTGTCTGCCTAGTAGCATTTCCTACCTTCGGTTCCAGCCTTTGCCTTGTTCTGCCTCCCTGTATCAGCCAGTTTATCAGCCATTGTTCCAGTTACCATCTCTTCAGCCAGTGTATCAGCCATTGTTCCAGTTACCATCTATCCAGCCATTGTTTCCAGCCGTTGTTCCAGTTACCATCTATCCAGCCATTGTTTCCAGCCGTTGTTCCAGTTACCATCTATCCAGCCATTGTTTCCAGCCATTTTTCCAGTTACCATCTCTTCAGCCATTATTTCCAGCCGTTGTTCCAGTTACCATCTCTTCAGCCATTGTTTCCAGCCATTGTTCCAGTTACCATCTCTTCAGCCAGTGTATCAGCCATTGTTCCAGTTACCATCTATCCAGCCATTGTTTCCAGCCATTGTTCCAGTTACCATCTCTTCAGCCATTGTTTCCAGCCATTGTTCCAGTTACCATCTCTTCAGCCATTGTTTCCAGCCATTTTCCAGTTACCATCTCTTCAGCCAGTGTTTCCAGCCATTGTTCCAGTTACCATCCTTCATCCATTGTTTCCAGCCATTGTTCCAGTTACCATCTCTTCAGCCAGTGTATCAGCCATTGTTCCCAGTCTTCCATCTATCCAGCCATTGTTTCCAGCCATTGTTCCAGTTACCATCTATCCAGCCATTGTTTCCAGCCATTGTTCCAGTTACCATCTCTTCAGCCATTGTTCCAGTTACCATCTCTTCAGCCAGTGTTTCCAGCCATTGTTCCAGTTACCATCTCTTCAGCCATTGTTTCCAGCCATTGTTCCAGTTACCATCTCTTCAGCCATTGTTTCCAGCCATTGTTCCAGTTACCATCTATCCAGCCATTGTTTCCAGCCTACTGACAGCCCTCCTCCTAAAAGGTATAGTGAACTTCGTCCCTCCGGACTTAATTCCTTACAGTACGAATAGGCCATGGAAGTACCTGAGGAAGCTGCAGCCAGTTTAGGCAAGACACTTCAGACTATTTCCCTCCGCATGGACGCCTTGAGCATCAGCAGAATCAATTAGCTCAATTTCTGGACTCCATTTCGCTCGGTTATCCCGGGTCCGGCTCCTCCTGTTCCGCCTGCTCTGCCTAGAGAACCCGTTCCCCCAGAGAGCCGCGAATACCACCTCCTGTGCGGTATGAAGGGGACGCTCAAGCTTGTCGGGGATTCATTAACCAATGCCTTATACATTTTGAATTGCAACCCTCTCATTTTGCCTCGGACCGTGCCAAAGTCGGTTTGTTATTGCTCTATTGGGAGGCAATGCCTTGGCCTGGGCATCCCCCCTGTAGGAAAGAATGACCCTGTGGTGAATGATATCTCCTTATTTTCTGGAAACTTTCCGGAAGATTTTCGACGCTCCAGCAGAACTATTGCAGCTTCCTCCCGGCTGATGCAATTGCGACAAGGCTCCCGTTCGGTAGGGCAATACGCCATCGGGTTCCGGACTTTGCGGCCGAGACTGCCTGGAACAATGAGGCCCTGTTAGCAGCCTTTTGGCAGGGCCTGTCGGATCGTATCAGGACGACTTGGTGTCCGGGAACTTCCCAAAATGTTAGAGGAAATGATTTCTGTGTGTATACGGTGGATACTTCCCCCCAAATTTGTTCCTCGTCCCCAAGGACCGGACCTTTGACAGCTGCCCGCCCTTGGAGGAACCCATGCAGATTGAGGGTACACACATTTCGGCCGAAGAAAAACTTAGGAGGAGGACTCATGGGCTCTGCCTGTACTGTGCCGCCCAGGGGCACTTCGTAAAGGTTGCCCCTTCCAAGCCGGGAACTGAAAAACCCTAGACCTGAATAAGGAGTCTCCTCTAGGTAAATTCAAATCTCCTTTCCACAAGAATTCTCTCAAGTCATTTCTGCCTCTACCCTCATTTTTAAATCCCGAACCTTCTCTACCCAAGCCTTCCTAGACTCTGGAGCAGCCAGTAATTGTATTGATGCCACCTTTGCTTCTCTGTTAGGTATTCCACTATTTTCCTTGCCTCATCCCCTCCGAGTGCTGGCTATTGACGATCAACCGTTATCCACGAATTTATTTCCATGACCTCTGCAGAAATTCTTCTTCAATTGGCTGTCTTCATCGTGATCAATTTCCTTCTTGGCATCCAAGTCCCACGACCCTCTCATTTTAGACTCCCTTGGCTTCGACTTCATAACCCCATCATCAACTGGACTAAGAACGAACTTGTTTCTTGGAGTCCATCCTGTCTTTCTGATGTCTTTCCCACCCCAAAATCTCTTGTTCCTCTGTTTCCTGTGAAGATAAAAATTTAAATTTTTACCTCTTCAGTATCTGGACTTTAAGATGTCTTCGACAAAAAGTCTTTCTGAGATTCGCCTCCCACCGACCCTATGATTGTCCCATCGATTTGTTTGACCGGTACCTCTCCACCCCGAGGTTGCACCTATCCTCTATCTCCGGCTGAGACCACCGCTATGGAAGATTACATCAAAGAAACCTGTCTCTGGGCTTCATCAGACCTTCCACTTCCCCTGCCGGTGCGGGGGTTTTTTTGTGGAAAAGAAAGACGGAGGACTACATCCGTGCATCGACTATCGTGGTCTCAATAAAATCACTATCAAGAACCGCTATCCTCTACCCCTCATCTCGAACTTTTTGACCAATTGAAAGGGGCTAAAGTATTCTCCAAGCTTGATCTCCGTGGAGCCTATAATCTGTTTCGCATTCGAAGGAGACGAATGGAAAACGGCCTTCAATACTAAACTGGACATTATGAATATCTGGTGATGCCTTCGGTCTCTGTAATGCTCCAGCAGTCTTTCAGAATTGTTAATGACATTTTTCGAGACCTCTTAGTTATTTCAGTAGTAGTTTACTTGGATGACATCTTAATCTTCTCTCAAGATCTTTCTTCTCATCGTCACCATGTATGTCAAGTCTTATCCCGACTACGAGCCAACCAACTGTACGCTAAACTGGAAAAATGTCTCTTTGAATGCTCCCAAGTAACCTTTTCTGGCTATCTGGTTTCGCTCAAGGTTTCAAGATGGATCCACCAAAGTCTCAGCTATTGTCAATTGGACGCTTCCCATTGGCACTAAGGCTTCCCAACGATACCTTGGTTTCGCCAATTATTACAGACAATTTATTAAAGGGTTTTCTTCCATCATTGCTCCTATCTTAGCCCTTATCAGGAAAGGATGCAAACCCAGAATCTGGTCTCCAGCTGCCTTAGTAGCCTTCAAGAAATTAAAAGATTATTTTTCTTCAGCCCCAGTACTTCTGCACCCCGACCCCAGTCTACCATTCATCATCGAAGTTGACGCCTCTAATCTTGGAGCAGGTGCCGTCCTTTCCCAAAGGCAAATAGAGAATGGGAAACTCCACCCATGTGCATTCTTCTCTAAGAAATTTCTTCCCAATGAACTAAATTATGATATTGGGAATCATGAACTTCTAGCTATCAAACTCGCACTAGAAGAATGGCGACACTTGCTGGAAGGGACAGTACAGCCTATCACCATCCTCACCGATCACAAAAATCTTGAATACATCCAAAACCTTAGAGAGATTGAATTCTCGTCAAGCCCGTTGGCGCTGTTTTTTCTCTCGTTCAATTTCATCATTTCCTTTCATCCTGGTTCCAAGAATAAAAAGCAGACGCCCTCTCCAGGTCTTTCCTTGCAGACGATTCTACTGATAAAGATAAAGGCCCATCATTCCCTCCTCCAAGTCCTAGCCACTATTACCCCTCAACTTTGCCATCGGATTCTATCTGCTCAGGATTCTGCTTCTACTGCCTTACCCCCTAATAAGACCTTTGTTCCCCTCTCCCTTCGGAAAGAAATATTACAACTGACTCATGAGTCCAACAGGCCGGTCACCCTGGGGTTCATATGACTTTCAACCTTCTTAATCGGTCAGTATGTTGGCCCTCCATGAGACAGATGTCAAAAACTTTGTCGCCGCCTGTTCTGTTTTGTGCTACTGCCAAAACTTCCCATACTCTTCCTTGTGGACTACTCAACCTCTGCCGATTCCTTCCCTACCGTGGACCCACCTTTCTATGGACTTTATTTGGTGAACTCCCTGTTTCTAAGAAAAACAGTCATCTGGGTTACTGTAGACCGTTTTAGCAAAATGCTCATTTTGTTCCTCTTCCTAAATTGCCCTCCTCTGCAGAACTTGCTCAATTGTTCATTTCTCAATTTTCCGCCTGCATGGATTACCAATGAAATAGTGTCCGATCGAGAACCCATTCATCTCCAAATTTTGGCGGGCACTTTGCAAATTAACTTGGAATTAAACTCCATTTTCATCGGCTTATCATCCTCAGTCTAATGGCGCGCAGAACGCACCAACCAATGTCTGGAACAATTCCTTCGATGCTACATTTCCTATTCTCAAGACAATTGGACTGAGCTTCTGCCACGGGCGGAATTTGGCCCATAACAATGCCGTCCACTCTTCTACCGGAAAATCTCCTTTTTTTGTGTGTTTTTGGCTTAAACCCCAAAGGTTTCCACAGATTTTTTTTGTTCTTCAGGACCAGTTCCTGCAACTAACAGTCTAGTTGCAGAAATGTCAGCCATCTGCAGGCTACTAAAAACTGTCTTGAAAGTCTGCCCTGGTACAAAAGACTGCAGCTGATAGGCGTAGACGTAAACCTCCATTATATTCGGTAGGAGTAAATTTTGGTTATCATCAACTCCCATCAACTTACGTGTTCCTTCTCCTAAATGGGTCCTAAATTTATTGGCCCATTCCCTATATTAGAATTGGTGGGTCCTACGGCAGTACGACTTCTATGTGCCACCATCATGAGAATCCCTAATGTGTTCCATGTTTCTCTTATTAAGCCAGTGGTGCTGAATCGATTCTCTTCCCTCTTCAGTCACCTGACCCTATTATGATCAACGGTCAACAAGAATTTGAGGTGGAGAAAGTCTTGGATTCCAGATTCGTCAGAAGTTCTCTTCAATATTTGGTCCATTGGAAAGGATTTGGACCAGAGAAAGGTCCTGGGTTAAACAGTCTGATTTACATGCTCCCCAGTTAATCAAAACCTTTCATAGAAGATTTCCTGACAAACCTGCTTCAAGTGGTCCTGAGGCCCCCTGTGGAAGGGGGGTACTGTAAGGATCTTACCTGCCGCGCTCCCTCGCCGTTCCGGGACTGGTGACGTCGCCGGTGCCGACGTCGGCGTCGTGACATCACCACGTCCGGACGCCGATCGCGCGAAGATTCAAATAGGCACTCGCAAGGGTGCGAGTGCCTATTCGTAGTCCTGTCTACCGGACAGACTGTTTTGTCTGCCTAGTAGCATTTGCTACCTCGGTTCCAGCCTTTGCCTTGTTCTGCCTCCCTGTATCAGCCAGTTTATCAGCCATTGTTCCAGTTACCATCTCTTCAGCCAGTGTATCCCATTGTTCCAGTTACCATCTATCGCATGTGTTTCAATTTCTGGACTCCATTTCTGCTCGGTTATCCCCGGTCCGGCTCCTCCTGTTCCGCCTGCTCTGCCTAGAGAACCGTTCCCCCCAGAGGCCGCGAATACCCACCTCCTGTGCGGTATGAAGGGACCTCAAGCTTGTCGGGGATTCATAACCAATCCTTATACATTTTGAATTGCAACCCTCTCTTTTGCTTCGGACCGTGCCAAAGTCGGATATGTTATTTGCTCTATTGGGAGGCAATGCCTTGGCCGGGCATCCCCCCTGTAGGAGAAGATGACCCTGTGGTGAATGATATCTCCTTATTTCTGGAAACTTTCCGGAATTTTCGACGCTCCGCAGAACTATTGCAGCTTCCTCCGCTGATGCAATTGCGACAGGCTCCCGTTCGGTAGGGCAATACGCCATCGGGTTCCGGACTTTGCGGCCGAGTACTGCCTGGACAATGGCCCTGTTGCACCTTTTGGCAGGGCCTGTCGGATCGTATCAAGGACGACTTGGTGTCCCGGGAACTTCCCAAAATGTTAGAGGAAATGATTTCTGTGTGTATACGGGTGGATACTTCCCCCAAATTGTTCCTCGTCCCCAAGGACCGGACCTTTGACAGCTGCTCCGCCCTTGGAGGAACCCATGCAGATTGAGGGTACACACATTCGGCCGAAGAAAACTTAGGAGGAGGACTCATGGGCTCTGCCTGTACTGTGCGCCCCCAGGGGCACTCGTTAAAGGTTGCCCTTCCAGCCGGGAAACTGAAACCCTAGACCTTAAGAAGAGTCTCCTCTAGGTAAATTCAATCTCCTTCCACAAGAATTCTCTCAAGTCATTTCTGCCTGCTACCCTCATTTTTAAATCCCGAACCTTCTCTACCCAAGCCTTCCTAGACTCTGGAGCAGCCAGTAATTGTATTGATGCCACCTTTGCTTCTCTGTTAGGTATTCCACTATTTTCCTTGCCTCATCCCCTCCGAGTGCTGGCTATTGACGATCAACCGTTACCACAGAATTTATTTCCATGACCTCTGCAGAAATTCTTCTTCAATTGGCTGTCTTCATCGTGAATCACATTTCCTTCTTGGTCTACAAAGTCCCACGACCCCTCTCATTTTAGGACTCCCTTGGCTTCGTACTCATAACCCCATCATCAACTGGACTAAGAACGAACTTGTTTCTTGGAGTCCATCCTGTCTTTCTAGATGTCTTCCCCACCCCAAAATCCTTGTTCCTCTGTTTCCTGTGAAGATAAAAAATTTAATTTTACCTCTTCAGTATCTGAGATTTAAGATGTCTTCGACAAAAGTCTCTAGATTCTGCCGCCCCCCCGACCCTATGATTTCCCTCGATTTGTTGACCGGTACCTCTCCACCCCGAGGTTGCACCTATCCTCTATCTCCTGCTGAGACCACCGCTATGAAGATTCATCAAAGAAAACCTGTCTCTGGGCTCATCAGACCTTCCACTTCCCCTGCCGGTCGGGTTTTTTTGTGGAAAAGAAAGACGGAGGACTACATCCTGTGCATCGACTATCGTGGTCTCAATAAAATCACTACAAGAACCGCTATCCTCTACCCCTCATCTCGGAACTTTTTGACCAATTGAAAGGGGCTAAAGTATTCTCCAGCTTGATCTCCGTGGAGCCTATAATCTGGTTCGCATTCAGAAGGAGACGAATGGAAAACGGCCTTCAATACAAGAACTGGACATTATGAATATCTGTGATGCCCTTCGGTCTCTGTATGCTCCAGCAGTCTTTCAAGATTTGTTAATGACATTTTCGAGACCTCTTAGGTATTTCAGTAGTAGTTTACTGGTACATCTTAATCTTCTCTCAGATCTTTTCTTCTCATCGTCACCAGTATGTCAAGTCTTATCCCGACTACGAGCCAACCAACTGTACGCTAAACTGAAAAAATGTCTCTTTTGACTCCCAAGTACCTTTTCTGGGCTATCTGGTTTCGCTCAAGTTCAAGATGGTATCCAACAAGTCTCAGCTATTGTCAATTGGAACCTCTCCATTGGCACTAAGGCTATCCAACGATACCTTGGTTTCGCCAATTATTACAGACAATTTATTAAAGGGTTTTCTCTCCACGCATTGCTCTATCTTAGCCCTTATCAGGAAAGGATGCACAACCCAGAATCTGGTCTCCAGCTGCCCTTAGTAGCCTTCAAGAATTAAAGATTATTTTTCTTCAGCCCAGTACTTCTGCACCCCGACCCCAGTCTACCATTCATCATCGAAGTTGACGCTCTCTAATCTTGGAGCAGGTGCCGTCCTTTCCCAAAGGCAATAGAGAATGGGAAACCTCCACCATGTGCATTCTTCTCTAAGAATTTTCTCCCAATGAACTAAATTGATTGGGAGATCATGAAACTTCTAGCTATCAAACTCGCACTAGAAGAATGGCGACACCTTGCTGGAAGGGACAGTACAGCCTTCACCATCCTCACCGTCACAAAATCTTGAATACATCCAAAACTTAAGAGATTGAATTCTCGTCAAGCCCGTTGGGCGCTGTTTTTCTCGTTTCAATTTCATCATTTCCTTTCATCCTGGTTCAAGAATAAAAAAAGCAGACGCCCTCTCCAGGTCTTTCCTTGCAGACGATTTCTACTGATAAAGATAAGGCCCATCATTCCCTCCTCCAAGATCCTAGCCACTATTACCCCTCAACTTGCCACGGATTCTTCTGCTCAGGATTCTGCTCTACTGCCTTACCCCCTAATAAGACCTTTGTTCCCCCTCCCTTCGGAAAGAATATTACAACTGACTCATGAGTCCAAAACAGGCCGTCACCCTGGGGTTCATATGACTTTCAACCTTCTTAATCGGTCAGTATGGGGCCCTCATGAGAACAGATGTCAAAAACTTTGTCGCCGGCCTTTTCTTTTTGTGCTACTGCCAAAACTTCCCATACTCTTCCTTTGTGACTACTCCAACCTCTGCCGATTCCTTCCCTACGTGGACCCACCTTTCTATGACTTTATTTGTGAACTCCTGTTTCTAAGAAAAATACAGTCATCTGGTTACTGTAGACGTTTTAGCAAATGGCTCATTTGTTCCTCTTCTAAATGCCCTCCTCTGCAGAACTTGCTCAATTGTCATTTCTCATATTTCCGCCTGCATGGATTACCATGGAATAGTGTCCGATCGAGGAACCCAATTCATCTCCAAATTTTTGGCGGGCACTTTGCAAATACTTGGACATAAAACCCAATTTCATCGGCTTATCATCATCAGTCTAATGGAGCCGCACGAACGCACCACCAATGTCTGAACAATTCCTTCGATGCTACATTTCTATTCCAGACAATTGGACTAGCTTCTGCCACGGGCGGAATTTGCCCATAACATGCCGTCCACTCTTCTACGCGAAAATCTCCTTTTTTTGTGTTTTTTGGCTTAAACCCCCAAAGGGTTTCCACAGGATTTTTTTTGTTCTTCAGGACCAGTTCCTGCAACTAACAGCCTAGTTGCAGAAATGTCAGCCATCTGGCAGGCTACTAAAAACTGTCTTGAGAAGTCTGGCCCGGGGTACAAAAGACTGCAGCTGATAGGCGATAGACGTTAAACCTCCATTATATCGGTGGAAATAAAGTTTGGTTATCATCAACTCACATCAACTTACGGTTCCTTCCCCATGTGGGTCCAATTTTATTGGCCGTCCCTATATTAGAATTGGTGGGTCCTACGGCAGTACGATTACTTCTATGCCCACCATCATGAAATCCCTAATGTGTTCCATGTTCTCTTATAGCCAGTGGTGCTGAATCGATTCTCTTCCCCTCTTCGTCACCTGAACCCTATATGATCAACGGTCAACAAGAATTTGAGGTGGAAAAGTCGTGATTCCAATTCGTCAGAAGTTCTCTTCACTATTTGGTCCATTGGAAAGGATTTGGACAGAGAAAGGTCCTGGTTAAACATCTGATTTTACACTGCCCAGTTAATCAAAACCTTTCATAGAAGATTTCTGACAAACCTGCTTCAAGTGGTCCTGAGCCCCCTGTGGAAGGGGGGGTACTGTAGGATCTTACCTTCCGCGCTCCCTCGCCGTTCCGGAACTGGTGACGTCGCCGGTGCCGGACGTCGGCGTCGTGACATCACCACTCCGGACGCCGATCGGCGCGAAGATTCAAATAGGCACTCGCCGAGGGTGCGAGTTGCCTATTCGTAGTCCTTGCTACCGGACAGACTTTTTTCTGCCTAGTAGCATTTGCTACCTTCGTTCTTGCCTGTCTCCCCGGATGCCGTTTTCAGCCTTGTTCCTGCTCCCTCTATCAGCCATTTTCAGCCATTGTTTCCAGTTTACCATCTCTTCACCATGTATCGCCATGTTTCCAGTATCCATCTATCTTCAGCCAGTGTGCATTTGCCCGTTTATTCGCCATTGTTCCAGTGTTACCATCTCTTCAGCCATTGTTCAGTTCTCATCTCTTTCAGCCAGTGTTTTCCAGCCATGTTCCAGTTACCATCCTCTTCAGCCATTGTTCCAGCATCTGTCTCCAGTACCATCTCGTTCAGAAGCCACTTGTTTCCAGCCATGTTTCCATTTACACTATACCGCCTTGTTTCCAGCCATTGTTCCCGTTACCATCTCTTCAGCCATGTTTCCAGCCTTGTTCCGTTCATCTCTTCACCAGTGTTCTTCCAGCCTTGTTCCAGTTCCACCCATCTGCAGCATTGTTTTCCAGCCATTGTTCCATAACCATCTCTTCAGCCAGTGTATCATCCATTGTTCCCGTTACCATCTCTCTCGCCGTGTGTTTCCAGCCGTTGTTTTTCCAGTTCCCATCTATCCACCATTTTTCCAGCCGTTGTTCCAGTTCCCATCTCTTCAGCCATTGTTCCAGCCGTTGTTCCAGGTTACCATCTCTTCACCAGTTTTCCAGCCATTGTTCCAGTCCACCTCTTCAGCCATTGGTTTCCAGCATTGTTCCAGTGTACCACCTCTTCAGCCATTGTTGTCCAGCCATTGTGTCCATTACGCACCTCTTCACAGCATTGTTTTCCAGCCATGTTTCCAGTTTTACCATCTGCTTCAGCCCTTGTTTCCATCCTTGTTCCAGTTACCATCTATCCAGCCATTGTTTTCCAGCCATTGTTCCCAGTTCCATCCTCTTCAGCCATTGTTTTCCAGCCATTTTCCCGTTTACCATCTCTTTCGCCATTGTTTCCAGCCATTGTTGCAGTTACCATCTCTCAGCCAATTGTTTTCGCAGCCGTTGTTCCAGTTTACCATCCTTATCGCGCATTTTTCCAGCCGTTGTTTCCAGTTACCATCTCTTCAGCCTTTGTTCCAGTACCATCTCTTCAGCCAGTGTATCACCATTGTTCCAGTTCCCATTCCTTCAGCCATTGTTTCCAGCCATTGTTTCTCAGTTTACCACTCTCTTAGCCAGTGTTTCCACCATTGTTCAGTTACCACCTCTTCAGTCACAGTGTTTTCCAGCCAATGTTTCCAGTTACCATCTCTTTAGCCGTGTTTCCAGTCCATTGTCCAGTTCACCAATCTCTCTTCCATTGCTCATTACTTTCAGCATTTCCGAGCCATTGGGTTTCCCGTTACCATCTCTTCAGCCCTTGTTTCCATCCATTGTTCCATTACCATATCTTCAGCCCTTGTTTCCAGCCATTGTTCCAGTTACCATCTACTCAGCCATTTGTTTTCCAGCTATTGTTCCAGTTTACCATCTCTTCAGCCATGTTTACCATTCATACCATTCCGAGTGTCACCCTTGGTCAAGTTTCCATCTCTTCAGCCATTGTTTCCAGCCATTGTTCCAGTTACCCATCTCTTTGCCATTGTTCCAGCCATTGTTCAGTTACCACCCTATCAGGCCAGTGTTTCCATCCATTGTTCCAGTTTACCATCTCTTTACGTCAGTGTTCAGCACCAGTGTTCCAGTTTACCATCTCTTCATCCATTGTTTCCCAGCCATTGTTTCCGTTACCATTCTCTCTTCAGCCATTGTTTCCAGGGCATTGTCCAGTTTACCATCTCTTCAGCCAATTGTTTCCAGCCATTGTTCCAGTACCCATCTCTTCAAGCCATTGTTTCCAGCCATTGTTCAGTTACCATCCATCTTGCAGCCATGTTTTCCACCGTTGTTCCAGTTTACCATCACACCGCCACCACCAATACTTTGATAGAAAGATGTACAATGATAATTGTACGTAGATGTACCATCCATATTGTTCAACTTTTAATTCATTTGGCAATTATTGTCTAATGTCGTCTATTGTGAGGTTACATTACATTTACATTTAATAGGAACTTCAGAAAATACTATCAGTTAACTGATCGATCATCATTAATTCCAGTATTAATGGAATTAATGATAGTAGTTTGCAAAGTGGCTTAATAACTTAATACAAATTAAGATATTAATTTATGGCATTGCCACAAAATGGCATTATAGTGGAGCAGTACAATGCTGTGGGTCATAGTCATAAAAATACCCACATTTGCAAATTATTGCAGTTCATCTACAACACCTGTTTATAAAGATTACTGGTGGGAGCTAAAAATATAGAACGTTTTCCATAAAACGTTAGGCCTACAAGGCATTGATTAATTAGTTGACAAATGGCTCAATTAGATTTGAGGGGTAAAATGGTTTTGACATCTGATAGGAACTGGAAAGTTCATAGTCTCCATTCATTACAGGTATATTAATGCATTGGTGCTGGAACATGTCTAATCTAAGTAATTAGCCAAGAATCCATGTCCTGGATTTAGACATTTCTCAAAGGCAAAGTTTTTAATGAGTTTTCATTCTCTTACTTACTTCTCTGTGTCTGTTTTGAAGTTGCCCTTGAGAACACAGATTGTTAAATCCTTTAGACTGTGGCTTGGTTTCCTAAAGGAAATGTCTAATTCTTCTCGTTTTTATAAATCATTGTTTAGTTTTCCTCTTTCTGACAAACCACATTCACCATACAAAATCTTGCAATGGTATCTTTTAAAGTTATGACTAGAGATGTAATGTGGGTTCGATTATAACCGAGTTTCGAATCGATTCTGAAGTCCCGACGAAACTTTTGGAACTCCCGAATTTCACGAATTTTTTTCGAAAATCGAAAGTAGCTAATTATCCTAAATCGAAAGTAGATAATTATCGAAAATCGAAAGAAGATAATTATCGAAAATCGTAAGTAGATAATTATCGTAAACCGAAAGTAGACGATTTCCGAAAATCGAAAGTAGATGATTTTTGAAAATCGAAAGTAGACGAATTTCGAAAATTGAACTTTCGAACTTTAGAAATTTCCGAAAATTTCGAAAATTCGAAAATGAAACGAAACTCAACAGTTTAGAACATCTTTAGTTATGACACCTTTAGGCAGAACTTATCCACCAGGCTACTGATCGTTGGTTAGTGACCCTTAAGGTTCGTACACACGTGCGATTGCTGGTACCGACCCGCGATGCGCGTTTCAGCTGATAATCAGCCCGTGTATGGGCACTTTATTGGCCAAAACGGCCCCTCGTTCGGAGATCCGCCCGGCGGATCGGGCAACGATCTCTAAATGAACGGCCGCTTTGGCCGATAAAGTGCCCATAGACGGGCCGATTATCGTCTGAAATGGCTATTCGTACACATCGTGCGCATTTGTATGAACCTTTAGACACGTTTAATGGAAACAGTGCCCCTATAGGCCTGGAATTTATTTTGTGATTGTCTTACTAGAACCGCTGTTCTGCATTTCGAGTTGGAGTAAGACGTTACAATACAAGACACCTTGTTACATCGCATTTCATTTTTATTTAACATTAGACATCTCCACCCCCTCCTTTAACCTTTTGTGACAAATGATAGAGAGTAAGAAAGAAATGTGCAATAGGTGAACATTATCACTAACAGAATGTACACGTCTATGAATCACACTCAGCGAGCATTATGTCTCTGTCAACTTCCAGATAGACAACAGTTGATTTTGCTCCGGTGGGGAGTAACTGAGCTGTCATGTTCTATTTGTTTCTAAAAAGCCATAGTTACGGGAGCCAGCGGGCTGTTCGCCCACACTATAGTGAATGGTGCACTCTCTAAAGAACTGCAATCGGAAACGTGTAAAGAAATGTAGACCTTAAACTACCACGTTAAGTAATACTAGACACATTTTCTGTTTCCATGTATGTTATAGCGTGTCGATAACATTTTCTATTACCTAATGGACTTCACAATTGTAGATATTGTCAGGGTTATTCAATAAAAGTTCTTATCGTTAAAAAATTAATATCCACAAGCAGAATCTGAAAATATCCGCCTAAAATGAAGGTAGGAATAGTATTAGGAGCCAGAACGCTACTCGGATGAACAGATGAACAGATAGGGGAGAACCCCTATAGTTTATTCAGAAACAAAGCAATCCAGAGTATCCAACCTTCCCCTGTGGGGTTCTCCCTTTTATCTCCTGTTAATCCGATTAGCGTTCTGGTTCCTCTGTTTGTTCTGCAGTGAACTTACTGTAAATAGCTCAGGGACCAGGGAAATGCCCAAAATCTTAAATAAAATAAAAAATGTCCAGTAAGGGAAACTTCATGCGATTCCTGCTTTGGCATTCCACGAAGTTTTTCGCTAAGATTTTAAATTGAAATATTCACAAACAATCGTGAAGTCCGAGTGTGAAATCTGCTGGGTTTGGGTCCATCTCTAATCTAGAACTGATCTCTGTTCTTCAATTAAGGGAAAGTTCCCAAAAACAATTACAATAGTATATATAAAACTATATATAACTAATGTGCGTGAAATTCATTAAAAAAATGCACAGTCCAAAGAGTCCTAATGTTCAAGATAAACTTCAAACAAGTACAACTGAACTATCCACACTATCCACCTCTCGGGACACCAAGGAATGACAGAGAGAGGAAACCATCTTCCACTACCCAACACCACATAATATTCAGGCATCTTACGGATAAAGAATCAACCAGTCATTCTGAAGAAGAGGATTAGAATCTAGATGGCTCTATCAAAACAAGGTAGGATGTTCACTGGCATTCCCCAGCATTCACACTGCTGTCCATGGGGTCCTCTTGCTTTGAGTTCCGACTATGAGTCCAATTCCTGGACCTGTAGATCTGTCCAGTGCCAGGATTCGAGAATTAGCAGCTTGTATGTTATTGAGGATTTATATAGTTGGTTTTAGATGCTACTCCACTTTATATGTATGGAGCAGAAGTTAACATTCCTGATTTTATTTATGGGCTCCGTGTGATCCCTTGATCGTTAATTGTTATTGCAGCGTGAGGAACCCACTCTGGGCAACAGTTTACTACTACACATCTTTTGATCCCCATTCTTGCTTCTGTTCAATCAACCACCTTCCCACATTGACCAGTCCATCAAACAAAAGGTGATCAAACCCATCCTACAGTAGGCCACCCATCTTGTGCAGGATTCAAGCTGATCTAACAACTGCACGAAGGTTTGCTGTTTACTCAACCTGGCTCACGTTGCTGGTGATTACCCGCAGCAAACCTCCGTCCAACAAAGGTATTTTAAAATTCCTTTATCTCTCTTCTTGTGCCTCAGATGCTTTGCCGTTAAAATGGTTTTTGCCAAAGGATTAGCGGCAGATATTGAATAGGGATTTTGTCAATAAACAACAAAAACAGGTGTTAAATAAAAGACGCAATCAGATCTCAACTCGGCATTATTGCCAGCACGGTGGCTCAGTGGTTAGTAGGCAGCATCATGGCTCAGTGGTTAGTCCTGAGTTCAAATCCACCCTTGGACAATACTGTTCTCTCTGTGCTGGCACTCCGCTTTCCCCCACAATCATAAAGACATACTGATAGGTTGTATGTGTCAAATAAATGTGCTTTAAGCTCTTCGGGGCTTAAAGCACATTTTGATTATATATACCATATATACTCGAGTATAAACCGAGTGGGATATTATATAATTTTGAGAATTACTAGTATTAATACATATACTGTAGTTCTGGTTGGTAAAGGGATACTATATAATATTGAGAATTACTGGTAAACCTGCTTCAAGTGGTCCTGAGGCCCCCTGTGGAAGGGGGGGTACTGTAAGGATCTTACCTGCCGCGCTCCCTCGCCGTTCCGGGACTGGTGACGTCGCCGGTGCCGGACGTCGGCGTCGTGACATCACCACGTCCGGACGCCGATCGGCGCGAAGATTCAAATAGGCACTCGCAGAGGGTGCGAGTGCCTATTCGTAGTCCTTGCTACCGGACAGACTGTTTGTCTGCCTAGTAGCATTTCCTACCTTCGGTTCCAGCCTTTGCCTTGTTCTGCCTCCCTGTATCAGCCAGTTTATCAGCCATTGTTCCAGTTACCATCTCTTCAGCCAGTGTATCAGCCATTGTTCCAGTTACCATCTATCCAGCCATTGTTTCCAGCCGTTGTTCCAGTTACCATCTATCCAGCCATTGTTTCCAGCCATTTTTCCAGTTACCATCTCTTCAGCCATTATTTCCAGCCGTTGTTCCAGTTACCATCTCTTCAGCCATTGTTTCCAGCCATTGTTCCAGTTACCATCTCTTCAGCCAGTGTATCAGCCATTGTTCCAGTTACCATCTATCCAGCCATTGTTTCCAGCCATTGTTCCAGTTACCATCTATCCAGCCATTGTTTCCAGCCTACTGACAGCCCTCCTCCTAAAAGGTACAGTGAACTTCGTCCCTCCGGGACTCAATTCCTTACAGTACGAATAGGCCATGGAAGTACCTGAGGAAGCTGCAGCCAGTTTAGGCAAGACACTTCAGACTATTTCCCTCCGCATGGACGCCCTTGAGCATCAGCAGAATCAATTAGCTCAATTTCTGGACTCCATTTCTGCTCGGTTATCCCCGGGTCCGGCTCCTCCTGTTCCGCCTGCTCTGCCTAGAGAACCCGTTCCCCCCAGAGAGCCGCGAATACCACCTCCTGTGCGGTATGAAGGGGACGCTCAAGCTTGTCGGGGATTCATTAACCAATGCCTTATACATTTTGAATTGCAACCCTCTCATTTTGCTTCGGACCGTGCCAAAGTCGGTTATGTTATTGCTCTATTGGGAGGCAATGCCTTGGCCTGGGCATCCCCCCTGTAGGAGAAGAATGACCCTGTGGTGAATGATATCTCCTTATTTCTGGAAACTTTCCGGAAGATTTTCGACGCTCCAGGCAGAACTATTGCAGCTTCCTCCCGGCTGATGCAATTGCGACAAGGCTCCCGTTCGGTAGGGCAATACGCCATCGGGTTCCGGACTTTGGCGGCCGAGACTGCCTGGAACAATGAGGCCCTGTTAGCAGCCTTTTGGCAGGGCCTGTCGGATCGTATCAAGGACGACTTGGTGTCCCGGGAACTTCCCAAAATGTTAGAGGAAATGATTTCTGTGTGTATACGGGTGGATACTTCCCCCCAAATTTGTTCCTCGTCCCCAAGGGACCGGACCTTTGACAGCTGCTCCGCCCTTGGAGGAACCCATGCAGATTGAGGGTACACACATTTCGGCCGAAGAAAAACTTAGGAGGAGGACTCATGGGCTCTGCCTGTACTGTGCCGCCCAGGGGCACTTCGTTAAAGGTTGCCCTTCCAAGCCGGGAAACTGAAAACCCTAGACCTGAATAAGGAGTCTCCTCTAGGTAAATTCAAATCTCCTTTCCACAAGAATTCTCTCAAGTCATTTCTGCCTGCTACCCTCATTTTTAAATCCCGAACCTTCTCTACCCAAGCCTTCCTAGACTCTGGAGCAGCCAGTAATTGTATTGATGCCACCTTTGCTTCTCTGTTAGGTATTCCACTATTTTCCTTGCCTCATCCCCTCCGAGTGCTGGCTATTGACGATCAACCGTTATCCACAGAATTTATTTCCATGACCTCTGCAGAAATTCTTCTTCAAATTGGCTGTCTTCATCGTGAATCAATTTCCTTCTTGGTCATACAAAGTCCCACGACCCCTCTCATTTTAGGACTCCCTTGGCTTCGACTTCATAACCCCATCATCAACTGGACTAAGAACGAACTTGTTTCTTGGAGTCCATCCTGTCTTTCTAGATGTCTTTCCCACCCCAAAATCTCTTGTTCCTCTGTTTCCTGTGAAGATAAAAAATTTAAATTTTTACCTCTTCAGTATCTGGACTTTAAAGATGTCTTCGACAAAAAGTCTTCTAAGATTCTGCCTCCCCACCGACCCTATGATTGTCCCATCGATTTGTTGACCGGTACCTCTCCACCCCGAGGTTGCACCTATCCTCTATCTCCTGCTGAGACCACCGCTATGGAAGATTACATCAAAGAAAACCTGTCTCTGGGCTTCATCAGACCTTCCACTTCCCCTGCCGGTGCGGGGGTTTTTTTGTGGAAAAGAAAGACGGAGGACTACATCCGTGCATCGACTATCGTGGTCTCAATAAAATCACTATCAAGAACCGCTATCCTCTACCCCTCATCTCGGAACTTTTTGACCAATTGAAAGGGGCTAAAGTATTCTCCAAGCTTGATCTCCGTGGAGCCTATAATCTGGTTCGCATTCGAGAAGGAGACGAATGGAAAACGGCCTTCAATACTAGAACTGGACATTATGAATATCTGGTGATGCCCTTCGGTCTCTGTAATGCTCCAGCAGTCTTTCAAGAATTTGTTAATGACATTTTTCGAGACCTCTTAGGTATTTCAGTAGTAGTTTACTTGGATGACATCTTAATCTTCTCTCAAGATCTTTCTTCTCATCGTCACCATGTATGTCAAGTCTTATCCCGACTACGAGCCAACCAACTGTACGCTAAACTGGAAAAATGTCTCTTTGAATGCTCCCAAGTACCTTTTCTGGGTTATCTGGTTTCAGCTCAAGGCTTCAAGATGGATCCAACCAAAGTCTCAGCTATTGTCAATTGGACGCTTCCCATGGGCACTAAGGCTATCCAACGATTCCTTGGTTTTGCCAATTATTACAGACAATTTATTAAAGGGTTTTCTTCCATCATTGCTCCTATCTTGGCCCTTATCAGGAAAGGAGGCAAACCCAGAATCTGGTCTCCAGCCGCCTTAGTAGCCTTCAAGAAATTAAAAGATGCTTTTTCTTCTGCCCCAGTACTTCTGCACCCCGACCCCAGTCTACCATTCATCATCGAAGTTGACGCCTCTAATCTTGGAGCAGGTGCCGTCCTTTCCCAAAGGCAAATAGAGAATGGGAAACTCCACCCATGTGCATTCTTCTCTAAGAAATTTCTTCCCAATGAGCTAAATTATGATATTGGGAATCGTGAACTTCTAGCTATCAAACTCGCACTAGAAGAATGGCGACACTTGCTGGAAGGGGCAGTACAGCCTATCACCATCCTCACCGATCACAAGAATCTGGAATATATCCAAAACCTTAAGAGATTGAATCCTCGTCAAGCCCGTTGGGCGCTGTTTTTCTCTCGTTTCAATTTCATAATTTCCTTTCATCCCGGTTCCAAGAATAAAAAAGCAGACGCCCTCTCCAGGTCTTTCCTTGCAGACGATTCTACTGATAAAGATAAAGGCCCCATCATTCCCTCCTCCAAGATCCTAGCCACTATTACCCCTCAACTTTGCCATCGGATTCTATCTGCTCAGGAGTCTGCTTCTACTGCCTTACCCCCCAATAAGACCTTTGTTCCCACTCCCTTCGTAAAGAAATATTACAACTGACTCATGAGTCCAAACAGGCCGGTCACCCTGGGGTTCATAAGACTTTCAATCTTCTTAATCGGTTAGTATGGTGGCCCTCCATGAGGACAGATGTCAAAAACTTTGTCGCCGCCTGTTCTGTCTGTGCTACTTCCAAAACTTCCCATACTCTTCCTTGTGGACTACTCCAACCTCTGCCGATTCCTTCCCTACCGTGGACCCACCTTTCTATGGACTTTATTTGTGAACTTCCTGTTTCTAAGAAAAATACAGTCATCTGGGTTACTGTAGACCGTTTTAGCAAAATGGCTCATTTTGTTCCTCTTCCTAAATTGCCCTCCTCTGCGGAACTTGCTCAATTGTTCATTTCTCATATTTTCCGCCTGCATGGATTACCTATGGAAATAGTGTCCGATCGAGGAACCCAATTCATCTCGAAATTCTGGCGGGCACTTTGCAAATTACTTGGAATTAAACTCCAATTTTCATCGGCTTATCATCCTCAGTCTAATGGAGCTGCAGAACGCACCAACCAATGTCTGGAACAATTCCTTCGATGCTACATTTCTTATTCTCAAGACAATTGGACTGAGCTTCTGCCATGGGCGGAATTTGCCCATAACAATGCCGTCCACTCTTCTACTGGAAAATCTCCTTTTTTTTGTGTTTTTGGCTTAAACCCCAAAGGGTTTCCACAGGATTTTTTTTGTTCTTCAGGACCAGTTCCTGCAACTAACAGTCTAGTTGCAGAAATGTCAGCCATCTGGCAGGCTACTAAAAACTGTCTTGAGAAGTCTGCCCTGGTACAAAAGACTGCAGCTGATAGGCGTAGACGTAAACCTCCATTATATTCGGTAGGAGATAAAGTTTGGTTATCATCAACTCACATCAACTTACGTGTTCCTTCTCCTAAATTGGGTCCTAAATTTATTGGCCCATTCCCTATATTAGAATTGGTGGGTCCTACGGCAGTACGACTTCTATTGCCCACCATCATGAGAATCCCTAATGTTTTCCATGTTTCTCTTATTAAGCCAGTGGTGCTGAATCGATTCTCTTCCCCTCTTCAGTCACCTGACCCTATTATGATCAACGGTCAACAAGAATTTGAGGTGGAGAAAGTCTTGGATTCCAGATTCGTCAGAAGTTCTCTTCAATATTTGGTCCATTGGAAAGGATTTGGACCAGAAGAAAGGTCCTGGGTTAAACAGTCTGATTTACATGCTCCCCAGTTAATCAAAACCTTTCATAGAAGATTTCCTGACAAACCTGCTTCAAGTGGTCCTGAGGCCCCCTGTGGAAGGGGGGGTACTGTAAGGATCTTACCTGCCGCGCTCCCTCGCCGTTCCGGGACTGGTGACGTCGCCGGTGCCGGACGTCGGCGTCGTGACGTCACCACGTCCGGACGCCGATCGGCGCGAAGATTCAAATAGGCACTCGCAGAGGGTGCGAGTGCCTATTCGTAGTCCTTGCTACCGGACAGACTGTTTGTCTGCCTAGTAGCATTTCCTACCTTCGGTTCCAGCCTTTGCCTTGTTCTGCCTCCCTGTATCAGCCAGTGTATCAGCCATTGTTCCAGTTACCATCTCTTCAGCCAGTGTATCAGCCATTGTTCCAGTTACCATCTATCCAGCCATTGTTTCCAGCCGTTGTTCCAGTTACCATCTATCCAGCCATTGTTTCCAGCCATTTTTCCAGTTACCATCTCTTCAGCCATTATTTCCAGCCGTTGTTCCAGTTACCATCTCTTCAGCCATTGTTTCCAGCCATTGTTCCAGTTACCATCTCTTCAGCCAGTGTATCAGCCATTGTTCCAGTTACCATCTATCCAGCCATTGTTTCCAGCCATTGTTCCAGTTACCATCTATCCAGCCATTGTTTCCAGCCTACTGACAGCCCTCCTCCTAAAAGGTACAGTGAACTTCGTCCCTCCGGGACTTAATTCCTTACAGTACGAATAGGCCATGGAAGTACCTGAGGAAGCTGCAGCCAGTTTAGGCAAGACACTTCAGACTATTTCCCTCCGCATGGACGCCCTTGAGCATCAGCAGAATCAATTAGCTCAATTTCTGGACTCCATTTCTGCTCGGTTATCCCCGGGTCCGGCTCCTCCTGTTCCGCCTGCTCTGCCTAGAGAACCCGTTCCCCCCAGAGAGCCGTCTATGTTGACTACATCTTGTAAGGAATTGAGTCCCAGAGGACGAAGTTCACTATATACCTTTTAGAGAGGAGGCTGTCAGTAGGCTGGAAACAATGGCTGGATAGATGGTAACTAGAACAATGGCTGGAAACAATAGCTGGATAGATGGTAACTGGAACAATGGCTGGAAACAATGGCTGAAGAGATGGTAACTGGAACAACGGCTGGAAACAATGGCTGAAGAGATGGTAACTGGAACAATGGCTGGAAACAATGGCTGAAGAGATGGTAACTGGAACAATGGCTGGAAACAATGGCTGAAGAGATGGTAACTGGAACATGGCTGGAACAATGGCTGAAGATGGTAACGTGGAACAATGGCTGGAACCACTGGCTAAAGAGATGGTAACTGGAACATGGCTAAACACTGGCTGAAGAGGTGGTAACTGGACACAATGGCTGGAAACACTGGCTAAAGAGATGGTAACTGGAACAATGGCTGGAAACAATGGCTGAAGAGATGGGAACTGGAATGAGTCCCGGAGGGACGAAGTTCACTATACCTTTTAGGAGGAGGGCTGTCAGTAGGCGGAACATGGCTGGATAGATGGTAACTAGAACAACGGCTGGAAACAATAGCTGATAGATGGTAATTGGAAATCGCTGGAAACAATGGCTGAAGAGATGGTAACTTGGAACAACGTGCTGGAAACAATGGCTGAAAGATGTACTGGAACATGGCCTGGAAACAATGGCTGAGAGATGGTAACTGAACATGGCTGGAAACAATGGCTGAAGAGATGGTAACTGGAACAATGGCTGGAAACAATGGCTGAAGAGATGGTAACTGGAACAATGGCTGGAAACAATGGCTGAGAGATGGTAACTGGAACATGGCTGGAACACTGGCTAAAGAGATGGTAACTGGAACAATGGCTGAAAAACACTGGCTGAAGAGGTGGTAACTGGAACAATGGCTGGAAACACTGGCTAAAGAGATGGTAACTGGAACAATGGCTGGAAACAATGGCTGAAGAGATGGGAACTGGAACAATGGTTGATACACTGGCTGAAGAGATGGTAACTGGAACAATGGCTGGAAACAATGGCTGAAGAGATGGTAACGGAAAATGGCTGAAACAATGGCTGGATAGATGGTAACTGGAACAATGGCTGGAAACAATGGCTGAAGAGATGGTAACTGGAACAATGGCTGGAAACAATGGCTGAAGAGATGGTAACTGGAACAATGGCTGGAAACAATGGCTGAAGAGATGGTAACTGGAACAATGGCGGAAACACTGGCTAAAGAGATGGTAACTGGAACAATGGCTGGAAACACTGGCTGAAGAGGTGGTAACTGGAACAATGGCTGGAAACACTGGCTAAAAAGATGGTAACTGGAACAATGGCTGGAAACATGGGAAAGATGGGAACTGGAACAATGGTTGATACACTGGCTGAAGAGATGGTAACTGGAACAATGGCTGAAGAGATGGTAACTGGAACAACGGCTGGAAACAATGGCTGGATAGATGGTAACTGGAACAACGGCTGGAAACAATGGCTGAAGAGATGGTAAACTGGAACATGGCTGGAAACATGGCTGAAGAGATAGTAACTGGAACAATGGCTGGAACAATGGCTGAAGAATGGTAACTGGAAACAATGCTGGAAACATGGCTGAAGAGATGGTAACTGGAACAATGGCTGGAAACAATGGCTGAAGAGATGGTAACTGGAACAATGGCTGGAAACAATGGCTGAAGAGATGGTAACTGGAACAATGGCTGGAAACACTGGCTAAAGAGATGGTAACTGGAACAATGGCTGGAAACACTGGCTGAAGAGTGGTACTGAACAATGGCTGGAAACAGGCTAAGGACTGGAACATGGCTGAAACATGGCTGAAGAGATGGAACTGAATTGAGTCCCGGAGGGACGAAGTTCACTATATCCTTTTAGGGGAGGCTTCAGTAGGCTGGAAACAATGGCTGGATAGATGGTAACTAGAACAACGGCTGGAAACAATAGCTGGATAGATGGTAACTGGAACAATGGCTGGAAACAATGGCTGAAGAGATGGTAACTGGAACAACGGCTGGAAACAATGGCTGAAGAGATGGTAACTGGAACAATGGCTGGAAACAATGGCTGAGAGATGGTAACTGGAACAATGGCTGGAAACAATGGCTGAAAGATGGTAACTGGAACAATGGCTGGAAACAATGGCTGAAGAGATGGTAACGAACAATGGCTGGAAACTGGCTAAGAGATGGTAACTGGAACAATGGCTGGAAACACTGCTAAAAGATGGTAACTGGAACATGGCTGGAACACTGGCTAAGAGATGGTAACTGGAAAAACATGGCTGTAAACAATGGCTGAAGGTAGATGGGAACTGGAATTGAGTCCGGAGGGACGAAGTTCACTAATCCTTTTAAGAGGGCTGTCTAGGCTGGAAACAATGGCTGATAGATGGTAACTAGAACAACAAGGCTGAACAATACTGGATAGATGGTAATTGGAACAATCGCTGGAAACAATGGCTGAAGAGATGGTAACTGGAACAAAGGACGGCTGGAAACAATGGCTGAAGAGATGGTACTGGAACAATGGCTGGAAACAATGGCTGAAGAGATGGTAACTGGAACAATGGCTGGAAACAATGGCTGAAGATGTACTGGAACAATGCTGAATGGCTGAAGAATGGTAACTGGAACAATGGCTGAAACATGGCTGAAGAGATGGTAACTGGAACAATGGCTGGAAACCTGGCTAAAGAGATGGTACTGGAACAATGGCTGAAAACACTGGCCAAAGAGGTGGTAACTGAACAATGGCTGGAAACACTGGCTAAAGAGATGGTAACTGGAACAATGGCTGGAAACAATGGCTGAAGAGATGGGAACTGGAACAATGGTTGATACACTGGCTGAAGAGATGGTAACTGGAACAATGGCTGGAAACAATGGCTGAAGAGATGGTAACTGGAAAAATGGCTGGAAACAATGGCTGGATAGATGGTAACTGGAACAATGGCTGGAAACAATGGCTGAAGAGATGGTAACTGGAACAATGGCTGGAAACAATGGCTGAAGAGATGGTAACTGAACTGGCTGAAACAATGGCTGAAGAGGTACTGGAACAATGGCTGAAACACTGGCTAAAGAGATGGTAACTGGAACAATGGCTGGAAACACTGGCTGAAGAGGTGGTAACTGGAACAATGGCTGGAAACACTGGCTAAAAAGATGGTAACTGAACACTGGCTGGAACAATGGCTGAGAGATGGGAACTGGAACAATGGTTGATACACTGGCTGAGAGCTGGTAATGGAAAATGGCTGAAAATGTAACTGGAACAACGCTGGAACAATGCTGATAGATGGTAACTGGAACAACGGCTGGAAACATGGCTGAAGAGTATGTATATGAACATGGCTGGAAACAATGGCTGAGAGATGTAACTGGAACAATGGCTGGAAACAATGGCTGAAGAGATGGTACTGGAACAATGGCTGGAAACAATGGCTGAGAGATGGTAACTGGAACAATGGCTGGAAACAAGGCTGAAGAGATGGAACTGGAACAATGGCTGAAACAATGGCTGAAGAGATGGTAACTGGAACAAATGGCTGGAAACACTGGCTAAAGAGATGGTAACTGGAACAATGGCTGAAAACACTGGCTGAAGAGGTGGTAACTGGAACCTCAATGGCTGGAAACATGGCTAAAGATATGGTAACTGAACATTTGGGGCCCGGGCGCCACGCTTCCAGGCGGAAGCACGTGCAAATCTTAGACAGGCTACGGAAGAAAGAGCAGAGAATTCAACAATGTCACAACAGCCAGAAACTCGATAAACTTTGTGGTGTTGTGTTAAACAAAGAATTTTGAAAAGTTCCTGAGACTGGAAGCGAAAAAAAAAAAAAGAGGCAAATGAGTAAAGGAGTTACTCATGCATGAATTATAATGAAATGTAGGGTCCAGTTTGTAAAACCAAAATGGATACATGGCTTTTTACAAGGGCACATACCATTTTTGATTTAGGGAGTAACAACATTTTTTGGTGAGGTGAAACATGAAACAAAGCAACAAAGGCAATAACAGCAATGATGAATGCCCCCTGGTAGTTCATTCATATGTACCTCCCTGTGTTTCTCCATCTAGGTGGTATATCGCACTCAAAATAAAAGAAGGAAGAAAAACAACTCAAACAAAAAATTATGTAAGTCACCAAACCCCCCCCCCGCTCCCAGTCGGGGACTGGTCTGTCTACATGCAAGTTTTCAAACCTCTATTTTCCCTCTAGTCTCCGAGTACGTGGCATATTAAATTACTAAATCTTAACAGTTTTGTTATTCACATATTATACAGTCCAAAAACATACCAAACATGATCTAGTTTTGAGTTTGTATGACTAAAGTAAATATCTCAAGTTCTATTGGATATCATGCTAATTTACAAGGTATGGGCAAATTAATTTTTGATTTCAGTTATAAAGCCGATCAGTATCTGTGAAAATACTACATAGTTCTGTACCATGAATTATAATTTAAATATGAATGGACTGAACTGCATTGGTTTAGCTTTGTTGTGTAAAGGCAGCAGCCACCTGTGGTTCGCCTGCCGAAAGGTTGGCATTTGCTGCTTTAGCAGCGAGGTTTCACACCTATTGCCTTCTTTGAAACAAATAAAAGAAAACCCCGTCTTTTACAAATGGTCAGCACGGAAGGTTTGATTAACCCTTTGACTACCTGAACATTGGACCATGGGGAAATACCATACTACTTTGACCACCGTTATGAAGTGGTTAAATTGAAATTACTGCTGCCATTATGAAACATTACTTATGTGATATTGTATCTTAATTTAGCAAACCACTAAGGCTCAAAACATATATGAATGCTGGTGCTGTGGGACAATAGGAAATAATATAAGTAAAAAATGTGGTAATTGAGGCAAATCCCAAAAGTGTAAGTATTGGTACCGCACTCCCCTTACAAGATAAATCAAAAGTGCGGGTTGCAGCCTGTTTAGGCCATAGCACAAGGGCGCTCAAATCACAGAAATCATAAAAACAGCGCACTCTCCAGTCTTTCAAAATTTGTAGTGTGTTTATTCACCCGTGTACGTTCTCGGTACCCGTGTTGGTACCCTTCTTCAGACAATAAAACAATGAACAAAAGTGCCAAGTGCATTTAAACTCCAGTGTTCAACAGGAAGTGATAATGACCTCTAGTGATATGAGTATACAAGGCATCAATCCCACTATATACTTAAAGTGAAGCTAAGGATCTTATATACAATATTTAAAATATACCGACAATTAAAATTATGAACAAGTTTATAGGAAAATAGTATGCATGTGCCTATTATAATATGATAAAAATCTTATAACACTAATCATAGTGGACATAAGTGTTAATAAGTTAAAAAGTCGTTTACTCAGGTAACCATGTATACCATTATAATTAAATATAAAATGTGTGAAGATTATTATCTACATAAATTATACTCGAAGTGGGAACACCAAAAAAAGAAAACCATTAAGAATATCATATCAATGTAGCCTTTATCGATCACTAAAAGATTTAGCCCTAAATTGACATTTAGTCCCCGCGGTGTTTTTGCTAGTGCTTGTAATGCCCATAAATATCCAAACGGAATGTCCCTTTCTCAGAAGTCCGATTATTCCTGTTACCACCCATCCTTTGTTGGAGTTACCTGGTCTAGCACCATCCCTTTAATATGTGCCTGTGTTTGTGTTCTATTTAAATGAGACGCTATGGTGGTATGTCTTTTTTGTGCTGTGTGTTTCTTCTGTCTGGTCTTTCGTTCCCAAGCCAAGTTTGATATCACTTGTGTTTTTGGAACCTCTTTTTAAAAGGTCCATGGTTTTTCCAAGTATAGATTTCGACAGGGGAACTTAAGTAAATAAAAGCATATAATCTGTGTTGCACGTTATAGTATCCTTTGATGAATATATCGTACCACTATAGGGGTGTTGGATTGAAACTGTTTTCCTTGATAATGAGTTGCAAATAACTGCAGTTACGCAACGGTAAAATCCAGTTTTAGTTGACAAAGGCTACATGGATATAAGATATTCTTAATGGTTTTCCTTGATTGGGTGTTCCCGACTTCGAGTTATTTATGGATGATTAATAATCTTCCACACATTTTATATTTAACTATGAATGGTATACTGGTTAGCCTGGAGTAAGTAAACGACTTGTTAACTTTTTAACACTTATGTCAATATTGATTAGGTTTTATAAGATTGGATAAGATTATTAATATGGCACATGCACTGTTGATATTTTCCTATAAAAAATTGTCTCTATGTTATTATATAAAATTTAAAAATATAAAGACAAGATAATTAGCTTAACGTTATTATAATATGGGATTGATGCATGTATAATCATATCACTAGACGGTCAGTATCACTTCCTGTCTGTAAACACTGTATTTAATGCACTTCGGCACTTGTGTTCATTTGTTTGATTTGTCTGAAGAAGGTACCAAACGGGTTTACCGAAACGTTACACGTGCTGAATAATACACACACAATTTTGAAAGACTGGAGTGCGTGGTTCTTATGATTGTCTGTAATTTAGGCAAATTACCAAGAAACCCACTAACTCCGGAAAATTCAGAGGGCTCAAAAAGAGTATCTCTAAGAAATTCACCTTACCCGAAAGACTATAAATTGATAGGGGAGTAAAAAAAGTCTAGGATGTATGCACAAGAACCTCCAACACACTAAATATAATGTATAAACTAGATTTTATTTCACAATTCTAAAAAATCCCTAAACAGCATACACATAAATTCATATCAATCTGTGCGTCTCTGGGCGGCCCAGGTAGTAGCAATAATCTAACAGTGGGTTCCTCGAGCAAAAAAAGCAGCAGGTCAGCAGTGAATAAGGTTAGCAGGTAAAGTGTATAGGTTATGGCATTACACACAACGGGCGCCTCGACGAAAACCCCCCCATCTCAGGGTTCGGGGTGGTTGGGTGTAACCCGTAAACTTACACAACAGCATGACAGCAAAGGAATGCAAAGGCGGGGGGTAACCTAAACAGAGACAGCAATTGAAACATGCGATAGTCAAGGATTAGTAAAAGTATACTCAAGTGAGGGATGGGAACTCAGCGGACACGAACTTCCTAAACCGTGTTATTCCTGTAATCACTGCAAACGCTTTCGTAGACACTTGGAATAAACAGTCAATCCTCTGGTTACAAGTCCCTGATAAACCTTACTGCTCTGGACTCCTGTCCGCCATGTGGACCGAGTACGTTTCGGAGGCTCCTCACTCCTTTCCATCGGGGCTTACGTAGATTTACAGTCCCATTACAATTTAAAATCTCCTTGTCCTCTCCGGAGTGAATCCTACAGTTAACTCTTTAATGAATCAACTGTCCTTAACGGGATGGTTGGCTCTTTTCATATACATATTAAGTAATTTATATAACAAAATACAAGAATTACTAGGTAGTATGACAATAGTATAGAAGGGAATAATCTCCATACTTAATATCAAACATATAACAAGATTTACAATTTTTAAAAAAGAGCTTATATATATTTAGAACCCTGAGACTTTCAATTTGATACACATAGTGATATGAATTCACAACATATCTGCTTTTAAATTCAGTTTTTATAGAAAGCATTTATTACAGTTAAACTATTCATTGAGGCCATTAGGATGCAAGGGAATTGGTTTCAAATATCCAGCGGGGCCTCTTTCCACAGGATAAGGTTATCCAATCCCCTCCTTTGTTAGGCTAGGTACTTTTCAACCAGGCTCTCAGGTCATTAGGGTTGCATGATGATACTTTCAAAGGGCTCTGGCTTACTGGGCTCTCAGGACTTTTAATTGGTTAAACCGAATACTCGAGTTATAAAACCGATTTTTCAGGCTGTAAAACAAGACATGAAAAAATTGGACATCGGTTTATACCGAGTTCACAAGTGAAGGTACCGTGTAAGCGTCCTATCCATCCGGCAGCAGCACAATCATTTCCATGTACTGGCGCGCCGGCCGAGTTCACTGCTGGTGCCAAGGCCAGGCGCCAATAGTGACGTCAGCCGGCGCGCAGTACAGGAATGGAGCGCGCGAGAATGCCGGAATGGAGGAGGAAGCTGCTGCCGGAATGGAGAGGACGCCTGCTGCGAATGGCAACCCGGAGAGCTGCTGCCGGAATGGAGGAAGACACTTTCTTCAAATGCCAGCAACAGGAAACCTGTGGATGGAGGAGAGACCCAAAGCTCCGGATGAAGAGAGCCCACAGGTACAAACTGAACGGTTGGGAGGGTGAGGGTGGCATTCAGATGTTTGGAAATAAACTCCCAGAGGCTTATTAGCTGGGAGTTGTAGTTTCCAAAAAAAAACCAATCTTGAATGCCAGTTACTACCCTCGGTTTATACTCGATGTCAACAACTTTTATTAGAATTGGGTACCTCGGTTTATATCGGGGTCGGTTTATACTGAGTATATACGGTATGTCTTAAACCCATGTGTAATCTGCGGGGTAGCTATGATCTTATCGTGTTTCCTACTATAAATTTTTACAAGGTCATTCCAGGGCATATCATTACTCCTTTTGTTTTTACAACTCTACCAGTGTGTAATTGCAGTGATCCTTTTCCCTATACATTATAAAATGGGTTTTATAAACATAAAACTACAAGCGTTTACAATGCCACATTTGTGATCCAACACTGATTTTATCATCTGTCATATGATAAGCTAAATTGTACCAATTCTGCCGATAGTTGGGGCCTTTTCTGTGTTATTGTTGCTTTTTACTTACTTTATCCTTCAGGATCACACTATCATTTCAATATATCCCAATATTATCCAGAGTAGCTTTGATCCAATGCCAGTCGTTATCGTTTGTGTGAGTGGGTCTGATAAATTATGTTCAAAAACGGATTCTTGTTTGGGAACAAAAGGTTCAGACCTTACTAAATTGACTCCCGTTTAGTAAGCTTTTTGAGCCACGTTGGGGATACCCACGAAGCAGAGGGAACTGTGCAGGTTTTCTAATTCGAAGATACGGACTGTAAGGAATATGAGTCCCCGAGGGACAGAAGTTCTCACTATACTTTTTAGGAGGAGGGCTGTCAAGGCTGTGAAACAATGCTAAGACTGGTAACTAGAACAATGGCTGATCAACAGAGCTAGGATAGCATGCGTAACGGAACAAATGGCTGTAACAATGGCTGTGAAGATTGATTGTAACTGGAACAAGGGCTGGAAACAGGATGGCGTGAGTTGGTAATCTGGAAACAATGGCTGAGGGCAACAGATGGCTGAAGGGACGATAAACTGGAACAATGGTGAGGGCAACATGGCTGAAGGGATGGTAACTGGAACAATGGCTGAGGAACCAGGCTAAGGGATGGTAACTGGAAACAATGTGGGAACATGGCTAAGTGATGGTAACTGGAACAATGGCTAGGCACAGGCTGGAAGTAGATGGGAACTGGAACCATGGCTGAGGGCACAGGTGAAGGGATGGTTTAACTGGCATAAAACTAAAAAAAAAAAGAAAAAAGAAAAAAAGAACATCAATTAAAACAAAAAAAAATAAGAGAAAAAAAATAAACCACAAAACAGCAGAAAATAAAAAAAATGAAAAAAAAAAAAAACATTTAAAAAAAAAAATATCAAAAAAAAAAAAAAAAAAGAAAAAAAACTTAAAAAAAATCAAGATAAACAAACTTAAAAAAATTAAAACAAAACAAACACTAAGAATAAAACAAAAACACCAAACAAAAAAAGAAAAAAAATATAAAATTAATAAAAAAAAAAAAAGGAAATAAAAATATTTAAAAACTACAAAAAAACAAAAAAAAAATAAAACATAATAAGATAAAGAACAAACAACCGAATCAAATAAAAAACAACAAAAAAATAAAACACGCTGAGGCACTATCAGGAAAGGGCTGGAACCGAAGGCTAGAAAAGGCTGACCTACAGGCAGACAAACAGTCTGTCCGGTAGCAAGGACTACGAATAGGCACTCGCACCCTCTGCGAGTGCCTATTTGAATCTTCGCGCCGCCGGCGTCCGGACGTGGTGATGTCACGACGCCGACGTCCGGCACCGGCGACGTCACCAGTCCCGGAACGGCGAGGGAGCGGCAGGTAAGATCCTTACAGTACCCCCCCTCCACAGGGGGCCTCAGGACCAGAAGCAGGTTTGTCAGGAAATCTTCTATGAAAGGTTTTGATTAACTGGGGAGCATGTAAATCAGACTGTTTAACCCAGGACCTTTCCTCTGGTCCAAATCCTTTCCAATGGACCAATATTGAAGAGAACTTCTGACGAATCTGGAATCCAAGACTTTCTCCACCTCAAATTCTTGTTGACCGTTGATCATAATAGGTCAGGTGACTGAAGAGGGGAAGAGAATCGATTCAGCACCACTGGCTTAATAAGAGAAACATGGAACACATTAGGGATTCTCATGATGGTGGCAATAGAAGTCGTACTGCTAGGACCCACCATTCCTAATATAGGGAATGGCAATAAATTTAGGACCCAATTTAGGAGAAGGAACACGTAAGTTGATGTGAGTTGAGTGATAACCAAACTTTATCTCCTACCGAATATAATGGAGGTTTACGTCACGCCTATCGCTGCAGTCTTTTGTACCAGGGCAGACTTCTCAAGACAGTTTTTGTAGCCTGCCAGATGGCTGACATTTCTGCAACTAGACTGTTAGTTGCGGAAACTGGTCCTGAGAACAAAAAAAAATCCTGTGGAAACCCTTTGGGGTTTAAGCCAAAACACAAAAAAAGGAGATTTTCCGGTAGAAGAGTGGACGGCATTGTTATGGGCAAATTCCGCCTGGCAGAGCTCAGTCCAATTGTCTTGAGATAAGAATGTAGCATCGAAGGAATTGTTCCAGACATTGGTTGGTGCGCTTGCGGCTCCATTAGACTGAGGATGATAAGCCGATGAAAATTGGAGTTTAATTCCAAGTATTTGCAAAGTGCCCGCCAAATTTGGAGATGAATTGGGTTCCTCGATCGGACACTATTTCCATGGTAATCCATGCAGCGGAAAATATGAGAAATGAACAATTGAGCAAGTTCGCAGAGGAGGGCAATTTAGGAAGAGGAACAAATGAGCCATTTTGCTAAAACGGTCTACAGTAACCCAGATGACTTATTTTTCTTAGAAACAGGAGTTCACCAATAAAGTCCATAGAAAGGTGGGTCCACGGTAGGGAAGGAATGGCAGAGGTGGAGTAGTCCACAGGAAGATATGGAAGTTTGGCAAGTAGCACAACAGACACGGCGGCGACAAAGTTTTTGACATCTGTTCTCATGGAGGCCACCATACTGACCGATTAAGAAGTTGAAAGTCTATATGAACCCAGGGTGAGGCCTGTTTGGACTCATGAGTTCAGTTTAATATTTCTTTCCGAAGGGAGGGGGAACAAAGGTCTTATTAGGGGGTAAGGCAGTAGAAGCAGAATCCTGAGCAGATAGAATCCGATGGCAAGTTTGAGGGGTAATAGTGGCAGGATCTTGGAGGAGGGAATATGGGGCCTTTATCTTTATCAGTAGAATCGTTGCCAAGGAAAGACCTGGAGAGGGCGTCTGCTTTTTTATTCTTGGAACCAGGATAAAGGAAATGATGAAATTGAAACGAGAGAAAACAGCGCCCAACGGGCTTGACGAGATTCAATCTCTTAAGGTTTTGGAGTATTCAGATTTTTGTGATCGGTGAGGATGGTGATAGGCTGGTACTGCCCTTCCAGCAAGTGTCGCCATTCTTCTAGTGCGAGTTTGATAGCTAGAAGTTCATGATTCCCAATATCAATAATTTAGTTCATTGGAGAGAAATTTCTTAGAGAAGAATGCACATGGTGGAGTTTCCCTTCTCTATTTGCCTTTGGGAAAGGACGGCAACCTGCTCCAAGATTAGAGGCGTCAACTTCGATGATGAATGGTAGACTGGGGGTCGGGGTCAGAAGTACGGGGCTGAAGAAAAAAATCTTTTAATTTCTTGAAGGCTACTAAGGCGCGGAGACCAGATTCTTGGTTTGCCATCCTTTCCGATAAGGGCAAGATAGGAGCAATGATGGAAGAAAACCCTTTAATAAATTGTCTGTAATAATTGGCGAAACCAGGATCGTTGGAGCCTTAGTGCCAATGGGAAGCGTCCAATTGACAAAGCGAGACTTTGGTTGGATCCATTCTTGAACCTTGAGCGAACCAGATACCCAGAAAAGGTACTTGGGAGCATTCAGAGACATTTTTCCATTTAGCGTACAGTTGGTTGGCTCGTAGTCGGGATAAACTTGACATACATGGTGACGATGAGAAGAAAGATCTTGAGAGAAATTAAGATGTCATCCAGTAAACTACTACTGAAATACCTAAGAGGTCTCGAAAATGTCATTAACAAATTCTTGAAAGACTGCTGGAGCATTACAGAGACCGAAGGGCATCACAGTATTCATAATGTCCAGTTCTAGTATGAAGGGCCGTTTTCCATTCGTCTCCTTCTCGAATGCGAACCAGATTATAGGCTCCACAGAGCAAGCTTGGAGAATACTTTAGCCCCTTTCAATTGGTCAAAAAGTCCGAGATGGGGGTAGAGGATAGCGGTTCTTGATAGTGATTTTATTGAGACCACGTAGTCGATGCACGGAGTAGTCCTCCGTCTTTTTTCCACAAAAAAAAACCCCGCACCGGCAGGGGAAGTGGAAGGTCTGATGAAGCCCGAGACAGGTTTTCTTTGATGTAATCTTCCATAGCGGTGGTCTCAGCAGGAGATAGAGGATAGGTTGCACCTCGGGGTGGAGAGGTACCGGTCAACAAATCGATGGGACAATCATAGGGCGGGGGAGGCAGAAATCTCAGAAGACTTTTTGTCGAAGACATTTAAAGTCCAGATACTGAGAGGTAAAAATTTAATTTTTTATCTTCACAGGAAACAGAGAACAAGAGATTTTGGGGTGGGAAAGAATAGAAAGACAAGACGCAAAGACATAAAAAACGGGGACAAAAAGAAAGACAAGAACATTAAAAAAAAAAAAGAAAAAAAAAAAAGACAAAAAAAAAAAAAAGTAAGACAAAACAGACAAAAGAAAAAAGACAAAAAAGACAAAAAGCCAAGACAAAAAAAAAAAAAAACGAAAAGACCAAAAGACAAGGAAAGACAAAAAAAAAAAAAAAGAAAAAAGAAAAAAAAAAAAAAAAAGAAAAAGACCAAAAAAAAAAAAAAAAACAAAACACACAAAAAAAAAAAAAAAAAGACAAGAAGACAAGAAAAAAGAAAAGACAAAAGACAAGACTAAAGACAAAAAAGAGACAAGATATTTGTCAAGATAAATAAGAAGACAAAACAGACAAAGAAAAAAGACAAGACAAAAAAAAAAAAAAAAAAAAAGACAAACAAAAAGACAAAAGAAAAAAAGACAAAAAGACAAGGAAAGAACAGAAGAAAAAAAAGACAAAAGAAAGAAAAAAAAAGAAGTAGAAACAAAGAAAGAAAAAAAGACAAAAAGACACGACCAAGAAAAAAAAACAAGACAAAAAAAAAAAAAAAAAAAAATAAAAAAACAAAGAAAAGAAAGAAAAAAAAGGACAAAAAGACAAAAGAAAAAAAAGACAAAGAAAGAAAGAATAAAAAAAAGCAAAAAAGACAAAAGACTAAAAAAAAAAAAAAAAAAGAAAAAAACAAAAGACGAAAAAGAAAAAAAAAGACAAAAAAAAAAAAAAAAAATAAAAAAAAACAAAAAAAGAAAACAAATAAATAAAACAAAAAAAAAAAAAAAAGTATAAAAGAAAGAAAAAAAGAAAGGACTGAAGAAAAAAAAAAAAAAAAAAGAAAAAGAAAAAAAAAAAAAATAAAAAAAACATAAAACAAAAAGACAAAAAAAATAGAAAACTAACAAACCAAGACAACAAAACAAAAAAAAAAACAAAAAAAGAACGAGACAAGACAAGAAAAAAAAGAAAAGAAAAGACATCTGACAAAGAACAGGATGGACTCCAAGAAACAAGTGTTCTTTGTCCAGTTGATGATGGGGGTATGAAGTCGAAGGCCAAGGGAGTCCTCGACTGAGAGGGGTAGTGGGACTTGTAGGACCAAGAAAGAACTTAAAGGAAATTTAATTCCGAGAAGACAGCCAATTTGAAGAAGAATTTCTGTGAGGACATAGAAAGAATAAATTCTGTGGATAATGGTTGATTGTCAATAGCAACTCGGAGAGGATGAGGCAAGGAAAATAACGGAATTACCTAACAGAGAAGAAGCAAAGGTTGCATCAATTAAAATTACCGGCTGCTCCGAGTTAGGAAGGCTTGGGTAGATTGTAGAGAAGGTTCGGGATTTGAAAATGAGGGAGGAGGTAGCAGGAAGAAATGACTTGGAGGAAATGTCTTGTGGAAGGAGATTTGAATTTGCCTAGAAGAGACTCCTTATTCAGGTCTAGGGGTTTCAGTTCCGGCTTGGAAGGGCAACCTTTAGCGAAGTTGTCCCTGTGGCGGCACAATACAGGCAAAGCCCATGAGTCCTCCTCCTGAGTTTTCTTAGGCCGAAATGTGTGTACCCCCAATCTGCATGGGTTCCTACAAGGGCGGAGCAGCTAGGTGTCAAAGATCCGGTCCCCTTGGGACGGAACAAAATTGGGGGGACAAACGGTTATTGGACTTTTTCGGTTGCCTTTCCTGATACGCGTATCACCCGTATACACACAGAAATCATTTCTCTAAACATTGTGGGGAAGTTCAGGACACAAGGTCGTCATTGATACGATACGACAGGCACTGCCCAAAAGCTGACTAAACAGAGCCTCATTTGTTCCAGCAGTCTCGGCAGCCAAAGTCCGGAACTCGATGGCATAGTGCCCTACCGAACGGGAGCCTTGACGTAATGCATCAGCCGGGAGAAAGCAGCACTATTCGCCCAGGGATCAAAAATCTTCGAAAAGTTTCCAAAAATAAGAGATATAGTTTTCACCAAAGGGGTCATGATTCTCCCACAGGGGGGATGCACAGGCAAGGCATTGCCTCCCAATAGAGGCAATAACATAACCGACTGGCAAGGTACGAGGCAAAGCTAGAGGCTGTATTCAAAATGTATAAGGAATGGTTAATGAATCCCCGGACAAGCTTGAGCGGTCCCCTTTCATACCGCAAGAGGAGGCGGTATACGCCACATTTGACTTTGCAAGGTGGAGACAGAAAAGATTTTTGCTGCTCAAGGTTTGATTTTTCATAGTAACAGTTTAAAAGTAGATTTAGATTTAATATGTTAAATCCCTAGAACAGCCCTGTAAATATCTATTAGAAAGAGGGAAATAATGTATAATATTATTATTAAAAAAAATTATATAATTTTTTCCACAAATGCTAATTAATTTCTTTTAATTTCAGATCGGATTGACCAGGTCCGTTAAAAAAAACGTACTGCTGCATGCATTTCTGTCCGAAAACGGACGCATTTGATTAAAAATATAAAAAATATAGGAAAATCAAAGCGCTAAAAACGGACCAAAACGGACAGAAAATGTGGACTGTCCACTGTGTCCGTTTTGCTTCGTTTCTAGTGTGAACGTAGAATAAATGAGATTGTTAAACTGCCAAGGGTAACTACTGACTAAACACGTGTCCTGCCCCTGCATATCCGTATTGTGTAATGGGAAAGGAATCAGTCGTGTGTGTCTGAATAAGTGACTTTGTGTTTTATCCTTTAGATTTCAAGATGGGCAACATGAGAAGTTCCAAACGTTCTATTAAGGTGAGTCCACAGGAGACAAGTCATGTCAATATGGGGAAGATGAGAACATTTCCCACTTTATATAAAATCCCAACGGGGCCACAGGCAGCCGATTTTGCTTTTCTGTTTTACTTGGGGAAATTAAAAGGGATTATTTAACTTTGTGCTGATAATCTGCAGAAACCAATCAAATGTTGGGAAATGTCAGGTAACACCTGATTGGTCGCTGCATCATAACAGCACAGGGAGATCTGCTTTATATATTCCATAGCTGTAAGTCAAGCCAATGAAGGAGATATGTCTTGGTTCTTTAAAGTCTGGGGTGTCATTGTCCAAAGGAAATAAAAATAATCCCTTTATTTTATCTTCCTGTAGAACGTAAATGCTGACATTGTACGAGACATTAGCCATGTACATCCAATGAAGGGCTTTATGGATCTGCAGTCGCCAGTCTACCTGGAGGCTGTACATGACTATTTAGTCGTCCGAATTCGAGAGGAAAAAAGGATCAGACCAGGTATTATGGATGAGTGCAGAGATTTACAGGTATACAGGGATCTGAAAATGATCAGTGCGTCAAAGCACAAAAAAATTCTTAACACCCTGTCTAAAGAGATGATCTCTACAGAGAAAAGTCTTAGTGGCCTGGGCGAGCTCCTACATGGCATTGTCATTGCATTGGGACGTATCAGGGATAATACAGGACAGTGCAGTCTCTCTTATTATACTACACACAGCAAAATGTACAATATGGTCTTCAGTTTCATTCTAATGAAAATGTATTTTTACAGCGGTAGAAGAACCTGAAGTTCCACTTTCCTACACAACTGGTGGACCCCAACCAGTAAAGATGGATCCAATAGATAAGAAAATGATGTTGCTTCAGGATCCTAAAAAAACCCTAAAAATAGGGGAATTGGGGATAACAAAGGAAGAATCCAAACAACACCGTGATATGACCAGCAGATTCCGATGTGGGGGATTTGCCTTGGAGAATAATGTAAGTTTCATTTCCATTTCTAGACCGTTTGGTGGAAATCTCCCACATTAATATAATCTTCTAATCCCTATTGTCTCCATTATTTCCATTGCAGAAAGTGGTTCCCTGGCAATTCCCCCCACAACCACCCAAGAAGGAGATTGAGGTAAGTTTCATTCTCACTGATTTCATGGAAATGTTCAGGTACCCAGGGCGAGGATCTAAACCACTAGGTCTTCATCCCTGCGTTAAGCTCCCAGCTCCTGCACTTACCTCCTGTACTTACCTCTTAAACGTGCGATTGCCTGCGTGCTGTTCACTTCCGCGCCACGGGCTGACCAATAGGTAGACTTGCTGTTTAAGTAGCTGGTCTTCCTACTGGTGTCCACCAGGACCGGGCGTGGAAGAGAAGAACAACGCGCCAGTGATTGTAAGTTTAAGAGGCAAGTGCAGGAGTTAGAAGCTTAACCCAGGGGTGAGTACCTAGCGGTTTGGATCTTTACCCTGGGTACTTGAAAAAGGAGGTGGGGCCGGACCACTATTGTTGTCCTTTAATAATAATCTCCAATAATCTTTTTATAATCCCCATTGTCTCCATTATTTCCTTTCTAGGAAGCGAATCCCAGGCAAGAAAATTCCCAGAAACCTCCCAGAATAGACGGAAAGATTAAGGTAAATTTTATTTCCACTTTTACCATTTCTCACTGAATTCATGGAAATCTCCAAAGTTAAAGGACAACTATACCCACCTCATCCATGATCCTCTTTTTTACCCATTGTAAAGTACCCAGGGTGAGGACCTAAACTGCTAGGTACTGACCCCTGGGATAATCTTCTAACTCCTGCACCTACCTCTTAAACTTATGATCAGCGACATGCTATTCTTCACTTCCTACTTCTGTGCCACGAGGTGACCAATAGGAAGACTCCTACTGGTATTGCCCAGGGCCGGGCGTTGGATGCAGAGACCAGCGACCCTGAAATCGCAAGTTTAAGAGGTAAGTGCAGGAAATCTCCAAAATTAATAAAAATCTTTTTTTCCTTATCGTCTCCTAGACAATGAATCCCCCCGATGCAAGTAACAAAGAAATGGATTTAACAGTGGCAGGTAAGGTTTAAAAGTCTTTTCTCTCTACCTCCCCCCACCCTCATAATATTGGTTCAATCCCAATGGTCACCCAGCACTGCCTTAACTCTGTGTTTAATTCTTATGGTGGCCATAGATGCCACAATCCGATTGTAGCGTCCATGGGCAAAAAATGTTCAACTGGTCCGATGTGAAAATTATTGGAGGATCGTTGAAAGATCTTTCAACGATCTTCCATACACGATCTGACGGTTGTACGATATCGGGATATCCCAACATCGTACGACCAGGATCTAAGCGTCTATGGCCACCATAATGGACCATCGAGACCCCAATCCCATAATTCCCCTGGTCAAGACCCCCATCACCTGTGTAACAGTCTCCAGTCTCATTACCAGTTTTCTCTTTTATTGTAGATCACCTTGCTGATATGGCTAGAATGTATTCAGGCACGGTTGCCCGGACATTAATCAGGGGTTTCCAGAATATATATTGGGGTCTCCGGAAATTGAATAGAGGATTCTGGACATTGCTTGTGTAAGTAATTTGATTGGGTGTCTGAAACTCCACAAGGTGTGAGGGAGAAGCATTGGAGCAAAACACACATCTTGTTTCTTTTTTGTACTAATGTGTTTATATGAAAGCGGTATGGCAGCTCCCATTTATACTAATGAATCCAAGTAGATAAGTTGGCATGTCTGTCGTACTGAATACAGAATTAATTTCCATTCTGTATAATGAATATAATAGCCATCATGCAGAACATAAGAGGAATTTAGATTGTCAAAATAAGTCAAATTTGCTGTGATAATGACACAATGTGGTCACATGACCCAGCCCCCAGTCTGTCAGTTATAATAGACCCTGTACCCCATATTATCTTCTGTCTCCATGTTTTCTCTCTCTGTGACCCCCCTGAGAACACAGACACATTTATTATAAATATTATTATTAGAATTACTTCTGAATCCTCATCATTGTCTTTTCCCTCTTAGATGTTCAGCTTTATAAAAGAACGGCAAGGAAGACTGGATGGGGTTGGAGGCCGTGTCCCTATAAGCTCTGAAGATCGGCGCACACAAAGAATCTCATGTCTTTTGTTCTTATTTAAAAATAAATAAGTTGATCCAGGGATTTATCCGATTGCCAAATGGAGTCAGGAAGGGATTTTTTCCCCTACTGGGGTTTTCGCCTTCCTCTGGATCAACTCTATATACCATCAACTGGTATATAGTATAATGTTGTAAAAAAATAATAAATACAATTATAATTAATCTTAAACATTGGTGTCAGTATTTTCCTTTACATTTTCCTTTGTAATATGGAGATTAGACTATGAATGGGAAAATGTTTAATTCCCAGCAGGAAAAAGCTAATGGGGTCCAGGACCAATCGAATTTGTTTTAAACACAAATTTAAAAAAACAAGAGTTTTAATTGGCTAAAAGTTTTAAGGAGAACTATACTGCCTACAACCCAACTAAAGCACCTCCTCCCCTCATAGCTTCCAACAACTAGTTTTCTATATATGTGTGAGATAGGGGTGTATATCCAATGAAAAGTCTACCATGACAGAACGAGTTGTTTTATGTGTATGTGTGAGATAGGGGTGTACATCCAATGGAAAGTCTACCATGGCGGAACGAGTTGTTTTATGTGTGTGTGTGAGATAGGGGTGTACATCCAATGGAAAGTCTACCATGACAGAACGAGTTGTTTTATGTGTGTGTGTGAGATAGGGGTGTACATCCAATGGAAAGTCTACCATGACGGAAGGAGTTATTTTATGTGTATGTGTGAGATAGGGGTGTACATCTAATGGAAAGTGTACCATGACGGAACGAGTTGTTTTATGTGTATTTGTGAGATAGGGGTTTACATCCAATGGAAAGTCTACCATGACGGAAGGAGTTGTTTTATGTGTATGTGTGAGATAGGGGTGTACATCTAAAGGAAAGTCTACCATGACGGAACGAGTTGTTTTATGTGATTGTGTGAGATAGGGGTGTACATCAATGGAAAGTCTACCATGACGGAACGAGTTGTTTTATGTTATTTGTGAGATAGGGTGTTACATCCAATGGCAGTGCTACCATGACGGAAGGAGTTGTTTTATGTGTATGTGTGAGATAGGGGTGTACATCTAAAGGAAAGTCTACCATGACGGAACGAGTTGTTTTATGTGTATGTGTGAGATAGGGGTGTACATCTAATGGAAAGTCTACCATGACGGAACGAGTTGTTTTATGTGTATGTGTGAGATAGGGGTGTACATCCAATGGAAAGTCTACCATGACGGAACGAGTTGTTTTATGTGTATGCGTGAGATAGGGGTGTACATCCAATGGAAAGTCTACCATGACGGAAGGAGTTGTTTTATGTGTATGTGTGAGATAGGGGTGTACATCCAATGGAAAGTCTACCATGACGGAAGGAGTTGTTTTATGTGTATGTGTGAGATAGGGTTGTACATCCAATGGAAAGTCTACCATGACGGAATGAGTTGTTTTATGTGTATGTGTGAGATAGGGGTGTACATCCAATGGAAAGTCTACCATGACGGAACGAGTTGTTTTATGTTTATGTGTATGTGTGAGATAGGGGTGTACATCCAATTGAAAGTCTACCATGGACGGAAGAGTTGTTTTATGTTTGTATGTGTGAGATAGGGGTGTACATCCAATGAAAGTCTACCATGACGGAAGGAGTGTTTTATGGGTATGTGTGAGATAGGGGTGTACATCCAATGGAAAGTCTAACCATGACGGAACGAGTTGTTTATGTTATGTGTGTGTGAGATAGGGGTGTACATCCAATTGAAAGTCTACCATGACGGAAGGAGTGTTTTATGTGTATGTGTGAGATAGGGGTGTACATCCAATGGAAAGTCTACCATGACGGAACGAGTTGTTTTATGTTTATGTGTATGTGTGAGATAGGGGTGTACATCCAATTGAAAGTCTACCATGACGGAAGGAGTTGTTTTATGTGTATGTGTGAGATAGGGGTGTACATCCAATGGAAAGTCTACCATGACGGAACGAGTTGTTTTATGTTTATGTGTATGTGTGAGATAGGGGTTTACATCCAATGGAAAGTCTACCATGCTGGAGGGCCCAGTTGTATGTAGATGGGGAAGTTTTGAAAGGAGCAAGGAGGGTGGATGTGTAGATTAGAGGAAAGAGAGACCCATTGTGCAAGGACGGGGTGTTTCATATACAGGAAGGAGGGGGAGTGGAGAGAATCTGCTCAATATTACTGCAACTTCCCCTTACAATTGTGACTACAGCCGCTGAGCACCTTGAACATCTCCCTGTAAGACACTAAAGATGACAGAGCCCAGTATGGACACCCAGGTAATTTAATTATGGAGCAGGGGATCATCTTCACTTTAGTCTTACTTTGTATAAAAGTAACCAGTAAAACCCAACAGGTTGGTAGCAACATTGTAGAATTTTTGGTGTTGCAGAACTACAGCTCTCATTAAGTGATGTAGCAGGAGAATGTTGGGAGTTGCAGTTCCTGCTGCAGCAATATGTAATTATGTATCTGTGCCAGTGGTGGGGGAACATTGTGTAGTGTGGGTACTAAAGAAATGGGCAGTTAGGTGGGTAGATGCCTGTTTGGTATAGATGTAGAATAGTAATTATATTAATAAGATCATAGCCTGGAGGATGCAAAGCATTAAATCGACTTTAAATCCTGCTGAGTATTAGATAATGTACAGTAGGGAAACTGTTTATCTGCTGCATTTAAAGACAATAAACAATAGGTTACATGGGGCTGCATTACTATTATTTTATCTATCAATAGGGAATAGCTTTCAACATTCTAACCAGTACAAAAAAGTAAAATAATATTTCCTTTCTTAATGGGTATCGGTTACATCTCAAAAGTATTTCCCTTCAACTCAGACATGGTACAATATCTTTAATACTATTGGGTAGAGTCCTGTACATCTGCTCCCTACCCATAATCCTCTGCTCTGGTACCAGCCGAGCACATTGTAACTTTCACCACAGCTCCACCTACTCCCTACCTACCTCCGCAGGGGGGGGAAGACAGTAAGAGGGCCCGCCACAATCTCCGTGATCAGCTGTTTTTAAACCGCTGATCGCATGTATGAAGGAACATACACGTTATCAGCTGTTTAAAAGACCGGAGCCGAACTTCCAGGAATTGAACCGGAAGTTTGGCTCCTGTTTTTTAAACAGCTGATGGCACGTATATGTTTCCTTCATACGCGCACCCGTATATGTTTCCTCCATTAGCTGTTTAAAAACAGCTAATCGTTGACCTCTGTCTGGGAGGGGGGTCAGGGCCCGGCCCCTGCACTTACGCCCCTGCTCCCTACCCATAATCCTCTGCTCTGGCACCACCGCATTGTAACTTTCACTGCAGCACCACCTAAACCCGACCCATAATCCTCTACATTATCGATAGCACACGGTATTGCTAAATTGCAATACCGTGCTTTTACAAATAGGGCCTTTAGTTTCCCATTTTAGGACAGGTGGGACTTTAACAGGTTGTATATGGAGCCCTTTGTATATGGAAAATTGTGCTGAATTTTTCGTATGCTGAGCAGCTGGGGGGTTTGCGTGGTACATTTTAATAATATGCCTCTTGCATAGTGGCGTATTCTAGTGTACGAGAAAATATTTTGAATTTCTTTTGAGTCTCTGTCCAAGACAGCAGGGCCCCTGTGTTGTGATGCCTGGTGTGTGTCTAGGTCTTCTACCTTGCCACACAAAACTTCTTATTTTACGTTGTAGTGTCTGGGAGTCCTTCATTTTGAATTGAATCGGTAGGGCCCAGAATATGTAAAGGAGCTTGGGTATAATAGTCATTTTCACCGCCGCTATTCTGCCAGGCAGGGACAAAGGGTAGGACGTCCATTCGCTTAGCAATTTTGTAAGTTGGGAGAGAATTTTTGAATAGTTATGTATCTAGGGAGTTTATGTGTCAGCCATTAATTCTACCCCTAGATAGCGACAGAATTCTGGTGCACATCTAAAATGGAATTTGGATCTTAAATCTCTGTGTATTTCTTAAATCTGTGGGTATATGTATACTGTAGGCTACTGATTTTGGAAGCCCGACAAAGCTTGTTAACTCCTGGCAGGCCGCTGGTAGAGATTGGGTGGGTTTGTTAAATTTAAGTGAGTGTCGTCCACAAAGAGAAAGTGTTTGGTTTCTGTTTGTCCCATATTTACTGTATGCCTGAGATTTCTGAGTTATGTCTAATACTTACTGCAAGGGGTTCTATGCTAAGGGCAAGGAGTAAGGGGGATGTGGGGCATCCTTGTCTTGTTCTGTTCCGTACTATATGTTTATACGTGATTGTATCCCATATAATGGACTTTTGCCTGAGGGTTTCTGTAGAGGCTGAAAACGGCTTTGATACATTTTGATGGGAGGATGGGAAACTGTAGTGTGTTTTGGAGATATACCCAGTCTACTCTGTTAGGTTAAGGGCTGTTCTGATATTGTCGGTGGGCTGGCGATTTAACCCTATACTGGCTGCGCTGGGAGAATGGATCACACAACACGCACGGTGTAGTAGAACCCAGTTTCTCGGTTTATTTAGTTATTACATTGGGTTTTCACAAAGAGAAAAAGGGGGCGTGGCCAGACACAGTGTCTGCCGATGACGTACTAAAACCTTGGAATATGAAGATAGTCAGGCTGACACAAAGACCTTGAGCTCACTGGGAAGCTCAAGTGTTATCAAATGAGAAAGAACATTTGGAAACAAAACATCTGCAATAACACGACAATAATATAAGACAAAATGGAGTCAGAGAACAAAATGGCTGCTATTAGTCTAAGTGATTATAGAGAATATATAAAAAACCTAACATTGGCCACACTCTGTAGTTTAAAAAAACCCTTACCTGACATCTCTGCTCCAAATGGTTCTCCTGCAGTGTCTTTTCAAAATCCAACAAACTGCAGAGAAGGAGCTGTCAGTGACTCATCCGGTGCCTGTTTCTTCCTCAACCTCATCAAGGTCTGAGGCCTGTGCAGGGGAGCCCTGCCCCCTCCCTCCCATCACCCGGATCCATCCTCTGAAGCCGTGGCACCTACTATGAATTCCTCTTCAGATAAGGTAACAGCTGCCCACCCCCAAGCGCCATAATATTTCTTTAAAAAAATGTTTTCATTGTTACTTACATAGACAAATAAACACAATAGCACTAGTTCTCAGTATTGGATTTAAGTTAATAAATAAAGGGGATGCACAACCCACTATCAACAGCTATAGGAACAAGAAAAGGGTATCCCTATCCCATTTCTTCTTCCTTTAAATATTCATTGTTACTTACAGGCCCTTCTCTCCCGCGGCGTCTTCAATGACCTCAGCCGCATTTGTGATTGGCCGCGTCTTAGCCAATCACAGACGCGGATGGTGGACCAGCCCCTGCTTGCAACTTTTGCAAGTAAGTAAAGAAAAGTACGGAAAGAATCAGCGCACTGTAGCACCACCTGCTCCCTACCCATAATCCTGTATTGTACCAGCTTGTTTGTAACTTACTGCAGTTCCACATGCGCCCTACCAATAATCCCACTACAGTATACAGTGAGCAATAGCAGAAGGCAGCGAGGAATTCTGGGAGTTGCAGTTTTCATCCCTTTGGAGTCCCTGTTATTTGTCATTTAATGGGATGTTATGATGTTCTGTCTGTGAATCTATTTAAAATAGAAAATCCTGATTTCTAAGATGAATTTACAAATTCATTCATAATAAAGTTTTGACTCTATAAACATTTTTTTGGTTATGAATAAAACGTTTACTTTTTAGACTTTTATTTTAACCCCCCTGAACAACACTTTGGAAGAAGAAATATTAGTGGGTTTGGTCCAGGTTTGTTGCAGGTTACAGGCTGGATGTGGGAATGAAACACACCAGCAAAGTGCAGGTAGGGGATTTGGGATGCAGGTCGGGTATTGGTCTGGAAGATTAGACCCGTGCAGGACTCTACCATTGGGTTTACCTGTTTTTAGCCGTTGTAGTAATATGGGTCGCTCTGTAAATGGCCATTTTGAATAAAGGTCACATGATCTGGTCTACTGTGGAGCAATGTATTTACCACAAACATTTCTGAGTATTCTACTGATAATACAAGATGGCGGACTTCCGTGAAAGTAAATGAATGTTATATAAAGCCTCAAGGTTAATAAGAAGATAATCCTGTAGACTAGACTGGGGATCCCTCCAAACCTAGTAAGACTAGGTCTTGTCATGGGTCAATAGGGATGATAGTCCCTAGCTACAATCATTAATAATGGGACCTTTATTTCCACTACTAATCAGAATCCTACTGGTTGGATCTCCCAAGGCTGGATACACATGTGCAGATCTCGGTTTGATTGATAGCTTGTTGGTTGGGGTTTAGTTCATCAATGTTCTAGCTGAACAAAGAAATCTGCACAAACAATTGGACCAACATGTCCAAATATCCACCAATAACTGATGGTGAAATTCATTAAAACAATCGTTTTTTTTCTTCAGATTCCTGGGCAATCTAATCAAACCATCAGATAGGGGGTTAACCATCAGCTGGTGTTTGCCCAGTCTACATAGTCTAATCTTTTGGCATATTTTACTCCTCAGGCACATTGTACCTTGACCACAGGAGCCAGAATCCCAACAGGAGACAAACTGAACATTCTGACCGCGGGCCCTCGGGGGCCAATGTTGATGCAAGATGTGGTGTTTGTTGACGAGATGGCACACTTTGACCGTGAGGGAATCCCTGAAAGGGTTGTACATGCCAAAGGAGCAGGTGAGATCATTATCCAGAGTACAGAGAGTTACAGTTCAACCGCAGTCTAATTTCTCAAATTCTTGTGCTTTCTGTTAAATTAAACATTATAGACACTACATAGGAGATACCATGAACACACCCAGATATTCATGTTTTATTATACACCTTTAGTTTCCCTTTAAACTGGATAAACATTATGTTCAAGGGGACAATCGCCTTAAAGGGTATGTCACACCAAAAAATAAACTTTTATATGTTCTTTATATAATAGCCACCTACCCAAACCACAGTTATTTTCTAAAAATATTTGCTTTGCCCAATATAAAGAGAATATATATCAGGCTCACTTCCGCTCCACTTCCTCTTAGATGACCCCGAGCTGCAGCTTAAAAAAAAAAAAAGATTCTTCCTTGCCGGAGCGGAAGCCAATAAGAACCCAGCATTCACGAGAGAGAGAGGTGTGTGTGTGTCGTTAATCCTGGATTTCTTCCGTACACATAACTTTACAGCTGCGATTGGTTGAGGGGAAAAGAGGGAGGGATCCAGGGGTCGACCATTACTGAGTGCAACTTCCTCTGGTCTCACTGCGGATGGCTAACAGACATGCTCAAGAACATGAAAAGAACAGAGGCAAGGTAATGTAACCTGTCTTGTTCATCGTGTATTGGTCCTGCTGCAGGATTAAGCGCTCACAAAGGTCTGTAATTTTCACCACTGGCCAGATTACATGCTGTAAAGTTTGTTTTGGAGCACCTTATTTGGGCCCAATAAATATAGTTTTTGGAGTGGACATGCCCTTTAAAATAGCTCATAGAAAGGTGTTTTAAAGTGCTAGTTCCTTTTCACACTATTAAGGTGATCTACCCATAAGCTGGTCATTAGAGGAGGTGCTGATGAACTACAGTTAATTCAATATGCAGAATTCTATACAATCAGATGGTCTCAGTTAGATGGGATATACCCTTTTGCATTTCCTTGTGGTTAGGTGCAACTAAGGTTTTCCTCGTTTGTCATATATTACTGCCCTCTTACCTGTTTGTGTTAGACCAGGTGGGATGAGGTCTTTTTGGGGTTTTTTTGCCACATTTATGAACCTTATTGAATTGTTTTACCATCCTGGGATCCAGGTGACTTGTTATATATATATTTTTAGGTGCGTTTGGTTACTTCCAAGTAACTCACAATATTACCACATACACCAAAGCCAAAGTGTTTGACACTGTCGGGAAAAAAACAGACGTGGCGGGCAGAGTGGGATGGTTACTGCAGATTACTAGCATGTGGAAACCTTTCCACCTCTTGTTACACAAACCTCTACGTTACTGTGTAAATAATCACCAGTAAATCATGGTGAATGTTAAGGATGATTAAGTTATTTACCGTAATTCCTGTAAAATAAAATGACATTTTTAGTAGCAAACTAGGACATCAAACATGTAACATACACGATCACGCCAAGGGTCTCCCCTTTAAAGGTTGTTCCCCCGTGGTAAATGTCTAATCAGCTCATAACAGCTCAACAAATGTGAACAGTGAACCTGCGGGAAGTATGTGTATGCGTGACCCCGATAGGGGTGTACATCAATTGAAGTCTACCATGACGAGAAGGAGTGGTTTGTATGTGTATGTGTGAGATAGGGGTGTACATCCAAGGGAAAGTCTACATGGACGGAACGAGTTGTTTTATGTTTATGTGTATGTGTGAGAGTAGGGGTGTACATCCAATTGAAAGTCTACCATGACGGAAGGAGTTGTTTTATGTGTATGTGTGAGATAGGGGTTGTACATCCAATGGAAAGTCTACCATGACGGAACGAGTTGTTTTATGGTTATGTGTATGTGTGAGATAGGGGGTGTACGTCAATTGAAAGTCTACCATGACGGAAGGAGTTGTTTTATGTGTATGTGTGAGATAGGGGTGTACATCCAATGGAAAAGTCTACCATGACGGAAACGAGTTGTTTATGTTTATGTGTATGTGTGAGATAGGGGTTTACATCCAATTGAAAGTCTACCATGCATGGAGCCCGTGTCATGTAGGGGGGAAGTTTGAAAGGAGCAAAGGATGGGATGGATGTGGTAGGATTAGAGGAAAGATGGAGCCCATTGTGCAAGGACGGGGTGTGTCATATACAGGAAGGAGGGGGGAGTGGAGAGAATCTGTCATATTACTGCAACTCCCCCTACAATTGTCGACTACAGCCGCTGAGCCACTTGAACATCTCCTGAAGACACTAAAGATGACAGAGCCCAGTATGGACACACAGGTAATTTAATTATGGAGAAGGGATCATCTTCACTTTAGTCTTACTGTATAAAAGTAAACCAGTAAAACCCCACAGGTTGGTAGCAACATTGTAGAATTTTTGGTGGCAGAACTACAGCTCTCATATTTTGATGTGCAGGAGAATGTGGTGGATGACAGTTCCTGCTGCAGCAATATGTAATTATGTATCTGTGCCAGTGGTGGGGAAACGTGTGTAGTGTGGGTACTAAAGAAATGGGCAGTTGGGGGTAGATGCCTGTTTGGTATAGATGTAGATATAATTATATAATAAGATCATAGCGGAGGATGCAAAGCATTAAATCGACTTTAAATCCTGCTGAGTATTAGATAATGTACAGTAGGAAACTGTTTATCTGCTGCATTTAAAGACAATAAACAATAGGTTAACATGGGGCTGCATTTATATTATTTTATCTATCAATAGGGAATAGTTTCAACATTCTAACCAGTACAAAAAAGTACAAATAATATTTCCTTTCTTAATGGGTATCGGGACATCTCAAAAGTAATTTCCCTTCAACTTCAGACATGGTACAATATCTTTAATACTATTGGGTAGAGTCCTGTACATCTGCCTCCCTAACCATAATCCTCTGCTCTGGTACCAGCCGAGCACATTGTAACTTTCACCACAGCTCCACTACTCCTACCTACCTCCGCAGGGGGGGGAAGACAGTAAGAGGGCCCGCCACAATCTCGTGATCAGCTGTTTTTAAACGCTGATGCATGTATGAAGGAACATACACGTTATCAGCTGTTTAAAAGACCGGAGCCGAACTTCCAGGACAATTGAACCGAAGTTTGGCTCCTGTTTTTAAACAGCTGATGGCACGATATGTTTCCTTCATACGCGCACCCGTATATGTTTCCTCATTAGCTGTTTAAAAACAGCTAATCGTTGACTCTGTCTGGGAGGGGGGTCAGGGGCCGGCCCTGCACTTACGCCCCTGCTCCCTACCCATAATCCTCTGTCTTGGCACCACCGCATTGTAACTTTCACTGCAGCACCACCTAAACCCGACCCATAATCCTCTACATTATCGATTAGCAACCGGTATTGCTAAATTGCCATACCGTGCTTTTTTACAAATAGGGCCTTTAGTTTCCCATTTTAGGACAGGTGGGACTTTAACAGGTTGTTATGGAGCCCTTTGTATTGGAAAATTGTGCTGAAGTTTTCGTATGCTGAGCAGCTGGGGGGTGTTGCGTGGACCATTTAATAATATGCCTCTGCATAGTGGCGTATTCTAGTGTACGAGAAAATATTTTGAATTTCTTTTGAGTCTCTGTCCAAGACAGCAGGGCCCCTGTGTTGTGATGCCTGGTGTGTCAGGTATTCTACCTTGCCACACAAAACTTCTTATTTTACGTTGTAGTGTCTGGGAGTCCTTCATTTTGAATTGAATTCGGTAGGGCCCAGAATATGTAAAGGAGCTTGGGTATAATAGTCACATATTTCACCGCCGCTATTCTGCCGGGGGAAAAGGTAGGACGTCCATTCGCTTAGCAATTTTGTAAGTTGGGAGAGAATTTTTGAATAGTATGTATCTAGGAGTTTATGTGTCAGCAGTTAATCTACCCCTAGATAGCGAACAGAATTTGGTGCACATCTAAAAGGAATTTGGATCTTAAATCTCTGTGTATTTCTAAATCTGTGGGTAGATGTATACTGTAGGCTACTGAGTTTGGAAGCCCGACAAAGCTTGTTAACTCTGGCAGGCCGCTGGTAGAGATTGGTGTGGTTTTGTTAATTAAGTGAGTGTCGTCCACAAAGAGAAAGTGTTTTGGTTGTTTGTCCCATATTTACTGTAATGCCTGAGATTTCTGAGTTATGTCTAATACTTACTGCAAGGGGTTCTATGCTAAGGGCAAGGAGGTAAGGGGGATGTGGGGCATCCTGTCTGTGTCTGTTCCGTACTATATGTTTATAGTGAGTGTATCCCATATAAGGACTTTTGCCTGAGGTGTCTGTAGAGGCTGAAAACGCTTTGATACATTTGATGGCGGATGGGAAACTGTAGTGGTTTTGGAGATATACCCATCTACTCGTTAGGTTAAGGGCTGTTCTGATATTGTCGGTGGGCTGGCGGATTTAACTAACTGGCTGCGCTGGGAGAATGACGACACAACCACGCACGGTGTAGTAGAACCCAGTTTCTCGGTTTATTTAGTTATTACATGGGGTTCACAAAGAAAAAAGGGGCGTGGCCAGACACAGTGCTGCCGATGACGTACTAAAACCTTGGAATATGAAGATAGTCAGGCTGACACAAAGACCTTGAAGCTCACTGGAAGCTCAAGTGTTATCAAATGAGAAAGAACATTTGGAAACAAAACATCTGCAATAACACGACAATACTATAAGACAAAATGGAGTCAGAGAACAAAAGTCTGATTTAGTCTAAGTGATTATAGAGAATATATAAAAACCTAAATTGGCCAACCACTCTGTAGTTTAAAAAAACCCTTACCTGACATTCTGCCTCAAATGGTTCTCATGCGTGTTTTTTCAAAATCCAACAACTGACAGGGAAGGGCTGTCAGTGACTCATCGGTGCTGGTTTCTTCCTCAACCCATCAAGGTCTGAGGCCGTGCAGGGGAGCCCTGCCCCCTCCCTCCCATCACCCGGATCCATCCTCTGAAGCCGGCGGACCTACTTGAATTCTCTTCAGAAAAGGTAACAGCTGCCCACCCCCAAGCGCCATAATATTTTCTTTTAAAAAAATGTTTTCATTGTACTGTACATAGACAAATAAACACAATAGCACTAGTTCTCAGTATTGGATTTAAGTTAATAAATAAAGGGGATGCACAACCCACTATCAACAGCTATAGGAACAAGAAAAGGGTAATCCCCTATCCATTTCTTCTTCCTTTAAATTTCATTGTTACTTACAAGGCCCTTCTCTCCCGCGGCGTCTTCAATGTGAACCTCCGCCGCATTGTGATTGGCGCGTCTTAGCCAATCACAGACGCGGATGGTGGACCAGCCCCTGCTTGCAACTTTTGCAAGTAAGTAAGAAAAGTACGGAAGATCAGCGCACTGTAGCCCACCTGCTCCCTACCCATAATCCTGTTTGTACCAGCGTTTAACTTTACTGCAGTTCAACATGCGCCCTACCAATAATCCACTACAGTATACAGTGAGCAATAGCAGAAGGCGCGAGGAATTCTGGGAGTTGCAGTTTTTCATCCCTTTGGAGTCCTGTTATTGTCATTTAATGGGATGTATGATGTGCTGTCTGTGAATCTATTTAAAATAGAAAATCTGATTTCTAAGATGAATTTACAAATCATTCATAAAAAGTTGACTCTATAAACATTTTTGGTTATGAATAAAAACGTTTACTTTTTAGACTTTTATTTTAACCCCCCTGAACAACACTTTGGAAGAAGAATATTAGTGGGTTTGGTCCAGGTTTGTTCCAGGTAACAGGCTGGATGTGGGAATGAAACACACACAGCAAAGTGCAGGTAGGGGATTTGGGATGCAGGTCGGGTATTGGTCTGGAAGATTAGACCCGTGCAGGACTCTACCATTGGGTTTACCTGTTTTAGCCGTTGTAGTAATATGGGTCGCTCTGTAATGGCCATTTTGAATAAAGGTACACATGATCTGGTTAACCTGTGGAGCAATGTATTACACAAACATTTCTGAGTATTCTACTGATAATACAAGATGGCGGACTTCCGTGAAAGTAAATGAATGTTATTAAAAGCCTCAAGGTTAATAAGAAGATAATCCTGTAGACTAGAATGGGGATCCCTCAAAACTAGGAAGACTGTCTGGTCATGGGTCAATAGGATGATAGTCCCTAGCTACAATCATTAATAACTGGACCTTTATTTCCACTACTATCAGAATCCTACTGGTTGGTCTCCCAAGGCTGGATACACATGTGCAGATCGGTTTGATTGATAGCTTGTTGGTTGGGGTTTTAGTTCATCAATGTTCTAGCTGAACAAAGAAATCTGCACAAACAATGGACCAACATGTCCAAATATCCACCATAACTGATGGTGAAATCATTAAAAAACAATCGTTTTTTTCTTAGATTCCTGGGCAATCTAATCAAACCATCAGATAGGGGGTTAACCATCAGATGGTGTTTGCCCAGTTCTACATAGTCTAATCTTTGGCATATTTTACTCCTCAGGCCACATTTACCTTGACCACAGGAGCCAGAATCCCAACAGGAGACAAACTGAACATTCTGACCCGCGGGCCTCGGGGGCCAATGTTGATGCAAGATGTGGTGTTTGTGACGAGATGGCACACCTTGGACCGTGAGGGAATCCGGAAAGGGTTGTACATGCCAAAGGAGCAGGTGAGATCCTTATCCAGGTACAGAGAGTTACAGTTCAACAGCAGTTTAATTTCTCAAATTGTGCTTTTCTGTTAAATTAAACATTATAGACACTACATAGGAGTACCATGAACACACCCAGATATTATGTTTTAATACACCTAGTTACTTAAAATGATAAACATTATGTTCAAGGGGGCAAATAGACCCTTAAAGGGTGTCCACCCAAAAAATAAACTTTTTATATGTTCTTTATATAATAGCACCTACCTCAAACACCAAGTTAATTTTTCTAAAAATCATTTGCTTTGCCCAATATTTAAAGAGATATATATCAGGCTCCACTTCCGCTCCACTTCCTCTTTAGATGACCCCGAGCTGCAGCTTTAAAACAAAAAAAAAAGATTCTTCCTTGCCGGACGCGGAAGCCAATAAGAACCCAGCATTCACGGAGAGAGAGGTGTGTGTGTGTCTGTTAATCCTGGATTTCTTCCGTACACATAACTTTACAACACTGCGATTGGTTGAGAGGGAAAAGAGGGAGGGATCCAGGGGTCAGACCATACTGATGCAACTTCCTCTGGTTCTCACTGCTGGATGTTAACAAGACATCTCAAGAACATGAAAAGAACAGAGGAAGGTAATGTAACCTGTCGTCATCGCTGTATTGGTCATGTCTGCAGGATTAAGCCAGCTACAAGGTCTGTAACTTTTCAACCACTGGACCAGATTACATGCTGTAAAGTTTTTTGGAGCACTTATTTGGGCCAAATAAAATATAGTTTGGGAGTGGACATCCCTTTAAAATTAGCTCATAGAAAGTGTTTTTTAAGTGCTATGTTCCTTCACAATAAAGGGTTGATCTACCCATAAGCTCGGTCATTAGAGGAGGTGCTGAGGAACTACAGTTAATTCATATGCCGAATTCTTATACAATCAGATGGATCTCAGTTAGATGGGATTACCCTTTCTTGCATTTCTGTGTGGTTTAGGCTCTGAACTAAAAGGTTTCCTAGTTGTTATAATTATTCTGCCATCTTACCTGTTGTGTTAGACCAGGTGGGTGAGGTCTTTTTGGGGTTTTTTTGCCACATTTATGAACCTTTGAATGGTTTTACCATCCTGGGATCCAGGTGACTTGTTTATATATAGATTATTTAGGTGCGTTTGGTTACTTCCAAGTAACTCACAATATACCACATACACCAAAGCCAAAGGTTGAGACAACTGCGCGAAAAACAGACGTGGCGGGCAGGTGGGATGGTTAATGCAGATTACTAAGCATGTGGAAACCTTCCACTCTTGTTACACAAACCTCTACGTTACTGTGTAAATAATCACCAGTAATCATGTGAATGTTAAGGATGATAAGTTATTTACCGTAATTCCTGTAAAATAAATGACATTTTTAGTAGCAAACTAGGACATCAAACATGTAACATAACGATCACGCCAAGGGTCTCCCCTTTAAAGGTGTTCCCCGTGGTAAATGTCTAATCAGCTCATAACAGCTCAACAATGTGACAAGTGAAACCTGCGGGAAGGATGTGTCCCTGAAACGTTTTGCCACAATAGTTGAGCTGTTGTGAGTAAAGGCCTTGGCTGCAATGGGACTACATTAAACACCCAGAATCCCGCCAACTTACTCTCTCTACCCAGGGCCGACTGTTCTCATACCCGCACCCATCGTTACCGCCGGGACGAACTACCTGCACATCCTGTCAATTGCCCTTGGGTTGCACCAGTGGCACATTACCAGAGGATGGCGCCATGTGCATCTTAACATTCCCAAGTAAGAGCCGGCGTGGGCACACACTAAGTAATACGTAGTCGTAGTGTAATAATATATGTTGTTTCTTTATTGTGTGATATATAATAATAATATTATATTTGTATCAGTGGCTAGAGATGTTTGTTTCCAAACTTCAGTAAAAAGTTCGGAAAACAAACCAATTAAAGTCAATGGGAGATAATAGTTAAAAGGATAAATAAAAGATAAACTAACAGTGGTTACTTACTGTAAATGGCTGTGGCACCTAGGAAATGGTCTGGGGAACATGTCACTATCACCAAATCGTGTTTAAACACTACTTTCTTCAAGATTAGACAACTGTCGAGTTTCCGCACACTACAGAGTTACCGAAAATCGAACAAAACATTCAAGGGTTATTGAAAATCAAACTTTACATCCGAGGGTTACCGAATTCAATGGCTACATTCCAGGGTTACCGAAAATTGAACATTACATTCAAAGGTTACTGAATGATACATTGAAGCGTTACCGAATTCCATAGCTACATTCGAGGGTTATCGAAAATCGAATATTACATTCGAGGGTTACAAAATTCTAAGGCTACTTTTGAGGGTTACCGAAAATCGAACATTACATCCGAGGGTTACCGAATTCTAAGGCTACATTCGAGGGTTATTGAAAATCGAACATTACATTCGAGGGTTATCAAACAATACATTTTAAGGGTTACCAAATAATACATTCGAGGGTTTCCGAATTTGAACGATACATTTGAGGGTTACCGAATTTGAAGGTTACATTCGCGGATTACCGAATTCCATCATTTTCGAAAATAGGTATGTGAGTTAGGAAAACCAAATTAGTTCAGATAGTTCGAACACGAATTTGAGTGGAGAAGAGAGCTGGATTCCAGATTCGTTCAGAATTTCTCTTCAATATTGGTCCATTGGACAGGATTGGACCAGAAGGAAAGGTCCCTGGGGTTAAAACAGTTGATTTACAGCTCCCCAGTAACAAAACCTTTCATAGAAGATTTCCTGCAAACCTGCTTCAAGTGGTCCTGAGGCCCCCCTGTGGAAGGGGGGTACTGTAGGATCTTACCTGCCGCGCTCATCGCCGTCCGGGGGGATGGTGACGTCGCCGGGCCGGACTGTAGGCGCGTAGTGACAATCACCACGTCCCACGCCCGATCGGGCGCGGGAAAGATTCAAATAGGCACTCGCAGGGGTGCAGTGCCTATTCGTAGTCCTTGCTACCGGCAGACTGGTTGTATGCTAGTAGCATTTGCCACCTTCGGTTCCACCTTTGCCGTGTTTCTGCTCCCTGTATCAAGCAGTTTATCAGCCATTGTACAGTTACCATCTCTTCAGCCAGTGTATCAGCCATTGTTACAGTTACCATCTATCAGCCATTGTTTCCAATTTCTGGACTCATTTCTGCTCGGTTCCCGGGTCCGGCTCTCCTGTTCCGCCTCTGCTCTGCATAGAGAACCGGTACACCCAGAGAGACGCGAATACACCTCCGGTGCGGGTAATGAAGGGGCGCTCAAGCTTGTCGGGATTCATATTTTAAACAATGCCTTTACATTTTGGAATTGCACCCTTCATTTTGCTTCACGTCTGCAAAGTCGGATATGTTATTGCTTCTTTGGGAGGCCAATGCCCTTGGCTGGCATCCCCCCTGTAGGGAGAAGAAGAATGACCATGGGTGAATGATATCTCCTTATTTCTGGAAAACTTTCCGGAAGATTTTCGACGCTCCAGGCAGAACTATTGACAGCTTACTCCGGTGATGCAATTGGACAAGGCTCCCGTTAGGTTAGTAGGGCAATACGCCAGCGGCGGTGTCGGACTTTGGCGGCCGAGATCTGCCTGGAACATGAGGCCCTGTTAGCCGCCTTTTGGCAGGGCCGTCGCGGAATCGTATCAAGGACGACTGGTTGTCCCGGGGGGGGGGGGAAAACTTCCCAAAATGGAGAGGAAATGATTTCTGTGGTATACGGGTTCGGATACTCCCCCAAATTGTTCCTCGTCCCCAAGGGACCGGACCTTTACAGCTGCTCGCCATTGGAGGAACCCATGCAGATTTGAGGGTACAACATTCGCCCCGAAGAGAAACTTAGAGAGGAGGACTCATGGGCTACTGCCTGTACTGTGCCGCCCAGTGGGCACTTCGTTAAAGTTGCCCTTCCAAGCCGGGAAACATGCAAAAACCCTAGAACTGAATACAGTGTCTCCTCTAGGAAATTCAAATTCCTTTCCACAAGAATTCTCTCAAGTCATTCTGCCTGTACCCTCATTTTTTTAAAAATCCCGAAACCTTCTCTACCCAAGCCTTCCTAGACTCTGGAGCCAGCAGTAATTTGGATGATGCCACCTTTGCTTCTCTGTTAGGTATTCCACTATTGTCCTTGCTCATCCCCTCCGTAGTTATGGATATTGGACGATCAACCGTTATCCACAGTAATTTATTTCCATGACATCTGCAGAAATTCTTCTTCAAATTGGCTGTCTTAATCGTGAATCAAGTCCTTGTGGCATACAAAGTCCCACGACCCCTCTCATTTTGGACTCCCTTTGGCTTCGACTTCATACCACAATCTCATCACTGGATGAAGAACGAAAATTGTTTCTTGGAGTCCAATTCCTGTCTTTCAGATGTCTTCCCACCCCAAAATCTCTTGTTCCTTATGTTTCACTGTGAAGATAAAAATTTAAATTGTTACCTCTCAGTATCTGGACTTAAAGATTGTCTTCGACAAAAGTCTTCTGAGATTTCTGCTCCCACCGACCCATTGATTGGTCCATCGATTTGGTGACCTGGTACCTCTCCACCCCGAGTTGCACTATCCTCTATATCCTGGCTGAGACCAACGTATGGAACGATTACATTCAAGAAACATGGTCTGGACTTCTCAGACCGTCCACTTCCCCTGACGGGTCTGCGGGTTTTTTGGTGGGAACAGAAGACGGGGACACAATCCGGGCATCGACATATACGTAGGTCTCAATAAAAATCATATCAAGAACCGCTATCCTCTACCCCTGCATCTAGCGAAACTTTTTGACCATTGAAAGGGGCTCTAAAGTATTCCACTTGATCTCCGTGGAGCCTATAATCTGGTTCGCATTCGAGGAAGGAGACGAATGGAAAAACGGCCTTCAATACTAGAAACTGGACATTACTGAAAATCTGGTGATGCTTCGGTTCTCTGTAATGCTCCGCATATTTCAAGAATTTGTTAATGACCTTTTTCGAAGACCTCTAGGTATTCAGTAGTAGGTACTTGGATGACATTCTTAACTTCTCTCAAGATCTTTATTCTCATCGTCACATGTATGTCAAGTCTTATCCCGACTACGAGCCAAAACCAAAAACGTACGCTAAACTGGAGAAAAAAAAATGTCTCTCTGAATGCTCCCAAGTACCTTTTCTGGGCTATCTGGTTTTCGCTCAAGGTTTCAAGAGGATCCAACCCACAGTATCAGTAGTCAATTGGACGCTTTCCCATTGCATAAGGCGATCCCAACGATACTCTTGGTTTCGCCATTATTACAGACAATTTATTAAAGGGTTTTTTCTTCCATCATGCTCCTATCTAGCCCTTATCAGGAAAAGGAGGGCAAACCCATGAATCTGGTCTCCAGCGCTTAGTAGCCTTCAAGAAATTAAAAGATTATTTTTCTTCAGCCCCAGTTACTTCTGACCCCGACCCCAGTCCACCATAATCATCGAAGTTGACGCCTCTAACTTGGAGGCAGGTGCAGTTCCTTTCCCAAAGGCAAATAGAGAAGGGAAACGCCACCCCTGTGCATTCTTCTCTAAGAAAATTCTTCCAATTGAACTAAATTATGATATTGGGAATCATGAACTTCTAGCTATCAAACTCGCACGAGAAGAATGGCGACACTGCTGGATAGGGACCAGTACAGCCTATCAACATCCTCAACGATCACAAAAAAATCTTGAAATTACATCCACAATACTTAAGAGATTGAATTCTGTTCAAGCCCGTTGGCGCTGTTTTCTCTCGTTTCAATGTCATTACCCCAATTTTCTTTATCCTGGTTCAAGATAAAAAAGCCAGCACGCCCTTCAGGTTCTTTCCTTGGCAGACGATTCTACTGGAATAAGATAAAGGCCATCATTCCCTCCTCCAAGATCATAGCCACTATTACCCCTCAACTTTGCCATCGCTTCTATTGCTCAGGATTCTGCTTCTACTGCCTGACCCCCCCTAATAAGACCTTTGTTCCCCTCTCCCTCGGAAAGAAATATTACACCTGACTCATGAGTCCAAACAGGGGTCAACCCTGGGTTCATATGAACCTTTAAAACCTTCTTAATCGGTCAGTATCGGTGGCCCTCATGAGAACAGATGGTCAAAAACGTTGTCGCCGCGTTCGTTTGTGAATACTGCCAAAAATTCCATACTTTCCTTGTGGATACTCCAACCTCTGCCGATTCCTTCCTACCGTGGGGGACCCACCTTTCTATGGAACTTTGTGTGAAAATCCATGTTTATAAAAAAATACAGTCATCTGGTTACTGTAGACCGTTTTAGCAAAAGCTCATTTGTCATTTCCTAAATGCCTCCTCTGCAGAACTGCTCAATTGTTCATTTATCATATGTTCCGCCTGCATGGGATTACCAATGGAATGGAAATAGGGTCCGATCGAGGAACCCAAATTCATATCAAATTTGGCGGGCACTTTGCAAATTATTACTTGGAATTAAACCCAATTTCATCGCTTATCATCCTCAGTCGAAGGGAGCCGCCACGAAACGCACCAAAAATGTATGGAACAATTCCTTCGATTTGCTACATTCCTTTTTCAAGACAATTGGACTGGCTTCTGACACGGGCGGATTGCCAATAACAAGCCGTTCCACTTATTCTACCGAACAAATCTCCTTTTTTTGTTGTTTTGGTTAACCCCAAGGGTTTACACAGGATTTTTTTTGGTCTTTCACAGGACCAGTCCTGCCAATAACAGCTAGTTGCAGAAACTGTCAGCCATCGGCAGGCTACAAAATGTCTTGAGAAGTCTGCCCTGGTACCAAAGACTGCAGCTGTCGGGTAGACGTAAACCTCCTTATATTTCGTAGGAGATAAAGTTTGGTTATCATCAACTCACATCAATTACGTGGTCCTCTCCTAAATTGGGTCCTAAATTTTGGCCAATCCCTAATTAGCATGGTGGGTCTACGGCAGTACGACCTCTATTGTCCCACCATCATAGAATCCCTAAGTTGTTCCATGTTTCTCTTATTAAGCCAGTGGTGCTGAAATCGATTCTCTCCCCTCTCCCCAGTCCAGACCCTATTTATGATCACGGTCAACAAGAATTTGAGGTGAGAAAGTCTTGGATTCCAGATTCGTCAGAAGTTCTCTTCAATATGTGGTCCATTGGAAAGGATTTGAGGAAACCAGAGGAAAGGTCCTGGGTCTAACAGTTGATTTACATGCTCCCCAGTAGTAATCAAAACCTTTCATAGAAGATTTCCTTGGACAAACCTGCTTAAAGTGGTCTGAGGACCCCTGTGGAGGGGGGGGTACTGTAAGGATCTTACTGCCGCGCTCCCGCTGCCCGTTCCGGGACTGGTGGACGTCGCCTGGTGGTGCCGGACGTCGGCGTGGGACATCACCACTTCCGGAAGCCGCTCGGCGCGCGAAACGATCAAAAGCATCGCAGAGGGTTGCGAGTGCCATTCGTAGTCTTGCTACCGGACGACTGTTTGTCTGCATAGTAGCTTGCCTACCTTCGGTTCCAGCCTTTTGCCTTGTTCTGCCTCCCTGTATAAGCCAGTTTACAGCATTGTCCAGGTTACCATCTCTAGCCGTGTATCAGCCATTGTTCCAGTTACCCATTCTAGCCAGTGATCAGCCATTGTCCAGTACCATCCTATCAGCCATTGTTTCCCAGCATTGTTTCCAGTACCATCTCTTCAGCCCATTGTTCCAGTTACCATCTCTTCAGCCAGTGTTCAGCCATTGTTCCACGTTACACTCGTCAAGCCATTGTTTCCAGCCATTGTTCCAGTTTACCATCTTTCAGACATTGTTTCCAGCCAGTGTTCAGTACACATCTATCCAGCCATTGGTTCAGCCATTGTCAAGTTACCTCTCTTCGCCATTGTTTCCAGCCATTGTTCCAAGTACAATCTCTTCAGCCAGTGTTTCCAGCCATTGTTCCAGTAGTTACCACCTCTTCAGCCATTGTTCCAGCCATTGTGCCAGAAACCATATCTTCAGCCGTGTATAAGCATTGTTCCAGTTACATCTCTCAGCCATTGTTTCCAGCCGTTGTTACAGTGTTACCATCTATCCAGCCATTGTTCCAGCGTTGTTCCAGTTACCATCTTCTATCAGCCATGGTTTCCAAGCCGTTGTTCCAGTTACCATATTCTTAAGCCAGTGTTTCAGCCCTTGTGTTCATTACCACCTCTTCAGCCATTGTTTCCAGCCAATTGTTCCAGGTTACCACCTCCTTCAGCCATTGTTTCCCAGCAATTGTCCCAGTTACACATTCTTCAGCCATTGTTTCCAAGCATTGGTCCAGTTACAATCTCTTCAGCCATTGTTTCATCCATTGTTCCAGTTACCATCTATCCAGCCAGTGTTTCAGCCATTGTTCCAGTTACCATCTCTTCAGCCATTGTTTCCAGGGGCCATTGTTCCAGTTACCATTCTTCAGCCATTGTTTCCAGCCAGTGTTGCAGTTTACCATCTCTTCAGCATTGTTTCCAGCCGTTGTTCCAGTTACCATCTATCCAGCCATTGTTTCCAGCCGTTGTTCCAGTTACCATCTCTTCAGCCTTTGTTCCAGTTACCATCTCTTCAGCCAGTGTATCAACCATTGTTCCAGTTCCCATCTCTTCAGCCATTGTTTCCAGCCATTGTTCCAGTTCCCACTCTTTAGCCAGGTTTCCAGCTTGTTCCAGTACCACCTCTTCAACCCCAGTGTTTCCAGCCATGTTCCTAGTTACCATCTCTTTAGCCAGTGTTTTCCAGCCATTGTTCCAGTTTACCATCTCTCTCAGCCATGTTCCAGCCATTTGTTCCAGTTACCATCTTTTAGCCCATTGTTTCAAGCCATTGTTTTCAGTGGGGTACCATCTCTTCAGCCATGGTTTCCAGCCATTGTTCCAGTTAACATCTCATCAGCCATTTGTTTCCAGCCATTGTTCCAGGGTTTACCATCTCTTCAGCCATTGTTCCAGCCATGTTCCAGTTACCTCTTCTTAGCCAGTGTATCAACCATTGTTCCGGTTCCCATCTCTTCAGACAATTGGTTCCAGCCATTGTTCCAGTTTACCATCTCTTTAGCCATTGGTTCCAGCCATTGTTCACTGTTACCACCTCTTCAGCCAGTGTTTCCGCCATTGTCCAGTTACCATTCTCTTAGCCAGTGTTTCCAAGCCATGTTCCAGAGTTACATCTGTAGCCCATTGTTTCCGCAAGGGTTCCAGGTACCTATCTCAGCCATTGTTTCCAGCCATTGTTCCTGTTACCATCTCTTCAGCATCATTGTTCCAGCCATTGTTCCAGGACCACTCTCAGCATTGTTTCCAGCCATGTTCCAGTTACAGCTCCTTAAGCATTGTTTCCAGCCGTTGTTCCAGTACCACTCTCAGCCATTGTTTCCCAGACCATTGTTCCAGTTTACCATCTATCAGCTATTGTGTCCCAGCCGTGGTTCTAGTTACCATATACAGCCATGTTCCAGCCTAAGGCCAGCCCTCCTCCATAAAAGGTCAGTGAACTTCGTCCTCAGGGAAATCAATTCCAGTCCATCTCTTCAGCCATGTTACAGCCATTTGTTCCTTACCATCTCTTTAGCCAGTGTTCCGCCATTGTTCAGTTACCACTCTTCAGCCAGTGTTTTCCAGCCATTGTTCCAGTACATCTCTTTAGCCAGTGTTTGTGTTCCCAAAAAAAAAGGGGGGGGGGGGGGCAATTGTTCCAGTGACCATATCTTCAGCCATTGTTTCCAGCCATGGTTCCAGTAACATCTCTTCAGACATTGTTTCCAGCCATTTTTCCAGTTACCATCTCTTCAGCCATGTTTCCAAGCCATTGCTTCCAGTTTCCCATCTCTTCAGCCATTGTTTCCAGCATTGTTCCAGTTACCATTATTCTCTTAGCCATTGTTCCCAGCCATGTTCAGTTACCATCTCTTCAGCCATTGTTTCCAGCCGTGTTCCAGTTACATCTATCCAGCAAATTGTTTCCAAGCCGTTGTTCAGTTCACCATCTCTTCAGCCACGTTCAAGTACCATCTCTTCCGCCAGAGTGTATAAACATTGTTCCAGGGTTTTTTTTTTTTTTCCCATATCTTCAGCCCATTGTTTCCAAGCCATTGTTCCAGTTACCATCTTTTTAGCCAGGTTTCCAGCCCATTGTTCCAGTTAACACTACTTCAGACAGTGTTTCCAGCCATGGTTCCAGTGACCATCTCTTTAGCCCAGTGTTCCAGCCATTGTTCCAGGTACCATCTCTTCAGCCATGTTTCCAGCCATGTTCCAGCTTTACCATCTCTAACCATTGTTTTCCAGCCATTGATTCAGTTACCATCTCTCAAGCCATTGTTTCCAGCCCATTGTTCAGTTACATCTATCCAGCCATGTGTTCCAGCCATTTTTACCAGTTAACCATCTCATTAGCCATTGTTTCCAGCCATTGTTCGTTACCATTCTTTCAGCCAGTGTATCAACCACTGTTCCGTTCCCATCTCGTCGCCCATTGTTTCCAGCCATTGTTCCAGTACCATCTCTTAGCCATTTGTTTCCAGCCATGTTCCAGTTAACCACCTCTTCAGCCAGTGTTTTCAGCCATTGTTCCAGTTTACCATCTTCTTTAGCCCAGTGTTTCCAGCCATGTTCCAGTTACCAGCTCTTCAGCAATGTTTCACGCCATTGTTCCCAGTTACCATCTCAGCCATTGTTTCCAGCCATTGTTCCAGTTACCATTCTATTCAGCCATGTTTCAGCCATGTTCCAGTTACCATCTCTTCAGCCATGGTTCCAGCATTGTCCAGTTACCATCTCTTCAGCCATTGTTTCAGCCGTGTTCCAGTTACCCATATCTTCAGCCATTGTTTCAGCGATTGTCCAATTACCATCTATCCAGCATTGTTTCCAGCCGTCTGTTCTAGTTACCATACCATCTATACAAGCACCATTGTTCAGCCTAGACATCATACTGACTCCGCCAACATGCCCTCTAAAAGGTTTTATAGTGAACTTCGTCCCTCCGGACATAAATTAAACGTTACCATCTATTAAGAAATTTTAAAAGAAAGGTGTTCAAGTTCCAGTTAAAATCTATGTAGACACATGTGTTTTCCAGCCATTATTTTGTTCCAGGTTTTCAGAGCCATTTCTTGTTGCTGGTCTTTTTCTTTTTGTTTTTTTTCTTCTTTCGTGTAGTTGTATGTTCCCAGTTATACCCCATTCTTCCTTTTGATTAGACAGTTCGGTTTTCCCATAGCCATATGTGTTTCCATGTTACCTCTCTTCAGCAACTTGTTTTTTTCCAGCACAGCCATTGTTCAACGTAGTGTACCATTCTCTGCAGCCATTTGTTGTCCAAGCCATTTTGTTCCAGTTAACATTTCATTCAGCCATTGTTTCAGCCCATTTGTTCACAGTTACCCATATCTTCAGCCCATTGCATTGTTTCCAGCCATTCCAAGCCATTGTTCCAGTACCATCTCTTTCAGCCATATTGTTTACCAGCCGTTGTTTACAGTTTACCATCTTTCAGCCATTGTTTCCAGGGGGGGGGGGGGCCATTGTTCCAGGTGTGACCATCTATCCAGCTATCTGTTTCCAGCCGTTTTGTTTTCTAGTTTACCATCTATCCAGCCATTGTTTCAGCATACTGCCAGCCCTCCTCATAAAAGGGGTTTATAAGTGAACTTAGTCTCCCTCAGGGGACTCAATTCCAGTTCCCAAGTCTTCTGCAGCATTGTTTCCCGCCATTCAATGTTCCAGTTCCAATCTATTTTAAGCCAGGTGTTTTCCAGCCATTGTTCCAGTTGTTACCACCTCTTGTCAGCCAGTGTGGTTTGCCAGCAATTTTTGTTCCAGTTACCAGCTCTTAGACAGTGTTTCCAGCCATTGTCTTTCACAGTGACCATCCTCTTCAGCCATTGTTCCAGCCATTTTGTTCCAGTTTCCCATTTCAGCATTGTGTCCAAAGCATTGGTCCAGTTACCCCATTCTTCTTCAGCCATTGTTTCCAGCCATTGTTCCGTTACCACTCTTCAGCGTGTTTTCCAGCCATTTTGTTCCAGTTACATCTTCAGGCCTTGTTTCAGCCCATTGTTCCAAGTAGTTTACAATACTCTTCAAGCCATTTTCATGGTTTCCAAGGCCGTGTTCCGTTTTACCATCTATCCAGCCAGTGGTTCCAGACGTTTGTTCCAGGTTACCATCTTTCAGCCACATTGTTCCAGTTACATCTCTTCAGCCGTTTTCAGATCAGTTCTAATGTTTTGTTGTTTGTAAGTGTTGTTGTATTCAAAAAACCATTGTTCCAGAGGTCCCATCTCTTCCGCCATTGTTTCCATTCAACAGCCATCATTGTTCCAGTACCATCTTTTTTTTTAGCCAGTTTTTGTACAGTGTTTCCAGCCATTCATTGTTCCAGTTACACACCCCTCTTCAGGCCAGGTTTCGCCATTGTTCAAGTTTTACCGCTCTTTATTTAGCCAGTGTTTCAAGCCATAGCAGACATTGTCCAGTTACCACATCTCTCAAGGCCATTGTTCCAGCACAGTTTGTTCCAGTAAGTTACCATCTCGTCAGCCATTGTTTCCAGCATTGTTCCAGGTCAGTTAACCATCTCTCAGCCATTATTGTTCCAGCCATTGTCCAGTTACCAATGCGATCCAGCCATTTTTCAGACAAACATTTTTTCTCCGAGTAGTTACCATTCTCTTTCAGCCTTTTGTTTTCCAGGCCATTCGTTCCAGTAGTTACCATCTCTTTCAGCCAAGTTTTGTTTTTGTTGTTAGTGTTCCAGGGTATCAAACCATGTTTCCAGGTTCCCCTCTTTCAGCCATTGTTTCCAGCCATTTGTTCCAAGTTACCATCTTCTTTAGCCAAGTTGTTTCCAGCCATTGTGTTCAGTTTACCACCTCTCAGCCATGTTTTCAGCCATTGTTAAGTTACCATCTCTTTTAGCCAGTGTTTCCAGGCCATTGTTCATACCATCTATCAGGCCATTTGTTTACCCAGCCATTGTTTCAGTTACCATCTCTTCAGCCATTGTTTCCAGCCATTGTTCACCAGTTACCATCTCTTCAGCCATTGTTTCAAGCCATTATGTTCCCAGGTACCATATATTCAGCCATGGTTTCCAGGCATTGTTCCAGAGGTACCATACTTCAGCCATTGTTTCACAGAAGTTGTCCAGGTTACCATCTCTTCAGCCATTGTTTCCAGCGAGTTGTTCCAATACCCTCTATCCAGCTATTGTTTCCAGCCTGTTTCTAGTTACACCATCTATCCAGCCCATTGTTTCCAGCCTAACTGACAAGCCCCCCTCCTCCCTAAAAGTTATTATATATTATTATTTTTTATTATTATAGTGAATTCGTCCCACGGGACCATTCCAAGTTCCCAAAGTTCCATCTCTTCAGCCATTGTTTCCTGTTCCAATTTTCCAAGCCATTGTTCCAGAGTTACCATCTCCTTTAGCCAGTAGTTTTAGTGTTTTCAGTGTTTGTTTTTGGCAGTCCTTAGTATGGTTAGTGTTTCCCAAGCCATTGTTTTCCAGTTACACCTCTTTCAGCCAGTTGGTTCAGCCATTTCCAGTACCATTCTCTTTAGCCAGTGTTTCCAGCCATGGTCCAGAGTTAACCATACTTCAGGGCATGTTCAGCCATGTTTCCAGTTACACTTCTCTTCCAAGCCCATTGTTTCCGCCCATTCATTGTTCCAGGTTACCATCTATTCAGCCCTTGTTTCCAGCCAGGTTCCCAGTTTCAGTTACCCATATATTTCAGCCATTCGTTTCCCAGACGATTTTTTGTTCCAGTAGTTACCATCTCTTCAGCCATTTTTTCAGCCATTGTTCCAGTTTACCTCTATCCAGTATTAGCTATGTTTCCAAGCCATTGTCTAGTTACAAATTATCCAGCAATTGTTTCCAGCCTATACTGACCAGCCCTCCTCTAAAAAGGTTTTATTTGTATTATAGTGAAACTTCGTCCATCTGGGACTCAATTCCTTACAAGATGAGTCAACAATTAGACTTTGCAAACCCGGTGGAGACAGACGACACAACCAGCACCAGAGCAAAAAGATTTTTTTGACGCGCTCCAAGGTTTTTTGATTGTTTCATTAGTAACAGTTTTTTTTTAAATTTAAAAAGTAGATTTAGATTTTAATATGTTAAATCCATAGTAGAACCGAGCGTTTTTAGGGACCTAGAAACTTATTATAGAACAGCCCTTTTCCTTGTAAATATCATTAGAAAGAGGGAAATAATTGTATAATATTCGTATTAAAAAAATTATATTAATTTTTTCCACCAAAAATGCTAATTAATTTCTGTGAATTTCAGATCGGATTGACCAGGTCCGTTTAACCCACAACAACAACAACTCCACGATTACTGCTGCATCCGCCCACCAAAACCATTCTGTCCGGAAAAAACGGACCACGCATTTGATTTAAAAATATAAAAACAAATATAGGAAAATCCAAAGCGCTAAAAAGGAACCAACAACGGACAGAAAATGTTTGGGATGTTCCACCCTGGTTGTCAGTTTTTTTTTTGCTTCGTTTCTAGTGTTGACGTAGACATAAATGAGATTGTAAAACTGCCAAGGGTAACTACTGACTATACAAACACGTGTCCCCTGCCCCACCTTGCATATCCGTATTGTTGTAAAATGTAATGGGAGGGCGCCCAAAAGGAATCAGTCGGTGTGTTGTTGAATAAGGGACTTTGTGTTTTATCCTTCAGCAATTTCAAGATGGGCAACATGAGACGTTCCCAAACGTTCTTTAAGGTGACGTCCACAGGAGACAAGTCAACCCCACACCAGTACGTCCAAAACTTCAGAGAGGGACACCGCATGCCACCGACACCCATTTGCCCACTTTATATAAAAACCCACGGGGGGGCCACAGGCAGGCCGATTCTTGCTTTTCTGTTTTTTACTTGGAAATTAAAAAGGGATTAGATATTAACTTTGTGCTGATAATCTGCAGAAGAAACCAATCAAATCGTTTGGGACAAACATGTCGGTAACACCTGATTGGTTTTCGCTGCATTTCATAACAGCACAGGGGGATATGCTTTATTATATTCCATTAGCTGTAAGTCAAGCAATGAGGAGAGATATGTCTTGGTACCCCTTCTTTGAAAGTCTGGGGGTGTTCACTTGTCCAAAGGAAAATCACAACCACCCAAAATACCACGCCCCTTTATTTTTATCTCTGGTAGAACCCCCCGAAGTACCCTACACATCTGAAATTTGTACGAGACATTAGCCATGTACATCCAATGAAGGGCTTTATGGATCTGCACGATCCCAGCCCCAAGTCTACCTGGAGGCTGTACCCAGACTATTTAGTCGTCGAAATAGAAGAGGGAAAAAGCAGAATCAGACCAGGAGGTATATGATCCGAGTGCAGAGATTTTTACAGGTATACAGGGGAAGTCTCGAACGCAAAATGAACCCCAGCGCGCGTCCCAAAGCACAAACAATTCTTAACACCCTGTCTAAAGAGATGATCTCTACAGAAGAAAGTCTTAGTGGCTGGGGCGAGCTCCTACTTGGGCATTGCATTGATGGGACGTAAACAGGGATAATACAGGACAGTTCAGTGCAGTCTCCTCTTATTCACTACCTCCCACACCACAGCAAAAAATGGTACAATATGGTCTTCAGTTTCATTCTAATGAAAAATGTAATTTTTACAGCGGGTATAGAGAACCTGAAGTTCCACTTCTCCCTACACAATGGGGGACCCCAACCAGTAAACGATGGATCAATAGATAAAGACCAAACATGATGTTGCTTCAGGATCCTAAAAAAAACCCTAAAAATAAGGGCAAATTGGGGATAACAAAGGAAGAATCACAAACACCACCGTGATATGACCAGCAGATCCGGATGTGGGGGATTTGCCTTGGAGAATATGTAGTTTCATTCCATTTCTAGGACGTTTGGTGGAAATCTACCACATAACATTATCTTCTATCCCGATGTCTCCAGTATGCATTGCAGAAAGTGCGTCCCTGGCAAAATTCCCCACAACCACCCAAGAAGGAGATGAGGTAAAGTTCAATTTCACGTGATTTCATGGGAATGTTCAGGTACCCAGGGCGGAGGATCTAAACCACTAGGTCTCAATCCTGCGTTAAGCTACCAGCTCCTGCACTTCCCTCCTGGACTTACCTCTTAAACGTAGTTGCGATGCCGCGTGATGTTAACTCCGCGCACGTGGCACAAATAGGTAGAAACTTGCTGTTTACAGTAGCTGTCTTCCTCCTTGGTGTACAACCAGGGACAACGCCCGGGCGGGAAGAGAGAACAAACGCGACCCAGTGATTGTGAAGTTTAAGACCCCGGCAAACACAACAAGTGCAGGAGTTAGAAGCTAACCCAGGGGTGAAGTACCTAGCGGTTTGGATTCTTTTACCCTGAGGGGTGGTACTTGAAAAAAAGGATGGTGGGGGCCGGACACACACAACTATTGTTGTCCTTTAATCAATATACCCAATAATCTTTTATTAAAAATTTACCCCCCCCCATTGTCCTCATTATTTCCTTCTAGGAAGCGAATCCCAGGCAAGAAAATTCCCAGAACCTCCCAGATAGAAGACGAAAGATTAAGGTAAATTTTATTCCACTTTTACCATACTACCCAATCACTGCAATTTCATGGAAATCTTCCAAAGTTAAAGGACAACTATACCACCTCATCCATGATCCTCTTTTTTACCCATTGTAAAGTACCCAGGGGGAGGACCTAACTGCTTACGGAGGACCACTGGGATTAATCTTCTAATCCTGCACCTACCCTTAAAAACTATGATCAGCGGACATGCTATTTCTTTATCAACTTCTACTTTCTGTGCCACGACGGTGACCAAATAGGAAGATCCTATGTATGCCCAGGGCCCCCGCGGGCGTTGGGATGCAGAGACCAGCGACCTGAATCGCAGTTTAAGAGGTAAGTGACAGGAAAATCTCCAAAAATTAATAAAAATCTTTTGTCCTTATCGTCTCCTTAGACAATGAAATCCCCCCGATGCAATTAAACAAAGAAATGGATTGAAAACAGTGGCACGGAAGGTTTTAAAGTCTTTTCTCTCTACCCCCCCCACCCTTCATAATATTGGTTTCAATCCCAAATGGTCACCCAGGCACCTGCCTCTGACTCTGTGTTTAATTCTTATGGTGGCCATGATGCCACAATCCGATGTCAGCGCCATGGGCAAAAAAAAAAATGTTCAACTGGTCCGATGTGATGTGAAAATTATTGGAGGATCGTTGAAAGATCTTTCAACGATCTTCCCGACCCGATCTGAAAGGTGTACGGTATCGGGATCCCCAATATCCACAACATCGTACGACACAGGATCTAAGCTCTATGGACACCATAATGGGACCATCGAGGACCCCAATCCCATAACTTCCCCTGGTTCAAGACCCCCATCACTGTTGTAACAGTTCTATCCCCACAGTCTCTAGTACCAGTTTTCTCTTTATTGGAGATCACCTTCTGATATGCTAGACTGATAGATGTATTCAGGGCACGGTGCCCCGGACATTTAATAAGGGGTTTCCAGATATATATTGGGGTCTCACCCGCAGAGGAAAGTGAATAGAGGATTCTGGACATGCTTTGTGTAAGTAATCTCTGACCTTAGGCGCTCTCCCAACCCTCCACACCCCCCACTTTTCTGCTGAGTCTTGAACTCCCACAAGGTGTTACTGTGTGTACACCCACCCCCCATACGACCAGGGGAGAACGGAGAAGCATCGAGAAGCATTGAGCAAAACACACCATTTCAAGGTTCTTTGTTGTACTAATGTTGTTTATATGAAACGCGGTTTATTATGGCAGTCCCCCCACCCAATTCTTATACTAATGAATTCCAAGTTAAAGGAGATAAACCGTTGGCATGTCTGTGCGTTACTGATACAGAATTAATTTCCATTCTGTATAATGAATATAAATCAGCCATCATGCGCAGTGCAGAACATAAGAGGAATTTGAGTGTCAAAATAATCAACTTGCCTGTGCTTACTTGATAAGAACAAGGGTCACATGGAACCCAGCCCCCAGTCTTATGTCAGTTATACTAGGACCCTGTTGACCCCATATTATCCTCTGTCTCCATGTTTTCTCTCTCTGTGACCCCCCTGAGAACACAGACACATTTATTATAAATATTCTATTAGAATACTTCTGCAATCCTCATCATTGTCTTTTCCCTTTAGATGTTCAGCTTTATAAAAGAACGGCAGGAAGTGAAGACTGGATGGGTTGGAGGCCTGTTGTCCCTTTAAAGTCTGAAAGATCGGCGCACACAAGAATTCAATTTGTCTTTTTTCTTATTATTTAAAATAAAATAAGTTGATCCAGGGATTTAATCCGATGCCAAATGGAGGTCAGGAAGGGATATTTTTTCCCCTACTGGGGTCTGGTTTAGCCCCTTCCTCTGATCACATCTATATACCATCAACTGGTAAGTTATCATGTTGTAAAAAAATAAATACAATTATAATTAATCTTAAACATTGGTGTCCCTTTTGTCAGTATTCTTACCCAATTCTACACCCAACCACCCCCACACCTTTCAACTCTCCCCCCATGACCTAATATGGAGATTAGGGACTATGAAATGCGGAAGAAAATGTTTAATTCCCAGCCAGGAAAAAGCTAATGGGGACAGGGACCAATCGAATTTGTTGTTTTTAAAACACAAATTTAAAAAAAACAAGAGTTTTAATTGGCTAAAAGTTTTAAGGAGAACTATACTGCTACAACCCAACTAAAGCACCTCCTCCACTCATAGCTTCAACAACTAGTCTTTCTATATATGGTGAGATAGGGGTGTTGTATATCCCAATGAAAAGTCTACCATAGACAGACACGAGTTGGTTTAGTTATGTGTGAGAAGGGGTTGTAACAATACAATGGAAAAGTCTACCATGGCCGGAGAACAGCCCCAACGAGTGGGTTTTATGTTGTGTGTGTGCAGATAGGAGGTTGTCACATCAATGGAAAGTCTACCATGAAGAACGAGTGTTTAGTGTGGTGTGAGATAGGGGTGTGTACATTCCAATGCGAAAGTGACCAGACGGAAAGGAGTTACACCGTTTATTGTGTTTGTGTGAGCTAGGGGTGGGGGTACATCTAATGGAAAGTGTACCCATGGACTGGAACGAGTGGTTTTTGTGTCACCCGTTGTGAGACTAGGGCCCCCCCCAGGGGTGCAATAACCCACCACCCATGGAAAGTCTACACATGACGCGAAGGAGTTGGTTTAGTGTTATGTGTGAGAAGGGGTCTGTACATCTAAAGGAAAGTCTACCAGACGGAACGAGTGGTTTTAGTGATGCTGTGCGGATAGGGGGTGTACATATAATGAAAGTCTACAATGAGGAACGAGTTGTTTTATGTGTATTTGTGAGATAGGGGTTTTTTACACCAATGGAAAGTCTACCATGACGGAACGAGTTGTTTGATGTGTATGTTGTGAGCATAGGTGGTGTTACATCCAATGGAAAGTCTACCATGACGGAACGCAGTGTTTGTATGTGTATGTGTGAGATAGGGGTTGTTTGTTGTACCTCCAATGGAAAGTCTACCATGACGGAACGAGTTTGTTCTTATGTGTAGGTGTGAGTGAGATAGCGGGTGTTGTAGTTTGTACATCCAATGGAAAAGTCTACCATGGACGGAACGACGTTGTTTTTTGTGTAGGCCCCGTGAGATAGGGGTCTGTACATCCAATGGAAAGTTCTACCATGACGGAAAACGGAGTTGTTTTATGTGTATGTGTTGAGATAGGGTTGTACATCCAATGGAAAGTCCTACCATGACGGAAGATGAGTTGGTTTTATGTGGAGGTGTGAGATAGGGGTTGTACATCCAATGGCACACAAAGACCCCTTCATGTACCATGACGGAACGAGTTGTTTTATGTTTATGTGATGTTTGTGAGATAGGGGTTGTACAATCCAATTGAAGTCTCCCATGACGGAAGGAGTCAGTTTAAGGAGTTGTTTTATGGTTATGTGTATGGTGACCCCCCCCGATAGGGGTGTACATCCAATTGAAAGTCTACCATGACGGAGAAGGAGTTGTTGTATGTGATGTGTGAGATAGGGGTGTACATCCACATGGAAAAAGTCTACAATTGACGACCACGGAGTTGGTTAGTTTATGTTATTGGTGAGATAGGGGGGGTGTACAAAAGCCAATTGAAGTCTACCATGGAAGGAAGGCGAAGGAGGTTGTTTTATGGGTATTGTGTGAGATAGGCGCGTTGTTGGTACATCCAATGGAAAGTCACCATGACGGAACGAGTTGTTTATGTTTATGTGTATGTGTGAGATAGGGGGTGTACATCAATTGAAAGTTCTACCATGACGGAAGGAGTTGTTTTTATGTGTATGTTTGAGATAGGGGTTCTGTACCATCCAATGGAAAGTATACCATGACGGAACGAGTTGTTTTATGTTTATGGTTATGTGTGAGATAGGGGTTTAATCCAATTGGAAAGTCTACCCATGCTGGAGGGCCACGTTGTCTGTAGCATGGGGAAGTTTGAAAGGAGCAAAGGAGGGGGATAGGATGTGGAGGCTTAGAGGAAAAGAGCGACACCATTGTGCAAGGACGGGTGTCATATACAGGAAGGGGGGAGTGGAGAGAATCTGCTCAATATTACTGCAACTGCCCTTACAATTGTCGACTACGCGCTGAGCACCTGAACATTCTCCCGTAAGACACTAAAGATGACAGAGCCCAGTATGGACCCCAGGTAATTTAATTATGGAGCAGGGGATCATCTTCACAGAACAGTCAGTGTCTTACTTTGATAAAAGTAAACAGTAAAAAACCCAACAGAGTTGGGGTAGCAACATTGTAGAATTTTGGTGTGCAGAACTACAGCTCTTCATTAAGTGATTTAGCAGGAGAAGGTGGGCGGTTGAAGTTTCCTGCTGCGAGCAATATGTATTATGTATCTGTGCCAGGGTGGGGGGGGAACCTTGTGTAGTGTGGGTACTAAAGAAATGGGCAGTTAGGTGGTAGACTTGAGGTTTGGTTAGAGTAGAATGTAATTATATTAATAAGATCATAGACTGGGAGGATGCAAAGCCCTTAAATCGACTTAAATCCTGCGAGTATGAGATAATGTACGTCAGGAAACTGTTATCTGCTGCATTTAAAGACAATAAAACATAGGTTAAATGGGCTCCACGCACACACCACCTTTATATTATTTTATCTATCATAGGGAACTAGCTTTCAACATTCTAACCACACACGACTACAAAAAAGTAAAATAAATATTTCCTGTCTTAATGGGCTATCGGTTACATCTCAAAAGTCACTTTCACCCCTCAACCTGCCCCAGCACCATGGCTGTCACAATATCTTAATTACTTTGGGTAGGTCCTGGACATCTGCCTTCCCCCTACCCATAATCCTCTGCTCTCCCCGGTACAGCCGAGCACATTGTAACTTTCACCACAGCTCCACCTACTCCCTACCTTACCTCCGCAGGGGGGGGAAGGGGACAGTAAGAGGGCCCGACACAATCTCCGTGGATCAGCTGTTTTTAAACCGCTGATCGCATGCATGAAGGAACCTACACGTTATCAGCGGTTTAAAAGACCGGAGCGAACTTCCAGGACATTGAACCGAAGTTTGGCTCCTGTGCCCCTTTAAAACAGCTGATACCTGGCACGTATATGTTTCCTTCAGACGCGGCACCCGTATATGTTCATCCATTGCTGTTTAAAAACAGCTAATCCGTTGACCTCTGTCTGGGAGGGGGGTCAGGGCCCCCCGGCCCTGCGCTTACGCCCTGTCCCTACCCATAATCCTCTGCCTCTGGCACCACCGCATTGTCAACTTTCACGCAGCAGCACCACCTTTAAACCCGACCCATAATCTCTACATTATCGATTAGCAACGGTATTGCTAAATTGCAATACCGTTGCTCTTTTACAAAAATAGGGCCGGTAGTTTCCCATTTTAGGACAGGTGGGACTTTAACAGGTTGTTATGGAGCCCGTTGTATCTGGAAAATTGTGCTGAAGTTGCTGAATTTTTCGTATTGCCTGAGCAAGACTGGGGGGTGGTTTGCGTCGGACCATTTTAATAATATGCCTCTGCATAGTGGCGTATTCTAGTGTACGAGGGACCATATTTTAATTTTTCTTGATGTCTCTGTCCAAGACAGCAGGGCCCCTGTGTTTGTGATGCCTTTGTGTGTCAGGTCTTCTACATTGCCACACAAAATATTATTTTACCGCTCCCCCCCCCTCCAGTCCCCCCCCACCCACAGTGTCTGGAGTCCTCATTTTGGAATTGAATCGGTAGGGCCCAGGAATATGTAAAGGAGCTTGGGTATACATCACGTCACCCCTCTATTCACCGCCGCTATTCGGCCACCGCCCCAGCCGCGGACAAAGGGTAGGACGTCCTCGCTAGCAATTTTGGAAAGTTGGGGAGAGAATTTTGAATAGTTATGTATCTAGGAGTTTATGTGTCAGGCCAGTTAATTCTACCCCTAGATAGCGACAGGAAATTCCCAGACAGGGGAAAGTCTGGGCAACATTCTAAAAGGAATTTGGACTTACATCTCTCGTGTATTTCTAAATCTGTGCGGTATAGGTATCATGTAGGCTCACCCTGATTGTGGCAAGCCCGACAAAGCTTTAACGCATGGAAGGCCGCTGGTAGAGATGGGTGGGTTTTGTTTACATTTAAGTGCGTGTCGTCCACCAAAGAGAAAGTGTGTTTTCTTGTTGTCCATATTTACTGCTCACCCCGCTGAGATTTCTGAGTTATGTCTATACTTACTGCAAGGGGTCTAGTACAGGGCCAAGGAAGAGTAAGGGGGGCGCAATGTCGGGGCCACCACCCTCTTGTCTTGTTCTGTTCCGTACTATACTGTGATAGTGAGTGTATCCATATAAGGGACTTTTGCCGGAGGGTTCTGTAGAGGCTGGAAAAAAGGCGTTGATACATTTTGATGGCGAGGATGGGAACTGTTAGTGTGTTTTGGAGATATTTACCCCGTCTTACTATGTTAGGTAAGGGCTGTATGATATGGTCGGTGGGCTGGCGATTTAACCCTATACTGGCTGCGCTGGGAGAAGGGATCCACAACACGCAGGTTGTAAGTAGAACCGTTTCCGGTTTTCATTAGTTATTACATTGGGTTTTACAAAGAGACAAAGGGGGCGTGGCCAAGACACAGGGCTGCCGATGAGTACTAAAACCTTGGAATATGAAGATAGTCAGGCTGACACAAAGACTTGAAGCTCACTGGGAAGCCTCAAGTTTATCAAATGCAGAAAGAAACATTTGCGAAAACAAAATAAATCTGCAATAACACGAACAATAAATAAGACAAAATGGAGTCACGAGAACAAAATGGCGCTATTAGTCTAAGGATATAGAGAATGTATATTAAAAAAACTAAACATGGGGCCACACTCAACTGATCCCCAGTAACCCCTTCAACCCAACAAACACATAGGCCTGACATCTCTGCTCAAATGGTTCCTCATGCAGTGTCTTTCAAATCCAACAAACTGCAGAGAGAGAAGGGACGCTGTCAGGGACTCATCCGGGTGCTGTTTTCTTCCTCAACCCTCACACCCCATCCCAAGGTCTGAGGCCTGTGCAGGAGAGCCCTGCCCCCTCCCTCCCATCACCCGGATTCCATCCTCTGAAGACGTCAGGCACCTACTGTGAATTCTCTTCAGATAAGCGGGTAACAGCTTGCCCACCCCCAAGCGCATAATATTTCTTCTAAAAAAATGTTTTCATGTTACTGACAGAGACCAACCAACCCACCCCCACTAAACACAATAGCAATAGTTCTCAGTAGTGGATTTAAGTTAATAAATAAAGGGGGATGCACAACCCACTATCACACCAGCTATAGGACAAGAAAAGGGATCCCCTTATACCATTTCTTCTTCCTTTCTAAAATTCATGTTACTTACATGCATTCTCTCCCGCGGCGTCTTCAATGCCAAACCCGAACCTCAGCCGCATTGTGATTGGCCGCGTCTTAGCCAAGAACAGACCGCGGTATGGTGGACCGCCCTGCTTGCAACTTTTGCAAGTAATGCTAAGAAAAAGTACGGACAAGATCAGCGCACTGTAGCGCCACCTGCTCCCTACCAATAATCCTGTATTGTACCCAGTGTTTTGTAACGTACGCAGTTCAACATGCGCCCTACCCAATAATCCCCACACCTACAGTATACAGTGAGGCAATAGCAGAAGGCAGCGAGGAATTCTGGGAGTTGCAGTTAGTTTTTCATTCCCTTTGGAGTCCTTGTATGTGTAGTTAATGGGGAGTTTGATGTTCTGTATGTGAATCTATTTAAATAGAAACTCCTGATTCAAAGATGCAATCATTACCAAATACTAATTCATAATAAAGTTGGATCTAAAACACTTTTTCTGGTTATGAATAAAAAACGTGTACTTTTTAGGACTTTTATTTAACCCCCCTGAACAACACTTTGGAAGAAAGAAAGAAAATATTACGTTGGTTTTTGGTTCCAGGTTGGTGTTTGTTGCCACCGCTAACAGCGAATGGACCTGTGGAATGAAACACACCAGCAAAGTGCCAGGCAGGGGATTTGGGATGCCAGGCTCGGGTATTGGTCTGGAAGATAGACCCGTGAGGATCTACCATTGGGTTTACCTGGTTTTTAGCCGTTGTAGTAATAGGGGCGCTCTTAAATGGCCCATTTTGAAATACAAGGTCCACACCAACACATGATTCTGGGTTTCCCACCCCATACCTACTCGGACCCCGCCAATGTACTACACAAACATTTCTGAGTATTCTAATTATTAATACAAGATGGCGGAAACTTCCGTTGAAAGAAATGACCAAGTGTTACTATAAGCCTCAGGTTAATCAGACAGATAATCCTGTAGACTAGACTGGGGATTCCCTCCAAACCCTAGTAAGACTAGTTGTCCTCCATACCGCGACAACAACTGGGTCACTAGGATGATCAGTCCCTAGCTACAATCATTAAGTAACTGTGACCTTTATTTCCATACTAATCAGAAAATCCTACTGGTTGGATCTCCCAAGGCGGATACCACATTTGCAGATCGGTTTGATTGTGAGCTGTTGGTTGTGGCCCGTTTTAGTTCATCATGTTCCGAGCCTGAACCAAAAGAAATCTGCACAAACAATTGGACCAAACCATGTCCAAATATACACCAATAAACTGATGGTGATGAAATGTCATTAAAATCAATCGTTTTTTTTCTCTCAGATTCCTGGGCAATCTAATCAAACCATCAGATAGGGGTTAACCATCAGCTGGTGTTTGCCCAGTTTACATAGTCTAATCTTTGGCATACCCCATGATCTGTACACCCACATCAGGCACATGTGTTACCTGACCACAGGAGCCAGAATTCCCAACAGGAGACAAACCTGAAACATTTGACCCCGCGGGGCCCTCGGGGGCCAATGTTGATGCAATGATGTGGTTGTTTGTGACGAGATGGCACACCTTTGGACCGTTGAGGAATCCCGGAAAGGGTTGTAATTGCCAAGGAGCAGGTGAGATAACCCCTCACACTCACCCACCCGAGTACAGGAGTTACCAGTTCAACCGCAGTCTAATTTACAAATTCTTGTGCAGTTCTGTTAAAATTAAAACATTATCAGACACTTAATAGGAAGATACAATGAACACACCCAGATATTTCATGTTTTATTATACACCTTTAAGCCGCTTCCACTCCCTTTTAAAAATGGAGATAAACATTATGTTCACAGGGGGCCAAAAGACCTTAAAGGGTATGTCCACCCAAAAAATAAACTTTTATATGTTCTTTATAAATAGCCACCTACCCAAACACCAAGTTAATTTCTCCCTCACCCCAAACACCACACCCAGTCAATCTTTGCTTTGCCCAATATTTTAAGAGATATATATCAGGCTCCACTTCGACTCAATTCATCTTTAGATGACCCCGAGCTGCCAGCTTTAAAAAACAAAAAAAAAAGATTCTTCCTTGCCGGAGCGGGAAGCCAATTAAGAACCCAGCATTCACGGAGAGGAGAGAGAGGGTTGTGCGTGTATGTTAATCCTGGATTTCTTCCGTACCAAATAACTTTACAGCGCGATTGGTTCCCCGATTGGGAAAGAAAAGAGGGAGGGAGCCAGGGGGTCAGACACGATACTGATGCAACTTCCTCTGTTACCCTCACACTCCGCTGGATGCTTGAACAACCCCCCGCAACCCATGACTCAAGAACATGAAAAGAACAGACCTCCGCACACGGAACCCCCCGGTAATGTAACCTTAGTTTTTTCATCGCTGTATTGGTCCATGCCTGCAGGATTAAGCCAGCTACAAAGGTCTGTAACTTTTCACACAAACACTGCGACCAGAGTACATGCTGTAAAGTTGTTTTGGAGCACTTATTGGGGCCAAATAAATAACTAGTTTTGGCGACTGGCCACGCACCACATGCCCTTGAAAAATGAGCTCATAGAAAGGTGTTTTTTTTAAAGTGCTATGTTCCTTCACAATATTAAGGGTGATCTACCCATAACGCAATGGTCATTAGAGGCACCGGTTGCCTGAGGAACTACGTTAATTCATAGCAGAATTCTGATACAATCGATCGCGATCTCAGTTAGATGGGATATACCCTTTCTTGCATATTTCCTTGTTTGAAGGGTTAGGCTCGAACGAAAAGGTTCCTAGTGGATATCATTATTCTGCCATTCTTACCTGTTGTGTTAGACCAGGTGGGATGAGGTCTTTTGGGGTTTTTTTGCCACATTTATGAAACCGCTATTGAATTGTCGTTACCCATCTGGGATCCAGGTGACTTGGTTTATTATATATTATTTAAGCCCCCCCCGCTTCCTCGTTTGCGTTTGGTTTACTTCCAACGTAACTCACCTATTAACACAACACAAGGCCAAAAGTGTTTGACCCACCGTCGGGACACCCCACACACCCAACCACACACACCACACCAATAAGATAAAGAATCCACCACTCCAGTTCGTGCGTGGCGGGCCAGGTGGGATTGGATTACGCAGATTATACGCATGTGGAAAACAAAAAACCTTCCACCTCTTGTTACACAAACCTCTACGTTACTGGGTCAAATAATCACAGTGTAGTAACTCTAGTTGAATGTAAGGATGATACAGTACTTACCCCGTAATTCCTGGTGTAAACAATAAAATGACATTGTTAGTAGCAAACTAGGACATCATACATGTAACATCACTCCACGCCAAGGGTCTTACCCTTTTAAAGGTGGGTTCCCCCGTGGTAAATGTCTCTAATCAGGCTCAAAACAGCTTCAAAAATGTGAACAGTGAAACCTGCGTGAAGGATGGTCCCTGAAACGTTTTGCCACAATCAGTTGAGCTCGCTCGTGAGTAAAGTCACCTTGGCTGTGCACTGGGGACTACATTAAACACCCAGGAATCCTGCCAAATATTACTCTATCTACCCAGGGCCGACAGTTTCTCATTACACCGACACCCTCGTACCCGCCTGGGACGAACTACCTGGCACATCCTGTCAATTGCCCTTGGGTTGCACCCAGTTGGCCACATTACCAGAGGGATGGCGCAATGTGCATCTTCAACATTCCCAGAGTAAGATGCCGGACGTGGGCACTCTACATAAGAATACGTAGTCGTAGATGTAAATAATATATGTTGTTTCTTTAGTGGGTTGATATAGAATAATAATTATATTTGTATCATGGCTAGAGGTTTGTTTCCAAACTTCAGTAAAAAGTTCGGAAAACAAACCAATTAAAGTTCAATGGGAGGCACCCCCACAAAAAGATATAGTTTTAAAAAGGATAAATAAAAGATAAACTAACAGTGCGTACTTATGTAAATGGCTGTGGCACCTAGGAATGTCCCTCCCCCACCCCAACCCCGGCGGAAACGCACTATCACAAAATCGTGTTCTTTAAACACTACTTCTTCAAGATTAGACACTGTCGAGGTTCCGCACAACTACTGACAGCTTACCGAACAAACTCGAACAAAACATTCAAGGGTTATGAAAATCAAACTTTTACACCGGGGGTACCGAAATTCAATGGCTACATTCCAGGGTTACGAAAAAAATTGAACATTACATTAAAAGGTTACTGAATGAACATTGAAGCGTTACCGAATTCCATAGCTACGTTCGAGGGTTATCGAAAATAGAAGATTACATTCGAGGGTTACAAATCAAGGCTACTTTGGAGGGTTACCGAAAAAATCGAACATAGTACATCCGAGGTTACCGAATTCTAAGGCTACATTCGAGGGCGTTATTGAAAAAACCGAACATTACATCGAGGGGTTATCAAACAATACCATTTTAAGGGTTACCAAATAAGACATTCGAGGGTTTCCGAATTTGACGATAAATTGAGGTTACCGAATGTGAAGGTTTACATCGCAGGATTACCGAATTCCATCATTTTCGAAAATTAGTGGTATGTGAGTTAGGAAAACCCAATTAGTTCAGATAGTTAACGAATTGTCCGAACTCCTAAAGTCGGGTTCGGATCCCTCATATCAGTTGACGTGTTATTGTCACAGCTGGGAAGGATAATAATACAGAAAACTGGATCTAACACGAAAACTACTACAGAGCCTGGAGTATGTCTTCATTAGGGCTTCCCATGAAGTGGAAATGGAAATAGGCTGGCTGTTGTTTAGACTAAATACGGTTTAAATGTGGTTTAAAGGATTCCCGGGACACTTACAAAAATTCAAAGGTTTATTTATCCTGTTAAAAAAGTTAGTAGATCCAGCTAACACACCAACCCCCCACTGCCATTCCATGCTCTTTTATGGATGGTTAAAGGAGTTAATCTGTTACTTACTATCATGTCCGCATACCCTATAGACTAACACAAATTGGGTCTATTGATGATAGGCAAATGAGTTGCTTTGTCTACATTCCGAGGCTCCTTTGAACGTACAGTTACACTGTCAGCAGCCGATCACAAGTCTCTAGCAGCTCTAGCTATGGGCAGTGTTCCCTACCCGCTGCTTGTTTATGGACTTCAGGAACGTTACAAGGTTTTTCTGCTGTTTCCATGGGACAGCCAGTGACCCCCAGGGGTTTGTAATAGAATTGGCTGGTTCCTTTTATAGAAAGTTTAAGAAACTGATGATTAACCTCCTGTCTATTTTATTCTATAGGCTACATCCCAAATTACTATCCTAATAGCTTCAAGGGCATGTCCACCCTTATAAAAAAAATTCTACATATCATAGTATATCTTCCCTCAGCCCCAACCGCTATAAAATAATTTTAAGAAAGTGCCCCGATCTTTACCTCTCTCCCCCGACGCACTGCCAGGCCTTCAGCTTGCAAGACACTGCAAGCAGGGGGCGGGACCGGCAGCCGCGTCCGTGATTGGCCAATCACGGATGCGGCTGCCGGCTGATCAGAACGCTGAGGGAGAGAGGGAAGGTAAGTAGAATTTGGGGGACTTTCTTAAAATTATTTTTTAGCGGTTGGGGCTGGGGGAAGAAATACTAAAACCATCGAATGTATGGATCATTTTCGCTAAGCCTAGAATGTATCGTTCACTAACCCTCGAAAGTATCGGTTGATTTCGGTAACCCTTGAATGTATCATTCACTAACTCGAAAGTATCGGTGTGTTTTTGGAATCCTCGAAAGTATGATTAATTTCAGTAACCCTCGAATTTATGGTTTTATTCTCTAACCCTCAAAAGTACGTTCGGTAACCCTCGAAATGGTCGTAACCCTCAAATGTAGCTTACGCAAAACCTGATAATGGCCCGCTGTGTGTTTAATAAGTGTTTAAACATTTTTTGGTGATAGTGACATGTTCCCCAGACATTTCCCAGGTGCCACAGCCATTTACAGTAATTTAACATTGTTAGTTTAGCGTAAATCATCCGAACTTCCCCCATTGACTTTAATGGGTCTGAATTCGAAATTTCGAACTTTTACTGAAGGTGTGAAATTTTGAAAACGGACCGAACTTTATGAAGTTTGGCCATCTCTAGCTAAGCGGTGTTTTTGAAACTGCCCAAGGTAAGGTGTTATAACAGCATTGTAATGGCAGACAGTTGGTTTGAACTCCTCACCTGTTCAGGCTTGGGTCATGAAAGGTGTAGTGACTTGACCAGAATGGGTTAACTATTTGTATAGTTCTTTCAAAGAAACTAATAAAAATGCCATTCCACCCTGGAAACTGTCTCCCAGTGTATATAGAGGTTAATGAAGCACAGAGCCAGAGCTTCTCTTCCAGACAACGTGGGGCCGAACTACTGTTGGCTACAGTGCTTGGAGCACCCAGCATTTTGGACTGTATTTTATACCTTTGGTTTAGGAGTGCAGGGTCCAATCCCTTATATGTGTATCTGGAATTCTCTACAGCTAGGGGTCTGGTGTGGTACCTTAAAAGGTCACCTTAGGACAGTCATACATATAAAAAAATATATTTTGGTATTGGAATATGTGAGATGGAAACCAATAGTGTATTTGTGAATGGGAAGGAAGGCCATTAAATGATACCCAACATGGAGCCCTTATTCCACTGCCAGGGGAAGCTATTAATATTGGGAAATAGGATTACACACAGGTCATGTTTGGTATTGTAGGAATTGAAAATTAATACAGGAGGGAATATCTGGTCTATATCCCAGTGCAATGTACATATCTAAAGTTATATGGAATCTGCCTAACTGAGGGGGAATGAATACTTTTGGCTCGTCGTAAATCTGGACATTCCTGGAAACTCCACCTTATGCTAGCCCCGGAGGGGGGGTGGTTCACCAGGGGGCTTAAAAATCCTTGTAGCCCCTTTAACTGTGTTCATACCGAGTGGACCTGCTACAGTAAAGGGTATGGATCATATTTCCTTCTCGCCCGGGACACAGGACTTTAGTAAGTAGTAAGGTCTGTGAATACTGTTATCCTTTTTATTTATATAACTGTTGTACCTATTGGGTGTCATTTTTTATAACACCATTTCTTTTATTTTTGTATTATATACACTGTCCACTTTTGGAAATTAAATCTAAAATGTAGTTCTGTCTTGATGCTCTAAAAGAACTCAGTTAGCCTCGATAAGTTTGTATGTGTTTAGATGGAATGCTTGGCTAGTGTAAATGCTATTAACTCTGTGATGCTTGTGAAGGACTGATGCTAATTAACAGTGTTAGTATACCAATGATTGGCTTTCAGCGTGTGGGATAAATAATTTTTTATTAGAACATAGTGCGGATTAAGTATTTAACCCTTGAACTAGAGAACTGTATCCTTGGAGGGTATCAGTCTTCAAAGGCAAACTCAGTGCAATTATTTTAAAGACATACGTAAAACAGGTGTTCCCCCTCTCTGTTTTTTTTTTCTATCTTTTATTTGGCAAGGTTAGTAAGGATGGCAACCTTTTCACAGAGACAAACCAAGGAGGTCCTGATCAAATCTGTGAGGAAGAGGTTATTGATGTCCTGGACAAGTCCAAGGAGCTGCTGATAAGGGCATTGTTGGAGAGTGACCAGGAGCAGGCAGAACTACACAACTGAGTCGGGAGCAATGTGGATTTAGCTATCCCAGAAAGGACGTTAACCTTGGATCCGATCAGCATGAGGATACTACAGTGCAGGAAGACCGCACACCCTGGAAAAGGGTTTACAATAGATGGGTTCTGATGACCCCCAGCTAGGTTCAATGTTGCTTGCAGCATCAGGAAGAGATGCCAGATGCAGAGGAAGGTAGTCGCAGCGGCAGCAGTTGAACGACAAGCCCAGCGTGAAATGGAAGCTGCTGTGGCAAGCAGACCATACATTTTAACTGAAATTGGCAAAGCTCCAGCACCAGACCCAGTTCCACATTTCAGTGAGTCCAGAGAGGGTTCGTTTGCTTGCATGGTCACCCCAGTTTCCTGTCTTGGACATGATAGCAATTTGGACACTTTTTTGTTAAGTTTTGAAAAGTGCTGCAGACAGTATCAGTTGCCACAGGAGCAGTGGCAAGATACTTGACACCTGGATTAAAAGGCAAAGCCTTAGATGCCTTTGTGAACTACCACCAGAGCTTGATGGGGACTATGATGCTTTGAAACAGGCTCTGATTAAGAAGTTAACCTCACGCCAGAGGTGTATCACAGAAAGTTTGAGCATTGCAGAGAATTCCACTGACAGCTACTCAGATGTTGTGAATAATCTGAGAACCAGTTTCTCAGGGGTTACCCAGGGGTTACGAGACCAGGAGCTAACTTGTCTCTGGTGCGTCCAGAGATGATTAACTGGGGACCTTATTCCTGGGAAGACTTTATTGGTAACGGTGGGAGTCATCCACGGTGCCTATGGCTAATGTTTACTTGTATTGGGGTGTGGGGGAGAGGTCTGAGGGAAGTGGGGATATCCAATGAAATTCCTGTCAATGTGTTACTGGGGAATGATTTGGGGAGAATGAAATCGCTTTGTGCCAAAGCTTAATTTCTCGGAGACCCCTGCTACATATGGGATGACCATGTTCTTCCTCCTGTCTTGCTTTTCCTTCACTGTTGGTATTCGTGTTCTTTTCTTCCCTTCTACTTCTTTTTGACAAAGGCCCAGTCTAGATATCCACAAGGTTAAGGGTCTCCTCTGAGATGTTTCATTTTTAGCATTCGCTCTGCTGTGGGGATGTTCTCGGCTCTGGGTTGCAGGGTTGTTGATGACACCCAGCTTGTGATCTAAAGGGTGGTGGGAGTCAAAACATCAAATACTGATCTGTGTGGGTTGGTTTTTTTGTAAACTTCTACTTCCAGTTTACCATTCTCCTGACTTCTACCAAGCAGTCCAAGAAAGCCAAGTTTGTTGTTTTTGTATCTTCCCTTGTAAATTTGATGTTTTGGTTCTAACACATTAGTGTGTTTGTGAAAGCTTGTACTTCCTTCTGGTGGATTTTTAACCCAGGTGCCATCCACGTACCTGAACCAGTGTCTGGGTGCTATGCCCTTAAAGGTATTAAGCGCCTGTGTTCCACTTCCTCCATGTAAAGATTTGCCACAATGGTTAAACTGGAGATCCCATAGCACCTCCATGTTTTTGCTTATAGAATTTATCCCTTGTATTTGAAATGGTGGTATTCAGGCACAAGTCCAGTAGGGAAAACACTTGTTCTGAGTTAAGTAAGTTCTGCTGGTAAGAGTGCTGTCTGGCCTAGCCATTTCCTGCCATTTTAATATCCTCCTTGGTGGGTATACAGGTGCAGAGGGATATCACATCATAGGACACATAGTTTCTTGTGCGCCAAGTATCACATCTTGACTCTGTGAAAGTGAAATTCTGGGAGTTCTGGATGTGATGCTTAGAACTTCCCACCAATGGTCCAAGATGTTAGCTAGGTATTTCACCACCTTGTATGTTACAAGTTGATGCTGCTGACCATAGGTCTTAGTGGGGCCCCTTCCTTATGTTCTTTGGGAGTCCATATATACATGGATGTTCCCCACCAGGTAGAGGCGATGATACATTGCTCGATCAATGGCTTTATCCTTTTGAAGCTGTTTGTAGTAAGTCTATGACCCTTTTCTTGTACCGGCTGGTGGGATCCCTTGTTAAAGCCTCATTGTGTTTGTTATCGGCCAGGAGCATGGTCACCTAGCATGGTAGTCTGAGGTGTTGAGTACCACTGTGCATCTTCCTTTATCTGCCGTAGAATGTGATACTGGAACTTTCTTGAGGGATGTTAAGGCTCTCTTTCTGTGTGGTCAGGTTAGATGAAGGAGTTTTAGCACTGGCTAAGGCTGCAGATGTTAAAGGGCATCTATAGTGGGAAAATGAACTTTTTTTTTCTTTTTTCCATGTGTTCTATAATTCCCTACAACCCCTAGAGTGTCTTCACTTTTTCAGATTCCCTCTCTGTCCTAGATACACCAGTTAGAAGAATACGTGATTGCATTCCTCTACTCCTACTTGGACTGTCAATCAAATCCCTGTGACTTGATCCCCCTCCCTGCTCTGTAATAAAATAGAGAGATAACAGCATTAGCAGGGGGAGAAAGGTAGCTTGATGTTAGATATAAGGCTGCACTTGACCCCCTTCTAATAGCTTTCACTGATTGATGATGGGTCACAAAGTGAGAGATCGTTAAACTGTACTGATCTCCTTCTTCCGTGTCTCCAGGACAGCTTACTTTCTATTGGCCACTGTGCGTGGGTGTGTTTTTCAGGATGTTGAAATTTAACTCCTACTGCACATAAAAAGCTTGTCGGTTAGCGGAGCTGAGACACGGAGGAGGTAACAGAGGGGAGGGAGGAGAAGGGGGGAATGCTGCACATAGATCTGACACACGTGGTTAAACAGAGTCAGTGACAGATATAGGATTAAGGCAGCACAGAGTACATGAATTTAACTTTGCAAAGGGGCAATGTGTTTTTTATATAGAGCCCTTAAGGGGAAGTTGTTCTGCCTCACTCTACGGTACTTATTATTGTGGATTGAGGCTTCTGTGGCTGCTATAATATCCACCACAGGGATGGTTTAGGAGTAATGGCAAAATTCAAGCCCTTAGCCGGACTTTTCTGGCTTGGTCAGGGTCCTTGAGTTTCTCACCCATTCCTCCTTGTTTGATTAAGTGACAATTCCCTCCTTTTGTCTCCAACACCAACGGTGCATGTACAAGCTGTTTTGACACCTTACCTGGGCAATTTTGATAACATCTCTTAGCCACTACATCCCACCTTGTATTCAAAGGTCCTAACACCTGGCTGTGTATGCTAATTGGGACTTTCCAGGGTACTTAATTGCCAACATATTCTTGTACAAGTCATTCTGAATTGAGAGATCCAGTTGGATGACTAGCAAAACGTCATCTAACCCCCCAAAAAAAATTGTTCACAAAGTCCACCACATCAAATAAAAATTGTTATATAGATAAACACCCGTGGACCCCTAAACTACAATTAAGAAAGCGAGAAATGTAAGACTAATCTGAAATGCTACCTATTACCCTTCTTCTGCTTCCTGTATTCCATTTAGCACCGTCATTCAGGATGTAACAGATGACATCATAGCCAATGACTGATGCTTCTAGAGCTTGTAAATGAGCTTGGAGGGAAGACAGGAATCTTTTGAGAGACGAGGAGAAGAACATTTTACTGTATAATAGCTTCTAATGATTTAGATAATATATTTTTTTATTTAACCTAGTAATATAATAACCATATAATAACCTAGTAATATAATAAGCATATAATAACCTAGTAATATAATAACCATATTATATTAATATATTTTATGGTTATTATATTGCTAGGTTATTATATGTTTATAATATAGGGTATTATATGGTTATTATATTACTAGGTTATTATATGTTACCAGGGTATTATTGTTCATTCGATAATCCTCGAATGTATCGTTAATTGCCCGCCTGACTTAAGGAGGTGTTTTAACAAGTTTTGGTGACAGTGACATGTTCCCCAGACCATTACCCAGGTGCCACAGCCATTTACAGTAAGTTACCACTGTTAGTTTAGCTGTAAATCACTTGGACTTTTCGAACTATCACTCCCCCGTAGACTTTAATGGGTCCGAATTCAAACTTTCAAACTTTCTCTGAAGTTCGAAAGTTTGAAAACGGACCGAACTTTATATAGTTCTCTACTTACCACTGCCTTGTAAAGAGGGAGGATAATGTTTTTTTCTCTTGAATCTATTCCCATCTTTATACAAGACAATTTCTTGCACCACATATTCCAAATGAGGCCTTACCAGTGCCTTGTAAAGAGGGAGAATAACATTTTTCTTCCTTGAATCTATTCCCCTCTTTATACAAGACAAAATCTTGCTAGCTCTAGCTGAGTCAACCAAAGATTTTGGTGTCCACCAAAATTCTACACAACAATCGATAAAGAAAAGAACTTGCCGTATTAAATGTAAAAGGGCAATGGATGCACAGAAAGGTTTTGATTTTCCTACCTATCTGAATATAACCTAACAAGAATCATTTATTTATTATTGCCTAATAGGAGTTTATTGCTATGGTAAAGGAAGGGGGGAAGGGGAAAATGTTAACAAGAAAATTTGGAAATTATGCAGAATTTTTACAGCTTCTAAAAGGTTAAATAAAGATGATATATGTTCCAGACTAGTATTAATGGGCAACTTAATTTTGAATAAAAAAAAAGAAAAAAAAACTTTTCCTTATCTTAAGCTATATATAATTATATGTAAATATCACTTTTTTTTGCATGCGTATTGCTGTACATCTTCAATCCAGTTTTGCTCAGGTTCTGTATCCGCCCTCCCTCTTTAACCACTCCCCCTTCCATCTGACCAGACTTTTTTTATGAGGGTAAGCATGCTCAGTAATCACTGTGATACAGCACAAGGAGGGGGACATTCCCACATACCAACCGTGAAAACTGCATACAGCATACCAACTGACAAATCTCTGTCACCATTCCAGCCCCAACAAAACTGCTCACAGCAGAAAAGTTTATGATAATAAGGCACTTGATTGACAGCTAAAATGTTAGACGATCCAGATTAGATATTTAAAGAAATAGGGGAAAGGTCAACCAAAAAATGAGACAGTGTTGGTTGGAAACAATTATAGTTTCCAGTAATGGATAATTTAAAATTACATTTTTTTCAGCCGGGATTTAAGATTCCAATATAATCCTGGAAAGTAATACTCTGATGAATAAACTAAAGTCTATCCCATTTATTTAATATGGTATCACCAACAAAATGTAATACAGTATCACCAGCCAGATAAGAGTATTACTATTTCATTTATAAGCCATGTTCAGAGAGAAGGCTGTGATCTAAGCAATCTGGACAATGATTGGGTTGACAAAGAATGGTGTATGTATGTATGTATGTATAATGTATATGTATGTATGTATGTATGTATGTATATATGTAGTTTATTTATAAAGTGCCACTTGGGGACACAGCGCTGTAGAGTAATAAAATACAATAAAGTCATACAAGGGGGATAAATACATAGATAGTTCAGTATATAAATTCTATGAATAGAAGTGCTAGGGCTTTGCCACAAGAGGTAATGAGGTCCCTGTCCCATAGAGCTTACAATCTAGTTAGTTGTGTAACATACAGATACAAGGGAAAGGGTATAAGTGCTGGAGTGAGAATTAAGCAGTGCAAATAAAACAATCATATACTGTGCTGGTTGATCATGATCTTTCTTGAAGCTATACATCCTATATCTGTTGTTTTCAGTTCGATCTACTTGAAGTTTAGTTCTTGAAGACGTTTCGCTAGTCATCCGACTGGCTTTCTCAATTCAGAATGACTTGTACAAGAAACTGTTGGCAATATAAGTACCCTGTAAAGTCCTGTTTAGCATACCACAGCCAGGTGTTAGGGACCTTCTGATGCAAGATGTGATTGAATTGTGGCTAAGGGTAGTGATGGACACAAAACCGAACTCAAACTCAAGTTCAAGCCGAACTTAATGGGTTCGGACAAACTCAAACTATTCGTTCAAACTAGTTTGTTTTTCGGATTCGTAGCTGTATTTTCGAGAATTATCGGAAAAATCGATAATTATCGAATTTACAAGCCGTTCGCTAACCCTAGAATATATCGTTCCCTAACCCTCAAATGTAGCCTTTGATTTTCGGTAACTCTCGAAAGTATCTTTCGTTTTCGGTAACCCTCGAATGTATGGATCATTTTCGCTAAGCCTAGAATGTATCGTTCACTAACCCTCGAAAGTATCGGTTGATTTCGGTAACCCTTGAATGTATCATTCACTAACCCTCGAAAGTATCGGTTGTTTTTGGTAATCCTCGAAAGTATTGATTAATTTCAGTAACCCTCGAATTTATGGTTCTATTTTCTCTAACCCTCAAAAGTATCGTTCGGTAACCCTCGAAATGGTCGTAACCCTCAAATGTAGCTTACGCAAAACCTGATAATTGCCCGCTTGTGTTTAATAAGTGTTTAAACATTTTTTGGTGATAGTGACATGTTCCCCAGACCATTTCCCAGGTGCCACAGCCATTTACAGTAATTTAACATTGTTAGTTTAGCTGTAAATCATCCGAACTTCCCCCATTGACTTTAATGGGTCTGAATTCGAAATTTCGAACTTTTACTGAAGGTTGAAATTTTGAAAACGGACCGAACTTTATGAAGTTTGGCCATCTCTAGCTAAGCGGTGTTTTTGAAACTGCCCAAGGTAAGGTGTTATAACAGCATTGTACATGGCAGACAGTTGGTTTTGAACCTCCTCACCTCTGTTCAGGCTTGTGTCATGAAAGTGTGTAGTGACTTGACCAGAATGGGTTAACTATTTGTATTAGTTCTTTCAAAGAACTAATAAAAATGCCATTCCACCCTGGAAACTGTCCCCAGTGTTATATTAGGGTTAATGAAGCACAGAGCCAGATCTTCTCTTCCAGACAACGTGGGGCCGAACTACTGTTGGCTACAGTGCTTGGAGCACCCAGCATTTTGGAACTGTATTTTATACCTTTGGTTTAGGAGTGCAGGGTCCAATCCATTATATGTGTATCTGGAATTCTCTACAGCTAGGGGTCTGGTGGGTACCTTAAAAGGTCACCTTAAGGACAGTCATACATATAAAATAAATATATTTTGGTATTGGAATATGTGAGATGGAAACCAATAGTGTATTTGTGAATGGGAAGGAAGGCCCATTAAAATGATACCCAACATGGAGCCCTTATTCCACTGCCAGGGGAAGCTATTAATATCTTGGGAAATATGGATTACACACAGGTCATGTTTGGTATTGTAGGAATTGAAAATTAATACAGGAGAGGAATATCTGGTCTATATCCCAGTGCAATGTACATATCTAAAGTTATATGGAATCTGCCTAACTGAGGGGGAATGAATACTTTTGGCTCGTCGTAAATCTGGACATTCCTGGAAACTCCCACCTTATGCATAGCCCCGGAGGGGGGTGGTTCACCAGGGGGCTTAAAAATCCTTGTAGCCCCTTTAACTGTGTTCATACCGAGTGGACATGCTACAGTAAATGGGTATGGATCATATTTCCTTCTCGCCTCGGGACACAGGACTTCTAGTAAGTAGTAAGGTCTGTGAATACTGTTATCCTTTTTATTTTATATAACTGTTGTACCTATTGTGTGTCATTTTATTATAACACCATTTTCTTTTATTTTTGTATTATATACACTGTCCACCTTTTGGAATATTAAATCTAAAATGTAGTTCTGTCTTTGATGCTCTAAAAGAACTCAGTTAGCCTCTGATAAGTTTGTATGTGTTTAGATGGAATGCTTGGCTAGTGTAAATGCTAATTAACTCTGTGACTGCTTGTGAAGGACTGATGCTAATTAATCAGTGTTAGTATTACCAATTGATTGGCTTTCAGCGTGTGGGATAAATAATTTTTTATTAGAACATTAGTGCTTGGATTAAGTATTTAACCCTTGAACTAGAGAACTGTATCCTTGCGAGGGTATCAGTCTTCAAAGGCAAACTCAGTGCATTTATTTTTAAAGACATACGTACAAACAGTTGTTCCCCCTTTCTCTGTTTTTCTTTTCTATCTTTTATTTGGCAAGGTTAGCTAAGGATGGCAACCTTTCACAAGAGACAAACCAAGGAGGTCCTGATCAACTCTGTGAGGAAAGAGGTATTGATGTCCTGGACAAGTCCAAGGAGCTGCTGATAAGGGCATTGTTGGAGAGTGACCAGGAGCAGCAGAACTACACAACTGAGTCGGGAGGCAATGTGGATTTAGCTATCCCAGAAAGGACTGTTAACCTTGGATCCGATCAGCATGAGGATACTACAGTGCAGGAAGACCGCACACCCTGGAAAAGGGTTTACAATAGATGGGTTCTGATGACCCCCAGCTAGGTCTTCAATTGATCTTGCAGCATCAGGAAAGAGATGCCCAGATGCAGAGGAAGGTAGTCGCAGCGCAGCAGTTGAACGACAAGCCCAGCGTGAAATGGAAGCTGCTGAATGGCAAGCAGACCATACATTTTAACTGAAATTGGCAAAGCTCCAGCACCAGACCCAGTCTCCACATTTCAGTGAGTCCAGAGAGGGTCCGTTTGCTTTGCATGGTTCACCCAAGTTTCCTGTCTTGGACAATGATAGCAATTTGGACACTTTTTTGTTAAGTTTTGAAAAGTGCTGCAGACAGTATCAGTTGCCACAGGAGCAGTGGGCAAGATACTTGACACCTGGATTAAAAGGCAAAGCCTTAGATGCCTTTGTTGAACTACCACCAGAGCTTGATGGGGACTATGATGCTTTGAAACAGGCTCTGATTAAGAAGTTTAACCTCACGCCAGAGGTGTATCACAGAAAGTTCTGAGCATTGCAGAGAATTCCCACTGACAGCTACTCAGATGTTGTGAATAATCTGAGAACCAGTTTTCTCCAGGGGTTACCCAGGGGTTACGAGACTCAGGAGCTAACTTGTCTCTGGTGCGTCCAGAGATGATTAACTTTGGGGACCTTATTCCTGGGAAGACTTTATTGGTAACGGTGGGAGTCATCCACGGGTGCCTATGGCTAATGTTTACTTGTATTGGGGTGTGGGGAGAGGTCTGAGGGAAGTGGGGATATCCAATGAAATTCCTGTCAATGTGTTACTGGGGAATGATTTGGGGAGAATGAACTCTGCTTTTGTGCCAAATGCTTAATTTCTCGGAGACCCCTGCTACATATGGGATGACCATGTTCTTCCTCCTGTCTTGCTTTTCCCTTCACTGTTGGTATTCGTGTTCTTTTCTTCCCTTCTACTTCTTTTGACAAAGGCCCAGTCTAGATATCCACAAGGTTTAAGGGCTCCTCTGAGATGTTTCATTTCTTTAGCCTTCGCCTCTGCTAGTGGGGATGTTCTCGGCTCTGTGTTGCAGGGTTCTGATGACACCCAGCTTGTGATCTAAAGGGTGGTGGGAGTCAAACATCAAATACTGATCTGTGTGGGTTGGTTTTTTGTAAACTTCTACTTCCAGTTTACCATTCTCCCTGACTTCTACCAAGCAGTCCAAGAAAGCCAGTTTGTTGTTTTGTATCTTCCCTTGTAAATTTGATGTTTTGGTCTACCACATTAGTGTGTTCTGTGAAAGCTTGTACTTCCTTCTGGTGGATTTTAACCCAGGTGCCATCCACGTACCTGAACCAGTGTCTGGGTGCTATGCCCTTAAAGGTATTAAGCGCCTGTGTTTCCACTTCCTCCATGTAAAGATTTGCCACAATGGTTAAAACTGGAGATCCCATAGCACCTCCATGTTTTTGCTTATAGAATTTATCCCTGTATTTGAAATAGGTGGTATTCAGGCACAAGTCCAGTAGGGAACACACTTGTTCTGAGTTAAGTACTGTTCTGCTGGTAAGAGTGCTGTCTTGGCCTAGCCATTTTCCTGCCATTTTAATATCCTCCTTGGTGGGTATACAGGTGAAGAGGGATATCACATCATAGGACACCATAGTTTCTTGTGCGCCAAGTATCACATCTTGAATCTTGTGAAAGTGAAATTCTGGGAGTTCTGGATGTGATGCTTAGAACTTCCCACCAATGGTCCTAAGATGTTAGCTAGGTATTTCACCACCTTGTATGTTACAGAGTTGATGCTGCTGACCATAGGTCTTAGTGGGGCCCCTTCCTTATGTATCTTTGGGAGTCCATATATACATGGATGTTCCCCACCAGGGTAGAGGCGATGATACATTGCTCGATCAATGGCTTTATCCTTTTGAAGCTGTTGTAGTAAGTCTATGACCCTTTTCTTGTACCGGCTGGTGGGATCCCTTGTTAAAGCCTCATATGTGTTGTTATCGGCCAGGAGCATGGTCACCTTAGCATGGTAGTCTGAGGTGTTGAGTACCACTGTGCATCTTCCTTTATCTGCCGGTAGAATTGTGATACTGGAATCTTTCTTGAGGGATGTTAAGGCTCTTCTTTCCTGTGTGGTCAGGTTAGATGAAGGAGTTTTAGCACTGGCTAAGGCTGCAGATGCCTTAAAGGGCATCTATAGTGGGAAAATGAACTTTTTTTTCTTTCTTTCCATGTGTTCTATAATTCCCTACAACCCCTAGAGTGTCTTCACTTTTTTCAGATTCCCTCTCTGTCCTGAGATACACCAGTTAGAAGAATACGTGATTGCATTCCTCTACTCCTACTTGGACTGTCAATCAAATCCCTGTGACTTGATCCCCCCTCCCTGCTCTGTAATAAACATAGAGATAACAGCATTAGCTGGGGGAGAAAGGTAGCTTTGATGTTAGATATAAGGCTGCACTTGACCCCCCTTCTTGATAGACTTCACTGATTGATGATGGGTCACAAAGTGAGAGATCGTAAACTGTACTGATCTCCTTCTTCCGTGTCTCCAGGACAGCTTACTTTCTATTGGCCACTGTGCGTGGGTGTGTTTTTCAGGATGTTGAACTTTTAACTCCTACTGCACATAAAAAGCTTGTCGGTTAGCCGGAGCTGAGACACGGAGGAGGTAACAGAGGGGAGGGAGAAGGGGGGAATGCTGCACATAGATCTGACACCGTGGTTAAACAGAGTCAGTGACAGATATAGGATTAAGGCAGCACAGAGTACATGAATTTAACTTTGCAAAGGGGCAATGTGTTTTTTTCACTATAGATGCCCTTAAGGGGAAGTTGTTCTGCCTCACTCTACGGTACCTTATTATTGTGGATTGAGGCTTCTGTGGCTGCTATAATATCCACCACAGGGATGGCTTTAGGAGTAATGGCAAAATTCAAGCCCTTAGCCAGGACTTTTCTGGCTTGGTCAGGGTCTTGAGTTTCTCACCCATTCCTCCTTGTTTGATAAAGTGACAATTCCCTCCTTTTGTCTCCAACACCAACGGTCTGCCATGTACAATGCTGTTTTGACACCTTACCCTGGGCAATTTTGATAACATCTCTTAGCCACAATACATCCACACCTTGTATTCAAAAGGTCCCTAACACCTGGCTGTGATATGCTAATTGGGACTTTCCAGGGTACTTAATTGCCAACATATTCTTGTACAAGTCATTCTGAATTGAGAGATCCAGTTGGATGACTAGCAAAACGTCATCTAACCCCCCAAAAAAAATTTGTTCACAAAGTCCACACATCAAATAAAAAATTGTATATAGATAAATCACCCGTGAACCCCTAAACTACAATAGTTAGAAAGCTGAGAAATGTAAGACTAATCTGAAATGCTACCTATTACCCTTCTTTCTGCTTCCTGTATTTCCATTTAGCACCTGTCATTCATGGATGTAACAGATGACATCATAGCCAATGACTGACTGCTTCTATGAGCTTGTAAATGAGCTTGGAGGGAAGACAGGAATCTTTTGAGAGACGAGGAGAAGAACATTTTACTGTATAATAGCTTTCTAACTGATTTAGTATAATATATTTTTTTATTTATTTTAAGGGCATGTCCACCCTTATAATAAACTTTTAGCCCATAATAGATTGCCTTCCCCCAGCCCCAACCGCTATAAAATAATTTTAAGAAAGTGCCCAGATCTTTACTTACCTTCGCTCTCTCCTCCGACGCACTGCCTGGCTTTCTGCTTGCAAGACACTGCAAGCAGGGGGCGGAACCGGCAGCCGCGTCCGTAATTGGCTGAGAGGCAGCCAATCACGGACGCAGCTGCCGGCTTCTCAGAATGCCGGGGAAGAGGGGGAAGGTAAGTAGAGTTCGGGGGACTTTCTTAAAAATGTTTTTTAGTGGTTGGGGCTGGGGGAAGAAATACTAATACATGGCCAAGGGTTTCTATGGTAGGGGGAGGGATTGCAAAACGGGAGGGAGAGGGAGGGGGAGGGAGGGGGAGAAGGGCTGCAGTACACATGCCAAACTTCTCCCGGAGGCGAGAAAGGAGGCAGAGTCCTATATGGACTCTGCTATCCTCCTGGTGGGCAGTTTTTGGGACTTTGGGGGGGGACTACAGGAGAACCTTATGGAGCTGGGATGTGAGGTAAGGATCTTTAGAAATACGATCAAACAGTAACTGCAGCGATTTGCAAAATTCAATAGCGGTGATAATGACTTTCTGCCGCCGGATATCGCCTCTTTCTAAATAGTGTTAAGTCCGATTTTGGTGCTAACGGTGGCAGAATGTTAACGCACTTTTATAAATATGCCCCCACATCCATGATTCCAATTTATTGTGCAAAAAACATATACAACATTTCGGGAAGCCATCACTAAGGGATGCCCTGAGGAAGGGGGCAGGTGACTCCCCGAAACGTTGTTTAAAAAACTACCCAGTGTAATGACCTAAACTGCTTGGTCCTCACCCCTGGGATTTACCCATATCCCTAATACCAGCAGAAACAAGCACAAATGTTTCAGAAGACTTTTTGCTGAACTTTCTTCATCTACAGGTTCTAATGAGAGGTGTTGGCCTTAAACAATCTTTTTCAAACTAATCTTAGGAATGTTATTATAAGGAACATTTCTTCTGTCGTTATTTCTGCATTTGGACGTGTAGTACTGGATTGGTGTGAATTATGAGTTTGAATAAAGAAGAAACGAATTACCTCTGTTCACTTAAAAACTACAAACCAAGACAATGTTCCCTTTATCTTCTGTCACTTTAAAGGTCGCTGACAAATGCCGCTATATATAGAGCAGAAACTCTGAGTAACTAGGAGAATTGGACTGTGTACTGCACATCACAAATCAGCAAAAAATAATAAAGAAAATCAACATTAGCTTCCTAAAATATCCTGGTAAAGAATTTGAGCAAATTCAGGGGGTTGGATCATTAAAACCTGTGAACTGGTTGTTTAAATATGACCCAACCTGACGTAGTGTTGATCAGTATGATCAGTAAGTAGTGTGACCCCTGACATTTACACATTGACTAAATTTAGCTTCTTTCAATCATTTCAAAAGCATCAAAGTGCTGCAAATACAGGCGATATGCTGTCCACTTCACTGGACAAGGTGTACAGACTGTTTCTGACATTATTTATTGAACCATCTTGACGAGGGGCAAGCGCAGGATTTCCAAGGGAGGGTTTCTGAAAGGTTTAACACGGATAGTGGTGAGCTCAGTGCACCGCTAACATTTTTAGCCACACCCTTTTTAAAGGACACTCCAGTGTTAAAGTATACCTTCATTATATTTTCCTTTCCCCTGGAATTTTTTCTGCAGGAATAATGTTCCCTCTATTTTAAAATAGGATATTAGAAGCCATCTAGTCTTCCCATGACCATATAACATAGAAACATACATCGTAATGGAGGTTAAATAAAGACAGATGTCCATCTAGTCCAAACTTTATATCCTAGCACAAAAAAAAAAAAAACTAGCTAAAATCCTTTTTACAAAATATATTTGTACAAAGTGATCCTATCCCAGCACAATAGCTGCTTCTCCAATGTAAACAATTTGCCTGCATGGTCAAGCCCCTCCATCCCCTTTATTAATTTAGTTGCCCTTCTCTGAACTGTTTCCATTTCCAAGATGTCCCTTTTGTATATGGGATTCCAAAACTGCACCGCATATTCCAAATGAGGCCTTACCAGTGCCTTGTAAAGAGGGAGAATAATATTTTTTCCCTTGAATCTATTCCCCTCTATATACGTATAAGACAATGTGATGGATTTACCAAATGCCATTGGATGCAGCTCTGGGTAAATCGTAATTGCCTTTGCTGTGGTTAGAATTTGCACAATGTCTTTTATCTTCTACAGAGATAACAGGAAATATTTATAAAGTATCTCAAACTTTAAAGGAGAACTAAACTTATTTTTTTTATCCCAATATGAAAGCTTTTCTCCCCAGAAAACCTAATTATAAGGTTCTTCTCTAATAAGTTGCTTTTACGTACATGTGAGAAGTAGATTCTGTTAGTAAGAAGGCTTTTATATTGTTGCCAGTACAACTCACAGCCCATGTAGTCTTCAAAGATCCTTGGGAGCATGTGCACCTATTGCCACACCCCCTGACCCCAGTATTTGCGGTATCTACGTTTTCTATACAGATGTCCCCATATCAATATTGGAGTCCCTAATAAGACTAGCTATGCAATCAGTTTCACACCTTTCCCTAAACAGGTCGATTGTGATCAGATTTGCATCTTGGCTACCATTGTTTTAATCCATTATTGGACTGACACCTCTTAGGCTGTGTACACATGGCAAGATATTATCGTCCGACCGGCCAATAGTGGCGTGTGTGTGGGGTGGCCACAGCCGAGCTCAGCCACCCATTCATCTGGATCGGACAAACGGGTGATCGGGCCCATTGGTAAATCACGGGCAAACGTGCAGTTTCATGTGGGAACACACAATCGGTTGCGTGAACTGTCGGCCATGGCCACTGTTGCCACGACTGACAATCCTTTGTCCCGACCGAGTGCTTGCTAGTAGTGAACGTTCGGTTGGGATAAATAATTTCCCGGTGGGTACGGTACCCAGCCTAACACCTTCTCATGGTATCACATGTGCAGGTAACTATAAACCAGCAGAAAGGAGGTATTATGGGTACCTGCAATCCCCCTAAAATTGCCCTTTCTGGAGGATTACTTAACATTGCCAAGGACCAATGGTTCACCCATGAATAGGGAAGTTAACTGTTAACTTGCTTGACATTTTTACTATTTGAATGCTTTTTCTGCTTTACCTAGTTTCCTAAGGAGATGGCTTTGTACGAAATTGCAGGAAATACAATTGTTTGAATAAAACAAAGGGGCATATTTATAAAGAATCGATAATATCGCAAAAAAATTACCGCCGCACATCGCGGCCGCGAAAATAGCGCTATCGCCGTATTTATACCTATCGCAGCGATGTGCTGCGGTAATTTTAAGCCCCTTCGCGGCGATACTGTATAGTATCGCCGCGAAGGGACTTAAAATCCCTTCCCGACGCCGCTCCTACCCCGCCCACACCCCCCCGTGGCGGCAGCGGCGACCACCCGCCGCCGCCGCCGCTTCCCAGCAGTCCCTCCCAACCCGTTCCCCGTTCGCGGCAATCTCGGAACGGGAGGCTAGGAGGGGCTGCCGGGAAGGGGCCGCAGCAGGTGGTCGCGACCACCCGCCGCGCACCCCCTCCCCGGCAACCCCTCCCAGCCCCCCGCCCCGGCCGCTCCCGGGGAGGGGACGGGAGGGAGCCGCTGGGGGGGTGGAGGCTCCCTCCAGCGGGGCCCTGAGAAGGGCCTTTTGGGGCTTAGGGGGTCCCGCAGCTCGAACCGGGACCCCCCTCCCCGGCCCTTACAAGGGCCCTTGCGGCACTGACAAGTGCCTTTGGCGGGGGTCCCGCAGCTGAAACCGGGACCCCCAGTGCGGCTCTTAAAAGAGCCCTTGGGCGGGTCTTCTTTCTTCCAGTCCCGGCGACACCAGCTCACGCCGAGGCCGCCGACCCCCGAGAGGTACCCCTGCGGCCGCCAGGGGTACCCCCGTCTGGCGCCGGCGACCTCAACGAGGCCGATGTTGCCGGCGTCTTGATCCGACGCAACGTCTTCGGGCTGGCGACACCAACCCCACTCAGGTCGCCGATGCCAGGCAGACTCACTGTGGCCGCCAGTGAGCCTGCTGGCACCGCCGGCCTCAGCGGAGCCGATGTTGCCAGCCGCTTCTTTCTTCTTTCTTCAGCCATCTACTGCGATGGCATCTGAGTTCCGCGGAGGAAAGCTCCTCTTTATATAGGTTTGCAGAAATCCATAATCCGTTTCTGATTGGTCAATTTTTTAATACTTGCTTTACATTAACCAATCAGATTTCTGGAAAGTTCTGAAATCTGATTGGTTAATGTAAAGCAAGTATAAAAATTGACCAATCAGAAACGGATTATGGATTTCTGCAAACCTATATAAAGAGGTTGTGAAGGTTCTCATTCATCCAGGTCATGGTATATCTGTTGTATTCAATTAGATCAACTGGACTTGAAATGTAGTTCTTGAAGACGTTTCGCTAGTCATCCGACTGGCTTTCTCAATTCAGAATGACTTGTACAAGAATCTGTGGCAATTATGTACCCTGGAAAATCCCAATTAGCATATCACAGCCAGGTGTGTTAAGGGTGTGATTGGATAGTGGCTAAGAGGTGTTATAGGAACGCCCAGAGTAAGGTGTTAAAACAGCATTGTACATGGCAGACAGTTGTGTCGAACCCCCCCACCTCTATTTAGGCTTGGTTTCTTTATTTCACATAAATGGCCTCCTTAACACCTCTCTGAACCAGTCACATTCCTTCACCAGATGTTAACATTACAATCTTCAAAGGTATGTCCTTTATCCTTAAGATGCAGATACACGGCTGAGTCCTGACCCGAGGAATTGGCTCTTCTGTGCTGGGCCATACGTTGATGCAGTTGCTGTTTGGTCTCCCCCACATACAAATCAGAGCATTCTTCACTGCACTGCACTGCATATATGATGTCGCTTTTCTTGTGTTTAGGTATTGGGTCTTTCGGACCCAATCTAATTGAATACAACAGATATATATAAAGAGGAGCTTTCCGCCGAGGAACTCAGATGCCATCGCAGTAGATGGCTGAAGAAAGAAGAAAGAAGCAGCTGGCAACATCGGCTCCGCTGAGGCCGGCGGTGCCAGCGGGCTCACTGTCGGCCGCAGTGAGTCTGCCTGGCATCGGCAACCTGAGTGGGGTGGTGTCGCCAGCCCGAAGACGTCGCCCAAGGGCTCTTTTAAGAGCCGCACTGGGGGTCCCGGTTCGAGCTGCGGGACCCCCGCCAAAGCACTTATTAGTGCCCAAGGGCACTTGTAAGTGCCGCAAGGGCCCTTACAAGGGCCGGGGAGGGGGTCCTGTTTCGAGCTGCGGGACCCCTAAGCCCCAAAGGGCTCTATAAGAGCCGCAAGGGCACTTGTCAGTGCCGCAAGGGCCGGGGAGGGGGGTCCGGTTCGAGCTGCGGGACCCTTAAGCCCCAAAAGGCTCTTGTCAGAGCCGCAAGGCACTTGTAAGTGCCGCAAGGGCCCTTATAAGGGCCGGGGGGGGGGGTCCCGGTTCGAGTGCGGGACCCCTAAGCCCCAAAAGGCCCTTCTCAGGGCCCCGCTGGAGGGAGCCTCCACCCCCCCAGCGGCCCTCCTCCGTCCCCTCCCTGGGAGCGGCCGGGGCGGGGGGCTTGGAGGGGTTGCCGGGGGAGGGGGTGCGCGGCGGGTGGTTGCGACCACCTGCTGCGGCCCCTTCCGGCCAGCCCCTCCTAGCCTACCGTTCCGAGATTGCGCGAACGGGGAAGGGTGTGGGAGGGACTGCTGGGGGAAGCGGCGGCGGGTGGTCGCCGCTGCCGCCGCGGGGAGGGGGTGGGCGGGGTAGGAGCGGCGTCGGGAAGGGATTTTAAGTTCCTTAAAATCCCTTAAGCCCTCCCTAAGGGCTTTTAAAATTACCGCAGCACATCGCGGCCGCGATAGGTATCGCGAAGGGAATAGCGCTCGCCGTTATAATACCAACCCGCCGCCGCCACTTCCCAGCAGCCCCTCCCAACCCGTTCCCCGTTCGCGGCAATCTCGGAACGAGGGAGGCTAAGATGGGGCTGCTGGGAAGTGGCGGCGGCGGGTGGTCGCCGCTGCCGCCGCGGGGGGTGTGGGCGGGGTGGGCGTGTCTCCCGGGGCGGGTGCGACCACCCGCCGCGGGTTGCCTGCCCATCCCCGCCGCGGGAGGTTAGTATCGGCTGACTTCGCCTCCTTCAAGGTGGCGAAGTAAAACAGCCGATACTAGCCGAGCGAAACCAGTACCGCCGCTTTATAAATAGAAGCGGCGGTAACAGGTAAGTATCGGCGCGAAAGGTTAACGCTTCGTTAACTTTTCGCGGCCGTTTTCGGACTTTTATAAATTGCGGTAAACGCGATTTATGCGTTAATGTCCGCGAAAACGGCCGCGAAAAGTTAACGAACCTTTATAAATATGCCCCAAAGTTTTTCAAGGTTTTGCACAAACTGTTTCCGACAGGAAATCATTGCATATCCAAGCATCACTTGAATGAATTTGTTAGTCATTGTAGTCTTGGAATGTATCACTGTATGTGAGAGGGTCTTCTCAACAGGATGTGACCAAGATACAAGGTCGGTTGATTTTATTATCCCCCATTCGACCACAAGATGGAGAAGAGGGAAAATACAGGAACTGGGATTAAAAGTAGAGGAACTATTTGCCCTGGTGACAAAAGAGACAGAGAGAAAGAAGAGAGAAGGACAAAGGGATTACAGGATGGACAGGGAGAGGAAGCCATTCCAAGAGGATGCAATGTGGGATCCTCCATCTGCTGGATGGAGACCAGTACAAGATCAAATCTCCTTGTGATACTTTTTCTAGTAACCAATGTCTTCTGCAGAACGTCCCCTCTCTGTCACATGTGTGAGCTAAAGCGCTTGCATAAAAAGGATGCTTGCAAAAAACAATATTGAACCGGAAGTAAATAATTTTTTAGGGGTGTCAAAGAGGTAAGTAACCATTGTGGTCTCCACCATTTGGGAGTGATCAAGCTATCTAACCTTGTTTATGTATAGCACATGCCATTTAATCACTCAATATATATATGTATCCATTTTTCCCATAACCCGAAGCGCAGAGATAAGTCTTTCTATCTTTATTAATATGTCTGTATGGCATTTGCCTTAGGAAGTCTTTCATATGCCTTAGAAAGTCGGTATAGCACTGGTTAAAAGCGTAGCACTTCTACCACTTGCTTATTTGTAACATTTTATTAAGCGCTCTACTGCAATCATTTGTGAGTTATTTTGTTCGCTCTATAACTGTGTTTCCAGGTGGTGTGATTAGGTCCAAATATCTAAAACGTGAAGGAGCAGGAAGCTGGGCCTGCACGTGTGGACGAAAGGAAGAGTGTAAGCACACAGCGGGACCTGATTGGAGCTATACGGAACATGTTGGAGGAGTACTAGGAACGGATTTAACTCCTGTTGTAGGAAGACGGAGCTAAGAGACATTGTGGCATGATAAGTTTTACCAGAGCCCTTTTGGTCGTGGACCCGAGATGAAGCTGCTTATCCCAAGACTAAATATAAGCACCTGGATAGTGAAAAGTCTCATACACTTGTGCAAGGTCCAACCCGCAATACACAATATGTATGCACATCCATTTCAGCCGTCAATCGTGCCGTGTATGAGTGCTAGTTAGGCAGATGGGGCTCCTTGATGATATACTTTATTACAAGAAAATGTTTGTGATCGACGCGTTTCGCCCAGTGGACCACATCCACGGGAGCACCCTGGTATAGTCTGTACATGGATAGTACAGTGAAGGAAAACTAGAATTATATATTTATATCTTACAGCTTTGTTTGACTCTTACTCAAATGACAATAATAAATTCTAACGACTCTAACGCTTTTATTTTCACCTTTTCGGTAACCTGTTCAATATTGTTGTGTCTAATTGTTTTAGCTTTCCAGTCTTGTGACAGCGCTCGCCCATGGGTAGAAGTCCAGGGAATGACGTCTGTGACGTTACCTGCCTGATCGCACACTGAAAAGAGTCTATTATTTGTTGCCTTTATATATATAACAAACTGTCACTCACTAACACAGACACCAGAAAAACTCCCACACACTTATCAACAATGATATGAGACAGGGATTTTGTCTGTCACTGCGTCTTAAATCTCTACTACGCCCACATTTTTAGAGTTTCTAGAAATTGTCACCATTTTCAACTGGAAGTCAAATGCGCATATGAGGAACATGTGATTTGTTGGAAACGCAGGGACTCTGTCTCAGATACAGTAACTTTTCTGAAAATACATCTGTTCAGGATATCAAGCTGCAAGATGGAGGATTGCTAAATAACTAAAAATAACTAGGCAGGCATATGATTTTGTGACAAAATATCTCAACCCTTAAAGGACAACTCCACCCTCATAAGAACATCTTTTAGAAAGAATGGTCTCTTTAAAATATGTCGATATATCATAGGTTGTCCTATGAATTCATTACTGTATGCCTGCTATGCTTCTGGATGCCTCATGGAAACTGAGCAATTTAGAAACCTGTTCTGAGCCTGTACTGAGCCTGGGCATGCTCAGAAGAGGCAGACAGGAGATTAACATTCAATCATTGGCTGTGATGTCAACTATCAAATCCAGTTGCTAACTGGAAGAACCAGGAAGCAGAAACAGGGGAACAGGACATTGTGCAGGATTTCAGGTTAGACTCTATTACCGTTTAGGGTTTGGGGGGGGGGAGTTCACCCAGTCGCAATTTTTGGCACGACTCATGTGCGATTCCTAGTGGGGCCTAGCCCTTATCACTGGTTTTTAAACACACATATGAGAGGTGTATAGTAAGGGGGTACGAAGTAGAATACACAGAGAAGAGAACCATGGGTAGATCTCTGGAATCTGGAATCAAGTAGCAATCTTCAAAATATTCAACAATGAGCAGGTTAGACTAAAGAAACATTTAGAAGAAGCGAGAAATGATATGGAACTGGTTGAATGAAATGCATGACTAGGCATTTTTTATATAGTTAATAATACACCCCTTAATGTGAAAGAATATAAGAAGTCAGCTTGGCGTTCCATGACCATATAAAAGTATTAGGTTGCTGGTAGTGTGAGCAGAACTTAAAATGATTTACGACGAGGAAGGTAGCCGTGTATTCAAGCAGAAAAGGAGTTTATTTTTCATATTTTAAAGGGCATGTCTATTCTTTAAACAAAAAACTGGCAACTGACCCCAGCTGCTATTTTTACCAGTTTATTACATACATTTTATATAACCAGATATTTAATTATGAGTTCTCCTCTGTTGTGACAAATGTATCTGCCACCTTCCTCTGCTCAATGAGCTTTTTATAAGCTTGAGCATGTGTGGAGGAGGCAGCAGGGGAAACAGCAGTCAGTCATTGGTTGTGATGTCAGCAATCACAGCCTTGATTGACTGCATGGAGGGAGGAGCCAGCTTACTCTGCCAGAATGGGAACAATAATTATCCTTAAATATCTGGTTAGTAATGCGGGTAATAAAGTGTAAAATATATCAGCTGGGGTTTGGGCAGGCAACAGACAATTGACCAGTTATTTTGTTTTAAGGGTGGACATTCCCTTTAATCACTAGCAATAGTCCGTTATATTTCCCTGATTCAGAGTCAACTATGACTTTTCCTATATATGGGTAATGGCTTGTAGACAATAAACTGGAATTTATGGTTGTCCTTGTGATAGAGAAGAAAGAGTGTGATGACATCATGGGATGACAACATTTTTCTTCCACCATATTTTTTTAACAAGTAGCTGCCAGAGTTTGTTGTTGTCTAAAGGTCATGGGTCTGATGTTCTAAACATGAAAATGACCATTTGGATAGTGTGCTATTTAGTAGGAATCTTATCAAGTAGCTGCATTATCCAGTAAGTACCAGTCTTTATGGCAATATGACAAAGCCCTTATTCGCTGTCTGGAGCATGGAGGATTCAATTCTAACCATGAGAATACCTGCATAAAGTCCATATGTTTTGATTGTCTTTGTGTGGGTTTACCACTGATTTGGATTACATCCACATTCTAAAAACTTACTAGCAGGTTAATTGGTTTCTGATTATACTGACCCTTGTGTTTATGTGAGCCTGTAAAAGGGAAATTAAATTCAACCAGCACAGAAAACGATGTGAATGATTAAATGTTCCCTCTAGGACATGGTGTGATGCTGTGTACCGGAGATATATTTAAACAAGATCTAGTTTGTAGCCTTTTCTTTCAAATTGAACACATAGAGGGGGGTGATTGGATTTAAAGTGCTGTAAGGATTATAAACACCGAAGCTGTATACAATACACACACATTGCTCTGTAAAAAGAGATCGTAAATAACCTAACACAAGCTTTCGCTGTGGATGACCATAAGAAAATGTTTGTATTCAAAAGAAGTCATAGGTACTTTTCTGTTGGGTTCATTGTAAAGAAGGTATCTGCTAACATCAGCGCAGATTTATTGGAGGTCTGTTTTTTTAAAGGACATCTCCACTCTCAGCAAAAATGGTGTATAAGTTAAAGGATAACTTTTCATTTTAACTGTTTTTTTTTTTTAATTACGCTCTTTATTTCTCGTTTAAGGACCCTCCAAACCTAGTTTTTGTTATATTTACATTTTCCAAAGATGCCTCAAAAATTCACTTGGAATTGTTAAAAATGCACAGATGTAACAGTATTTGTTTAAACCTACCCTCCTAGTTCTTAATCTGCAATAAGCAAACAGATCTTATTTATTGTATTAGGCCAGCATGTAATCATCTGATTGCTCGAGGCAAATTAATGGCACCTTCTATTAAATTGTAAGATGAGAGTAGAGATGGACTAGAACTCAAACCCAAGTTCGAGCCGAACTATTCGAATTCGAATGAATTCAAACTTCTCGAACTATCCCGGACCCGGATTTTTCGATATTTTTGGGGATTTTTCGATATTTTCAGACTTTTGATAAATATCGAATGTTCGACCGTTCGAATGTGCGAGTAAAATGTCCATTAAAGTCTATACGCGAGCATCGAATCCGCGAGTTAAATGTCCATGGTATCTAGGCGCGAACGCGAGCATAGAATCCGCAAGTAAAGTGTCCATTAAAACTTATACTCGAGCATTGAATCTGCGAGTAAAATGTCCATTAAAACCTATACGCGAACATCGAATCCACAAGTAAAATGTCCATAGTATCTAAGCGCGAACATCGAATCTACGAGTAAAGTGTCCATTAAAGCCTGTACGCGAGCATCGAATCCGCGAGTAAAATGTACTGAATGAATATTACGATTATACCAATGAACCTGGATTGATTTAATATTTCTAGATTACCTGACCCTGGATGGATAATAAATTACGATATACAGTGAACCTTGATGACATGAATATTACAGATATACCAGAATAGAGAATCAGAACCATGACTGAAATGATATTACACGATATACTCCTGATTGTGAATTCGAACAACCGTGACCTGGATGAGATATATATCAGATATACCATGACCTGGATGGATGAATATTACAGATCCATGACCCTGGATGAATGAAATATTACAGATAACCATGACCCTGTGGATGAATATTACAATATACATTGACCTGGATGGATGAATTTACAGGATATACCATGAGCCTGGATGATGAATTTACAGATATACCATGACCTGGATGGATGAATATTACCAGATATACCATGACCCATGGATGATATTTACAGATTACCATGACCTGGATGAATGATTTACAGATATACCCATGACCTGGATGGATGAATATTACGATATACCGTGACCTGGAGGATGAATATTACGATATACCGGACCTGGATGGATGAATATTACCAGATATACCATGACCTGGATGAATGAATATTACAGATATACCATGACCTGGATGGATGAATTTACAGATATACCATGACCTGGATGGATGAATATTACATGATATACCATGACCTGGATGAATGAATATTCCAGATGTACCCTACCTGGATGGATGAATATTACAGAATATACCATGACCTGGATGAATGAATATTACAGATATACCATGACCTGGATAATGAATATTACAGATATACCATGACCTGGATGGATGAATATTACCGATTACCATGACCTGGATGGATAATATTACAGATATACCATGACCTGGATGATGAATATTACAGATATACCATGACCTGGATGATGCATATACAGATCTACCATGACCTGGATGGATATAAATATACCTGACATGAATATATCACATGACCTGGATGGATGAATATTACAGATATACCTGACCTGGATGATAATATTACAGATATACCGTGACCTGGATGACTGAATATTACAGATATCCATGACCTGATGATGAATATTCAGATATCCATGACCTGGTGAATGAATATTACAGATATACCATACCCGGGGATTGCATGAATATTACAGATATACCGTGACCTGGATGGATGACTATTACAGATTATCCGTGACCGGATGGGTTAAAATTACAGATATCCATGACCTGGATGAATGAATATTACAATATACCGTTAACCTGATGAGAATTTACAGATAACCATTGACCTGGAAAGATTAATATTACCGATATACCATGGACCTGGAGTAAGTGCATATTGACGATAATACCATGACCTGGATGGATGAATTATTACAGATATACCTGACCCGTGATGATGAATATACAGATATACCATGAACCTGGATGATGAATATACAGATATACCATGACCTGGATGGAATGAATATTACAGATATACAGTGACCTGATGGATGAATTACAGATATACCTGACCTGATGGATGAATATACAGATATACCATGACCTGGATGAAGATATTACAGAATCACATGACCTGGATGGATAATATTACAGATATACCATGACCTGATGATGAATATTACAGATATACCATGACCTGGATGAATGAATTTACAGATATACCATGACCTGAGAATGAATAGTAGATTACCGTACCTGGATGGATGACTATTACAGATATACTATGACTGGAGAATGAATATTAGATAGACCGTGACCTGGATGGATGATATTACAGATATACCATGACCTGGATTGATAATATTACAGATATACCATGACCTGGATGAATAATATTACAGATATACCATTGACCTGGATGGATAATATTACAGATATACCATGACCTGGATGATGAATATTACAATATCCCCTGACCTGGATGATGAATATTACAGATATACCGTGACCTGAGTGATGATATTACAGATATACATGTACCTGGATGAATGAATATTACAGATATACCATACCTGGAAGGATGAATTATACAGGATATACCGTGACCTGGATGGAAATGAAATTACAGAATATACCCCGTGACCTGGATAATGAATATACAATAATACCATGACCTGATGATGAAATATTACAGAATATACCATACCTGAATGATGAATTATTACAGATATACCATGACCTGGATGGATGAATTGAACAGATATACCATGACCATGGAGAAATGAATATTACAGATATACCATGAACCGGATACTGAATATCAGATATAACCCTGACCTGGATCAGATATTACGACCCGCTGGATGATGATTAAATTCACGACTGAATAATATTACAGATATCGCAGTACCTGGATGATGATATTAAGAATACCCTCTGATGGATAGAATTATTACAGATATAACCATGACCCTGGATAATAAAGATGACTGAGATATATACAGACTATACCATGACCCTGGGATGGAATGACTATTCAGATATACCATGACCTGGATGATGAATAGTACACGATATCCATACCTGGATGGATAGAATATTAACAGACTATAACCGATGACCTGTAAAATGGATGAATATTACGATATACCATGACCTGGATGAATGAAGATTACAGATATCATGTACCTGCTGGATGAGTGACATTTACGATATACCGATGACCTGGATGGAAGAATATTACAGATTATCCATGACCTGGATGATGATATTAATAGATATACCACCTGATGGGATATCGATTCCGACCTGGATGAATGAATATTACAGATAGTACCATAACCTGGATGAATGAGATATTACAGATATACCATACCCTGATGAATGAATATTACAGATATACCGTGACCTGTAAAGAGAAATTACAGATATACCCGGCCCCGCCTCAGAATTTTCAGGGCCCCCATACTAGATAAATATTGGGCCCCCAAAAAAAGCCGGGCCCCACTGCACCCCCCCCCCCATATTAATTAACCCTCCCCTCCCCCACATCATACCTGCCATGCCTGCCCTTCCATTGGAACACCAGTCCGCACACAAAGAGACCCCCCCCCCCTTTCTAATAAGATTTTAGGGAGGGGACCACGCCCCTTTCTCTGCCCCAATTGGCCACAACCACATATGTCTTAATGAGTGGCCAAAAAGACCAGACAGACCACCACACACATAGACACAGACCGCCGATATTGATAAACAGACAGAAATACAGTGAAATAGACCGACAGACAGAGATAGAGATCAGAGAGTTGGACAGAGAGACACAAATTATGACACAAAGACACAGTAAACTGACTGGCAATTGCATTATATATGGTAAAGTCAATTTGGTGATTTTAATACTACTGTGTGGTTCAGTTTAGTCAGACGGCTTGCCCACCCGTTGTCCAGGTAGACCTTCTGTCCGTCTCATGGATCTCTGCCCCTATATACTCTAGTCGTCCTCCTCTCTCTCTGTATAGTCGATATCCTTTATATCATTATCTGCCTCTGTTTATTATTACAATGTCTATCTGCTTCTTGTATCCGTCGCTCTATCTACTATGCTATCTCTCTCTGCTACGATTATCTAGCATCTGCTATGCTCTGCTCTTAAACTGCTGCTATCTATCTCTCGATTCTATATCTATATATCTATCATATCTATATTATCTATCTATATATCTTCTATCTATCTAGGTAACTCTGCTTTCTGGATCTATCTGTGCTAACTCTGCTCATCTATCTATCTATCTACTCATCGATCTATAATCTATCTATCTATCTAATCTATCTATTATCTATCTATCTATCTATCTAACTGCTTCTATCTATCTATCGTATTCTAACTGCTATTCTATCTATCTATCTAGCTATCTATCTAATTTCTGCATCTATCTATCTTCTAACTGCTATCTATCTATCATATAGCTATCTATCTAATTCTGCTTGCTTATCAACTTTTCTATCTATCATCCTCACTCTGAATCTATCTATCTATCCTAACGTTGAGCTTCTTCTATATCATCTATCTATATCATCTATCTATTATTATCTATACATGCTATCTTATCTATCTATGTGTCTAATGCTATCTATCTTAATCTGCTATCTAATCTCTACTCTATATCTAACTCTGCTATCTATTAACTCTGCTATCTATCTATCTAACTCTGCTTTATCTATCTAACTCTGCTATTATCTATATCTATCTATACTCTCGTCTATCTATCTATCTACAATCTATCTACTCATCTATCTATCTATCTCTGCTACTATCTAACTCTGGCTATCTATCTAACTGCTATCTATCTAACTCGTCTACTATCACTCGGGATCCTATCACTCTGCTATCTATTAACTCTGCTTATCTATTAACTAACTCTTCTAAATTATCTATCTCTGCTCTATCTAAACTCTGCACTATCTCTATCTAACTCTGTATCTATCTATCTAACGCTGCATCTTATCATTCTATCTAACCTTGCTATCTATCTATCTATCTATCTATCTATCTATTATCTATCTATTATCATCTATACGCTATCAACATCTGCTATCTATCATGATTATCTATCATATTGCTATCTATCTACTCATCTATATATCTAACTCTACTACTATCTAACGCTTATCCTATCTAACTCTATCTTCTATAATTATCTAATCACTGTTATCTATCTATCTATCTTATCTATCTATCGATCTATCTATCTATCTATCTATCTATCTATCTGATCTAACCTCTATCTAACCTATCTATCTAACTCTGCCTATCTATCCTATCTAGATCTATCTATCTATCTACTATTATCTAACCTCTACTATCTATCTACTCGGTCTATCTATCTCTCTATCTATATATCGAACTCTGTCTATCTATCTATCTATCTAACTCTGCTAATCTATCATATTTATCTATCTATCTATCTATCTATCTATCTATCTATCTATTATTATACTAACTCATCTATCTATCTATCTAACTCTGCTATCTATCTATCTACCATCTATCTAACTTTAATCTAACTCTGCTATCTACTATCTGTCTATCTATCTATCTATCTATCTATCTATCTATCTATCTATAGCTAATCTATCTATCTAATGCCTATCTATCTATCTAACTTGCATTCTCATCTAAATCGCTTATCTAACTTCTGCTAATCTTCATCTGATCCTATTAACTCTATCTATCTAACTCTGCTAACTAACTCTGCTATCCTATCCATCTATCTAACTCTGCTATCGTATCTATCTATTTTATCTACCCTGCTATCTATCTATCTATCTATCTAAGCTCGCTGCTATCTATCTATCTAATCTTATCATCTATCGATCTATCTATCTATCTATCTATCTATCTGAACTCTGCTATCGTAACTTGCTTCTACCTATCTAACTTATCTATCGTACACTCTTGCTATCTAACGCTCGCTAATCTATCATCTATCTATCTATACTATCATCTATTATCTATCGATCTATCTATCTATCTATCTATCTATCTATCTTCATCTATGCTATTCTATCTTAACTCGCTATCTATCGATCGTATCATCTATCTATTAACTCGCTATCTATCTTATCTATCTATCTATCTATATAGATCTAACTTGCTATCTATCTTCTAGCTATCTACCTCTGTATCTAGTCTATCTATCTCATCTATCTAACTCTGCTATCTACTATCTATTGTATCTATCTATCATATATCTATCTATCTATAGACTATTACTTATCATCTATCTATCTTTATATCTACTATCTATACTATCTATCTATCTAACTCTGCTATCTATCTAGTCTATCTATCTATCTATCATCTATCTATCTAATGGGGCCCATAGACGATGGAATGAATCGTGCGATAGTGTCGATAGGCAATCGTGTATAAATCGTAATGTTAAGGGAAGATATTGTCTTATGCGACTAGGTTTGGAAGACATTATCGTTGTTATCGAATATGGTTTGGACAAAAAATTTTTCAGAAACGATGGTAATCCGTTTGTGTGTATGAATGTCGTAAACAACACTACAGAATGTTGCGATTTGATTGTAAAGAAAGCTAGTTAGTGGGTTGCATCCTTAATAGAAGTAGTCATGTAGTGGTTTAACAGACAGACGTAACAGACCAACGGACTGTTGACAAGTACAAGTCCCTATAAGTCCAACCAAATTAATAACTCCCAGGTGACACACCGAACACAAAACGAACACTCGTACGACCAGGAAAGACGTTCGTCTACCGTCACTTCCACACATAGCATAGTTTCACACAACAACACCACAATGCATCATTTAAGGCCATCGTACAACACAAGTATCGGACTCACATCTAAACCATACAATAAAATCGTCAACAATTTAATTACACATTAAGGATAGAGTTGATTCAAATAACAAAACTATCAATCGATTGGTTGAGTGGACGAACGTACGACGATGCACACAATTACAATGCATGTCATACCAAAATACCAATTTATCTCATCGTCTAGGCCCCATAACTCTGGCTATCTACATAGCATATATCTATCTATCTATCTATCTATCATCTATCTATCTATCTATCTATCTATCAGTATCAATCTATCACATCTATTATCTAATCTAATCTATCTATCTATCTATCTATCCTATCTATCTATCCTATTCTAATCTAATCTATCGTATCAATATATCTATCTGAGACTGCACTCATTCAGCCAGCCTGAGCCAGGTATGTATTAAGTCCTCCAGAGAGAGTCCGCCGGGCTCCTCCTAGTGATCCCCAGAGGTCAGGTTCAGACTCAGAGACCTCAGAGTGTGCGCTGCGCCCGCTCGCGCGTCAGCAGCCAGGTCCCTGTCCTTACTGTGCGGCGCTGTGACGTCACTGCTACGCGCCGTGCAGTGCGGCGGAGACGTTTGAAAGGGTAAGTCGTTGGGTGAATTCGGGCAGCTCCTCCCCTTCGAATCCAACCTCCACCTCCCCCGTGTCCTTGAATGAGGAGGCAATTGAAAGAGGAGGAGCCAGTCTTAAAGTCTCTAGTTGCATACCGACGGGGCACTAAAAAGTTTGACATGGCGGCCCACCCGACCATTTAATGTTCCTTGACGGTGCCGCCGAAGCGCTCGGCACGAACAGAATGTAACAATTAGCGGCCCCTGATGGCGCCGATACCCCACATTGATGTAATCTCTACGTAACCATGGACCTGAGAATGCACTACAGATTCCGGGCCTGAGAAAAAGACAGTCCTGCTGATGACATGAATTTGCCGGACTAGTAATACAAAACCAGTACTATAATTACGATACCGTGCCTGAGCTGATAGTTCGTCGGCAATAATTTGTCCCTACGTGACTTGGATGGATGAATATTACAGAATACCGTAACCTGATGGATGAATATTACGATAACCGTGACCTGGAATGAATGAATTTTCAGATTTACAGTTACATGACCTGGATGATAATATTACAGATAAGTGACCTGGATGGATGAATATACAGATATACGTGACCTGAGATGATATAGATATACGATATGACAATTTACAGTGACCTGGTGAATGAATATTACAGATTACCGTAGACCTGATGGATGAAATTACAATATCTGACCTGATGATGATATTACAGATATCCGTGACCTGGTGAATGAATATTACAGATATACCGTGACCTGGATGAATGAATATTACAGATATACCATGGACCTGGATGAAGAATATACAGATATACCATACCTGGAGATAATATACAGATATACCATGACCTTGATGGATAATATTACAGATCTGTACCTACAACCTGATAATGAATATTACAGATATACGTCCGCTGGATGGCTGAATATACAGATATACATGACCTGGATGGATGATATTACAGATATACCATGACCTGGATGAATGAATATTACAGATAAGACAATGACCTGGATGATGAATATTCAGATATACCATGACCCTGGATGGATGAATTTACAGATTACCAGACCTGATGATGAATATTACAGATTAATACCATGACCTGGATGAATGAATATTACAGATTACCTGAATGAACGCCATGACCTGGATGGATGATTTAAGATTACTGACTGGATGAATGAATATTTCAGATTACATGACCTGGAATGAATATTCAGTATACCTGACCTGATGGAGAATATTACAGATTACAAGTGACCTGGATGAATGAATATTACAGATATACGTGACCTGGTGAATGAATATTACAGATATAACATGACCTGGATGGATGAATATTACAGATATACCATGACCTGGATGGATGAATATTACAGATATAATACCATGACCTGGATGGATTGAATATTACAGATAACCATGACTGGATGAATGATATACAGATATACCATGACCTGGGATGGATGAATATTACAGATAATACCATGACCTGTGGATGAAGATTACAGATATACATGACCTGGATGATGAATATTACAGATATACCATGACCTGGATGGATGAATATTACGATATACGTGACCTGGAGGATGATATTACAGATATACCATGACTGGATGAATGATTTACAGCTCACCATGACCTTGAGGATGAATATTACAGATATACCGTGACCTGGATGGATGAATATTACAGATCAACCGTGACCTGGATGGATGAATATTACAGATAACCATGTACCTGGTAATGAATATTACCGATATACCATGACCGATGGATTAATATTACAGATTACCATGACCTGGATGGGATGATTAACGATATACCATGACCGGGATGAATAAATAGTTACATATTAACCATGACCTGGATGGATGAATATTACAGATATACCATGACCTGGTGATGAATGAATATTAACAGTATATACATGACCTGGATGAATGAATATTACAGATATACCATGACCTGGATGGAGAATTAACAGATATACCATGACCTGGATGGAGAACATTACCGATCTACAGTGACCTGGATGGATGAATATTACAGATATACCAGGACCTGGATGAATGAATAATATACAGAATATCTCCGTGACCTGGATAATGAATATTAACAGATTACCGTGACCTGGATGAATGAATATTACAGATATAACCGTGACCTGGATGGATGAATATTACAGCATACTACCATGACCCTGGATGGATGTAACTATTACAGATAACCATGACCTGGATGAATGAACTATACAGATATACCATGACTGGATGATGAATAGTCATATTACCTGACCGGATGAATGAATATTACAGATATACCATGACCTGGATGAATGAATATTACAGATATACCATGACCTGGATGGATGAATATTACAGATATACCATGACCTGGATGGATGAATATTACAGAATACAGTGACCTGGATGATGATATTAAAGATATAACCATGACCTGGATAATGAATATTACAGATATACCGTGACCTGGATGAATGAATATTACAGATATACCAGTGACCTGGATGAATGAATTTACAGATAACCAGACCTGGATGGATGAATATTACAGATATCCATGACCGGTGATGAATATTACGATATACAGTGACGGATGGCGATTGATAGTGATACAGATATACCATGACCGTGGATGGAGAATATTACAGATTACATTGACCTGGATGGATGAATATTACCGATATACCTGTGACCTGGATGAATGAATTTTACAGATGTACCGTGACCTGGATGCATGACAATATTACAGATTAACCGTGACCTGGATGAAATAATATACAGATATCCCATGACCTGGATGATGAATATTACAGATATACCCAGGACCTGGATGAATGAATATTACAGATACCATGACCTGGATTGAATAATTTACAGATATACCAACCATAACCTGGATGGATGAATATTCAGATATACCATGACCTGTATGGATGAATATTACGATATCCCCATACCTGGATGAATGAATATACAGATATACCATGACTGGATGAATGAATATTACAAGTTAACCTGACCTGGATGGATGAATATTACAGATATACCATGACCCTGGATGATGAATATTACAGATTACCCTGACCTGGATGGATGAATATTACAGATCTACCATGACCTGGATGAATGAAATATTACGATATACCAGACCTGGATGGTGAATATTACAGATTACCGTGACCTGTGATGAATGAATATTAACAGATATACCGGACCTGGATGGATGAATATTACAGATTAACCGTGACCTGGTGGAATGATATTACAGATATACGCATGACCATGGATGAATGAATATTACAGATATCCATGACCTGGATGGATGAATATTACAGATATACCGTGACCTGGATGAATGATATTACAGATATACCGTGACCTGGATAAATGATATTACAGATATAACCATACTGAATGAATCGAATATTACAGTATACATAACCGGGGATGAGATATACGATATACGCATGACCTGGATGATGAATATTACAGATATACCATGACCTGATGAATGAATATTTACAGATATACCATGACTGGATGAATGAATTTACGATATACCATGACCTGGATGAATGATATTACCAGATATACCATGCCCTGGATGGATGAATATTACAGATATACCATGACCTGGATGGATGAATATTACCAGATATAACAATTTGACCTGGAATGGATGAATATTACAGATATACCATGACCTGGATGAAAGATATTAAACAGATATACCATGACTGATGATGAATAACAGATATACCGTGACTGGAGGATGAATATTACAGATTATCCCATGACCTGGATGATGAATATTACAGATATACCATGCCCTGGATAATGATAGTACAGATATACCCTGACCTGGATGAATGATATATACAGACATACCATGACCTGGATGGATGAAATTACAGATATACCATGACTGGATGAAATGAATATTACAGATATACCGTGACTGGATGGATGAATATTAGCATATACCATACCGGATGAAAGAATATTACAGATATACCATGACCTGGATGAATGAATATTACCGATAACCGGACCTGGATGGATGAAATACAGATATACCATGACCTGGATGAATGAATATTACAGATATACACATGACCTGGAATAATTGATATTACAGATATTTACTGCATTGCTGGAATTTAAGGAGTGCTAGGCTATGCTTCCATAATAAGTTTATTAGTTTTCACTCTACAGAGTAGCACAAAAAGCAAACAATCTGCTTTTTTGCCTTCCACTTTAATGGAAAATGGTGCAGGCCCACAAAGTTAGCTAAACCCATGCAAACCCGATATCACATGGGGCAGCAAGATTTAACTCTTTTGTGGCTGTTAGCGGCCTTTATTACATCCACATTACCTCGAATGTTCACTGGAAATACACTAACAGCTAACTTGATTATTGATTAGTTGTACTGCTCACTGACTGAAAAGCAATTCTAGATATACAAACTGTTGATGAAGCCAAGCTTCTTGATAACACATCACCCTCTACTGAAAGGTAACTGTGGTCTCCATACAAGTATAGTCTTTAAAATTGCTCTCTTATATCTTTCAAACAATTCTAGGATGATGTCTCTAGATTTACTACTGGATCTTAAGTTATAGCTTGTCAAGTTACACTCAGACAGTCGGATGAACCAAGAAGTGTGTGCCGTCACATGATGTGGCTGTGTAAAAGGCCCCACCAACCAAAATGATCTTTCTGAAGTTTTTAACCAGTTATTTAACTGAAACTTCTCTGTCCTTTCCTCTACCTATGGACACCTTAGGGAAAGAAATGGTTTTGTTTTTAGGCTTGAGCTAGCTTTTAAAAAGGTTTAAAATTTTGGGGGAGGGACATGTTTGATGATGCTCTGTTAGACAGTAGGGTACCGGGGCATGGCTCAGTGCCTGTGGCAGTTGGATGGAGCAATGGTGGCTGATCATGTGCTAGCTGGAAACGACTACCCCTTTAACTGCTGTAACTTTGGATAGACTGCAGCTAGAAGTATGATATTGAATTCATATTAATGGTATGAATGTGCTCTTTTAAATAACTGACACTTGTAAGGTGACTCTCATCTAGAGATGGCCGAACTTTCGAAAGTTTGGTCTGTTTTCGAAACTTTCGAACTTACATGGAAAGTTCGAAAGTTCTAAAACGGACCCATTAAGTCATGGGAGTCAAATAATAGTCTAATGAAATACAATTAAATATCAATGGTAACTTAATGTTAAATGTCTGTGGGACCTGGGGAAATGGTCTGGGAACATGTTCCAACTATCCAGGACATTCAAAAAAAAAATTTTTATTTCCGAGCTAGTTCGCGCCTAGGTAACCTGACATTTTAAACTCGCGATTCGATGCTCGCTATAGGTTTTAATGGACAACTTTACTCGTAGATTCATGTTCGCGCCTAGGTACCATGTTTACTGGTTTGAGTTCAGTCCATCTCTACTCTCATCTTACAATTTAATAGAAGGTGCCATCAATTTGCCTCGAGCAATCAGAACCCAAGTTCGAGCCTAACTATTCGAATTCGAATGAATTCGAACTTCTCGAACTATCCCGGACTTTTCGATATTTTTGGGGATTTTTCGATATTTTCAGACTTTTGATAAATATCGAATGTTCGACCGTTCGAATGTGCGAGTAAAATGTCCATTAAAGTCTATACGCGAGCATCGAATCCGCGAGTTAAATGTCCATGGTATCTAGGCGCGAACGCGAGCATAGAATCCGCAAGTAAAGTGTCCATTAAAACTTATACTCGAGCATTGAATCCGCGAGTAAAATGTCCATTAAAACCTATACGCGAGCATCGAATCCGCAAGTAAAATGTCCATGGTATCTAAGCGCGAACATCGAATCTACGAGTAAAGTGTCCATTAAAGCCTATACGCGAGCATCAAATCCGCGAGTAAAATGTACATGGTACCTAGGCGCGAACATCGAATCTACGAGTAAAGTGTCCATTAAAACCTATACGCGAGCATCGAATCCGCGAGTAAAATGTCCATGGTACCTAGGCGCGAACTAGCTCGAAAATAAAAATTTTTTTTTTGAATGTCCTGGATATTGGAACATGTTCCCCAGACCATTTCCCAGGTCCCACAGACATTTACATTAAGTTACCATTGATATTTTAATTGTATTTCATTTGAACTTTTCAAACTCTTTGACTCCCATTGACTTAAATGGGTCCGTTTTCGAACTTTCGAACTTTCCATGTAGTTCGAAAGTTCGAAAACAGACCAAACTTTCGAAAGTTCGGCCATATCTAGATGAGAGTCACCATACAAGTGTCATGTATTAAAAAGAGCACATTCATACCATTAATATGAATCCAATATCATACTTCTAGCTGCAGTCTATCCAAAGTTACAGCAGTATAAAGGGTAGCGTTTCCAGCTAGCACATGATCAGCCCCATTGCTCCATCCCAACTGCCACAGGCACTGAGCATGCCCAGTTGTACCCTACTGTCTAACAGAGCATCATCAACATATGTCCCTCCCCCAAAATTTTAAACCTTTTTTAAAGCTAGCCTCAAGCCTAAAAACAAAACCATTTCTTTCCCTAAGGTGTCCATAGGTAGAGGAAAGGACAGAGAATGGTTTCAGTTAAATAACTGGTTGTAAATAACTTCAGAAAGATCATTTTTTGGTTAGTGGGGCCTTTTTACACAGCACATCATGTGACTGGCACACACTTCTTGGTTCATCCTGACTGTCTGAGTGTAACTTGACAAGCTTATAACTTAAGATCCAGTAAATCTAGAGACATCATCCTAGACTTGTTTGAAAGATATAAGAGAGCAATTTTAAAGATATACTTGTATGGAGACCACAGTTACCCTTTCAGTAGAGGGTGATGTGTATCAAGAAAGCTTGGCTTCATCAAGAGTTTGTATATCTAGAATTGCTTTCAGGTCAGTGAGCAGTACAACTAATCAATAATCAAGTTAGCTGTTTAGTGTATTTCCAGTGCAACATTCGAGGTAATGTGAAGATGTAATAAAGGCCGCTAACAGCCACAAAAGAGTTAAATCTTTGCTGCCCCATGTGATATCGGGTTTGCATGGGTTTAGCTAACTTTGTGGGGCCTGCACCATTTCCATTAAAAGTGGAAGGCAAAAAAGCAGATTGTTTGCTTTTTGCGCTACTCTGTAGAGTGAAAACTAATAACTTATTATGGAAGCATTAGCCTAGCACTCCTTAAATTCCAGCAATGCAGTACATTTATCTGTAATATCAATTCATCCAGGTCATGGTATATCTGTAATATCCATTCGTTGATAAAGAAAAGACTTGCCGTATTAAATGTAAAAGGGCAATGGATGCACAAGAAGGTTTTGATTTTCCTACCTAATCGAATATAACCTAACAAGAATCATTTGTTTATTATGCCAATAGGAGTTTATTGAAGGTAAAGGAAGGGGGGAAGGGGAAATGGTTAACAAGAAAATTTGGAAATTATGCAGAATTTTACACGCTTCTAAAAGGTTAAATAAAGATGATATATGTTCCAGATAGTATTAATGCAACTTAATTTTGAATAAAAAAAAAAGAAAAAAAAACTTTTCCTTATCTAAGCTATATATAATTATTATGTAAATATCACTTTTTTTGCATGGTATTGTGTACATCTTCATCCAGTTTTGCTCAAGGTTCTGTATCGCCCCCCCTCTTTAAACCACTCCCCTTCCAATGGACAAGTTTTTATGAGGGTAAGCTGCTCAGTAATCACTGTGATAAGCACAAGGAGGGGGACATTCCCACTACCAACCGTGTGAAAAACTGCATACAGCATACCAACTGACAAATCTTCTGTCACCATTCCCCAACAAAAACTGCTCACAGCAGAAAAAAGTTTATGATAATAAGGCACTTGATTGACAGCTAAAATGTTAGACGATCCAGATTAGATATTTAAAAAAATAGGGGAAAGGTCAACCAAAAAATGAGACAGTTTGGTTGGAAACAATTATAGTTGCAGTAATGGATAATTTAAAATCCATTTTTTTCAGCCGGGATTTAAGATTCCAATATAATCTGGAAAGTAATACTATGATGAATAAACTAAAGTCTAATCCCATTTATTAATATGGTATCACCAACCAAATGTAATACAGTATCACCAGCCAGATAAGAGTATTACTATTTCATTTAATAAGCCATGTTCAGAGAGAAGGCTGTGTGATAAGCAATCTGGACAATGATTGGGTTGACAAGAATGGTGTGATGTATGTATGTATGTATAAATGTGTATGTATGTATGTATGTATGTATGTATATATGTAGTTTATTATAAAGTGCCACTTGGGGACACAGCGCTGTAGAGTAATAAAATACAATAAAGTCATACAAGGGATAAATACATAGATAGTTCAGTAATAAAATTCTATGAATGGAAGTGCTAGGGTTTGCCACAAGAGGTAATGAGGGTCCCTGTCCATAGAGCTTACAAACTAGTTAGTGTGTAACATACAGATACAAGGGAAAGGGTTATAAGTGCTGGAGTGAGAATTAAGCAGTGCAAAATAAAACAATCATATAATGTGCTGGTTGATCATGATCTTCTTGAAGCTATACATCCTATTATTGTTGTTTTCAGTTCGATCTACTTGAAGTTTAGTCTGAAGACGTTTCGTAGTAATCCGACTGGCTTTCTCAATTAGAATGACTTGTACAAGAAACTGTTGGCAATATAAGTACCTGTAAAGTCTCTGTTTAGCATACCACAGCCAGGGTTAGGGACCTTCTGATGCAAGATGTGATTGAATTGTGGCTAGGGTAGTGATGGACACAAAACGAACTCAAACTCAAGTTCAAGCCGAACTTAATGGGTTCGGACCAAACTCAAACTATTCGTTTCAAAACTAGTTTGTTTTTCGGATTCGTTAGCTGTATTCTCGAGAATTATCGGAAAAATCGATAATTATCGAATTTACAAAGCCGTTCGTTAACCCTAGAATATATCGTTCCCTAACCTCAATGTAGCCTTTGATTTTCGGTAACTCTCGAAAGTATCTTTCGTTTTCGGTAAACCCTCGAATGTATGGATCATTTTCGCAAGCCTAGAATGTATCGTTCACTAACCCTCGAGAAAGTATGGTTGATTTCGGTAACCCTTGAATGTATCATTCACTAACCTCGAAAGTTATCGGTTGTTTTTGGGTAATCCTCGAAAGTATTGTTAATTCAGTAACCCTCGAATTTATGTTCTATTTTCTCTAACCCTCAAAAGTATCGTTCGGGTAACCCTCTCGAAATGGTCGTAACCCTCAAATGTAGCTTACGCAAAACCTGATAATTGCCCGCTTTGTTAATAAGTGTTTAAAACATTTTTGGTGATAGTGACATGTTCCCCAGACCATTTCCCGGCGTGACAGCCATTTCAGTAATTTACCATTGTTGTTTCGCTGTAAATCATCCGAACTTCCCCCATTGCTTTAATGGGTTCTGAATTCGAAATCGAACTTTTACTTGAGTTTGAAATTTTGAAAACGGACCGAACTTTATGAAGTTTGGCCATCTCTAGCTAAGCGGTGTTTTTTGAAACTGCCCAAGGGAAGGTGTTATAACAGCATTGTAATGGCAGGACAGTTGGTTTTGAACTCCTCACCTCGTCCGGCTTGTCATGAAAGTGGTGTAGTGGACTTGACCAGAATGGAGTAAACTATTTGTATAGTTCTTTCAAAGAACTAATAAAAATGCCATTCCACCCTGGAAAAACTGTCCCCAGTGTATATATTAGGGTAATGAAGCAGACCGAGCCAGATCTTCTCTCCAGACAATGTGGGCCGAACACTGTTGGCTACAGTGCTTGGAGCACCCAGCATTTTGGAACTGTAATTTTACCTTGGTTTAGGAGTGGCAGGGTCCAATCCTTATATGTGTATCTGGAATTCTCTACAGCTAGGGGTCTGGTGGGTACCTTAAAAGGTCACCTTAAGGACAGTCATACATATAAAAATATATATTTTGGTATTGGAATATGTGAGATGGAAACCAATAGTGTATTTGTGAATGGGAAGGAAGGCCCATTAAAATGATACCCAACATGGAGCCCTTATTCCACTGCCAGGGGAAGCTGATTAATATTGGGAAATATGGATTACACACAGCGTCATGTTTGGATTGTAGGAATTGTAAAATTATACAGGAGAGGAATATCTGGTCTATACCCAGTGCAATGTACATATCTAAAGTTATATGGAATCTGCCTAAATGAGGGGGATGAATACTTTTGGCTCGTCGTTAAATCTGGACATTCCTGGAAACTCCACCCTTATGCATAGCCCCGGAGGGGGGGGTGGTTCACCAGGGGGCTTAAAAATCCTTGTAGCCCTTAACTGTGTTCATACCGAGTGGCCATGCTACGTAAATGGGTATTGGATCATATTCCTTCTCGCTCGGGACACAGGACTTAGTAAGTAGTAAGGTCTGTGAATACTGTTATCCTTTTTATTTATATAACTGTTGTACCTATTGGTGTGCATTTATTTATAACACCATTTTCTTTTTATTTTGTATTATTACACTGTCCAACCTTTTTGGAATTAAATAAATGTAGTTCGTCTTTGATGCTCTAAAAGACTCAGTTAGCTCTGATAAGTTTGTAGTGTGTAGAGGGAATGCTTGGCTAGTGTAAATGCTAATTAACTCTGTGACTGCTTGTGAAGGACTGATGCTAATTAATCAGGGTTAGTATACCAATTGATTGGCTCAGCGTGTGGGATAAATAATTTTTTATTAGAACAGTATTGTGCTTGGATTAAGTATTTAACCCTTGAACTAGAGAACTGTATCCTTGCGAGGGTATCAGTCTTCAAAGGCAAACTCAGTGCATTATTTTAAAGACATACGTACAAAAACGTTGATTCCCCCTTTCTTGTTTTCTTATTCTTTTATTTGGCAAGGTTAGCCTAAGGATGGCAACCTTCACAAGAGACAACCAAGGAGGTCCTGATCAAACTCTGTGAGAAAGAGGTTATTGATGTCCTGGACAAGTCAAGGAGGCTGCTGATAAGGGCATTGTTGGAGAGTGACCAGGAGCAGCAGAACTACACAACTGAGTCGGGAGAGCAATGTGGATTTAGCTATCCCAGAAAGGACTGTTAACCTTGGATCCGATCAGCATGAGGATACTACAGTGCAGGAAGACCGCACACACCTGGAAAAGGGTTTACAATAGATGGGTTTGATGACCCCCAGCTAGGTCTCAATTGACTTGCAGCATCAGGAAAGGATGCCAGATGCAGAGGAAGGAGGTAGTCGCAGCGGCAGCAGTGAACGGACAAGCCCAGCGTGAAAGGAAGCTGCTGAATGGCAAGCAGGACCATACATTTTAACTGAAATTGGCAAAGCTCCAGCACCAGACCCAGTCTCCACCATTTCAGTGAGTCCAGAGGGGGTCCGTTTGCTTTGCATTGGTTACCCCAAGTTTCCTGTGTTGGACAATGATAGCAATTTTGACACTTTTTTGTTAGTTTTGAAAAGTGCTGCAGACAGTATCAGTTGCCACAGGAGCAGTGGGCCAAGATACTTGACACTGGATTAAAAAGCAAAGCCTTAGATGCCGTTCTTGTTGAACTACCACCAGAGCTTGATGGGGACTATGATGCTTTGATGAAACAGGCTCTGATTAAGAAGTTAACTCACGCCAGAGGTGTATCACAGAAAGTTCGAGCATTGCAGAGGAATTCCCACTGACAGCTACTCAGATGTTGTGAATAACTGAGAACCAGTTTCTACAGGGGTACCCAGGGGTTACGAGACTCAGGAGCTAACTTGTCTCTGGTGCGTCCAGAGATGATTAACTTGGGGACCTTATTCCTGGGAAGACTTTATTGGTAACGGTGGGAGTCATCCACGGTGCCTATGGCTAATTTTTACTGTATTGGGGTGTGGGAGAGGTCTGAGGGAAGTGGGGATAATCCAATGAAATTCCTGTCAATTGTTACTGGGGAATGATTTGGGGAGAATGAAACTCTGCTTTTGGCCAAATGCTTAATTTCTCGGAGACCCTGCTACATATGGGATGACCATGTCTTCCTCCTGTCTTGCTTTCCCTTCACTGTTGGTATTCGTGTTCTTTCTTCCCTTCTACTTCTTTTTGACAAAGCCCCAGTCTAGATATCCACAAGGTTAAGGGCTCCTCTGAGATGTTTCATTTTTTAGCCTTCGCCCTCTGCTAGTGGGGATGTTCTCGGCTCTGTTGTTGCAGGGTTTCTGATGACACCCAGCTTGTGATCTAAAGGGTGGTGGGAGTCAAAACATCAAATACTGATCTGTGGGGTTGTTTTTTGTAAAACTTCTACTTCCAGTTTACATTCTCCTGACTTCTACCAAAGCAGTCCAAGAAAGCCAGTTGTTGTTTTGTATCTTCCCTTGATAAATTTGATGTTTTGGTCTACCACATTGTGTGTTCTGTGAAAGCTTGTACTTCCTTCTGGTGGATTTTTAACCCAGGTGCCATCCAAGACGAACCAGTGTCTGGGTGCTATGCCCTTAAAGGTATTAAGCGGCCGTGTTCCACTTCCTCCATGTAAAGATTTGCCACGAATGGTTAAACTGGAGATTCCATAGCACCTCCATGTTTTGCTTATAGAATTTATCCCTGTATTTGAAATAGTGTATTCAGGCACAAGTCCAGTAGGGAAACACACTTGTTCTAGGAGTTAAGTAATGTTCTGCTGGTAAGAGTGCTGTCTGGCCTAGCCATTTCCTGCCATTTTAATATCCTCCTTGGTGGGTATACAGGTGAAGAGGGATTATCACATCATAGGACACATAGTGTTGTTGTGCGCCAAGTATCACATCTTGAATCTTGTGAAAGTGAAATTCTGGGAGTTCTGGATGTGATGCTTGGAACTTCCCACCAATGGTCCCTAAGATGTTAGCTAGGTATTTCACCACCTTGTATGTTACAGAGTTGATGCTGCTGTGACCATAGGTCTTAGTGGGGCCCCTTCTTATGTGATCTTTGGGAGTCCATATATATTATATGGATGTTCCCCCACCAGGGTAGAGGCGATGATACATTGATCGATCAATGGCTTTATCCTTTTGAAGCTGTTTGTAGTAAGTCTATGACCCTTTTCGGTACCGGCTGGTGGGATCCCTTGTTAAAGCCTCATATGTGTTTGTTATCGGCCAGGAGCATGGTCACCTTAGCATGGTAGTCTGAGGTTTGAGTACCACTGTGCATTTCCTTTATCGCCGGTAGAATGGTGATAATGGAATCTTTCTTGAGGGATGTTAAGGCTTCTTTCCTGTGTGGTCAGGTTAGATGAGGAGTTTTAGCCATGGCTAAGGCTGCAGATGCCTAAAGGGCATCCTATAGTGGGAAAATGAACTTTTTTTTTCTTTATTTCCATGTGTTCATAATTCCCTACAACCCCTAGAGTGTTTCACTTTTTTCAGATTCCCTCTCTGTACGGAATACACCAGTTAGAAGAATACGTGATTGCATTCCTCTACTCCTACTTGGACTGTCAATCAATCCCTGTGATTGATCCCCCTCCTGCTCTGTAATAAATAAAGAGATAACAGCATTAGCAGGGGGAGAAAGGTAGCTTTGATGTTAGATATAAGGCTTGCACTTGACCCCCTTCTTAATAGCTTTCACTGATTGATGATGGGTCACACAAGTGGAGGAGATCGTAAATGTACTGATTCCTTCTTCCGTGTCTCCAGGACAGTTACTTCTATTGGCCACTGTGCGTGGGTGGGTGTGTTTTCAGGATGTTGAACTTTTAACTCCTAATTGCACATAAAAAGCTTGCGGTTAGCGGAGCTGAGACCACGGAGGAGGTAACAGAGGGGAGGGGGAGAAGGGGGGAATGCTGCACATAGATCTGACACCGTGGTTTTAAACAGCAGTCAGTGAAAGATATAGGATTAAGGCAGCACAGAGTACATGAAAACTTTGCAAAGGGGCAATGTGTTTTTTTCACTATAGATGCCCTTAAGGAGGAAGTGTCTGCCTCAATCTACGGTACCTATTATGTGGATTGAGGCTTCTGTGCTGCTATAATATCCACCAAAGGGATGGATTTAGGAGTAATGGCAAAATTCAAGCCCTTAGCCAGACTTTTCTGGCTGGTCAGGGTCTTGAGTTTCTCACCCATTCCTCCTTGTTTGATAAGTGACAATTCCCTCCTTTTTGTCTCCAACACCAAACGGTCTGCCATGTACAATGTGTTTTGACACCTTACCTGGGCAATTTGATAACATCTCTTAGCCACAATTCATCCACACCTTGTATTCAAAGGTCCCTAAACACCTGGCTGTGATATGCTTAATTGGGACTTTCAGGGTACTAATGCCAACATATTCTTGTACAAGTCATTCTGAATTGAGAGATCCAGTTGGATGACTAGCAAAACGTCATCTAACCCCCACAAAAAAAATTTGTTCACAAAGTCCACCACATCAAATAAAAAAATTGTATATAGATAAATCACCCGGAACCCCTAAACTACAATAGTTAGAAAGCATGAGAAAGAAATGTAAGGACTAATCTGAAATGCTACCTATGTACCCTCTTCTGCTTCCTGTATTTCCATTTAGCACGTGTCATTCATGGATGTAACAGATGACATCAGTAGCAATGGACTGGACTGTTCTAGAGCTTGTAAATGAGCTTGGAGGGAAGACAGGAATCTTTTGAAGAGACGAGGAGAAGAACATTTTACTGTATAATAGCTTTCTAACGATTTAGTATAATATATTTTTTTATTTATTTTAGGGATGTCCACCCTTATAATAAAACTTTTAGCCCATAATAGATGCCTTCCCCAGCCCCAACGCTATAAAATAATTTTAAGAAAGTGCCAGATCTTTACTACTTCGCTCTTCCTCCGACGCATGCCTGGCTTTCTGCTTGCAAGACACTGCAAGCAGGGGGCGGGACGGCAGCCGCGTCCGTAATTGGCTGAGAGGCAGCCAATCACGGACGCAGCTGCCGGCTTCTCAGAATGCCGGGGAAAAGAGGGGGAAGGTAAGGTAGAGTTCGGGGGACTTTCTTAAAAATGGTTTTTTAGGGTTGGGGCTGGGGAGAAGAAGAATACTAATAACATGGCCAAGGGTTTCTATGGTAGGGGAGGGATTGCAAAAACGGGAGGGAGAGGGAGGGGGAGGGAGGGGGAGAGGGGCTGCAGTACACATGCCAAACTTCTCCCGGAGGCGAGAAAGGAGGCAGAGTACTTATGGACTCTGCTACCTCCTGGTGGGCAGTTTTTGGGACTTTGGGGGGGGAGATACAGGGAGAACCGTATGGAGCTGGGAGGTGAGGTAAGGATCTTTAGAAATACGATCTAAACAGTACTGCAGAGAGTTGCCAAATTCAATAGCGGTGATAATGACTTTTGCCGCCGGATATCGCCTTTTCTAAATAGTGTTAAGTCCGATTTTGGTGCTAACGGTGGCAGAATGTTAACGCACTTTATAAATATGCCCCCCATCCATGATTCCAATTTATTGTGCAAAAAACATATACAAACATTTCGGGAAGCCATCACTAAGGGATGCCCTGAGGAAGGCGGGCAGGTGATCCACCGAAACGTTGTTTAAAAAACTACCCAGTGTAATGACCTAAATTGCTTGGTCCTCACCCCTGGGATTTACCCATATCCCTAATACCAGCAGAAACAAGCACAAATGTTTCAGAAGACTTTTTGCTGAACTTTCTCATCTACAGTTCAATGAGAGGTGTTGGCCTTAAACAATCTTTTTCAAACTAATCTTAGGAATGTTATTATAAGGAACAGTTCTTCTGTCGTTATTCTGAATTTGGACGTGTAAGTACTGGATTGGTTGGTGTGATTATGAGTTTGAATAAAGAAAAGAAACGAATTACTGTTCACTAAAAACTACAAACCAAGACAATGTTCCCTTATCTTCTGTCACTTTAAAGGTCGCTGACAAATTGCCCTTATATAGAGCAGAAAACTCTGAGTAACTAGGAGAATTGGACTGTGTACTGCAATCACAAATCAGCAAAAATAATAAACGAAAATCAACATAGCTTCCTAAAATATCCTGGTAAAGAATTTGAGCAAATTCAGGGGGTTGGATCATTAAACTGTGAACTGGTTGTTTAAATATGACCCAACCGACGTAGTGTGATCAGTATGATCAGTAAGTAGGTGACCCCTGACATTACACATTGACTAAATTTAGCTTCTTTCAATCATTTTCAAAGCATCAAAGTGCTGCAAATACAAGGCGATATGCTGTCCACTTCACTGGACAAGGTGTAACAGACTGTTTCTGACATTATTTATTGAACCATCTTGACGAGGGGCAAGCGCAGGATTTCCAAGGGAGGGTTTCTGAAAGGTTTAACACGGATAGTGGTGAGCTTCAGTGCACCGCTAACATTTTAGCCACAACCTTTTAAAGGGACACTCCAGTGTTAAAGTATACCTTCATTATATTTTCTTTCCCCTGGAATTTTTCTGCAGGAATAATGTTCCCTCTATTTTTAAAATAGGATATTAAAGCCCATAGAGTTTCCCATGACCATATAACATAGAAAAACATACATCGTAATGGAGGTTAAATAAAGACAGATGTCCATCTAGTCCAAACTTTATATCTCTAGCACAACAAAAAAAAAAAAAAACTAGCTAAAATCCTTTTTACAAAATATATTTGTTACAAAGTGATCCTATCCCAGCCAATAGCTGCTTCTCCAATGTAAACAATTTGCCTGCATGGTCAAAGCCCCTCCATCCCTTTATTAATTTAGTTGCCCTTCTCTGAACGTTTCCATTCCAAGATGGTCCCTTTTGTATATGGGATTCCAAAACTGCACCGCATATTCCAATGAGGCCTTACCAGTGCCTTGTAAAGAGGGAGATAATTTTTTCCCTTGAATCTATTCCCCTCTATATACGTATAAGACAATGTGATGGATTTACAAATGCCATTGGATGCAGCTCTGGGTAAATCGTAATTGCCTTTGCTGTGGTTAGAATTTGCACAATGTCTTTTATTTTACAGAGATAACAGGAAATATTTATAAAGTATCTCAAACTTTAAGGAGAACAAAACTTATTTTTTTTATCCCAATATGAAAGCTTTTCTCCCCAGAGAAAACCTAATTATAAGGTTTCTTCTCTAATAAGTTGCTTTTACGTACATGTGAGAAGTAGATTCTGTTAGTAAGAAGGCTTTTATATTGTTGCCAGTACAACTCACAGCCCATGTAGTCTTCAAAGATCCTTGGGAGCATGTGCACCTATTGCCACACCCCCTGACCCAGTATTTGCGGTATCTACGTTTCTATACAGATGTCCCCATATCAATATTGGAGTCCCTAATAAGACAGAGCTGATGCAATCAGTTTCACACCTTTCCATAAACAGGTCGATTGTGTGATCAGATTTGCATCTTGGCTACCATTGTTTATCCATTATTGGACTGACCACCTCTTGGCTGTGTACACATGGCAAGATATTATCGTCCGACCGGCCAATAGTGGCGTGTGTGTGGGTGGCCAAGCCGAGCTCAGCCACCCATCATCTGGATCGGACAAACGGTTGATCGGGGCCCATTGGTAAAACGGGCAAAGTGGCAGTGTTCATGTGGGAACACACAATCGGTTGCGGAACTGTCGGCCATGGCCACTGTTGCCACGACTGACAATCCTTTGTCCCGACCGAGTGCTGCTAGTAGTGAACGTTCGGTTGGGATAAATAATTTCCCGGTGGGTACGGTACCCAGCCTTAACACCTCTCATGGTTATCACATGTGCAGGTAATATATAAACCAAGCAGAAAGGACGGTATTATGGGTACCTGCAATCCCCCTAAAAATGCCCTTTCTGAGGGGATACTGAACATTGCCAAAGACCAATGGTTCACCCTGAATAGGGGAAGTTAACTGTTAACTTGCTTGACATTTTTACTATTGAATGCTTTTTCTGCTTTACCTAGTTTCCTAAGGAGATGGCTTTGTTAAGAAATTGCAGGAAATACAATTGTTGAATATAAAACAAAGGGGCATATTTATAAAGAATCGATAATATCGCAAAAAAATTACCGCCGCACATCCGGCCGCAGAAAATAGCGCTATCGCCGTATTTATACTATCGCAGCGATGTGCTGCGGTAATTTTAAGCCCCTTGCGGCGATACTGTATAGTATCGCCGCGAAGGGACTTAAAATCCCTTCCCGACGCCGCTCCTACCCAGCCCACACCCCCCCGTGGCGGCAGCGGCGAACCACCCGCCGCCGCCGCGCTTCCCAGCAGTCCCTCCCAAACCCGTTCCCCGTTCGCGGGCAATATCGGAACGGGAGGCTAGGGAGGGGCTGCCGGGAAGGGCCGCAGCAGGTGGTCGCGACCACCGCCGCGCACCCCCTCCCCGGCAACCCCTCCCAGCCCCCCGCCCGGCCGCTCCCGGGGAGGGGACGGGAGGGAGCCGCTTGGGGGGTGGAGGCTCCCTCCAGCGGGGCCTGAGAAGGGCCTTTTGGGGCTTAGGGGTCCCGCAGCTCGAACCGGGACCCCCTCCCCGGCCCTTACAAGGGCCCTGCGGCACTGACAAGTGCCTTGGCGGGGGTCCCGCAGGCTGATGAAACCGGGACCCCCAGTGCGGCTCTTAAAAGAGCCCTTGGGCGACGTCTTCTTTCTTCCGTCCACGGCGACAACAGCTCCGCCGAGGCCGCGACCCCGAGAGTACCCATGCGGCCGCCAGGGGTACCCCCGTATGGCGGCCGGCGACCTCAACGAGGGAGATGTTGCCGGCGTCTCTGATCCGACGAACGTTCTTCGGGCTGGCGACACCAACCCCACTCAGGTCGCCGATGCCAGGCAGACTCACTGTGGCCGCCAGTGAGCTGCTGGCACAGCCGGCCTCAGCGGGAGCCGATGTTGCCAGCCGCTTCTTTCTTCTTTCTTCAGCATCTACTGCTGATGGCATTGAGTTCCGCGGAGGGAAAGTCTCTTTATAAGGTTTGCAGAAATCCATAATCCGTTTTGATTGGTCATTTTTTAATACTTGCTTACAGTAACCAATCAGATTTCTGGGAAAGTTCTGAAATCTGATTGGTTAATGTAAGCAAGATTAAAATTGAACAATCGAGAGAACGGATTATGGATTTCTGCAAACCTATATAAAGAGGTTGTGAAGGTTCTCATTCATCCAGGTCATGGATATATGTTGTATTCAATTAGATCAACTGGACTTGAAATGTAGTTCTTGAAGAGTTTCGCTAGTCATCCGACTGGCTTCTCAATTCAGAATGACTTGTACAAAGAATCGTGGCAATTAGTACCCTGAACATACCATAGCATATCACAGCCAGGTGTTAAGGGTGTTGGTGGATAGTGGCTAAGAGGTGGTATAGGAACGCCCAGTAAGGTGTTAAAACAGCATTGTACATGGCAGACAGTTGGTGTCGAACCCCCCACCTATTTAGGACTTGGTTTCTTATTTTCACATAAATGGCCCTCTTAACACTCTCTTGAACCAGTCCATTCCTTCACCCAGTATGTTAACATTACAATCTTCAAAGGTATGTCCTTATCCTCTAAGATGCAGATACAAGGCTGAGTCCTGACCCGAGGAATTGGCTCTTCTGTGCTGGGCCATACGTTGATGCAGTTGCTGTTTGGTCTCCCCCCACATACAAATCAGAGCATTCTTCACTGCAACTCATGCATATATGATGTCGCTTTTTTGTGTTTAGGTATTGGGTCTTCGGACCCAATCTAATTGAATACAACAGTATATATAAAGAGGAGCTTCCGCCGAGGAACTCAGATGCCATCGCAGTAGAGCGGAAGAAGACAAGAAGAAAGAAGCAAGAAAGCTGGCAACATCGGCTCGCTGAGGCCGGCGGTGCCAGCGGGCTCACTGTCGGCCGCAGTGTGAGTCCTCTGTGCTGGCCTCGGCAACCTGAGTGGGGTTGTTTGTGCCAGCCCGAAGACGTCGCCCAAGGCTTTTTAAGGCCGCACGGGGGTCCCGGTTCGAGCTGCGGGACCCCCGCCCAAAGCACTTATTTAGTGCCGCAAGGGCACTTGTAAGTGCCGCAAGGGCCCTTACAAGGGCCGGGGAGGGGGTCCTTGTTTCGAGTGCGGGGACCCCTCAAGCCCCAAAGGGCAGTACAGAGCCGCAAGGGCACTTGTCAGTGCCGACAAGGGCCGGGGAGGGGGGTCCCCGGTTCGAGCTGGGGACCCCTTAAGCCCCAAAAGCTTTGTCAGAGCCGCAAGCACTTGTAAGTGCCGCAAGGGCCCTTATAAGGGCCGGGGAGGGGGGGTCCCGGTTCGAGCTGCGGGACACCCTAAGCCCCAAAGGCCCTTCTCAGGGCCCGCTGGAGGAGCTCCACCCCCCAGCGGCTCCCTCCCGTCCCCTCCCTGGGAGCGGCCGGGGGGGGGGCTTGGAGGGGTTGCCGGGGGGGAGGGCGTGCGCGGCGGGGTGGTGGCGACCACCTGCTGCGGCCACCTTCCCGGCAGCCCTACTAGCCTACCGTTCCGAGATTGCCGCGAACGGGGAAACGGGTTGGGAGGGACTGCTGGGAAGGGGGAAGACGGCGGCGGTGGTCGCCGCTGCCGCCGCGGGGGAGGTGTGGGGGGTGGTAGAGGAGAGGCGTGGGAAGGGATTTTTAAGTCCTAAAATCCCTTAAGCCCTCCCTAAGGGGCTTAAAAATTACCGCAGCACATCGCGGCCCGCGATAGGGTATCGGACGGGAGGGAATAGCGCTCGCCGTTATAAATACCACCCGCCGCCGCCACTTCCCAGCAGCCCCTCCAACCCGTTCCCTTCGCGGCAATCTCGGAACGGGAGAGGCTAAGAGGGGCTGCTGGGAAGTGGCGGCGGAGGGTGGTCGCCGCGCGCCGGGGGGGGGGGTGGGCGGGGTGGGCGTGTCTCCCGGGGCGGGTGCGACCACCCGCCGCGGTTGCCTGCCCATCCCCGCCGCGGGAGGTAGTATCGGCTGACTCGCCTCCTTCAAAGGTGGCGAAGTTAAGTAAAACACAGCCGATAATAGCCGAGCGAAACCAGTACCGCGCTTTATAAATAGAAGCGGCGGGGGGGTTGGTAACAGGTAAGTATCGGCGCGAAAGGTTAACGCTTCGTTAACTTTTCGCGGCCGTTTTCGGACTTTTATAAATTGCGGTAAACGCGAATTATGCGTTAATGTCCGCGAAAACGGCCCCGCGAAAAGTTAACGAACCTTTATAAATATGCCCCAAAGTTTTCAAGGTTTTGCACAAACTGTACAGTTTCCGACAGGAAATCATTGCCATATCAAGCATCACTTGAATGAATGTGTTAGTCATTGTAGTCTGGAATGTATCACTGTAGTGAGAGGGTCTTCTCAAAAGGAGGTGACCAAGATACAAGGTCGGTTGATTTTATCTCCCCCATTCGACCACAAGATGGAGAAGAGGGAAATACAGGAACTGGGATTAAAAGTAGAGGAACTATTTGCCCTGGTGACAAAGAGACAGAGAGAAAGAAGAAGGAGAAGACAAAGGGATTACAGGATGGACAGGGAGAGGAAGCCATTCCAAGAGGATGCAATGTGGGATCCTCCATCTGCTGGATGGAGACCAGTTACAAGATCAAATCTCCTTGTGATACTTTTTGTAGTAACCAATGTCTTCTGCAGAACGTCCCCTCTGTCACATGTGTGAGCTAAAGCGCTTGCATAAAAAGGATGCTTGCAAAAAACAATATTGAACCGATAGTAAATAATTTTTTAGGGGGTGTCAAAGAGGTAAGTAACCATGTGGTCTCCACCATTTGGGAAGTGATCAAGCTATCTAACCTTGTTTATGTAAGCACATGCCATTTAATCACTCAATATATATATGTATCCATTTTTCCCATAACCCGAAGCGCAGAGATAAGTCTTTCTTCTTATATTGTCTGTATGCATTTGGCCTTAGGAAGTCTTTCATATGCCTTAGAAATCGGTATAGCACTGGTTAAAAGCGTAGCACTTCTACCACTTGTTATTGTAACATTTTATTAAGCGCTCTACTGCAATCATTTGTGAGTTATTTTGTTCGCTCTATAAATGTGTTTCCAGGTGGTGTGATTAGGTCCAAATATCTAAAACGTGAAGGAGCAGGAAGCTGGGCCTGCACGTGTGGACGAAGGAAGGTGTAAGCACCACACGGCGGGACCTGATTGGAGCTATACGGAACATGTTGGAGGAGAGTACTAGGAACGGATTTAACTCTGTTGTAGGAAGACGGAGCTAAGAGACATTGTGGCATGATAAGTTTACACAGAGCCCTTTGGTCGTGGACCCGAGATGAAGCTGCTTATCCAAGACTAAATATAAGCACCGGATAGTGAAAAGTCTCATACACTTGTGCAAGGTCCAACCCGCAATACACAATATGTATCACATCCATTTCAGCCGTCAATCGTGCCGTGTATGAGTGATAGTTAGGCAGATGGGGCTCTGATGATATACTTTATTACAAGAAAAAGTTTGTGATCGACGCGTTTCGCCCAGTGGACCACATCCAGGGAGCACCTGGTATAGTTGTACATGGATAGTACAGTGAAGGAAAACTAGAATTTATATTTATATCTTACAGCTTGTTTGACTCTTACTCAAATGACAATAATAAATTCTAACGACTCTAACGCCTTTATTTCACCTTTTCGGTAACCTGTTCCATATTGTGTGTGTCTAATTGTTTTAGCTTTCCAGTCTTGTGACAGCGCTCGCCCATGGGTTAGAAGTCCAGGGAATGACGTCTGTGACGTTACCTGCCTGATCGCACACTGAAAAGAGTCTTATTGTTTGCCTTTATATATATAACAAACTGTCACTCATAACACAGACACCAGAAAAACTCACCACACACTTATCAACAATGATATGAGACAGGGATTTTGTCTGTCACTGCGTTTAAATCTCTACTACGCCCACATTTTTAGAGTTTCTAGAAATTGTCACCATTTTCAATGGAAGTCAAATGCGCATATGAGGAAATTGTGATTGTTGGAAAGCAGGGATCTGTCTCAGATACAGTAACTTTTCTGAAAATACATCTGTTCAGGATATCAAGCTGCAAGATGGAGGATGCTAAATAAACTAAAAAAATAACTAGGCAGGCATATGATTTTGTGACAAAATACTCAACCTTAAAGGACAACTCCACCCTCATAAGAACATCTTTTAGAAAGAATGGTCTCTTTAAATATGTCGATATATCATAGGTTGTCCTATGAATTCATTACTGTATGCCTGTATGCTTCTGGATGCCTCATGGAAACTAAGCAATTTAGAAACCTGTTCTGAGCTGTACTGAGCCTGGGGATGCTCAGAAGAGGCAGACAGGAGATTAACATTCAATCATTGGCTGTGATGTCAAATATCAAATCCAGTTGCTAACTGGAAGAACCAGGAAGCAGAAAACAGGGGAACAGGACATTGTGCGGATTTCAGGTTAGACTCTATTACCATTTAGGGTTTGGGGGGGGGATTTACCTATATGGAAGTTTTCATTTTGGGGTGGACTTGCCCTTAAGGATAGGCCTAATTACTCCCTGCCCTGCGTGATGACCCTTCATAGCCATGCGGTCACCATTTTTGGCACGATCATGTGCGATTCCTAGTGGGGCCTAGCCTTATCACTGGTTTTTTAAACACACATATGAGAGGTGTATATAAGTGGGGTACGAGAAGAATACACAGAGAAAGAACATGGGTAGATCTCTGGAATCTGGAATCAAGTAGCAATCTTCAAATATTCAACAATGAGCAGGTTAGACTAAAGAAACATTTAGAAGAAGCAAGAAATGATATGGAACTGGTTGAATGAAATGCATGATAGGCATTTTTTATATAGTTAATAATACACCCCTTAATGTGAAAGAATATAAGAAGTCAGCTTGGCGTTCCATGACCATTAAAAGTATTAGGTTGCTGGTAGTGTGAGCAGAACTTAAATGATTTACGACGAGGAGGTGAGCCGTGTATTCAAGAGAAAAGGAGTTTATTTTTCATTTTAAAGGGCATGTCATATCTTTTAAACAAAAAACTGGCAAACTGACCCCAGCTGCTTATTTTTACCAGTTATTACATACATTTTATATAACCAGATATTTATTATGAGTTTCTCCTCTGTGTGACAAAGTATATGCCACCTTCCTCTGCTCAATGAGCTTTTTATAAGCTTGAGCATGTGTGGAGGAGGCAGCAGGGGAAACAGCAGTCAATCATTGGTTGTGATGTCAGCAATCACAGCCTTGTATGACTGCATGGAGGGAGGAGCCAGCTTACTCTGCAGAATGGGGAACAATAATTATCCTTAAATATCTGGTAGTAATGCGGGTAATAAGTGTAAAATATATCAGCTGGGGGTTTGGGCAGGCAACAGACAATTGACCAGTTATTTTGTTTTAGGGTGGACATTCCCTTTAATCACTAGCAAATCGTAGTTTATTTCCCTGATTCAGAGTCAACTATGACTTTTTCCTATATATGGGTAATGGCTTGTAGAAAATAAACTGGAATTTATGGTTGTCCTTGTGATAGAGAAGAAAGAGTGTGATGACATCATGGGATGACAACATTTTTCTTCCACCATATTTTTTTAAACAGTAGCTGCCAGAGTTTGTTGTCTAAAGGTCATGGGTTGATGTCTAAACATGAAAAATGACCATTTGGATAGTGTGCTATTTAGTAGGAATCTTACAAGTAGCTGCATTATCCAGTAAGTACCAGTCTTTATGGCAATAGGACAAAAGCCTTATTCGCTGTTGGAGCAGGAGGATTCAATTCTAACCATGAGAATACCTGCATAAAGTCCATATGTTTTGATTGTCTTTGTGTGGGGTTACCACTGTTTTGGATTACATCCACATTCTAAAAAACTTACTAGCAGGTTAATTGGTTTCGATTAACTGACCCTGTGTTTATGTGAGCCTGTAAAAGGGAAATTAAATTCAACCAGCACAGAAAACGATGTGAATGATTAATGTTCCCTCTAGGACATGGTTGTGCTGCTGTGTGTGTACCGGAGATATATTTAAACAAGATCTAGTTGTAGCCTTTTCTAAATTGACACATAGAGGGGGGGTGATTGGATTTAAAGTGCTGTAAGGATTATAAACACCGAAGCTGTATACAATACACACACATTGCTCTGTAAAAAGAGATCGTAAATAACCTAACACAAGCTTTCGCTGTGGATGACCATAAGAAAATGTTTGTATTCAAAAGAAGTCATAGGTACTTTTCTGTTGGGTTCATTGTAAAGAAGGTATCTGCTAACATCAGTGCAGATTTATTGGAGGTTGTTTTTTAAGGACATCTCCACTCTCAGCAAAATGGTTATAGTTAAAGGATAATTTCATTTTAACTGTTTTTTTTTTTTTTAAATTACGCCTCTTTATTCTCGTTAAGGACCCTCCAAACTAGTTTTTTGTTATATTTACATTTTCCAAAGATGCCTCAAAAATTCACTTGGGATTGTTAAAAATGCACAAGATGTAACAGTATTGTTTAAAACCTACCTCCTAGTTTTCATCTGCAATAAGCAAACAGATCTTATTTATTGATTAGGCCAGCATGTAATCATCTGATTGCTGAGGCAAATTAATGGCACCTTCTATTAAATTGTAAGATGAGAGTAGAGATGGACTAGAACTCAAACCCAAGTTCGAGCCGAACTATTCGAATTCGAATGAATTCAAAACTTCTCGAACTATCCCGGACCCGGATTTTTCGATATTTTTGGGGATTTTTCGATATTTTCAGACTTTTGATAAATATCGAATGTTCGACCGTTCGAATGTGCGAGTAAAATGTCTATTATACCTATACACAAGCATCGAATACGCGAGTAAAGGGTCCATTAAAATCTATATGCGAGCATCGAATCCGCGAGTTAAATGTCCATGGTATCTAGGCGAACGCGAGCATAGAATCCGCAAGTAAAGTGTCCATTAAAACTTATACTCGAGCATTGGAATCCGCGAGTAAAATGTCCATTAAAAACCTATACGCGAGCATCGAATCCGCAAGTAAAATGTCCATGGTATCTAAGCGCGAACATCGAATCTACGAGTAAAGTGTCCATTAAAGCCTATACGCGAGCACAAATCCGCGAGTAAAATGTACAATGGTACTAGGCGCGCAACATCGAATCTACGAGTAAAGTGTCCATTAAAACCTTACGCGAGCATCGCAATCGCGAGTTGTTAAATGTCCATGGTACCTAGGCGCGAACTAGCTCGAAAAATAAAAATTTTTTTTGAATGTCCTGGATATGGAACATGTTCCCCAGACATTTCCCAGGTCCCACAGGACATTTAAATTAAGTTACCATGATATTTAATTGATTCATTAGAACTTATTTGACTCCCATTGACTTAAATGGGTCCGTTTAGAACTTTCGAACTTTCCATGTAGTTCGAAAGTTCGAAAAACAGACCAAACTTTCGAAAGTTCGGCCATCTCTAGATGAGAGTCACATACAAGTGTCATTATTAAAAAGAGCACATTCATACATTAATATGAATCCAATATCATACTTCTAGCTGCAGTCTATCCAAAGTTACAGCAGTATAAAAGGGGTAGCGTTTCCAGCTAGCACATGATCAGCACCATTGCTCCATCCCAACTGCACAGGCACTGAGCATGCCCCGTTGTACCCTATGTCTAACAGAGCATCAATCAACATGTCCCCCCCAAAATTTTAAACCTTTTTTAAAGCTAGCCTCAAGCCTAAAACAAAACCATTTCTTTCCCTAAGGTGTCCATAGGTAGAGGAAAGGACAGAGAATGGTTTCAGTTAAAAACTGGTTGTAAATAAACTTCAGAAAGATCATTTTTGGTTGGTGGGGCCTTTTTACACAGGCACATCATGTGATGGGCAACAACTTCTTGGTTCATCCTGACTGTCTGAGTGTAACTTGACAAGCTATTAACTTAAGATCCAGTAAATCTAGAGACATCATCCTAACTTGTTTGAAAGATATAAGAGAGCAATTTTAAAGACATACTTGTATGGGAGACACAGTTCCCTTTCAGTAGAGGGTTGGTGTATCAAGAAGCTTGGCTTCATCAACAGTTGTATATCTAGAATTGCTTTTCACGTCAGTGAGCAGACAACTAATCAATAATCAAGTTAGCTGTTTAGTGTATTTCCAGTGCAACATTCGAGGTAATGTGAAGATGTAATAAAAGGCCGCTAACAGCCACAAAAGAGTTAAATCTTTGCTGCCCCATGTGATATCGGGTTTGCATGGGTTTAGCTAACTTTGTGGGGCCTGCACCATTTCCATTAAAAGTGGAAGGCAAAAAAGCAGATTGTTTGCTTTTTGTGCTACTCTGTAGAGTGAAAACTAATAACTTATTTATGGAAGCCATTAGCCTAGCACATCCTTAAATTCCAGCAATCAGTACATTTATCTGTAATATCAATTCATCCAGGTTATGGTATATCTGTAATATTCATTCATCCAGGTCATGGTAATCTGTAAATATTCACCATCCAGGTCCGGTATATCTGTTAATATCATCATCCAGGTCATGGTATAATCTGTAATATTCTTTCATCCAGGTCATGGTATATCTTGTAATATTCATCCATCCAGCAGGTACGGTATATCTGTAATATTCATTCATCCAGGTCATCGGTATATCTGTAATATTCATCCATCCAGGTCATGTATATCGTAATATTCTTCATCCAGGTCATGGATATTTCTGTAATATTCATTCATCCAGGTCATGGTATATCTGATATATTCATTCATCCAGGTCATGGTATATCTGTAATATTCATCATCCAGGTCACGGTATATCTGTAAATTCATTCATCCAGGTCATGGTATATCTGTAATATTCATTTATCCAGTCATGGTATATCTGTAATATCATCATCCAGGTATGGTATATCTGTAATATTCATCCATCCAGGTCATGGTATATCTGTAATATTCATCCATCCAGGTCATGGAATCTGTAATATCTGATCCAGGTCATGGTATATCTGATATTCATCATCCAGGTCATGGTATTCTGTAATATCATTCATCCAGGTCATGGTTATATCTGTAAATTCATCCATCCAGGTCATGGTATATCTGTAATATTCATCCATCCAGGTTATGGTATATCTGTAATATTCATTCATCCAGGTCATGGTATATTGTAATATTCATTTATCCAGGTCACGGATATTCTGTAATTTCATTTATCCAGGTCACGGTATATCTGTATATTCATCCATTCAGGTCATGGTATATCTGAATATTCATTCATCCAGGTCATGGTATATCTGTAATATTCATCCTCCCGGTCACGGTATATCTGTAATATTCATCCATCCAGGTCACGGTATATCGGTAATATTCATCATCCAGGTCACGGTATATCTGTAATTTCATCCATCAGGTCATGGTATATCTGTAATATTCATTCATCCAGGTCATGGTATATCTGTAATATTATCCATCAGGTCATGGTATATCTGTAATATTATCATCCAGGTCATGGTTACTGTAATATTCACCATCCAGGTCATGTATTATCTGTAAAGTGCATTCATCCAGGTCATGGTATATCTGTAATTCATTCATCCAGGTCATTGGTATATCGTGTAATATTCATCCATACAGGTCATGGTATATCTGTATATCACCATCAGGATGTAATCTGTAATATTCATTCATCCAGGTTCATGGTATATCTGATATTCATTCATCCAGGTCTGGTTATCTGTATATTCATCTATCCAGGTCATGTATATCTGTAATATTCATTCATCCAGGTCACGGTATATCTGTAATATTCATTCATCCAGGTCAGGTTATATCTGTAATATTCATCATCCAGGTCAGGTATATCTGTAATTCATCATCCAGGTCTGTATATCTGTATATTCATCCATCCAGGTCATGGTATATTGTAATATTCATCCATCCAGGTCATGTATATCTGTAAATTCTATCCAGGGTCATGGATATCTGTAATTATATCATACTCATCCCAGGTCATGGTATATTGTAATAGCATTCATCCAGGTCATGGTATATCTGTAATATTCATCATCCAGGTCACGGTATACTGTAATATTCATTCATCCAGGTCAGGTATATCTGTAATATTCACCCATCCGGTCACTGGTATATCTGTAATATTCATCCATCCGGTCATGGTATCTGTATTTCATCCATCAGGGTATGGTATATCTGTTTAATAGCAGTACATCCAGGTCATGGTATATCTGTAATATTCATTCATCCAGGTCATGGTATATCTGTAATTCATCCATCCAGGTCATGGTTAATTTTCTGTTATATTCATCACCTGGTCATGGTATATCTGTTAATATTCATCCCATCCAGGTCATGGTATTCTTAACTTATCTGGTATATCTTATATCATCCTCCAGGTCCCGGTTAATCTGTAATATTTCATTCATCACGGCACGGTAAAGGTTAGCTGTAATATCATTCATCCAGGTCACGGTAATATCTGTAATATTCAGTCATCCAGGTCATGGTATACTTAATATGTTATATCCTCATCACTGTCCACGGTATTTATCCTCAGTCTGGTATATCTGAAATTCATCCATCCAGTCAGGTATATCGGTAATATTAACTCATGCCAGGTGCGTAAATCGTATGTCATCTCAGGTATGGTATAGTTATATTCACCATCCAGAGGTCATGGTATATCTGTAATATTCATCTTTCCAGGTCATGGTATATCTGTAATATTCATCTTTCCAGGTCATGGTATATATGTGGTATTCAGCTAGATCAACTGAAAGTTGAGTTCTTGAAGACATTTTGTTTGTCATCTGAATGGCTTTCTCAGTTGAGAAATGAATAGGGAAATGTCTTTAAGAACTAAATACCATTGATATTCGAGATGATAATTACATTTGATGTTTGTTTCAATTTACCATTGAGTGTTTCAGAAATTCCACTCAAAGCTAAACAGATTTTCTGCACACACTTGTGTTAATGATAAAGAAACAAAAGCACCTCTGGGATTCGCCCATATGTTTTATTAATAACTTTCTTACTTGTTGAAGAACTTTATGTTTTAATACATAAGCTTATGTAACCGACTGGAACACCCAGAGGACTTGGGTTGCGTAACGTGGCGATATTCACGTAAAGACTGATAAACAAATAGACACTAATCACCTTCACATCTAAGGGAATATTTAAGTAGCACTAGATCAGAAGGAGAATTCCTTTTTGTTTGACACAACCTTCTCCAACACAATATCTTTGAGCAGTGAACATTCATACATTACTGGGAGTGTAATCACAAGGCGCCTTTCATAGCTGAATTGAAATGGGCACTGTAACCCTTTGCAATGAATAAAATTGAAGTCAGTAGAAAGAGAGGTGGATTTTATCAGATGCATTTTCTGTGTAGCCCAGGGAATCTATGGATTGAAATGTTTCTATAATCCGTTGGTATTGTGGTATAGCTAATTCAATTTTATATTCCAACTGACCTAGTATAAAGAAGAAGAGAGGTTTATATTAATTTTATACAAAAATTAATTTTACTCTCACGTGTCACTGTCAAGCTCTCGCGTTCGAACATTCGATAATTAACCCATTAATAACTCGTGGATTCGATATTTAGTCGCGTATAGGTATAATAGACATTTAACTTGCAGATTCGATAATCGTGTATAGGTATAATAGACATTTTACTCACGGATTCGATATATACTCGCGTATAGGTATAATAGACATTTTACTCGCCGATTCGATATATACTCGCGTATAGGTATAATAGATATTTTACTCGCCGATTCGATGCTCGTGTATAGGTATAATAGACATTTTACTGGTGGATTCGATACTCGCGTATATGTATAATAGACATTTTACTGGTGGATTCGATACTCGCGTATAGGTATAATAGACATTTTACTTGCGGATTTGATACTTGCGTATAGGTATAATAGACATTTTACTTGTGGATTCGATACTCGCGTATAGGTATAATAGACATTTTACTTGCGGATTCGATACTCGCGTATAGGTATAATAGACATTTTACTGGTGGATTCGATGCTCACGTATAGGTATAATAGACATTTTACTTGCGGATTTGATGCTCGCGTATAGGTATAATAGACATTTTACTCG
>CM033474.1:5844046-5948347 GCA_019447015.1 Hymenochirus boettgeri
TGGATTCGATGCGTTGCGTTAGAGTATAATAGACATTTTACTCGTGGATTCGATGCTTCGCGTATAGGTATAATAGACATTTTACTCGCGGATTCGATACTGCGTATAGGTTAATAGACATTTTACTCGCGGATTCGATGCTTCGCGTATAGGTATAATAGAACATTTTACTTGCGGATTCGATACTCGCGTATAGGTATAATAGACATTTACTCGGGATTCGATACTTCAGTATAGGTATAATAGACTATTTTACTTGGGATAGGTATAATAGACATTTACTGCGGATTCGAGTACTCGCGTATAGGTATAATAGACATTTTACTTGCGGATTCGATGCTCGCGTTATAGGTTAAATAGACATTTTACTTGCGGATTCGATGCTCGCGTATAGGTATAATAGACATTTTACTTGGGATTCAATACTCGCGTATAGGTATAATAGACATTTTACTGCGGTTCGATACTCGCGTAAGGTATAATAGACATTTTACTTGCGGATTCGATGTCGTATAGGTATAATAGACATTTTACTCGCGGATTCGATTCTGGTATAGGTATAATAGACATTTTACGCGGATTCGATGCTGCGTTAAGGTATAATAGACATTTTACTTGCGGATTCGATGCTCGCGTATAGGATAATAGACATTTTACTTGTGGATTCGATGCTCGCGTATAGGTATATAGACATTTTACTTGTGGATTCGATACTCGCGTATAGGTATAATAGACATTTTACTGCGGATTCGATGCTCGCGTATAGGTATAATAGACATTTTACTCGTGGGATTCGATGCTCGCGTTATAGGTATAAAGACATTTTACTTGCGGATTCGATGCTCGCGTATAGGTATAATAGACATTTTACTGCGGATTCGATGCTCGCGTATAGGTATAATAAATTTTACTTGCGGATTCAATACTCGCGTATAGGTATAATAGACATTTTACTCGTGGATTCGATACTCGCGTATAGGTATAAAAGACATTTTACTGTGGATTCAATACTCGCGATAGGTATAAAGACATTTTACTCGCGGATTCGATACTCGCGTATAGGTATAAAAGATATTTTACTCGGATTCGATACTCGCGTATAGGTATAATAGACTATTTACTCGGGATTCGATGCTCGTGTATAGGTATAATAGACATTTTACTCGTGGATTCGATACTCGCGTATAGGTATAATAGACATTTTACTCGCCGATTCGATACTCGCGTATAGGTATAATAGACATTTCACTCGCGAATTCGATGCTCGGGTATAGGTATAATAGACATTTTACTTGTGGATTCGATGATGCGTTTAGGTATATGACATTTTACTCACGGATTCGATGCTCGTTTAGGTATAATAGACAATTTTATGTGTGAATTCGATGCTTGCATTAGGTATAATAGACATTTTACTTGCGGATTCGATACTCGTGTATAGGTATATAGACATTTACTGCGGATTCGATACTGGTATAGGTATAATAGACATTTTACTGGATCGATGCTCGGTAGGTATAATAGACTTTACTTGCGGATTCATACTCGCGTATAGGTATATAGACATTTTACTTGCGGATTCGATGCTGGTATAGCGTTATAGACATTTTACTCGTGGATTCGATACTTGTGTATAGGTATAATAGATATTTTACTCGCCGATTCGATGCTTGCATATAGGTATAATAGATATTTTACTCGCCGATTCGATGCTTGCGTATAGGTATAATAGACATTTTACTTGCGGATTCGATATTTACTCGCGTATAGGTATAATAGATATTTTACTCGCCGATTCGATATTTACTCGCGTATAGGTATAATAGATATTTTACTCACCGATTCGATACTTGCGTATAGGTATAATAGATATTTTACTCGCCGATTCGATGCTTGCGTATAGGTATAATAGACATTTTACTCACGGATTCGATATATACTCGTGTATAGGTATAATAGATATTTTACTCGCCGATTCGATGCTTGCATATAGGTATAATAGATATTTTACTCGCCGATTCGATACTCGCGTATAGGTATAATAGATATTTTACTCGCCGATTCGATGCTTGCGTATAGGTATAATAGATATTTTACTCGCCAATTCGATACTCGTGTATAGGTATAATAGATATTTTACTCGCCGATTCGATGCTTGCGTATAGGTATAATAGATATTTTACTCGCCGATTCGATACTCACGTATAGGTATAATAGATATTTTACTTGCGGATAGGTATAATAGACATTTTACTTGCGGATTCGATATTTACTCGCGTATAGGTATAATAGACATTTTACTTGCGGATTCGATGCTCGCGTATAGGTATAATAGACATTTTACTGGCGGATTTAATACTCGCGTATAGGTATAATAGACATTTTACTTGCGGATTCAATACTCGTGTATAGGTATAATAGACATTTTACTTGCGGATTCGATGCTCACGTATAGGTATAATAGACATTTTACTTATGTGGATTCGATACTCGCGTTATAGGTATAATAGACATTTACTGCGGATTCGATACTCGCGTATAGGTTTATAATAGACATTTTACTGTGGATTCGATACTCGTGTATAGTATATAGACTTTACTTGCGGATTCGATACTCGTGGTATATAATAGACATTTACTTGCGGATTCGATACTCGCGTATAGGTATAATAGACATTTTACTTGCGGATTCAACTCGTGTATAGGTTATAATGACATTTACTTGTGGATTCGATACCCGCGTATAGGTATAATGACATTTTACTTGCGGATTCGATGCTCGTGTAGTTGGTAAATAGACATTTTACTTGCGGATTCGATGCTCGCGTATAGGTATAATAGACATTTACTTGCGGATTCGATGCTCGCGTTAGAGGTATAATAGACATTTTACTTGCGGATTCGATGCTCGCGTATAGGTATAATAGACATTTACTGCGGATTCATACTCGCGTATAGGTATAATAGACATTTTAATTGCGGATTCCAATACTCGGTATAGGTATAATAGACATTTTACTTGCGGATTCGATGCTAGCGTATAGGTATAATAGACATTTTACTGCGGATTCGATACTCGTGTATAGGTATAGACATTACTCGTGGATTCGATGCTCGCTAAGGTATAATAGACATTTTACTTGCGGATTCGATGCTCGCGTATAGGTAAATAGACATTTTACTTGTGGATTCGATGTCTCGCGTATAGGTATTATAGACATTTTACTTGGGATTCGATACTCGCGTATAGGTATAATAGACATTTTACTCACGGATTGAGCTCGTATAGGTATAATAGACATTTTACTTGCGGATTCGATGCTTGCGGATAGGTATAATAGACATTTTACTCGTGGATTCGATGCTCGCGTATAGGTATAAAAGACATTTTACTCCGGATTCGATACTGCGTATAGGTATAATAGACATTTTACTCGCGGATTCGATGCTCGCGTATAGGTATAATAAACATTTACTTCGGATTCAAACTCGCGTATAGGTATAATAGACATTTTACTCGTGGATTCGATACTCACGTATAGGTATAATAGATATTTACTTGCGGATAGGTATAATAGACATTTTACTTGAGGATTTCCGATATTTACTCGCGTATAGGTATAATAGACATTTTACTTGGGATTCGATGCTCGCGTATAGGTATAATAGACATTTTACTTGCGGATTCGATGCTCGCGTATAGTGTATAATAGACATTTTACTGCGGATTCAATACTCGCGTATAGGTATAATAGACATTTTACTTGCGATTCAATACTCGCGTATAGGTATAATAGACATTTTACTTCGGATTCGATGCTCGGTATAGGTATAATAGACATTTTACTCGGGATTCGATGACTCGTGTATAGGTATAATAGACATTTTACTCGTGGATTCGATGCTCGCGTAAAGGTATAATAGACATTTTACTTGCGATTCGATGCTCGCGTATAGGTTTAATAGACATTTACTTGTGGATTCGATGCTCGCGTATAGGTATTATAGACATTTTACTTGTGGATTCGATACTCGCGTATAGGTATAATAGACATTTACTTGCGATTCGATGCTCGTATAGGTATAATAGACATTTTACTCGGGATTCGATGCTCGCGTATAGGTATAAAAGACATTTACCGCGGATTAATTCAATACTCGCGTATAGGTATAATAAGACATTTTACTCGCGGATTCGATGCTCGCGTATAGGTATAATAAACATTTACTGCGGATTCAATACTCGCGTATAGGTATAATAGACATTTTACTCGTGGATTCGATACTCGGTATAGGTATAAAAGACATTTACTTGTGGATTCAATACCGCGTGATAGGTATAATAGACATTTTACTCGCGGATTCGGACTCGCGTATAGGTATAAAAGACATTTACTGCGGATTCGATACTCGCGTTAGGTATATAGACATTACTCGCGATTCGATGCTCGTGTATAGGTATAATAGACATTTTACTCGTGGATTGATCGATACTCGCGTATAGTATAGGTATAATAGACATTTTACTCGCCGATTCGATACTCGCGTATAGGTATAATAGACATTTCACTCGTGAATATCGATGCTCGGGTATAGGTATAATAGACATTTTACTTGTGATTCGATGCTTGCGGTTAGGTATAATAGACATTTTACTCACGGATTCGATGCTCGCTTATAGGTATAATAGACATTTTACTTGTGAATTCGATGCTTGCATTAGGTATAATAGGACATTTTACTGCGGATTCGGTACTGTGTATAGGTATAATAGACATTTTACTCGCGGATTCGATACGTGTATAGGTATAATAGACATTTTACTGCGGGATTCGATGCTCGCGTATAGGTATAATAGCATTTACTGCGGATTCAATACTCGTATAGGTATAATAGACATTTTACTTGCGGATTCGATGCTCGCGTATAGGTATAAAGACATTTTACCTCGCGGATTCGATACTTGTGTATAGGTATAATAGACATTTTACTCGGGATTGATGCTCGCGTATAGGTATAATAGACATTTTACTCGCGGATTCGATACTCGTGTATAGGTATAATAGACATTTTATTGCGGATTCGATGCTTCGCGTATAGGTATAATAGACATTTTACTTGCGGATCAATACTCGCGTATAGGTATAATAGACATTTTACTTGCGGATTCGAGCTCGGTATAGGTATAATGAGACATTTTACTCGCGGATTCGATACTTGTGTATAGGTATAATAGACATTTTTACTTGCGGATTCGATCGCGTATAGGTTAATAGACATTTTACTTGTGGATTCGATGCTCGCGTATAGGTTATAAAGACATTTACTTGTGGATTCGATACTCGCGTATAGGTATAATAGACATTTACTGCGGATTCGATGCTCGCGTATAGGTATAATAGACATTTTACTCGTGGATCGATGCTCGCGTATAGGTATATAGACATTTTACTTGCGGATTCGATGCTCGCGTATAGGTATAATAGACATTTTACTTGCGGATTCGATGCTCGCGTATAGGTATAATAATATTTTACTTGCGGATTCAATACTCGCGTTATAGGTATAATAGACATTTTACTCGTGGATTCGATACTCGCGTTATAGGTATAAAAGACATTTTACTTGTGGATTCAATACTCGCGATAGGTATAAAGACATTTTACTCGCGGATTCGATACTCGCGTATAGGTATAAAAGACATTTATTATGGATTCGATACTCGAGTATAGGTATAATAGACATTTTACTTGCGGATTCAATACTCGCGTATAGGTATAATAGACATTTTACTTGCGGATTCAATACTCGCGTTATAGGTATAATAGACATTTTACTTGCGATCGATTACTCGTGTATAGGTATAATAGACATTTTACTTGCGGATTCGATACTCGCGTATAGGTATAATAGACATTTACTGCGGATTCATACTCGTGTATAGGTATAATAGACATTTTACTTGCGGATTCGATACTCTCGCGTATAGGTATAATAGACATTTTACTGGGATTCGATGCTGCGTTATAGGTATAATAGACATTTTACTTCGGATTCGATGCTCGCGTATAGGTATAATAGACATTTTACTTGCGGATTCGATTGACTCGCGTATAGGTATAATAGACATTTACTTGCGGATTCGATCTCGCGTATAGGTATAATAGACATTTACTTGCGGATTCGAATACTCGCGTATAGGGTAATAGACATTTACTCACGATTCGATGCTCGCGTATAGGTATAATAGAATTTTACTTGCGGATCGATGCTTGGTATAGGTTAATAGACTATTTACTGCGGATTCGATACTCGCGTTATAGGTATAATAGACATTTTACTCGACCGATTCGATAGCTTGCGTATAGGTATAATAGACATTTTACTTGCGGATTCGATGCTTGCGTATAGGTATAATAGAATTTTACTGCGGATTCGATATTACTCGGTAGGTATAATAGACATTTTACGCGATTCGATGCTCGCGTATAGGTTATAATAGAATTTTACTCGCGATTCGATGCTTGCGGTATAGGTATAATAGACATTTTACTTGCGGATTCGATATTCTGCGTATAGGTAATAGACATTTTACTCGGATTCGATGCTTGCGTATAGGTATAATAGAATTTTACTCGCGATTCGATGCTCGCGTATAGGTATAATAGACATTTTACTCGGATTCGATGCTGCGTATGGTATAATAGACATTTTACTGCGGATTCGATACTCGCGTAAGTAGGTAAATAGATATTTTACTCGGATTCGATATTTACTCGCGTATAGGTATAATAGACATTTACTCGACGATGCGATACTGCGTATAGGTATAATAGATTTTACTCGCGATTCGATGCTTGAGTTAAGGTATAATAGACATTTTACTCGGATTCGTATACTCGTGTATAGGTATAATAGACATTTTACTTGCGGATTCGATCTCGCGTATAGGTATAATAGAATTTTAATGACGATTCTACCGCGTATAGGTATAATAGACATTTTAATCGGATTCGATGCTTGCGTATAGGTATAATAGACTTTTACTCGGATCGATACTCGTGTATAGGTATAATAGACATTTTACTCGCGATTCGATTGCTGCGTATAGGTATAATAGACATTTACTTGCGGATTCGATACTCGACGTATAGGTATAATAGACTATTTACTTGCGCGATAGGTATATAGACATTTACTGCGGATTCGATATTACTCGCGTATAGGTATAATAGACATTTTACTTGCGGATTCGATGCTCGCGTATAGGTATAATAGACATTTTTACTGCGGATTATACTCGCGTATAGGTATAATAGACATTTACTTGCGGATTCAATACTCGCGTATAGGTATAATAGACATTTTACTTTCGGATGCGATGCTCACGTATAGGTATATATAGACATTTTACTTGCGGATTCGATACTCGCGTATAGGTAATAGACATTTTACTTGCGGATTCGATACTCGGTATAGGTATAAAGACATTTACTTGCGGATTCGATACTCGCGTATAGGTATAATAGACATTTTACTTGCGGATTCATTACTCGTGTAAGGTCATAATAGACATTTTACTCGCGGATTCGATACTCGCGTATAGGTATAATAGACATTTTACTCGCGGATTCGATGCTCGCGTATAGGTATAATAAACATTTACTTGCGGATTCAATACTCGCGTATAGGTATAAAGACATTTACTCGTGGATTCGATACTCACGTATAGGTATAATAGATATTTTACTTGGGATAGGTATAATAGACATTTACTTGCGGATTCGAGATTACTCGCGTATAGGTATAATAGACATTTTACTTGGCGGATTCGATGCTCGCGTATAGGTTATAATAGACATTTTACTTGCGGATTCGATGCTCGCGTATAGGTATAATAGACATTTTACTTGGGATCAATACTCGCGTATAGGTATAATAGACATTTTACTTGACGAGTTCAATACTCGCGTATAGGTATAATAGACATTTTACTTGCGGATTCGATGTCGTAGTATAGGTATAATAGACATTTTACTCGGGATTCGATTACTCGTGTATAGGTATAATAGACATTTTACGCGGGATTCGATGCTCGCGTTTAAAGGTATAATAGACATTTTACTTGCAGATTCGATGCTCGCGTATAGGTATAATAGACATTTTACTTGTGCGGATTCGATGCTCGAGTATAGGTATTATAGACATTTACTTGTGGATTCGATCTCGCGTATAGGTATAATAGACATTTTACTGGGATTCGATGCTCGCGTATAGGTATAATAGACATTTTACTCGTGGATTCGATGCTCGCGTATAGGTATAAAAGACATTTTACTCGCGGATTCGATACTCGCGTATAGGTATAATAGACATTTTACTCGCGGATTCGATGCTCGCGTATAGGTATAATAAACATTTTACTTGCGGATTCAATACTCGCGTATAGGTATAATAGACATTTTACTCGTGGATTCGATACTCACGTATAGGTATAAAAGAAATTTACTGTGGATTCAATACTCGCGTATAGGTATAATAGACATTTACTCGCGGATTCGGATACTCGCGTATAGGTATAAAAGAAATTTTACTGCGGATCGATACCGCGTATAGGTATAATAGACTATTTACTCGGGATTCGATGCTCGTGTATAGGTATAATAGACATTTTACTCGGTGGATTCGATACTCGCGTATAGGATTAATAGACATTTTACTCGCCGATTCGATACTCGCGTATAGGTATAATAGACATTTCACTCGCGAATTCGATGCTCGGGTATAGGTATAATAGACATTTTACTTGTGGATTCGATGCTTGCGTTTAGGTATAATAGACATTTTACTCACGGATTCGATGCTCGCTTATAGGTATAATAGACATTTTACTTGTGAATTCGATGCTTGCATTTAGGTATAATAGACATTTTACTTGCGGATTCGATACTCGTGTATAGGTATAATAGACATTTTACTCGCGGATTCGATACTCGTGTATAGGTATAATAGACATTTTACTTGCGGATTCGATGCTCGCGTATAGGTATAATAGACATTTTACTTGCGGATTCAATACTCGCGTATAGGTATAATAGACATTTTACTTGCGGATTCGATGCTGGTATAGGTATAATAGACATTTTACTCGGGATTCGATACTTGTGTATAGGTATAATAGACATTTTACCGTGGATTCGATGCTCAGCGTATAGGTATAATAGACATTTTACTCGCGGATTCGATACTCGTGTATAGGTATAATAGACTTTTACTTGCGGATTCGATGCTGCTATAGGTATAATAGAATTTTACTTGCGGATCAATACTCGTGTATAGGTATAATAGACATTTTACTTGCGGATTCGATGCTCGCGTATAGGTATAATAGACATTTTACTCGCGGATTCGATACTTGTGTATAGGTATAATAGACATTTTACTTGCGGATTCGATGCTCGCGTATAGGTATAATAGACATTTTACTTGTGGATTCGAGCTCGCGTATAGGTATAATAGACATTTTACTTGTGATTCGTACTCGCGTATAGGTATAATAGACATTTTACTTGCGGATTCGATGCTCGCGTATAGGTATAATAGACATTTTACTCGTGGATTCGATGCTCGCGTATAGGTATAATAGACATTTTACTCGCGGATTCGATGCTCGCGTATAGGTATAATAGACATTTTACTTGCGGATTCGATGCTCGCGTATAGGTATAATAATTATTTTACTTGCGGATTCAATACTCGCGTATAGGTATAATAGACATTTTACTCGTGGATTCGATACTCGCGTATAGGTATAAAAGACATTTTACTTGTGGATTCAATACTCGCGTATAGGTATAATAGACATTTTACTCGCGGATTCGATACTCGCGTATAGGTATAAAAGACATTTTACTTATGGATTCGATACTCGCGTATAGGTATAATAGACATTTTACTCGCGGATTCGATGCTCGTGTATAGGTATAATAGACATTTTACTCGTGGATTCGATACTCGCGTATAGGTATAATAGACATTTTACTCGCCGATTCGATACTCGCGTATAGGTATAATAGACATTTCACTCGCGAATTCGATGCTCGGGTATAGGTATAATAGACATTTTACTTGTGGATTCGATGCTTGCGTTTAGGTATAATAGACATTTTACTCGCGGATTCGATGCTCGCTTATAGGTATAATAGACATTTTACTTGTGAATTCGATGCTTGCATTTAGGTATAATAGACATTTTACTCGCGGATTCGATACTCGCGTATAGGTATACTAGACATTTTACTTGCGGATTTGATACTCGCGTATAGGTATACTAGACATTTTACTTGCGGATTCGATACTCGCGTATAGGTATAATAGACATTTTACTCGTGGATTCGATACTCGCGTATAGGTATAATAGACATTTCACTCGCGAATTTGATATTTACTCGTGTATTGAACATTCCATAATTATCGAAAGTCCGAAAAATATCTTAAGTCCGAGAAATCCGGTTCCGGGATAGTTCGAGAAGTCCGAGTCCGTTCGAACTCAAATAGTTCATCTCTAGTCCTCTCTCAATACAACTATATTTTATATTTTATTAAGTGCTATCTTGCCAGTTTTGTATCCATTCAGCTCTCACGAACTACTCCTATAGTAGCCAATAAAACTTCTTGTTGGGACCATTCCTGTATAAGCTTAGATATGGTTGTACCCAGCCTAAGGCTCTCTTTTGTGCCCATTGTTTATATTGCTGTTAGTAATATGGTCAGCAAAATATCTGTATTTCTTTCATTTTTTTTATTGTCTTTTGTAACAAATTTGTGCAGGTGTAAATCATGAAGAGCGGGACGAAGACCTCTCATCATGGACGCCAGGTAAAAGGTCTCAGGGTAAGGATTGCATTGCCATGGGGGGTCCTGCACATAAATATAAATTATAATTTGGGTAGGTGGACGTGCCCTTTAACTAGAAAGTAGGCCTGATGACTTACTGTGCATAATGACTTACTGTAATTTGTGCTGCAGTTAACCTTTGACTTTAACACGTATGAGTTTTGTATCTGACATATACGTGAGTATGAGAGAGCATCTGAAGAATCATTCGAGTTCTATAAATCTACGCTACAGAACTGACATTATAAACGAGAGGCACAAAGACAGCGAGAGAGATTTGAAGATGCTCTTCACAAGGCATCATGTCAAAGCCGTCTTAGATATCTCCTGGCTGTATTGATTGTCTTCTCAAAGATTCCAATTGAGGCTTGATGGTGTATTTTCTTTTACAGCCGTTGAAAGATGATCACTGGGCACAAGTAGCTCCTTAGGGGGAGGAAATCGTAAGCGATACTTTTAACATTTCAAATAAAATATAAGAAATTTCTACCTTGTCTTTTTGCTGAGTGTTGCTGTTTGCCAGGATGAGAATGTTGACAGCCTTTATTTCTTCTGCAAATTGGATAGGGGAAGTCATAAACTATGCAGTGGAAATGCTCCGCTTTTCAGTTTATTCATTCGAAGAATACGATAGTGTGCTGGGTGTATAATACTGTATATTGTCTCTCTATGCGGCTCCATGTAACTAAAGCGTTGTACACACTTACAATTGCGCTGTGCAAAGCGGCGGATGGACATTCAACAATTGCACGTGTGTGGCAGCTCATGTTGGGGTCGTTTGTGATCCATCCTGATAGATCGATGAACAGCAAGGACGCAACCCCACATATACGATTGTTGGGCAAATTGTCTGGTAGTTCGTGTGTAGAGATGGGCTTAGAACCGAACCAGAGTTTGATCCAAACTTTCATAGTTCGGACTAGAGATGTCCGAACTTTGCAAAATCCGGTCACCCTCAAGGACCCTCGAGGAAAAATTAAAAAATTCGAAAATCCGCAAGCAGACCCATTAAAACCTATTAAAATGAAAAAATCCTCGAAAACACAAGGATTCTTCGAAAATACAAGGATTCTTAGAAAATACGTATTTCCCCGCATTTCCGAAAATACGAGAAATCCTCGTAATTTCGAAATTTTTTAAAACGCGGTTCAGAAGTTCGGAAGGAAAACCGGAAAATCCGCGATATTCGCCATTCGCGAATGAGGTAAATCCGCCATGGATCCGAGTTCGGATCCGCGAACTGGGCCATCACTAGTTCGGACGAACTCAAACTTTCCGAACCTTCCAAACTAGTTCGGTTTTCTGAACTCACGGATGGATTTAGAATTTTCAATAATTATCAAATTTACGGACTGTTTGCTAACCCTCAATTTCAGCCATAACCCTCAAATGCGGCGTTTCGGCGATAATCCTTGAATGTATCGTTCGATTTGATAACCCTCAAATGAATCATTTGGTAACACTCGAATGTGGCGTTCATTTTCAGTAGCCCTCGAAATGAATGTTTGGTAACCATAAAATTGTCCGTAACCCTTGAATGTAGCGTGCGGAAACCCGACAATTGCCTGATCATGGGGTAAAGAAGTGTTTGACCATTTCCCAGGTGCCATTTACAGTAAGTTACCATTTTTTTAATTTTTACTGTACACTTATAGATTTTAATGGGTTTGTTTCTGAACTTTTACTGAAATTCGGCCATCTCTATTCATGTGTATGGCACTTTAGCCAAAAAGCAGCAGTCTGTGTATTTTTTTCTGTCTGGCTCCAATATTCTGTGAAGGACACACACCACATGATTCTTGAATTGGACTGGGAATCTGACGAGATCTAACAAGATCGAAACACGTTGTGTCTGCAGGTCAGATGATTGGCTCTATATATTAAGCTTTATTGCATGTTAATAGCCAGTGGTTCTGGACACATGCATAAGCTAAGGGACATAAAGGAGCATTTTGCATATCTCCGCCCCTTACTTTGGGAAACATGGGAGTAAGAAATTACTTCTTGTTTCTTAGGCTTTGTGGGCAGTGCTATTCATATAGCATGGGACTGCAAGATGCCTTCTGTTATAAGGTGTTTCTCGGCTTTTATGCACAGTAAAGGGCTTTTTGCTCCTTTTGGCCTCCCCTCTCCCTAAGCTATCTAGCTGCCTTGTCTATTGAATTGGACCGTAACATTTTCTTGTCCACCATGATGCCGACATTGCAGCATGTATATGTTTTGCAGAGTGAGCATGCATAATATGTGGGGTGGTCAGAGCATGATTTCAACCTCGACTGATGTTCCCTGTCTACTGTATATACTTTGTTCCCTTGATTTATTCCTAACTACACTTATAGGCCACCTGCTCTTTGGTCTGACTCTCTCTCAAAATCATCTGTCACCTGTGTCTTCTGGGTTTCAGTTTAGTTACCTGAACACTAGCGTCAAGTCTGGCAAACAGCAAGCCATCAGTGAGGCCTTCATGATACCATGTGGGGAAATAAGATCACCAGCTTTGTCAATGACAATATATACACACATATAGTTATATGCACTCCTCATATTGTGTTGATTAGTTGAAACACAAGACATTCTGCCATCTTGGGGTGGTTAAGGCCATGCATAATGTCTATCAAATCCCATTCATTGCTTTAGACATTCTGCAAGATGGATTTATTACAGTTATGGTTTGCATAATTTATTACAGTTATGGTAGAGTAAATAATAATTCTGTGTTAAAATAGTGCTATAAAAAGAAAAATATGGAAAGTTCAGGGAACATAGCGATTCATGGAACTATGGAAAAGTCTTCATAAATAGACATCAAGGTGGAAAAGATCTTCCAATGTAGATGATTAAGAAAATGGAAATGAAAATATCCATCTGCAAACAGGTGTATTGTGACCAGTGATGAGTCAATTACCCAATATTAAGGTCTTAAAATAAATTCAGGAGCAAACACTTTAATAGCTTAACAAGCTTTCCAAGTCCATTAACGTAATTACTGGGGTGAGTTAAACTGGGGATAAAGCATTTCACTTCTTGGAAAGGTATCGTTGAATATTTCTATCCGGAACATCTGCGCTTTACCCTCCTGTTATTGCTGAAGAAGCCCAGAAACCTTTTACTCGCCCACACGGTGACTGATTTCTAATGAATCAATCTATTGGGTGCCTAGAAGATTTTTCTGGTAGGCTTCATGTTCTGTAATTGGTGCCTATGGTTGGAGGGGAGCTGGTGAGCACATGTGGAATAATACACAACAAAAGAGAAATGAGGGTTAACGGTGATTAAAGATTTGACCTTACGATGCTTTATAACAATATGTTCTGGTTATGGAATAATGGAAATTGTTCTAAATATAACTATCCACAGAGAAAGTTAATTGACTGCCTTGGAATGTCTTATCGTAGGCAGGGGATTTAATGTGCATCATTTTACCACCAATGTGTCTATTATTGGGTGCACATGTCTTGGGAATAGGTTAAATATTTATCCAATCACAAAGAAATACTCAACCATAAGAGAAATCCCATCAACCGGCGGAAATAATTTTCATTATTACCTGTTCATTTTCATCAACCATTTATTTAAGTTTTGTTCTATAATTATATTTTGAGGGTGTGGATATACGCCTATACTCATGTTGATTATGACTGTTCTAATAGGGGTTACAATAAAACAATGTAGGCTAATCGCCCCTCCCCCTACACACATACACATGTCAAGACTGCAGTACTTAAAGACATTCCTAAAGTAAAGTTATTCTTCTGAAGTTTACTGCCCCCTTCTACTTTCTTTGAAGGTTCTTTTAGGTACAGCAACCAGCCATGATCTGACTGCTGCTTCTGGAGCCACCTCCTTTGAGCATACCCAAGCTTGTAATGAGCTTGTATACCTTTAGGAGGAGGCAGAAACCTGATCTGGAGGGGTGGTGAACGTTGGGAGGAATGGCCTACTTTAGAAACCTGTTTGAATTACAGTCCTCAGGTTTATGCGGTGCATAGCCTACATGAAACATTAAAGGGTGACCGTGGTCTCCAATTCTTCCAAACTAGTAAGAATTATCTAAAAATCCTTATATCATACCTTTAACATAAAACATAAATCACATCTCTAGATAAAATTTATGAGATCTTGTTGCTGGAAAGGATCATCAATATTACTTCCTGCTTGAACACGTCAGCCACTTCAGCCATGTGACCATCAAGTGTCATGTGACCAGCCTCTGCCTGCATTAATAGGCTCCCCTTCTCAACTGTCCATTTTTTCCCTATGTACTTCCTGATTTCCCCAGCATTAGGTCTTAACTGAGCATGCTTCTCCCCCAGGGCGAAGGGGTGGGGCAGATCTCAGGTGATGTCACTCAACCTACTGGAAGCAGGAAGTTTGAATATTCACTCCAATGTAATGTCTCACAAGCTCCAGCCAGAGATGTGATTATCAGCCCATTTTAAAGGAAATACTGCAGGCTTTTATTGAACCCCAACTTTTTGGGATAACACAGTTGCCCTTTAAGGTTGAGGTAACCCTAACTTTTAGGGATAACACAGTTGCCCTTTAAGGTTGGGGTAACCCTAACTTTTTGGGAGACCACAGTTGTCCTTTAAGGTTGGGGTATGTCCAAGATCGGGAATAAATATAACTGTTTGCCTGTTGCTATGGGTTATGGGGTAGTCACATAATCTCAATAGTAGTAGAGTAGCAGAGTTACAAATCTTATAAATGTATGGGAACCTTTAAGCTATCTAGCTTACAATTATTCAATACAATAACCATGTAATTACTGCTAATGGAGAGTTATCCTGGTTATCACATAATAGGTAATATTTGTTATAATAGATAAGAGCACTTTGAGATCACATTATATCATAGGATATCACCTAATTAGAGTGGGAAATTTTTTTTTTGCTTTAACCTTAAACCAGTAACGTGCATAATTATAGCAGAGAGTTCGGCTTTCCGGGAATTTATTTACCGTATATACTCGAGTATAAACCGAGTTTTCAGGCTGAAAAATCAGCCTGAAAACTCGGACTGGTTTATACTCGAGTCAGGAGCTTACCTGGGCATTCGGCAGCCGCGCGATCTTTTTCTGTACTGGCGCGCCGGTCTTACGTCACTGCCCGGCGCCGGGCAGTGACGTCAGCCGGCGCGCCAGTACATGAATGCGTGCGCGGCTGCCGGAATGCCTGCCAGAATGCCGATCAGGGAGAGAGAGCGCCAGAGGGAGAAGAGAGCCAGAGAAGAGAGCCCACAGGGAGAAGAGAGCCCACAGGGAGAAGAGGAGCCCACAGGTACAAACTGAACTGGGTGGGAGGGGGAGGGGGGCATTCAAGATGTTTGGAAACTACACTCCCAGCATGCTTTATTAGCTGGGAGTTGCAGTTTCCAAACATCTTGAATGCCAAGTGAGGGGTGGCATTCAAGATGTTTGGAAACTACAACTCCCAGCTAATAAAGCATGCGGGGAGTTGTAGTTTCCAAACATCTTGAATGCCACCCTCACTTGGCATTCAAGATGTTTGGAAACTGCAACTCCCAGCTAATAAAGCATGCTGGGAGTTGTAGTTTCAAACATCTTGAATGCCACCTCACTTGGCATTCAAGATGTTTGGAAACTGCAACTCCCAGCTATAAAGCATGTGGGAGTTGTAGTTTCCAACATCTTGAATGCAAGTGAGTTGGATTCTCTACCCTCGGTTTATACTCGGGTCAACAACTTTTATTAGGATTTTTAGCTGAAATTGGGTACCTCGGTTTATACTCGGGTCGGTTTATACTCGAGTATATACGGTATATTTGAGAAATAAACTCATGTTAAACTGCTTGTTTTTTTCCCATCTGTTATTCCTCTTTGATATCTTTACAGACGGTAGGTCACTGCTTATTGAGGTTAAGTGGGGGTAGATCCTAACTCTGTAATGAGACCCAACAATCATAGGATTGTTCTTTAAAGTTCTTCCTTTTTATCTTCTAGCAAACAGGGAGTCTCACAAACTTTCTTTGGTCAAAAGAGATGAATTACTTTTCTGTTCTGTTTAAAGGTTTACAATCCCGGATTCCTTATTTATCAAATGGCTAACATAATCTAGTGTTTATTAGTGATGAATCTAGGTTTCACAATGAACCCGTTTCGATTCCGAACTTCAGGTTTCCAACATCCGTGGATCCGACAGATTTTTAAAAATTTCTGAGACTCGGAATGTTTTATCGTAAAATCGAAAATTGGAAAATATCAGAATTTAACAGATTTTCAGAACTTTGATTCACAGGTTCTGTGCATCTTTTTATGTGGTCATAAAATTTAAAGTTATCTTCTAATATCCTATTCATTTACAGTAGGGGGTACATGATCCATAATCTATCCCCTTATTCTAACACACTGCCTGCCCATTCCAACACAATTGTGTAGCGCCAAAGGGATACTAACCTGGTACTGTGTGGCCGTGTGGCTGCCAATTTTTGGGTTCGTCATGTTGCACCAAACTAGCCCTCCCCGTTTTTACCAATTGGCAAGTGAGACAAAAGTCTTCCTTTCTGGGTTGTCCTTTATGCCGGACTCTGTTTCTGGTTTGTTATAATTCATGTTGTCCACGTCCAGGATCTTAAATACCAGGTTGCAGGGGCTAGGAGCCCGGGGGCCCATCATCTTACTTCCCCTATGACAGGTAAAGCCTCCCCCCCATGGGGCCATCAGAGTTTTACTGAGAGGGGATAAATTAAGGGGGAATGGGGGTTAAAGTCACGCTAACAGGCTCGCTAACCAGTTACCCGCGCATCCGACGCTCCCGATTCAATATCGCATTTATGCATTGTGCAGATAGCTGGCATTTAAATCCCGCAGTGGATAAATCCCTAACCAGGATTTACCCAGATTCGCAAACGCGATATTGAATAGCGAAAGGAGCATTAACCCAGAGCGATAGCGGCAGGTATGGATTCGGAAAAACAAGATGGCGCAATATCCAAACATTATCAGAAAGTCCTGGTTACTTGGAATCTGCTAATATGACTGTCCAGTTATTTTAACTTACCCAGCCCCACAATAGATCCAGGTAAATCTCCCCATCCAAATTCTATAATGGGTTTGCAAATGTGAGTGAAAAATATTCCCTGGCGTTGAAAACTCATGCTAGCGCATGTGCAATGTTTAGTCGTGAGCGTGTTAGTTGCGCGAGTCTTTTCCAAAATGCAGACAGCGTAAAGAGTTAAAGTCGCGCTAACCGATATTAAATCATTTAGTGCGACTTTAACTCCAGAAATGAGCCTGGTGCCCCTGGGTAAATAGAGTTATATATATAGATGAAGTTCAGGCTGGAGAAGACTGTTATTTAGCCCAGAGCTTTGAATGGAATATTGGATTTTATTCCTGTAAAATACCCAGTGCACCATGTGTGTTATAATGATAAGAAGGTGTTTATCGAACTGCGGAGTTCAAGATTTTCCAATTAACACGTCCTTAGCTGAGTCCAACCCCCGTGACATTAGGTAGAACATTGATACGTTTCCATGTGGATCAAAATGTACCGAGGATTGTAAATATTAATCACAAAATACAGATAGAAAATGTGAAGCTGACGACTATATATATATTTATTTATTTATTCCATGGATGTTATACTCCTGAATTTCCTGAATGGGCAGCTCCGTGTCACAGTGCATTAATGTAAGGAGCCACATGCTGCGGTGCGATCCATATTTGGAGCTCATGCGATGACCGTTATATTTGCATATTGCAAACTATTGCACAAATCGCAGCGCAAACGGACAGTAACGCATGTTAAACGCACACACTTTTTACTCACGTTGCCTTCTATCACAGTGTGGCCTTTAACAAAAGACTCTCCACGTTGCTTATTTCCTGACTATAACACCCCACAACGCCACCACCAACAAACCACACACACACACGCCAGCAGTCGGGCACCAGTCAGGGCCGCGGCCCAGGCCGGGACCCTCACTCACACCAAGCATAGGACGACGCACCATCCACAGCCGAGACAGATGGCACCAACGCAACGACGAACATACACAACGCAGCACGATGCAACGCAGGCAGCGCACGCCACCCAATCCCACGAAAACACAAGCACCAGCTCACACAAAACCAACCACCAACAAAAAAACACACCCACCACGAAATCCGCACGAACTACACGCGCCACAACACCAGACTCGCGGGTAAGGGAGAAATATACGGAAGCGAAACTCCACCCACACAGCCACAAACACACACCACCACCCACCACCAAGCAACCCAAAAAGACACCACTAACACAAGCCACAATTGAGGCTCTCATGATACCATGTGGGGAAATCAAGATCAACCAGCTTGTCAATGGACAATATGACACACATATAGTTACCATGCATGCCACCATCATGATAGTAGTGGATTAGTTGAAAACAAGACATTTGCCATTTGGGTGGTTAGGCCATGCATAATGTCTATCAACTCCCATTCATTGCCTTATAGACTTCTTGCCAAGAGGGATTTATTACAGTTATGGTAGAGTAAATAAAATTCTGTGTTAAAATGAAGTGATAAAAGAAACAATAGTGGAAGATGTCATGGGAACTAGCGATTCATGGAACTAGAAAAGTCTTCATAATAGACATCAAGGTGGAAAGATCTTTAAAACTGTAGATGATAAGAAAATGGAAAGAACATATCATATGAAACAGGTGTATTGTGACCAGTGATGAGTCAATACCCAATATTGAAGTCTTAAAATAATTCAGGAGGACAAACACTTGATACATAGCTTAACAGCTTTCCAAGTCACTTACGTAATTACTGGGTGAGTTAAAACTCCGGGGGGAATAAAAGCATCTTCACTCTTGAAAAGGAAGCATCTGCGCTGTACCCTCCTTATTGAGGAAGAAGCCAGAAACCTTTTGAACTCGACTCTAGAACGGTTTGGAACGCTGATTGTGTAATGAAACAGATATAGTGGGTGGGCACTAAAGGATTGTTCATGGACCGGTAGGCTGCATGTTCTGTAATGGTGCGCCTATGGTGGAGGGGAGATGGCATGAGCAATGTGGATAAATACACAACAAAAGAGAACAGGAGGGTAACGGTGATTAAGTTGACCCTACGAGCTTTATAACAATATGTTCTGGTATAGGAATAATGGCAAAATTGATCTAAATAAACTATCCCACATAGAAAGTTAATTGATGCCGGAATTGTCTTATCGTAGGCAGGGATTTAATGTGCAATCATTTACCACCAATGGTCTATTATTGGGTGCACATGTCTTGGAATAGGTTAAATATTATCCAATCACAAAGATCCTCAACCATAAGAGAAATCCCATCAAACCGCTGAAATAATTTCATTATACCTGTTCATTTGTCATCAACCAGTTATTAAGTGTTTGTCTCTATAATTCATATTTTGAGGGCTTGGATTACGGCCTATACTCATGTTGATTATGACTGTTTCTATCGAGGGTTACAATAAACAATGTATGTGTAGGCTTAATCGCCCCCTGTCCCCTTCACAAGCAAAAACTACACGAACATGATCAAGACTGCGGCAGTAATAAAGACATCCTAACGTAAAAGTTATTCTTCTGAAGTTTACGGAGAGCGTCGGCATGCCGGCAGAACGCAAGGCCGCACAGCCATGCTCCACAGGCCGTCTGGACAGCCAGCTGAGAGAGTATCGCCGCTTTATCTTTCGGTCCGAAGAAGACTACAATACGAGAAGCCAATGCGCCACGAAGGGCGAACAGGCGACGACGACTTGACTGCGTATGCTGGCGCCACGTCTGACACTTATGAAGCAAACGCAGACCAGCCGGCACACGGCTAATGAGTTGCCTGTACCACGCTGATTAAGAGGGAGGACGCGCCCGCCGACAAAAGCGACCACTATGAAGCTGGAGGGGTGGGAACGTTGGGAGGTCATGGCATACTTTAGAAACCTGTTGAAATTACAAGTCTAAGGGTTTATGAGGGCATAGCCTACATGAAACATTAAAGGGTGACCGTGGTCTCCAATTCGTCAAATAGTCAGAATTATCTAAAAATCCTTACTCATACTTAACATAAAACATAAATCAATCTCTAGAGAAAATGTATGAGATCGTTGTTGCTTGGAAAGGCTTCATCAATAACTTCATGCTTGAAACGAGCGCCACTTCAGCCATGTGACCATTCAAGGTCATGTGACCGCCTCTGACCTGCATATAGGCTCCCCTTCTCACTGTCCATTTTTTCCCTATGATACTTCCTGATTTCCCCCAAGCATTAGGTCTGAACTGAGCATGCTTCTCCCCCAGAGGCGAAGGGGTGGGGCAGATTCAGGTGATGTCACCTCAACCTACTGGGACGCAGGAAGTTGCATATCACTCCAATAGTATGTCTCACAAGCTCCGCAGAGATTGTGATATCAGCCCATTTTAAAGGAAGCTATGCAGGCTTTTCATTTGAACCCAATTTTTGGGATTACCACAGTTTGCCCTTAAGGTGAAGGGTTGGGAACCCTAACTTTGGGATAACACCAGTTGCCCTTTAAGTTGGGCGTAACCCTAACTTTTTTGGGGAGAGCAAGTGTCCTTTCAAGGTTGGGGTAGTCAAAGACGGGAATAATATTATAACTGTTTGCTGTTCTATGGGTTATGGGGTAGTAACTAATCTAATAGTAGTAGAGTAGAAGGTTACAAATCTCTTATTAAATGTAGGGGAACTTTAAGTATCTAGCTTACAATCGTATTCAATACAATAACATGTAAATACTGCAATTTAGGATATTCTGGTTACACCATTAATAGGTAATATTTGTTATAAATAGATAAGAGGCACTTTAGATACAGTATATCATTAGGATTATACACCTAATTAGAGTGGGAAATTTTTTTTTTGACTTTACCCTTAAACCAGTAACGTGCATAAATTATAGTCAGAGGGAGTTTCGATCTTTCCGGGATTTATTGACAGTATATACTCGAGTATAAACCGAGTTTTTCAGGCTGAAAATCAGCCTGAAAACTCGGACTTGGTTTGATAACTCGAGCAGGAGTTACCTGGGCATTCCGCCAGACGGCGATCTTTTCTGTACTGAGAGCGCGGCGGGTCTTACGTCCTGCCCGGGCCGAAGGGGCAGTGACGTCAGCCGGCGCGCCAGACATGAATGCGTGACCGGCTGCCGGAAGGCCTGCCAGAATGCCGATAGCAGGGAGAAGAAGGAGCCCAGAGGGAGAAGAGCGCCCGAAGAGAGCCCACAGGGAGAAGAGAGCCCACCGGGGAAGAGAGCCACAGGTACAACTGAACTGGGTGGGAGGGGGAGGGGGGCATCAAGAATGTTGGAAAGTACAACTCCCCAGCCGGCCTTATTAGCTGGGAGTGAAGTTCAAAACTCTTGAATTGCCAAGTGAGGGTGGCATTCAAGATGTTTGGAAACTGGACAACTCCCAGCCTAATAAAGCATGCTGGGAGTTGTAGTTATACAAAAATATTGAATGCCCACCATCACGGGCATTCAAGATGTTTGGAAATGCCAACTCCAGCTATTAAAGCATGCTGGGAGTTTGTAGTTCAACAGCTTTGAATGCCCCTCACTTGGCATTCAAGATGTTTGAGAAAGCAATCCCAGTAATAAAGGCATGCTGGGAGTTGTTAGTTACAAACATCTTGGATGGGCAAGTGAGTTGGCATTCTTAACCTAAGGTTTATACTAGGGGTCAACAACTTTTATTAGATTTTTTTAGCGGAAATGGGAGGTATCTCGGTTGGATACTGGGTCGGTTTATACGCGGAGCTAATACGAGTATATGTTGAGAAAATAACTTAGGGCATGTTAAATGCCTTGAGTTTTTCCCATCTGTTATTCCTCTTTGATATCTTTAAAGATGGTAGTCAGCTTCTTGAGGAATCGAGCAGAGAAAGAAGGGAGTGGGGGTAGATCCTAACTCTTGTATAATGAGACCCAACAATCATAGGATTGTTCTTTAAAGTGCTTCCTTTATCTTCTAGCAAACAGGAGTCTCAACAAAATTTCTTTTTGTCAAAAGAGATGATTACTTTTTTGTTATGTTTAAAGCGGTTACAATCCCGGATTCCTTATTTATTCAAATGGCTAACATAATCTGAGGTTATTAGTGATGAATCTAGGTGTCACAATGAACCCGTTTCGATTCCGACACTTCAGGTTTCCAAATCCGTGGAAGCGACAGATTTAAAATTTCTGAGACTCTGGAAGGTTTATCGTAAAATCGAAAATGTGAAAATATGCAGAATTTAACCGATTTTCAGACTTTGGATCACAGGTTCTGTGCATCTTTTATGTGGTCATAAAATGTAAAGTTATCTTTATAATCCTACTATTTACAGAGGGGGTAATGATCCATAATCTATCCCCTATTCTAAAACCACTGCCTGCCATTCCAACACAATTGTGTCGCCGCCAGAAGGGGATACTAACCTGGTACTGTGTGGCGTGTGGCTGCCAATTTTTGGGGCTTCGTCAGTAGCACCAATACTAGCCTCCCGTTTCTTTACCAATTGGCACGTGCGACAAAAAAGGTCTTCCTTTCGGGTTGCCTTTATGCCGGACTGTTATCTGGTTGTTATAATGCATGTGTCCAGTCCAGGACTCTTAAATACAGGTTGCAGGGGCTAGGAGCCGGGGCCCATATCTTACTCCTATGAAAGGTAAAGCCTCCCCCCATGGGGCCATTCAGAGTTTTAATGATGAGAGGGATAAAGAAGGGGGGATGGGGGTTAAAGTACGGCAAAAGCTCGATAAAAGTTACACGCGCAGTCAGACGCTCCAGATACATATGCGCATGTCTGCATTGTGCAGATAGCTGGCATTTAAATCCCGCGTGATAAATCCCTAACCAGGATTTACCCAGATTGAAACGAGATATTGAATAGACGGAAAGGAAGAATAACCCAGGGATGATTTCGGCAGCATGTATGATATTCGGAAAAACAAGGATGGATGCAATATCCAAACATTATCAGGAAAGTCCGTATTATTGGAATTTGCCTAATAGGACTGTCCGTATTTTAACTTACCCAGACCCACAATAGCTCAGGTAAATCCTCCCCACCAAATTCTATAATGGGTTGCAAGACGTGAGTGAAAAATATTCCCTGGCCGTTGAAAAATCATTGTGAGCCACTGTGCAATTGTTTAGTCGTGAGGCGTGTTAGTGCGCGGTCTTTTCAAATGCAGACAGGTAAGAGTTAAAGTCGCGCCTAAGCCGATATTAAATCATTGAGTGACGAACTTGCGATAACTCCAGAAATAGAGGCCTGGCTGCCGTCCTGAGGAAATAGAGTTATAGATATAGGATTGAAGTAAGGGCTGGAGAAAGAAGAATGGATGTGAGCCCAGAGATTTGATAGGAATTTGGATTTATTCCTGTTAAAATAACCCAGTGCACCATGTGTGTATAATGGAAGAAGGTGTTTATCGAACTGACGGCGAGTTCAAGATTTATCAATTAAACGTCCTTCGCGGAGTCCAACCCCCGTGACCTTAGGAGGAACATTGCATACGGTTCCAGTGTGGATCAAAAGAGTACCGGGATTGTAAATATTAATCAACAATACAGATAGAAAAATTGAAAGCGAGACTATAGATATTTATTTTATCCATAGGATGTTATACTCAATGAATTTTCCTGTGAATGGGCAGCTCAGTGCCAGCAGCGTGGCATTAATTGTAATGGCAGCCAATGATGCGGTGCGATCAATATTTGGAGCTCATGCGCGACCGTTATATTTGCATATTGCAAAACTATTCACAAATCGACAGGCGCAAATCGCGACAGTAACGCTGTTTAAACGCACACATCTTTTTACTCACGTTGCCTTCTACCACAGTGTGCCTTTAACAAAAGACTCTCCACGTTGCTATTTCCTGACTATGAGGCGCTCTGGGGACATGGAGAAATCTTATCTGTGTAGCACAGGGGCTTAAACAGTGCTTTGTTCTATAACCTGACGTATTAATGTGAAAAAGGTTTTTTGTAGAAAATTTTAATAGAATATATAGTTACAGCGTAATCTGTCCGGAGTGGCAGACACTCTTAAGTAATTAGCACACTGCATTGATTCAATTGATGTATAACTTGAATGATTGGACCTTTCCTCAGATAACCTTAAGATGGTTTGAATATTACAACTCCCACCATTCATGGTAATGATGTAAATTCACGTTAGGAGGGAGGAAATGGATACAGCAATTCCTGTTAGAGGGAGGGGGACTGGGGATTATAGTAATTCATGGTAGAGGGGAGGACTGTGGATATGGTAATTCACGTTAGAGGGAGGACTGTGGAGCTAGTAATTCATGTTAGAGGGAGGCTGTTGGATATAGTAATTTCATGTTTAGAGGGAGGACTGTGGATATAGTAATTCAATGTTAGAGGGAGGGAGGACTGTGGATATGTTATTCATGTTAGAGGGAGGACTGTGGATTTATAGTAATTCATGTGGAGGGAGGACTGTGATTATGTAATTCATGTTAGAGGGAGGACGTGAATATGGGTAATTCATGTTAGAGGGAGGAGGGATATGGTAATTCATGTTAGAGGGGACTGTGGATATGGTAATTCATGTTAGAGGGAGGACTGTGGATATGGTAATTCATGTTAGAGGGAGGATCATGGATATGGTAATTCATGTTAGAGGGAGGATCATGGATATGGTAATTCATGTTAGAGGATTAGAATGTGGTATGTTCTTACATGTTTTTAAGAGGGAGGAAGTGTGACTCTGGTAATTCATGTTAGAGGAGACTGTGGATTATGGTAATTCATGTTATGAAGGGAGGACTGTGTGATAGGTACGTTCAGTTAAGGGAAGGAATGTGAAGGTCTGGTAATTCATGTTAGAGGGGGACTGTGGATATGGTAATTATGTTAGAGGGCGGAGCGTGGGGATATGGTAATTCATGTTAGAGGGGACTGTGGATATGGTAATCATCGTTAGAGGAGGGGAACGATTGGCTATGTATTTCAGTTAGAGGGTGACTGGGAATATGGTAATCACATACAGGGCGGACTGGGATATGGGTAATTCATGTTAGAGAGAGGGACTGGATATGGTAATTCATGTACGCAGGGAGGACTGTGGCATTAGTATATTCATGTTAGAGGGAGGGATGTTGATATGGATAAGTACCATGTTGAAAGGGAGTACTGTGATATGGTTTAATTTCATGTTAGAGTGGTGGACTGTGAATATGGTAATCATTGTAGAGGGGGGGATGTGGATATAGTAATCATGTTAGAGGGAGGACTGTGGATATGGTATAGCATGTTAGAGGCGGACTGTGACTTAGTAAGTCATGTCTCGAGGGAGGACTGTGGATATGGTATATGTTAGGAGGGAGGAGGGGATATGGTTAATTCATGTGTAGAGGGAGGACGTGGATATAGTAATTATGTTAGAGGGGGGACTGTGGATTATGTAATTCATGTTCGGGGAGGACTGTGGAATGGTAATCATGTTAGAGGGAGGACATGTGGCTCTTAGATAATTCATGTTAGAGGGAGGATCTGTGGATAGTAGTCAATTCCATGTAGAGGGAGGGAATGTGGCCATATGTTAATTAGGTTAGAGGGAGGACTGTGAATATGTAATTCATGTTAGAGGGAGGAATGTGGATAGTGGTAATTTCATGTTAGAGAGGGAGGACTGTGGAGATAGTTAATTATGTTAGATGGAGGAATGTGGATATGGTAATTATGTTAGAGGGAGGACTGTGAATATAGCTAATTCATTGTTAGAGGGAGGATCTGGTGGATATGGTAATTCATGTTAGAAGGGAGGATGTGGATTATGGTAATTCACTCTTAGAGGGAGGACTGTGATATGGTCATTCATGTTAGAGGGTCGGCTGTGAATATGGTAATCATGTTAGAGGGAGGACTGTATGGTTATAGGTAATTCATGTAGAGGGAGGACTGTGGATATGGTAATTATGTTAAAGGGAGTATGGGATATCGGTAATCATGTTAGAGGGGTGGACTGTGGATATGGTATCATGTGAGGGGAGGACTATGGGATATAGGAATTACTTTAGAGGGAGGAATGGGATTATGGTAATTCATGTTAGAGGGAGGACTGTGGTGGAATATAGTAATTCATGTTAGAGGGAGGACTGCTGTGGATATGGTAATTCAGTTAGGAGGGAGGACGGTTTGGATATGAGAATTCATGTTAGAGGGAGGACTGTGGATATGGAATTCATGTAGAGGGGATGTGGATATGGTACTATGTTAAAGGGGTAGGATGTGGAATGGAATTCATGTTAGAAGGGTGGGACTGTGAATATGGTAATCAGTTAGAGGGAGGACTGTGGTGGATGCGTATAGTAATTCATGTTAGAGGCAGACTGTGGATATGGTAATTCTGGTTTAGAGGAGGACTGTGGATGGTAATTCATGTTAGAGGGAGGACTGTGGATATAGTACTAAACGTTAGAGTGATAGGACGTGAATATGTAATCATGTTAGGGGAGGGACTGTGGATATGGGTAATCCTGTTAGGGGAGGACTTGTGAATATGGTAATTCATGTAGAGGAGGGACGGTGATATAGGTAATTCATGTTAGAGGAGAGGATATGTGGACTGGTATGGTAATTCACATTACGAGGGAGGACTGTGGATATGGAATTCAGGTAGAGGGTGAATGGTGACTAATGGTAATTCATGGTAGAGGGAGGACTGTGGAATAGTAATTCAGTAGAGGGAGGGACGGGATATGGTCATTCACTGTTAAAGGGAGTAGTACTGTGGATATGGTTAATTTATGTTAGAGGGTGGACTGTGAATATCAGCGAATTCATGGGTAGATGGAGGACTGTGGATTAGTAATTCATGTTAGAGGGAGGCTTGGGGATAAGGAATTCATTTTAGAGGGAGGACTGTGGATTACTAGTAATTATGTTAGAGGGAGGACTGTGGGTATGGTAATTCATGTATAAGGGGAGTATCTGTGGGATAGAGTAATTCATGTTAGAGGGAGGACTGTGGATAGTTTTTTTGTAATTCATGTTAGAGGGAGGGACTGTGGAAGGTATTAAGTTAAAGGGAGGATGTGGATATGGTTAAATAGGTAGAGGCCGTGGAATGTGAATATGGTAATTCTGTTAGAGGAGGACTGGTGGATATAGAATTCATGTTAGATGGAGGATGTGGATATGGGAATTCAGTTCGAGGGAGGACTGTGGATATGGTGAATTAAGGTTAGAGGAGGAACGGTGGAGATAGTAACTCAATGTTTAGAGGGAGGACTGGAAGTATGGTAATATGTTAGAGGGAGAAGGACTGGGGATATGGGAATTCAGGTTAGAGGGACGGACTGTGTGAATATGTAATTCATGTTAGCGGAGGACTGTGGATATGGTTTAATCATGTGTAGAGGGAGGACGGTTGGATATGGTAATTCATATGTTAGAGGGAGGACTGGGTATACGTAATTCATGTATAGAGGGAGGATGGGTTCGGATATAGTAATTCATGTTAGAGGGGAGGACTGTGAAGTTATGTAATTCATGTTAGAGGGAGGAATGTGAATATAGGAATCATGTTAGAGGGCGAGGACATGTGGATATGGGTTAATCCTGTTAGAGGGAGGACTGTGGATTATAGTAATTCATGTTGAGGGAGGAATGTTGGATATGGTAATTTCCGGTTAGAGGGAGGACGTGAATATGGTGACGATCAGGTGTAGAGGAGGACTGTTGGATATGTAATTCATGTTAGAGGAGGACTGTGGATATCGTAATTCATGTATCGAGGTGAGGACGTGGATATGGGGTAATTATGTTAGAGGGAGGACTGGGGATATGTGTAATTCATGTTAGAGGGAGGATGTGGAATAGTAATCATGTTAGAGGGTGGACTGTGGATTTATGGTAATTTGTGAGAGGCGGAAGGTGACTAGGTAATTCATGTTATAAAGGGAGGAAGGGTGAATATGGTAAGTTTCATGTTAAAGGAGGACTTGTGGATAGTAGTTAATCACGTTAGAGGGGTAGGACGGTGAATTATGGTAATTCAGTTAGAGGGAGTAGAACGGAGGACCTGTGGAAGATGGTAATTCATGTTAGAGGAGGACTGTGAATATAGTAATCAGTTAGAGGGAGACTGTGTGGATATGGTAAGTCATGTTATGAGGGAGGACTGTGGATAGAGTTAATTCATGTTAGAGGGAGGACTGTGGATTATAGTAATCATGTTAGAGGAGGACTGGGATATAGTAATTATGTTAGAGGGAGGGACTGTTGATAAGGAATTCAGTTAGAGGGAGGACTGGTGAATTATAGTAATTAATGGTAGAGGGAGGACTGTGGATATGGTAATCATGTAGAGGGAGGAGACTCGTGGATATAGTAATTCATGTTAGAGGGAGGACTGTAGATATGGTTAATTCATGTTAGCGGGAGGACTGTGAATATACTACTTCAGGTTGAGAGGGAGGACTGTGATAGTAATTGCTGTTAGAGGGGGACTGTGGATATAGCTAATTCATGTAGAGCGGGACTGGGGGAGTGTTAATTAAGTTAGAGGGAGGATGTGAATATGGTAATTCAGGTTAGAGGGAGAGGACTGTGGTATGGTAATTATGTTAGAGGGAGGGAGCATGGATTGGTAATTCATTGTTAGAGGGAGGATCATGGATATGTTGAATCATGTTAGAGGAGGACTGGGATAATGGTATACATGTTAGAGGGGGGGACTGTGAATTGGTGGGATATTCATGTTAGAGGGAGGACGGTGGATATGGTAATTCATGTAAGAGGGAGGACTGTGAATATGTTACTTCATGTAGAGGGAGGACTGTTTGAATATGGTAATCATGTTTAGAGGGCGGACTGTGCGATATTGATATTTATGTGTTAGAGGCGAGGATCGTGGAGATGTGTATTCATGTTAGAGGGAGGACTGTGGATATGGTAATTCATTTAGAGGGGAGGACTCTGGATATTGTTATTTCTGTTAGCGGGAGGACTGTGAATATGTAATTACATTAGAGGGAGGGTGTGATATGGTTAATTCAGTTAGAAGGGAGGACTGGGATATGGTATTCATGTAGAGGGTGAGGACTGTGGATTAGTTACTCATGTTAGAGGGAGGACTGTGGATATGGTAATTCATGTTAAAGGGAGTACTGGGATAGGTAATTTTTTTAATTCATGTTAGGGGTGGACTGTGAATATGGTAATCATGTTAGAGGGAGGACTGTGGATATAGTAATTCAGTTAGAGGGGAGGGATGGGGATATGGTAATTATGGTAGAGGGAGGACATGTGGATATTAGCTAATCATGTTAGAGGGAGGACTGTTGCTATGGTAATTCATGTTAGAGGGAGATGTGGATATGGTACTTCATTTAGAGGGAGGACTGTGGATTATAGTATAATTCATGTTAGAGGGAGGAACTTGGAATGGTTAATTATGTAGAGGGAGGACTGTGGTATGATAAATCATGTTAAAGGCGGAATGTGGATATGGTAATTCCTGTTAGAGGGGTGGACTGTGAATATGGTAATTCATGTTAGAGGGATGACTGTGGATTAGGTAGTATTCATGTTAGAGGGAGGAGTGGATATGGTAATTCATGTTAGAGGGAAGGATGGATATGGTAATTCACGTTAGAGGGAGGACGTGGATATAGTAACCAGCGTTAGAGGAGGACTGTGAATATTGGGTACTTCAGTGTAGATGGGAGAGGGACTGTTTGAACTATGTAATTACATTTAGGGGAGGACTGTGGACTAAGTAATTCACGTGTAGAGGGAGGACTGTAGGATATGGTAATCAACATAGAGGGAGGACTTGTGGATATGGTAATTCATGATTAGAGGGTGGGAATGTGATATTGGTACTTCCTGTTAGGGAGACTGTGGATATATAATTTCATTGTTAGAGGGAGGGACTGTGGATATGGTAATTCATGGTAAAGGGAAGTGACTGGGATTATGGTAATTCAGGTGGAGAGGGTGGACTGTGAATATGGAACATGTTAGAGGAGGACTTCGTGGATATAGTTGATATAGATAATCATGTTAGAGGGAGGACCGTGGATGGATTGGTAATTCATGTTAGAGGGACTGTGTGATATAGAATTCATGGTTAGAGGGAGGGACTGTGGATATGGTAATTCATGTCTAGAGGGAGGACGGTGGATATGGAATTCATGTAGAGGGAGGACTGTGGATATGGTAATTCATGTTAGAGGCGGACTGGGATATGGTAATTCATGTTCAAAGGGAGAGGATGATGGTCTGGTAATGCATGTTAGAGGGTGGACTTGGGAAGATGGTATCATGTTAGAGGGAGGAATGGGCATATAGATAATTCTGTTAGAGGGGAGGACGGTGGAATGGTTAATTCATGTTAGAGGAGGACTGCTGGATATGGTAATTCATGTTAGAGGGAGGATGTGGATATCGTAACTCAACGTTAGAGGGAGGACGGCTGGAATATGGTAATTCATGTTAGAGGGGAGGACTGTGGGGCATATGGTAATCATGTTAGAGGGGGGAGGACTGTGAATATGGTAATTCATGGCTTAGAGGAGAGGATGGGAATTAAATTCATGTTTAGAGGGCGGACTGTGGGATTAATGGTTAAGTCACTTGAGGGAGGATGTGGATATGGTTAATCATGTTAAGAGGATGGAATGTGAATATGGCACAATTCATGTTAGAGGGGCGGCCTGGGATATAGTAATTCTGTAGAGGGAGGAGTGGATTAGTGGTAATTCAGTTAGAAGGGAAGTACTGTGGATGGATATGGTAATTCTTAGAGGGTGGCCTGCTGAAATGTAATTATGTAGATGGAGGGATGTGGGATATAGTAAGTATGTTAGAGGGAGAGACTGGTATAGGTAATTCAGGTTATGAGGGAGCGTGGATAGGTAATCATGTTAGAGGGAGGGACTGTGGATTATAGTAATTCAGTTAGAGGGAGGGAATGTGGATATGAGAATTCTGTTTAGAGGGAGACGTGGATATGGTAATTAATGTTAAAGGGAGGACTGTGGATATGGTAAGCATGTTAGAGGTGGACTGTGAATAGGTTTAATTCAGTTAGAGGGGAGGATGTTGGATATAGTAATTCATGTCTAAGGAGGACTGTGGATCTGGTAATTCATGGTTAGATGGTGAGACGTGGATATGGTATTCATGTTAGGGGAGGACTGTTGATGAATATAGTAATTCTGTTAGCGGGAGGACTGTGGATATGGTAATTCAGTTAGAGGAGGGATTGGGGATATAGGTATTCATCGTTATAGAGGGAGGACTGTGGATATAGTATTTATGTTAGAGGGAGGACTGGTGGATATCGATAATTCTATGTTAGAGGGGAGGACTGTGAATATAGTAATTCAGCTAGAGGGAGGACTGTGACTATAGTAATTCATGTTAGAGGGAGGACTGGGATATGGGTAATTCATGTTAGAGGGAGGACGGTGGATCTAGTAAGTCAGTTGAGAGGGAATTAGAGGGAAGACTGTGATATGGTAATCATGTTAGAGGGGAAGACTGTGATATAGAATCATGTTAGAGGAGGACTGAGGGTACTGGGATATGGTTAATTCCTGTTAGGAGGGAGGACTGTGGATATGTAATTTAATGTAGAGGGAGGCCTAGGGATATGGATAATGTTTAGAGGGAAGGGAATGTTGGAATATGGAATTCACATTAGAGGGGGACTGTGGATATGGTAATTCATGTTAGAGGAGGGATGGAATGGTAATTCATGTAAGGGGAGAGGTGATGATGTGTGGATTATAGTCATTCATGATCAGGGGAGGAATTGTGGATATGGTAATCATGGGTAAAGGGAGTAGTACTGTGGATATGGTAATTAATGTTAGAGGGTGGAATGTGAATATGGAATTTCATGTTAGAGATGGAGGACTGTGGTATATAGTATCATGTTAGAGGGAGGACTGGGATATGTAATTCATGTTAGAGGGAGGACTTTTGGATATGGTATTATGAATGTTGGAGGGAGGACTGTGGATATAGTAATGCATGTTGAGGGAGGACGTGGATATGGTAATCAGTAGAGGGAGGATGTGGATATGGTAATAATGTTAAAGGGGAGGAATGTGGATATGGTAAATCTGTGTAGAGGGTGGGACTGTGAATATAGTAAGTCAGTTAGAGGGAGATGTGGATATAGTAATTCATGTTAGGAGGGAGCAACTGTGGATAGGTAATTCATGTTAGAGGGAGGAAGCGAACTGTGGAATGGTAATTCATGTTAGAGGAGAGGACTGTTGAGATAGTTAATCATGTAGAGGGAGGAGTGGATATGGTAATTCATGTTAGAGGGAGGACTTGATATGGTTAATAATGTTAGAGGGAGGACTGTGGATATGGTAATTCATGTTAGAGGGAGGACTGTGGATATAGTAATTCATGTTAGAGGGAGGACTGTGAATATAGTAATTCATGTTAGAGGGAGGACTGTGAATATAGTAATTCATGTTAGAGGGAGGACTGTGGATATGGTAATTCATGTTAGAGGGAGGACTGGGGATTTAGTAATTCAGGTTAGAGGGAGGACTGTGGATATGGTAAATTTCAGTTAGAGGGAGGACTGTGAATATAGTAATTCATTAGAGGAGGACTGTGGATTTTATGGACGCCTGTTAGAGGAGGACTGGGGATATAGTAAGACATGTAGAGGGAGGGACTGTGGATATGGTAAGCATGTTAGAGGGAGACTGTGGATATGGTAATTCAGGTTAGAAGGGAGGACGGGGAATAGTAATCCTGTAGAGGGTGGATGTTGGGGAGTATGGTAATTCATGTTAGAGGGAGGACTGTGAATATAATAATTCATGTTAAAGGGAGGACTGTGAATATGGTAATTCATGTTAAAGGGAGTACTGTGGATATAGTAACTTCACGTTTAGAGCGTGAGCTGCCGGTGAATATTGGTTGCTTTTTGTAAAGTTTTGCATGTAGAGGGAGGACTATGGTGGATTATTGGAAATTCTGTTAGAGGGAGACGTGAAGATATAATTCATGTTAGAGGGAGGATGTGGATGATGGTAATTCATTGTTAGAGAGGAGGACTGTGGATTAGTAATTCTTGTTAGGGGGGACTGTGGATTAGTAATCATGTTAGAGGGAGGACTGTGGATATAGGAATCAGTTAGAGGGAGACTGTGAATATAGTAATTCATGTTAGAGGGAGGACGTGAATATAGTAATCATGTAAGAGGGAGGACTGTGGATAGTATGGTTTATGCATGGTGAGGGAGGGAGTGGAGATAGTAATTAATGTTTAGAGGGAGGACTGGGATATGGTCATTATGTTAGAGGAGGACTGTGAAATATAGTAATTCATGTTAGAGGGCGGACTGTGGGATTGGTATTCCTGTTAGAGGGAGGACTGGTGGATATAGCTAGTACATTCATGTTAGAGGAGGACTGTGGATATGGAATCTGTTAGAGGAGGATGTGGAAGTGGCTAATTCATGGATTAGAGGTGAAGGACGTGGATATAGAGTTTAATATGTAGAGGTGGAATGTGGATATGGTTAATTCAGGTTAGAGGGGGAATGTGAATATGGTAAGTCCAGTTAAGGTTGAGACTGTGACTATGGTTACATTCATGATTAAAGGAGAGTACTGTGGATATAGTAACTCAGTAGATGGAGGACCAATGGATTGGTAATCATGTTAGAGGAAAGACATGTTGGGGGTGGACAGGCATGAGCTACACCATATTAAAGCATTCACGTAGGTTGCAACGGCTGAGAGGATGAATCCGGATGGGGGAGAAGGGGGAAAGAGACTCACTTTGCCACATGTCATAATCCCTCCCGGAGGCAAGAAGAGGAAGAGAGACCCTTGGAAAAAAGTTAGCGACTACTCTTACAGTTTCATGACTTGGACAGGGACATTACGGAGAACCATAAGGGGACAGAGGATGCTAAGTTTAGGATGTTTTTAAACTACACGTGGGGCAGTTGGGGTTTTTTCATTTAAATATAGTTTGGGGGGTGGACAGGCCCTTTAAAATCCAGCAAACACTCCTTTTGTGTATACCCAGTAAGCTTTTAAAAGATTCCTATTAAGGGCATTATTTTTGTATTTTTGTACCTATCTTATTCTTGGTTAACTTGAGTGTATAATATATGAGGAGACCACAAAGCGCTGACACACTTGGAAATGTCTGTGCCCCTATCCTCTGCTGTGGCTCCTGGGACATTGGGAATGGGGTTTGGTTGAATGTTGATTGCATCCATTAAATCATCCTAAAATGGCAGTGCAGACAGGGTAGGTGACACCATCTTCGTCATATCCGTTGGTATTTTGCGCTTTCTGTTTTGTTGTAAAGGTTAGTTTCCTTCAAAGTTCTCAGATATAAATTGGTTGTTGATATAATTCCTAAAGATATATAAACAGAGGCATTATGCGATAAAAGAATTTCCACCACGACAGAAGAGTATCCGATTCTAATTAAATCGCGAATAATAGAACGGCAAAGGTCATCGGAATCTAATTAATCCAGGGATCTCCCATCAATTCTGACCGCCCAGTCAGGATAAAGAGATAACGCAAAATGTTTGTCCCCCTGTAAGAAATGAAAGAGTTGTCGTCTTTACGTTACATTTACAAAGCCTGCAAAATGGACCCTGGAGAGTTCCCTCATAGATGGAAAGACCCACCTTACAGACCCTTGCGTAACATAAATAAAGCACTAGCTTGTGAAGGTTCTCATTTTCCAGGTCATGTATATTTGTGTTTTTGGGGGGCTTTCAATAGAATCAACGGGACTTGAAGTTAGGTCTTGAAGGACATTTCGCTAGGTGAACGACTGGTTCTCAATTCAGAGATGACTGTACAAGTGTCTATGATGGGACTCTCTCTTCACCTGTATACCCACAAGGAGGGGCTGGTATCATTGGTGAGAAAACGGCGTGAGGCCAAGCAGACATCTTACCAGCAGAACTGATCTCAACCAGAACAGGTGTGCCTCCTTACTGGACTGTGCCTGAATACACCTATTTCAAATACAGGATATGTTCTATATGCAAAAACATGGATGGCTATGAGGATCTCAGTTTCACCATGTGGCCAACTGTACATGGAGGAGGTGAAAAACAGGCACGTAATACCTTTAAGGGTTTATAGCCACCCAGCCCTGGTTTTCAGATTATGTGGATGACACCTGGGTTAAAACACCAGAGGAAGTACAAGCGCTTCACAGAAAACACATTAATGAGGTAGTAGACCAGAACATCAAAATTTACAATCGGGAATGATACAAACAAAACACTGGCTTTCTTGGACGGCTTGGTAGAAGCAGGGAGAATGGTAAATGGAGTAAAGGTAGGTTTACAGAAAACCAACCCACACAGCCAGTATTTGATGTTTGAATACCACCACCTTAGATACAGATGGTGTCCATCAGAACCCTCAACACAGAGCCGAGAACCTCCCCACTAGCCCAGGGCGAAGGCTAAAAAATGAAAACAGCGACCAGAGAGCCCTTAAAACTTGTGGATTATCCAGACTGGGCCTTTGTCAAAAGATAGCAGAAGGAAAGGAAAAGACACACGAATACCAACATGTGAAGGGGAAAAAGCAAGACAGAGAAAGAAACATGGTCATCCATATGTAGCAGGGGTCTCCGAAGCAATTAAAGAATTTCAAAAAACATCGTTTATACTGTCTGCCTTTAAACGAACAACCCACGAGGCAGCAATTTCGGTAGTAGTCCGAAAGACCCACAATACCTAAAAACACGAAAAAGCGACATCATATATGCAGTGCCAGTGCAGTGAAGAATGCTCTGATTTGTATTGGGGGGAGACAAAACAGCAAAATGCAGCAACAGTATGGCCAGCACAGAAGAGCCAATTCCGGGTCAGGGACTCAGCGCGTGTACCTGACATTAAGGATACGTGACATACCTTTGAAGACTGTAATGAACATATTGGACAAAGGAACGTGACTGGGTTCAAGAGCGGTGTTCAAAGGAGGCCATATGTGAAAATAATGAAACCAGCTCTAAATTAGAGTGGGGGGGTTCGAACCAAATGTCTGCCAGTACAATGACTATTATGACACTCTTATCTGAGGCGTTCATATAACACCTCTTAGCCACTATCACTCCCGCCCTAACACCTGGCTGTGATATGCTAATTGGATTTTCAGGGTACATAATTTCCACAGATTCTTGTCCAAGCTTGAATTGAAGAGATCCAGTGGAATGACTAGCGAAACGTCTTCATAGAACTAAACTTCAAGTCCAGTTGATCTAATTGAATACAACAGATATAAATAAGACTCGTTTACTGTCAGAGCTTTAATGCAATTTAAATACTTTTCTCACATTGAACATTCTCCAAAGTTTGCAAGATAGATCTACCCACTGTGAATATCAATCAGCCTGTTGATTGGATATTAATTTAAAGTTGTTAGTATTGATGACACGGGAAAGGCCACAGGATAAAATCACTGAACAGCTCCTACTTTTCAGTTTCCTGGACTTTGACAAGCACTGACAGGAGACCAAAGAGAGTAAGTAAGGATTTTTTAAACTACAGAGGCCCAGTAGTGGGTTCCATATTAGTTTTGGGGGACATGCTGTTAACTGTAGGTTAAGCCAGACAAGTTGTGACTCCCAATGTCCTTCATGTACTGTAGTATTCTTATAAGGTCAATATGGGATAGTAGCACCCCCAACCTGAACCCCCCCCCCTTTTAATTTGTGAAGTTTATGTCTTATATAACAGGCAATATAAATTTTTTTTTGTGGTTATTCCCTCATTATAAAAGTCACTGAGTTAGGGCGTGGGGGGGCTTGGTGAAGCCTGAGAAGTGCAATAGTTGAGCAATACTTCACTGATAGTTAGAGATGGACGCAAAATCCGACTCAAATATTCGACACTAGTTCGATTTTCCGGACTCCGGGACTTATGGCCCTAAAAAAGGGCCCATTTGGGCAAGGGGTCCCCGCTGCTCGAACCAGGGGGACCCCGTCTGGTGGATCCTAAAGAGCATTTGGGGCATCTTATTTGCTTTTTCTTTATCTCGCATCATAAAATATTCAAAATGAGTTAGGTGAATTGTGATCAAAAGGGGGAACTTTCGGGGTGAGGTGGGTGGCTTCAGCGGAGGTTGGTGTCACCGGATGGACGAAAGAGATGCCGCCCAAGCCCTGCAGACCCCATAACCCAAAGGGGCCTTGTCAGGGCCACAAGGGCACATGTAAGTGCCGGGAGGGTCCCAGAATTCTCAGGGCGGGACCCATAAGCCCCAAAGGGCCCTTGTCTAGGGCGTCAAGCGCACTTCTTAGGCCGACCAGTCACTTATAAGTGCCGGGGAGGAAGGGGTCAGGATTCGAGCGGCGGTGACCCCTTAATCCCCAAAGGGTCCCTTGTTAGGCCACAAGGCACTTTAGTTGCCACAAAGGCGACTTATAAGGAATCCTGTACGGATTGACCAGAAAGTTTTATGCTGTCGCGCACACGGACCGTGTCCCAGAGCCAAGTTACCAGGTCCCAGAGGGCCTGAAGCGTAAGTTTACACTTTGCAATTGTTCAGAACAGGTTCATTAGAACTTCACAAAACAACTTACCTCCATGACTTTTATGGGTCGTTTGGACTTTGAACGTTCAAACTTTTTTAGAAGTTCGACACGGACCAAACTTTATGAAGTCCGGCCATCTTACTGGCTAGTTAGTATGATATTGTACGGCGGACTGAGGAAGTGTTATAAAGTCATACAAGAGCAGTAGCACTTCCACAGTCTAGAATACCGTTGTCCTTAGACACAGGGGGGCTCTCACAGTCCTTCATTGGTCCAAGGGTTGAATCAGATACAATAGGAAGGAATGTGTGGAGCTTGTCCCCATTTCGTCCCTAGGAGGGTAGGTGCCACAAACATCTATGTAAGCAGTACTGTTTAATGTTTTGCAGTCACGACGGAGTACACCGTCCAATAAAGGATTAACTCATCTAATAAAATTCATCCTCAGGTGTGAAAGAAAACCCTCCTAATCATTCAGTAATTGATCAGACGTTACAAGGGCTGAAACGCATAAGTATTTTAAGAGCTGAACATTGAATTCGGTGTGACAGTTTTGTCCGGGATCCACCGGAATTTTCTTCTTCATGTTCTAAACTTTTCATCGAAATTTGATTCAAACGTAAACAAATTCAAACATTGGACCGTTGGAATTTTTTAGAAATGCAAAGGATTCTGCTTCCTTTTTCTCATTGACTCCATATTAGAAGCTGGTTTCATTAATGGACCATTGTCAAGTTTGTGATTATTAGGGATGGCCCAAGACTCGAACTCGAGCCCTAGTTCGAGAACCGAACGTTCGAGTTCGAACGGACCCGGACTTCTCGAAATATCTCGACGCGGATTGATATTCCGGACTTTCGATGATTATCGAAGTGTTCGAACGTTTCGAATACGCGAGTAAAATGACATGGTATCTAGGCGCCAACATCGAATCTGCGAGCAAAGTCTCCTTACAGCCAATACGTGAGCATTAGAATATCTGCGAGTGTAAATGTCCATGTTACCTCGAACGTTCGAACGCGAAAGCTACGAAAGTAGCGCTCGTGAGGAGTAAAATCGATTACAACAGTTCCTGGATATGGGAACATGATCCCCCAGACCATTTCCCAGGTCCCACAGCATTTACATTAAAGTTACCATCATATTTTAGTTGTATTTGACTAGAACTTTGCGAACTATTGCCTCATAGTTTGGACTTTTAATGAGTCCGTTTCGAACTTTAGAACTTTCGAACTTTCCCAAAGTTCGAAAGTTCGAAAAACGGAACGAACTTTCAATAGTTCGACCCATCTTGTAGGTTATTATGTCAACTAAATAATACAAAAGATAACTAATAATGATAATAAAAAAGTAAATAACAAGGGAGATCCTTACACCATAAATGCTACTGGAAAGGATATCCCAAAGATCATTAAAGAGAGCCCTCTTGGTGCATGTGAACAAACATATGAAGCGCCTGCAAAGGCTGGAAAATAACTGGTTTGCTTCCTCAGACTTTAGTAGGAATCTCAATAGGGGGAACATTCACATTATTAGCACAAACATGTCCTTGACGGAAGAAATTCAGCTAACAAATATTGTCTCATGTGATGTGCTATCTTTGTAACTGCAATGGAAAGTCATTATCTCAGAGACTTGTCATTAGCTAACGTGGGTAGTGCGCTAAAAGGAAAGTGGCGACTCGTATTGTGTAAGTGTTGAGTAATAAAATAAATTATCAATTTACTGCACTGAAGTATTGTTGGGTTGGAAAGTTCAAATAATGAGAAGACTAAAATTTAAGTCCAGATTAGATCAAATGAACACAACAGAAGACCATGACCTGGATGGGAGAATATTACAAGTAGACCATGACCTGGATGAATGAATCTTACAGATATACCATGACCTGGATGGATTTGATAGTACAGATATACAGTGACCTGGTATGAGGAGAATATTATCAGATATAACGTGACCTGGATGGATGAATATACAGATATACCCATGACCTGGTGAGGAATATACAGAGATACCAGACACGGGATGGATGACATATACAGCATATACTGTGACTGGATGGATGAATATTACAGATATACCATGACCTGGGCTGAAGGAATAATACAGTATTACCATGACCTGGATGGATGAATATCAGATATACCATGACCTGGATGGTGAATAGATGACAGATATACATGACCTGGATGGAGAATATAAGATATACCATACCTGGATGGGATGATATACAGATGAATACCATGACCTGATGGATGAAATTACAGATATACCATGACCTGGATGAGATTGCATATTACAGATATACCAGACCTGGATGATATGAATATTACAGAGTATACCATGACCTGGATGAAATGAATATTACAGATTATAACCATGACCTGGATGGATGAATATTTACAGATAACCGTGACCTGGATGAATGGAATATTACAGATCTACCGTGACCTGGATGGGATGAAAACAGGGGGAATACCATGATGGATGAATGAATCTTAAAGATAACCGACCTGGATGAATGAATATTACAGATATTATATCCCATGACCGGGATGTAAGGAATTTACAGAGCTATACCGTGACCTGGATGGATGAATATTACCAGTATCCATGACTTGGATGAATGAATATTAAAGATAGACCCTGACTGGATGAATGGGGGGAAAAATATAAAGAGTATACCATGGACTGGATGAATGTGAATATTACAGATATCCCGGGACCTGGATGAGATGAATTATTACAGATATACCGGTGACCGGATGAATGAAGGATTACGATATACGTGAACCTGGATGAATGAATATTACAGGATGATACCGTGACCTGGGTATGAATGGAATATTACAGATATCACCGGGACATTGGATGGGATGAATATTAAGATATACCTGACCTGGAATAAGAATATTACAGATATACCTTGACCTAGATGAAATGAAGATTACAGATATACCAATAACGGCTGAGATGATATTACAGATGACCATGACCGGGATGAATGAATATTACAGATATACGTGACCTGGTGGGAAGGAATATTACAGATTATACGTGACCTGGGCTGAAGGAATATTAAGACTTATACCATGACCGGATGGATGATTTACAGATTATTACATGCCATGGATGTTAGGAATATTACGATTATACCATGACCTGGATGTATGAATATTTAAAGATATACCATGACATGGATGTATGAATATACAGATCTACCAGACCGGATGGATGAATATTACAGATTATACCGTGAATGGAGGCTTTGAATATTACAGATATACCATGACTGGAGAATGAAATTACAGATATACCATGACCTGGCATGAATGAATATATACAGAATACCGTGACTGGAGGATGAATATAACAGATATCAGGACCTGGAGGAAGAATATTAAGATATACCCTGACTGGATGAATGAATATTACGATATACCATGAATCTGGATGAGGATGAATATACAAGATATCCATTGATCTGGATGAATGAATATTACGATATACCGTGAACTGGATGAATGATATTACAGATAATAACGTGACCGTGTGATGAAGAATATTAAAGATATACGGACCTGGTGACGGATGAATATTACAGAATGTATGTACCGGGACAGATGAATGAATATTACAGCTATACCGTGCCTGGGGGAGGATAATATGACAGATATACCGTGACTGGTTGTAGGAGGACATGAATATTACAGCTCTCCCGGACCTGGAAGCCGAGGATGAGAATGAAAAATATATACAGATATACCCGGACAGGGTATGGATGAATCTTCAGCATGTAATCCGATGACCTGGCAGGACATGAATATTACAGGGATCTACCGTGACTGGATGAATGATATTTAAAGACTTTACTGATCTTAGAGAAGAATATTACAGCATATACTGACCTGGATGGAATGAATATTGGATATACATACCTGCTGGTGAAAATGAATATTAGCAGATATACAGTGACCTGGGATGAATGAATATTACAGATATACCATGACCTGGATGAAATGAAAATGGTACATATATATACCATGGACCTGGATGGATGAATGATTACAGAGTTATACCGCAGACCTAGAGGGAGAATATTACAGATATACCATGACATGGCGTGGATGAATATGACAGATATACCTTGACCTGGAGGGATGAATATTAAAGATGATTCCCATACCTGGAGGTTAGGAAATTACAGATTATACCAGACCTGATGAATCGCATATTACAGATAATGTACCATGACCTGGATGGTGAATGAATATTACGATATACCATGACCTAGATGAATGACTATACAGAATACCATGACCTGGATGAGTGTATGATATTAAGAGATACATGACTGGAGAATGAATATTGAACAGATATACAATGACCTGGGCATGGATGAATATTACAAGATATACTCATGACTAGAGAATGATATTTACAGATATACATGACTGGCTGAATGATGATTACCGATAACAGACCTGGATGAATGAATATTACAGATATACCATGACTGGAGAATGAATATCTACATGAATTCCGTGACTGCGAGGCAGGACAAAGAGGACTACGAAAATGAACATGAGCTGCCTGATGGAATTATGACAAGAATACCGTGACCCGATGAATAGAAATATTACAGAATACCGTGACCTAGATCAGATGAATGATATAACAGATATACCATGACGGGATGAATGATCATTAAGAATACAGAACTGGATGGAATGAATATAGTAAGAGTTTCCCATGACTGGATGAATAAATGACGATACAGAATACCATGACCTGGATACATGAATGCTTACAGATATACCATGACCTGGATGGATGAATATTACAGAGATACTATGACCTGGATGGGGATGAATAGGGGCAAGATATACTATGAACTGGATGGAGAAATTTACAGATTATACCATGACTGGAGGATGAATCTTAAAGATACTACCATGACCTGGATGGATGAACTTACAGCGCCTACCCTGACTGGAGGAATGAAGAACCAGATATACCGTGACCTGGAGAATGAATATTACAGATATACCGTTGACTGATGAATGAATTAAAGATTTACCCTGACCTGGAGGAGATATGACGAATACCATGACCTGGAGGGATGAATATACAGATATCCATGACCTGGATGAATTGAATTATTTACAGAATCCATGACCGTGGTGAAATTGACTATTACAGATATACATGGCCTGGATGAATGAATGTACAGATATACCAGGCCGGGAGGAGACTATTAAGTATACCAGACCCGGATGGATGATTAGTAAAGATATAACCTATGACCGGGATGGGTATGAATATACAAGATAACCATGACCTGGCTGATGAAATTACAGATATACCGGCCTGAGATGAGTGAGTTACGAATACCCTGGCCCTGGATGGATGAATATTAAGGATTACCATGACCCGGCATGGATGATTTTAAAGATATACCATGACCTGGATGGTAAATGAATATTACAGATAACCATGACCTGGATGAATGAATGTTTACAGATATACCATGACCTGGATGGATATGAATATTACAGATGATACCATGACCTGGATGAATGAATATACAGATATACCATTGACTGGATGGATGATTATGTAGCAGATTACCAGACTGGTGAATGAAGATTACAGATATACATGACTAGCGATGGGCCAGTTCGAGGACCCCAAAAACCGGGACCGCCGCAGGATTTCCCGTCCGCGAACGGCCGGATGTTCCGGATTTTCCGCTTCCGAACTTCCGAACCGCTGGATTTTTTTTTTCCAAAAATTTTCGAAAATATTTTCGAGTCTCTCTCGTAATTCGAGCATCTACGATCTTCGGGACCCGGAAAAAAAACGAAGATCCTGTCGTACTACGCGGATTCTCGTAATTACGAGAATTTTCGAAAACGAGAAACTTCTTGGACTTCGACTTTGGGGAATGTCAAGCGGAGCACGCACATGACCCAAATTGCCAATGGCAGCTAACATGATACAGTTTTTACGGGAATCCTCGTTTTTCGGAGATCCGGGGTTTATGGAGGTCCTCGTTTTTACGGGAATCCTCGTTTTTTACGGACTCCTGTTATTTTTGCAAAAATACCGTCTCGCTAGCGATGTGATTTTAGGTATGTAGGCATGATACGTGTTTTCTACACAGAGCCACACTTCACGCCCAGGAGGCACCTGCTGGAAGGGCGTGATAGACTTCGAGCGGCGGGACCACCCCCATGAGAGCACAACGCGACGTCTTTAGACCCAGTTTAATGCGGCATTTGCCTGGAGATGCCCGCCCAACCCACTACGTTTTAAGGAAGCCGCTCGCGATTTCGATTTACGGATGTTTTTCGAAAATCCGCGGATCTCGGTGGACGGATTTTTCGACGTTCGACATCTCTAACCAGACCTGGATGATGAATATAGTTCAGATATACCTGACCTGGATGGATGAAGATACAGACCATACCAGACCTGGTGGATGAATATTCACAGATATACCATGATTGGATGAATGAATACTACAGATACCAGACCCGATGAATGAATATTACAGATATACATGACCTGGGAGAATGAATATTTACAGAATACCATGACCCGGATGAGATGAATATTACAGATATACCATGACTGGGTGGAATGAATATACGATAGACATGACCGGAGAATGAAGTTATAACAGATATACCGTGACCGGATGGAGAATATTACAGATAACCTGACCGGGGTGAATGAATATTACAGATATACCATGACCGGGATAGATGAAGATTTACGAGCATACGTGTTGTGGAAAAACACAACTAAGAGAGAAACAATCTGATGAAAAAGAAGAACAAGTTTATTCCCATAAAGCAGAACAAATATATACTTGCAAGCAGCTCCCACTCAGGCAGCAACGGGGAGTTGTCAACTGGCCAGGGGCGAGAGCGAGGTAAAGAATTGAGATGGTTATATAGGGTTGACATGGTCGATCTCATTGATAAAAGCATAGATTATAAAGACTGACTAGGTCATATAAAACGGGGCATTGTTATATTTGCTTAAGAAGCTTAGATACGTTAATTAATGCTAACAGAAATAATAGGGAATTGATGCCCCCCATACAATGGGTAGTACTTATCTACACCCATGTACATACAGGGATAAGCTTACTTACCATAAATCTATAATCTGTTCAATATTCCTGACAATTTCATACTGACCATACCCACGGCTAACCCTAATTGATTCGTTATAGTTTCTATTTTATTTGAATTAGCATGGTGTCTGCGCAGATGACATATTTATTGGCCCTCTTCACTTATCATACCCTGAAAGCATCCTTCTCAGCCTAAGATTTCTTGTACTGTTACCCCTCCCTTACATACTGAAAAACTTCCTTACATTCCACCCCTTGAACCAACAGTGGTTCACAAATGTTTTCTAGAAGTTTTCCCTTATGACAGACTTGGTGGAGGGAGGAAATCATTGCTTAGCCTAGGAAAAGTTGTCCTGGACTTAGCCTCCGCTGATATGAACAATTCTAGGTCAGTGATCGTGTCCCAAGGGTACATTGCGCTCATAGATTTCACATATCCCTTGCATGGGAATGGTATTAATGACTGGTATAAAGGATCTAGTCTGGGTTTTCCTTTCCCCTGGGAATCTCTCACAGATTGTCCACTACTCCACCCTATCACATAGTAGAAAGCATTGCTTCATGCAAGTAAGCTAAGAGTGCAAAAACATATCATAAGCCACCCAACCTTAGTAGGAGTGGGCACATGTCTGGAACTAATCTAAATTCCCCATGTGCCCAAATGCATTTGTAGAACCAGTCGTTAGCACGTTTGCCCTTGCGGAAGGTGAACGTGATGAAATAACTAGACAAGTTTCTAGTAAGACGTTTATCATTTTGCGGTCAGGTTATCGTGTGGATACTGGTAATGGACACAACATGCAAGTACCTGTCAGGTTCAAAGCGTGGCATCATACCCCGTACTTTGGCGAAAGAAAGTTACCCAACACCAACTCGTGTTTATAATCATATCTCGGTGATTTCTGAGGGCATTGTTAAACCCTATGTGTTATCTCTGGGGTTGTGTTGTGGTTAGAAACATAACTGTATGTGATGTTGTCTATGTTGATTCTGCCAAAAGGTACTCATACCAGGGAAATAGTACTACTTCCACATTTCTCCCCTAAGGTTATGCGGTAGGGGAACCCTCTGGGTGAGTGAATGTTGCCATCTCCCTTTCACTTTTAGCTGGATGGCCTATGGAATGGGGCAGGGTTTCCTGAGCCATTTATTTGGACGGGAGAGAACAGTCCCTCATTGGTGTAGTTAGTTCAGCCAGTATACCAGCTCCCAGAAATGTTTGGGCGATAAGTGTAAGCATTGGACCCGCACACCCAATATCTATTCTTAGGGGGGTCCCCAACCCTAAAGCACTATCTGACAACACCCTGTTTTGAACACTGTATTTGTCTCCACATGATTAAATTTAATGTTTGTAAACCCTGTCACCAATCACCAAGCTTGGTTTGTGTGGATGGGGATGACCACGCATATGACTCGAACCTTGCACCGTTGAGTATTCCCACATCCACTCCACTCCTGTCCACACTATCTCTGGAACCTAAGTATACAAAGCTCCATTGACCTGGCACCATTACAGTATCTCGGTCTGGTAACGCTGGTTCTAACGGTTAGCCTCACTGGACACGTTGGTCGACTGAGTGTAAGGGATGATCCATGCAGCTCACTATACTTCCTGCAAGATTTATGTTAGTAAAACTGAGGTTAGTTCTGCGTCGTGAGTTTAGGGATTGGGGGGTGTGAATGACTTGTTCACATGAGAATAGAAATTAAGTTTTCTATATGTGCAGGGTCTGTATCCTTCCATGCCTCCGAGCTGTATAAGTGATGCCTAGAACACACAGAGGTTTCAGCCTGTGACATGGGTGGACTGTCTATGGTATAACCCCATCACTGATATTGGCTCAGGGAAAATGGAGGCACGATTTGCCTGGCGCCCACTTGCGGCCTTCGACAGGGCCCAGTTCGATACCAGGTGTTCCCTGCCATGCCAGTTGCACCTCTAGGTCTTTAGGACGGTAACCAATCAGGGGTCGACCTTTTCTTACGCATGTGCGCGTGTGTAACATTTCCCTTACTTGTTAGTGTGGAGCATTAATTCCCTCCGTTCGTTCACCCCTGCTTATGCTTTGTAGCAGTTTTGTTGGATGACTGTTCTCTTTCTCCGATGGGTAAAGGCAGACACACTTAGTTTCGATGATACTACGCCAATACCAGAAAGATTGAGGACAGTCGTCGCACAGATATCATGAACAGTAGACAGACCCACAATCTCTTGAACATCCCCAAACTGTGAAATCGCCCATTGTCTTCCTTCATTCATTGTCTCTGAGTATGCATAAGTCTACGTCCCAAACATTTCTAAATCGTCTCACTGCTGTGTTGCAGGAGCTGTAGCTTTCATAGGGGCGGCTGCTCCATGGGGTGCTGGACCCCGTTTGCAGTGGGTGCCATGGATCAGCGTGGTTCTTTCAGAGCACCTTGACTAGTGTCGGGTTGTACAGAACACTTGGAATGGCCAACCAACGACGGTTTCCACCCCTTGACGTCTTGAAATCCTTTGTCACAATTCAATCTCCTGGGAGCAAAGAAGCTCAATGTAGCTGTCCCTCTGTCCAGTAGGTAGGTTGGCTTTTTACAAACCTGGTGGAGAGGAAGACAGCATTTTAGAAAGTTTTATACAATAATTGAAGCATTCCCTCGTAAATCGGTTAGTGGGGACAGGACTCGCGGGTTCACTGTGTGCATGCCATATACCAACACGATCTATAGGGCTGTCAGGCTATTTTAACTCGCCACTCTGGATCTCAGTAAAACAAAAACTATGGTCGTAACGCCTGTAACCCAATTAACCAGTCTCCGCGCAGGTTTTAGCAAGCCTCTTTTTACGGTATACCATCTACTACTCCTACTCGCCCCGCACTTGCTGGGCTGGATTGCGCAATGTGACTTAGGTCCATCGCACATGAATTTAGCCGAGTTCCTGATAAAGGTATTACGAATGCTTTACCATTATCACTACTTAATCGTTTGGGAATTCCCCATCTGGGAATTTATCCATAATCAATGTTTGGCACTGCGTGATGCATCAGCGATTTAGATGGTGGGGAAGCTTCAACCAATCGAGAAACATATACACATTACAGACAGTTATTCTTGCCGACACAGTGTCAGTTCAATGCAATCCATTTGTAAGTGACTCGAGGCCTGACAGGGAACGGATGAGACTCAGGTGCATCTGGATGCCTTTTCCCACATTATGTGAGGCACCATAGTAGACACTTGGAACAGAAATTTTGTGCCCCATATCGCAAAACCCCTGCATACCAATGCCTGCCTGACTGTAGCTATCTCCACCCCTTTGCAATAGGGTCTAGACGTGTGTCAATTTAGCAAACAGAAAAGAAACAGGATATTTAGGTAGGCAGGGTTTAGCATCCGAGAACCCCACCAGGCTCTCCTATAACTGGATCCACATTTTTAAGCACACTCATTTTCTCTGCAGATGTGAACTGTGAATCAAATCTCATTTTAAAGAAGTGGTGCGTGTTTTTTGTTTGTAACAACACATGATAAAGGACACCTGTGATATAGAGACTACTTTTAGCAGAACGCCTTTAGCTGCTAAGTTGCTCGTGCGTTTCCCCTAGGAAATGAAACTCAGTTGTATTAGTATGCAGCAGGAACATTTACACATAGACAATCTCTTTAGGCAGGTAAGAGTAGCGTTAGAAGTTATGAAACAAGTGGTGGTGCTGCAATGGGTTTGCCAGTGGATGTTAGCGAAATTCGTTCGCGCCAGAGGACCCCAAAAATCTATGGACAACTACCGAATGCGCTATCTGCCTGTCAGTATAGAGTTGACAGTTTGCTTTGGCTGCCAATTTCACAAGCTTTTAGTGAGAGCCAACCAGACCTCGCAGTTGGGGCTGATCAAGGAAATAGGGGAGGGGCTCTGCGTTAAGGTGCTGTGCGGAAGAAGACGGCATACCCAGTACACCAGTACCAGTTTGAACATCCCGAAGAAGGAACCATCTACAAACAATTTCCATATCAGCCATGTTAGAATAGGAACTTCCTTTAAACCTCAACTCTCGGTGTGTGTACAGACTAAGTGTTTTTTATAAAACATTTAACAGTTAGCGGGTTCTCCGTCGTCTGGCATGTAGGCAAAAGAGTTGCCAGGGTTAAGGGATAGATACAACGTTTAACAGGAGTTAGCATATCCAACAATATGGTATTGAGAGCGAAGCAGCGCGCCGCAGACAAATGCGTTGTATTATGTTCTAGCAAGATCATAGATACGTCATGGGGAACAACGAGTGGCAGTTCTTGAGTAGCCCACGACGCGTCACGAGAGTGGCAAGCACTGGCCTTCTCTGCTGATAGCTAACGCTCGAGCAACGCCGGTTGCCCCTGCTGAGCGACTGGATCCAGGATTGTAGAGCAAAAATTAACGCGACGGTCGCAACTATTACCATGGTGCTGCAACAAAACTAGAGGACATAAAACCATTTTTTCTCAACAGTTTGTGTGAAGATTTTTTCAGGTCAGGGAAGCCCTAGTGTAGGAGTGAGATGTAACATGAGTTTAAATGCACAAAACTGTCCTCGAGCGCTTCAGTTCCACGTTAAGAACTGTGTGCAGTTAGGTTTTCCCATGGATTATGGTCTTCGATCGCGAGCTGCTGTCTAAGCATAATCCGAACCACTGCCACAATAAGATGTCATCCCTAAAAAGGACAGCCACTCTTTGTAAGGGGCGTTGGGATGTTCCTGGATCTGTCAATCTCTCTGGTTGACAATTGGTTTTTACCATGTGCGTCAATGAGTGACAAGAAAACTAACCTGAGGTTGTACAAACTGCCAATTCGTCTGCCTAACTTGTGGCCGATGTTCTGCAACGGAAAATCAATAGGCTCATACTGTCATTCGCCACAGTACTCACGTAGTTAGAGAACACAACAACACAAATATCCACATATGGTCCACAATGCGTATCCCGAGGGAGGGTGGACCCTTTCCCAGGTACTCCTTCTGATACGGGCGGCGGAGACAGGGCCGGCGGGCGTCGCCGTAGCCAATTGGTAACCGCCCCAGGAATAAGGTTTTACCTTCAATGAGAAAGCAAACCATACTGGGAGTCGGGGTGACACCGGTATGCTAAAATAGGCATTCGCCAGGTCGAAACAATGATAGAAAAAACAGATTTGCGCGTTGGTACCTGTGACAGTATGGTATGTGGGTTAGCGTACATTGGGATGACCCCTAGAGTGTACGGACAGCATTTACAGCCCTACAATCGAACAAAGCTCCATTCTACAGGTTCCCCTGTGCCTGTGTTTTTAACAGGAAAAATAGGAGTTCAACAGGAGAATTCTCAAGTGGTACAATAATCTCTGATCTTTAAAAGGGCCCAAACACAGGGTTGTATTCCCATCCACTGCTTCTGTTCGCAGTGGGTATTCATTAGTTTTGGGCCGGTATGTTCTTAGGAACTCACCTCCCAGTGTGTGCATTTCATAAGCCCTACATCATATTTATCCCTGTGCCCCAAACAAGTTGGAAGTATGCATCAAGGCAGTCTGAGTAACCAAGGTGTAACGTTGAGTAATAGTAAAGGTCTTTGTCTTTGCAGTCGATTACACTGATGAGCTTAATATCGCTTTCAGTTGCAGTTAAAAAATACTCTAGTACAGGCTAATTATTCACAGTGTTCATGTACCCCATGAATTCCAACTAACTCTATGTCTACAACCCAAGCATCAAGCGTCCCTAGTTCTGCCCATGGTTCCCCACTCCCTTTTGCTTAAGGGAGGATATGGCCGTGTAGCCGACCCTGCACTACGTAGGAAACAGGGTTGTTTGTTTCCGTACTCTAACTACTACTTTAATGAGACACACATATCCCCATGCCAGTACATATGTAGATAACAAGAGTCTCCTCCAGTCTAGATCAGTTATCATTACCACACACTCTCATATGCAGCGTACGTCGTGCACCTTTGACACATGACTGGTAGACAGTGTAAGCCATCTGGCTTTCATGAATACAACATCCCTACCTTTCATACAGCACAACCTCCTGCGCTGCTGAAATCACAACATTCACTTCATAGCTTTCACTAGAATGACTACGAGCCCATTGATTATTACCAATGTCAGCGAAGGTTGAATCAGGTGTAACCATTTGTGAGCTGTGGGTTCTACTCTAGTCTATTTGGATCCGTTTCATCGGCTTGCAAGCATCATGCCAAGTTTACACTCAGATCCGTGACTAAGAGATTGAGTATGACAACATTTGGGACAAAAAAACGAATGATAAAGTTTCCTTTTCTACTGGAGGTTCGCTAATGGCCAAGGACTGTTAGACTTGCCTTGACTGTATTTCCAGTCGCCCCAACGAATAAGTAAACCTTCACGCTAAGTTTTGAGGTGGACTTAAAGCGATTGCTTGAATAACAGAATGGTAGCCCCAGAGTGTCCACTAGAAATTTATAGGCTGTCCTTGCAATCACCAGTGCTGAACACATTGGCAGCACCTCCACACCATTTTCACACAATATACATTGCGACTAATTTAACAGTGGAACATTTGTCTTGGTGTGTGAGTATTGACAAGATAGGGGTACAGAGAATTTTAAAAAGGGGAGGTACTTACTCAGCTCTCAGTAGCGAAGCATGGTCACCTCCGGACTCTGGATCCCACCCTCCGCTCTAGTCAATCTGATTTGTAATTCCTGGTTGGTAACTTATGGCAATCCCTTTGAAATGCATTCCGGCCGCTCCCACATTCGTTCCCAACCCTTAAATTCCTGTCACTTCAGCAGAATGACAACAACAACCTTTTTTTTCCTTTTTTTTTTCTGCCAATTAGCACGACCCAGCTGAATATGTTTGCCATGTCGACAGTTGAGCGCCATCTAGGAGCCGCGTTCACTTGTTGCCTCTTACGGAGGACGGTCTCTTTGTTTTGTTTTACATTTAGAATCGCTAAACATGCAAGCGCGTGTGTTTCACCTGGGTCAGGTTCCCCTCTTGATGACCCAAACAATGTCTTTGTCCTTCGTCTTATGGGTGAACATCAGTACCATCAAGAAATATCGTTTTAGAGTCCCTCCATATGTCCCACAGGACTTTTCCCTATTGCTGTAGCATCGGGCTGGGGATCCTACGTAGACGTTAGTATACTCAGTTACGTCGTGTTAGATAATGGCTACGGATTCCTCGTCTAGTCTGTACAGTCTATGGATTTTGTTCACATTCACATGTGATGGGGGAAAACTATGACAGATGTTCTAGGAAGGCTTGTAAATTATGTTTTGGTAGTCAGTCGCATGTTCCCCCTGTTGATCTTGTGCACAGTTCATACTCCACTTCATTTGGGGAGGGGAGCACCACTTGCACACCCTGCCCCACAGTCTTCCCAGACGTTACCTTAATAGGAAAATTTCACCCACCTTTCTCATCTCATGAAATGTCCATGGACGGTGATAACCACTGCGTGAGTTCCCTTTCATCTGCCCACTTCACCCTTGGTGACTTGCAGTTGTTCCGATTGGTACTGTGCGGTGCGGTTCAGGTAGTCACTACGTATACAAGACCTGTCCGAGTTGTAGAAGGTGGCACGTTTCGGTTTGCGGTGGCTTGTATGAGTCCAGAAAACTACTGAGTCACGAGTTAGGGTGAGTCAAGGGGGAACATCATCTTAGAGGTGAGGGACGATCCACCTCGGGTTTCGGTGATCTGGGAAGAAGAGGAGGCGATTATAGAGGCAGGTGGTTAGTACTTTACAGCCTGTGCGTTCAATGCTGGTGGTGCTGGTGGGGGCATATGGGAGGACAATGCGGCAGCAAACGGTGATTGTGCCGCTGGGCGGCGATCTGACTTACTCCTTGTTGCACGAGTTGGGACAAGGGTGCACATCCAAGTGTACGAGGAGGCAGGGGTCTCGTAGAGCGAGGATCCTTGAAAAGAGGAAGCCTCGGAGGGAGGGATCTTTGACAACAGTGTTAGTGGTGTCCCCCTTCCCCCTTTAACCCTTGTACCTTCATTATCAAATGCTCTTCCTCAACCACATACTATATCCTCATATCTATAAGGTCAATAACATCGCATTAGCTCTACAATACTATCCATTCCCTCTCATTTTTAATATGTGTTCATATGGAAATTCCTTGTCGGGGACCCGAACTTTCTCTACACATATGGAAATTTTTCTACTGACTTTGGGCCGTAATTGCGTTAAACATGTACTGGGCGTTGGGAGGGAGACCAGGCGTTCTTTAGGCCCTGGATCTCAGGTGTCTGTGCTCAACAGTAGCTGGTCGTAGGTGTTTGGACGGTCAGACGTGCTGAGGTTAGGATTTGGCAAGTCTAGATTTTATTATTTGCCCATTTCTATTCTCTAAAAGCGTTCACTTAACTTGTATATAATTCTCAGCCACAGCACCTCGTCCTGCTTGCTACTAGCGTGCTCCTAGGATCCCTGATGTCCATACAGCCCTTGAATTATCCATACCAGTGACTCTCGAGACCTAGTCATTATGATCCCTTACCGATCTCTACGCGTCAAGATGTCCTGACAGTACATCAAGTGCCCCTTTAGTCAGCTACCGGACCAGCCTAGGGGTCGTCACCCACGTCAAGCGTGACTATAGAGCCCTAGGCGAGATTTAGATACCTCAGAAATAGTATCCTTCCCAGGTCTGTAGTCACCTTACGTAGAGTCTTTCAGTTTTTTATACTCCACTCAGAGTCGTTGTGCCTCAGAACGTCGAGCAACAGATTTGAGCGGTAGCCCCATGAGAGCTCCTGCGTGACAACACGTCATAAATCTCGAGTTGGAACCGCCAAATTGTTGTGGAAAAAACACACTAGATGAGAACAATCTGGAGAAAAAGAGAACAAGTTTATTCCATTAAAGACAGACACAACATATATACCTTGCAAGCAGCTCCCACCTGAGGCAGCAAAACGGTCAACTGGCCAGGGGGAAGAGGCGGCGTAAAAAGAGATGGCTTGATATAGGGTTACATGGTGAGATCTCATTGATAAAAGCAATAGATTATCAATTGTGCCCTGTAATTGATAAAAAGCCGGGAGCATTGTAGTACTTTGTATAGAATGGCTAGATACGTTAATTATTTACAGCGAATATAATTAGGGATGATTGCTCCCCATGACAATGGTTAGTACTTTCTCAACATGTGTACTACAGGATAGATGACTACCATAAATTCATAATAATGTCAATTCCTGGACAATTCATTACTGACCATAACCCACGGCAACCCGAATTGAATTCGTTTAAGTTTTCTGAAATGAATTAGTGGTGTCACTGCAGAGACTATTTATTGGCCCTGTCCTTATTCATACCCCATGGAATCATCCTTCTTCAGCTTAAGATTTTTCTTTACTTGTAAACCCCTTCCTACATTCTGAAAAATCTTCCCTTTACAAACCGTGACCTGGAATGGATGAATATACAAGATCATACCATGACCTGAGGAGAATTGATATTAAGATATACCAGGACCGGAGGTTAATGAATACTACCAAGTATACCGTGATCTGGATGGTAGTGAAAATTAAGATTATACCGTGGACCTGTGGATATACGATACCGACTATGAAGCTTAGATATTACTGCCGGGGGTAAGAATATACCATGACCGGATGAATGAATATTACAGATATACCGTGACCTGGATGGATGAATATTATAGATATACCATGACCTGGATGGATGAATATTACAGATATACCATGACCTGGATGAATGAATATTACAGATAGACCATGACCTGGATGAATGAATATTACAGATATACCATGACCTGTATGAATGAATATTACAGATATACCATGACCTGGATGAATGAATATTACAGATAGACCATGACCTGGATGAATGAGAACCATCATAAGCATATTCAGAAAGTAGATCTGACACCTAAACCCCATTCTTTCTCTGCTGTATGAATAAAAATTCAGATAATACCAAGTACTATTGATATCATATATAATGGGTCTGACTGTGGTCAAAAGGGAAATGGGTGAAAATTTGCCCTTTTTCATCCTTTATTTATTTTTCTCTGCAGAAATTCCACTGCGAGTAAAATAAAAACCTTATTCGTTACATGGGAAATGTATACAGAGTCGATCGATGTAAAGACAGTAGGGGGTCTATCTCTGTCTATTCCTTGGTATCCTCAGCTTTATACGACCCACTTGGGTTCCTCGTTAGTATTTCACAATATCTGCCACCCTGTCCAATTTCAAGATTCACTTTGTTGGTCATTTTTTTGTAGGATTTGCAATAAAGATTTTGAATGTAAATAGAATCTCCTCTAGAGACCGAGGATGTAATAAAGTTTGTACTACAAACGTTAAACTTACGTTATAGGCAGCAGAATTGGCTCAACTTTCAAAGTTGTGATTTTCATTTCATGTTTAATTGAACTTACGTAAGTTCATTAAAAAAAATGGAGAGAGATTAGGAGAATGTCTTTGTTTTGTTTAACTAACTAGGATCTAGGGGAATATCAGTTACCTTCACCCTTCAGAAAGACCTTCCTATTATGTGACAAATTAGCTAGCACTGCAATCTCAGACACAGCTGGACGGGACTCCAGTACACTAGAGTCATTTGTGTGTATTAAACTCCTTTAGCAAGGGCTGTAGTGTGTAGCGTGTGTCATTTCTCTATGCAAAGGAAAAATAAAGTTAAAATGTAAATGACCCTGCTTGAATAAAATTGCTATCTTACTAATATACTAAAGGTTCGTACACATGTGCGATCGCGTTTCGGGCGATAATCGTCCCTTGTATGGGCACTTTATCAGCCGAAACACCCGTGCATTTGGAGATCGTTGCCTGATCTGCCGGGTGGATCTTTGAACGAACGGTTGTTTCACTCCATAAAGTGCCATACACAGGACGATTATCGTCCAAAACGGCCCTTTCGTACACATCGTGCGTTGCAGGTCGACACCCGTGATTACACGTGTGTGTTAATTTTTACTGTGCTTCTGAAACAAGCAGCAGTGTGGGGGATTTGGCTGTTTAATTCTGCAGGTTTTTAGCTTTTCCATAGTAGGTCACAGACAAAGATTCAGAGTGTCACATGATTAATGAATTATCTTAGCCCCTCCCTCTCTTCCTGACAGAACTGTCATTAACTACTGGCTGACCCCCCCATGTCTTTCCTGTAATCAAAACTGAGCACTGAGGGAAAAATAACGTTACTTACTAGGAAGGAGGGACTACAGAAACCAGGAAATCCACCAACCTTTACAATTGCAGTGGTGACATTTTAGTTTTCGTTTTCCTTTAAATTATGCAAAGACAATCAAATGATGAATTAGAAATATTTGTTGTAAATAAATATTGAAAATTAAAGAAATAATCTAAATGAATCAAATCCCTGTAAATAGAATCTCACATGTAACTATTTCTCTTTGCCTGGTGTCTTTAGACTTCCGACCCTTTCACTATGATCTCGATCTGTTTTATTTTATCTATTAAAGGGTCCTCTGTGGGACACCGTCTTATCCCATTTTATTGTCTATGTGGAGGATAGAACAAAATATTAATAAAAAGACTGTGGTGGCTCCATTGAAATGGGCTTCCCTCTCATCAGCACAACTTCTTGTAGAAAAAACAAGAATACATACAAATTAACAAAAAGAACCCCCAACACCCAGATACTCACACTTCAATACCTCTAAAAAGAAACTAACAGGGTTATTCAATAAAAGTTCCTATCATTAAAAAATGGTGCTAATTTTGCCCCAACCAATCACATGTTAGCTTACAAATGTTAAATAATATCTGATTGGTTGGGGCAAAATTAGCACCATTTTAAATCCCTTACTGGGATTTACCCAGTTTACAAACGAGATATTGAATATTGAAAGGAGAATTTACCCAGAGCTATAGCGGCTCTGGGTAAATGAGCCTGAATATGTAACCAAAACCAGTATTTTCTAGCTTTGGCTTTAACCTACTTCTCTTATTCCTTATTATAATATAAATGGGAAATATTGCAGCTACTTATGGAGTGTTTGGAGACCTACCAATTCACCTAAACCTCTACCAACACACTCGATGAAATTGTAAATTGTGAAATTATTCATTAATACTTCAGACTCAATTTAAAATTATATGTGGAAAAAACACAGGAGACAATAGGACACTGATATACAAGTGAACTGCCCAGGAATCTACACAGGAACACTTACTTATAATAGTACCAGTTAAATAATAGTGTCAATTAATATAGTAGATAATGCACCCCCAACTGTAAATTATAAGGATATTAGAAGTCACCGAGGAGTTCCGTGACCATATAAAAGCACGAGGCCGCAGGCCGAGTACCTTTTATACAGGGCACGGAACTCCAAGGTGACTTTTAATATCCTTATAATTTACAGTTCGGGTGCATTATTTATTATAACCTACCCCTTTGGGGCTTCTGTTTCCTTCTCCTCCTGGAACTGTAAGATTATAAGGCTATAATCTTACAGTTCCTCCCATAGAAATCCACTACATGGGGTAGGTTATAAATTAATAATATATATTTAATACTTGTTTAATGATGAGACCTAATTTACTACTACGGTGCATCTAGAATAAATTGCCCATGTTTGTGAACTGTATAGTATTTCATAGCTATCGGTATTTTTGTGAGAAACAATATGTGCTGCATAGGGCACTGCAATTCCTATCTGTGCATCTGCTACATTGGGAATTGTGGGGTTCACTCCATTTTACCCCATAGCATGGGATATTCCATCTGGCTGTATGTTCTCATTTATATACAGTATGTTTGATTTTATATTGATTACCTGTGGATTTTAATTGAAGAATTTTCAAGACAAATACAAAAACAGCAATAAATGAAATCTGTAATATAATAGACAGAGAAGCCATTATAAACTTTATTCAGTACAATAAATTGTCCATTATTATCCCACTAAATCCATTTATATAAAAAATAGGCCAATCATTTCTAAAAACGGTGCATTAGACTGCTAAGTAAATATAAATCATTTGGCTTTATTTCCCAGTAAATTCATTTTTGTGTTCATTTTAGGTTTATACAAAATGATGTAACATTTTGGTAGAAATATACATCCTAATAGTCCAGCACTAGAGGTCAATATGGCAAATATCTCCACACACACAGTGTTTTTCCCTTTGGTGCTCAGATAGCTGGGATCATTGTGTCCAAACACTACAGAAGACCAGCATGCTGAAGTGATGTACTTGGCCTCATTAAAACTGTCCGGTAGGTCCGAGCTAAAAATGCTAAAAACAACTAACAGCTGCCAGAAGCCCCATATAACCAATAACTGAGTAAAAGGCAATGCTGATCCCTCATTGCACTGAATGTGATTGTTCCCAGGGTAAGTGTGAATGTCCATATCCTGATAGGGAGGAGAAATGGCCAACCAAGTCATACAGATTATTATTTGAATGGATGAACAGATCAAGACTACAGAATTGGATAGTTTGGTTCCCACCCATTTCCTCCATGAGCTCCCAGGCTTGGTGGCTTTGAATGCAATGTAAACCATGATAGTCTTGGCCAGGAGAGAAGAGACAGCTATGGAGAAGGTGATTCCAAAAGTGATTATACGTAACATGCAGGTTATATCCACAGGGCGACCAAGGAACAGACCACACTGAGGAAGCTCAGCTTGATGGAGACAAGGAGGAGGAAGCTGAGGTTCCTGTATTTGGCTCTTACAATGGGGTTGTCCTTTTTTTTATAAAAACCATTAGAGTAAGTAAAGAGATGTGAAAAAGAAAATTGAGAGAAATGAAAAGATCCCAGAAATATCATCATTAGTATAGGAAAGGAATTGTTTTGCTCTCGCTACACACTCAGTCTTCCTCGTGTTGGCCATTCCATATCTGGGCATTGACTGCAGATTACACTGTCTGTAAAGTGAATAAAGATATTAAGAAAATATAGTTGAAGTAGCATGATACCTTTTATTTTGTTAGAAGTAATTTAATATCTGTTGTATTCAATTAGATCAACTGGACTTGAAGTTTAGTTCTTAAAGTCCAGTTGATCTAATTGAATACAACAGATATACCATGACCTGGATGAATGAATATTACAGATATACATACTGACCTGGATGGATGGATTTACAGATATACCTGACCTGGATGGATATATTACAGATATACCATGACCTGGATGGATGAATATTACAGATATACCATGACCTGGATGAATGAATATTACAGATAGACCATGACCTGGATGGATGAATATTACAGATAGACCATGACCTGGATGATGGATATTACAGATATACCATGACCTGGATGGATGAATATTACAGATATACCATGACCTGGATGAATGAATATTACAGATTACCATGACCTGGATGAATGAATATTATAGATAGACCATGACCTGGATGGATGAATATTACAGATAGACCTGACCTGATGAAGAATATTACAGATATACCATGACCTGGATGAATGAATATTACAGATATACCATGACCTGGATGAATGAATATTACAGATATACCATGACCTGGATGATGAATATTACAGATATACCATGACCTGGATGAATGAATATTACAGATATACCATGACCTGGATGGATGAATATTAAGATATACCATGACCTGGATGAATGAATATTCAGATATACCATGACCTGGATATGAATATTACAGATATACCATGACCTGAGTGGATGAATATTACAGATATACCATGACCTGGATGAATGAATATTACAGATATACCATGACCTGGATGAATGAATATTACGATATACCATGACCTGATGATGAATATACAGATATACCATGACCTGGATGGATGAATATTACAGATATACCATGACCTGGATGAATGATTATTACAGATATACCATGACCTGGATGGATGATATTACAGATATACCATGACCGGGATGAATGAATATTACAGATATACCATGACCTGGATGAAGATAATTACGATATACCATACCTGGATGGATGATATTACAGATATACCTGACCTGGATGGATGAATATTACAGATATACCATGACCTGGATGGATGAATATTACAGATATACCATGACCTGGATGAATGATATTACAGATATACCATGACCTGGATGATGATATTACAGATATACCATGACCTGGATGATGAATATTACAGATATCCCATGACCTGGATGGATGAATATTCAGATATACCATGACATGGATGGATGAATATTACAGATATACCATGACATGGATGGATAATATTACAGATATCCATGACCTGGATGGATGAATTTACAGATATACCATGACCTGGATGAATGAATTTACAGATAGACCATGACCTGGATGAATGAATATTACAATAGACCATGACCTGGATGAATGAATATTACAGATATACCATGACCTGATGAATGAATATTACAGATATACCATGACCTGGATGGATGAATATTACAGATATACCATGACCTGGATGAATGAGACCTTCACAAAAATTATTTAGTTAATTTCCTTCTATTAAAGCAAAATCCTGGGCCCACTGTAAAAATGTTTTACCCTATTAGAGGCATCATACAGTCTTGATAAGGGTGCAGGTCCACCCAAAACGTTATCTTTATATATCTCACATTTTCGTGATAAAAGGAACAATTTTTTCTTCTTTTTTTTTCGGATTTTGGTGTTTTCTACTGCAATTTGTTTGTTCGTAACTATAGGCTGGTGAGCAGCCCAGTTGGCAGAGGGACAAATCTGTGATTTAATACTCCGTGCGTTTATGTCTTATTCAAGGCATCATACAGGACACCTTATTCTAGGACAAACTTCAAACACAATAGTAATAGTAATAGTAAACCTAATTTACCCTCATCATGTATAATACATTATAGTATAGTATTTGACGTTAAATAACATACGTCCATCCAGTCCAACCCATCTAGCATATCCTCATTTCCTGCCTAACTGTTGATCCAGAGGAAGGCAAAAAAAACCAACCAAATTTATAAAGGGGAAAAAATTCCTTCCTGACTCCAAGTGGCAATCGGAAATTTCCCTGGATCAACTCTACTTTATGTATCAATACCAGTAACTTCTTGTAACATTCCTTGTTTGCAGAAACTCATCCAGCTTTTATTAAACTGACCAATGAACCTGCCATAACAACGTCTGCTGGAAGACATTTCCATAGCTTTTAACCGTTCTCACAGTGAAACCCCCTTTCCCAACTTGAAGCTTGAAGTCTTAAGGGATGTCCTCGTGTCCTCTGACATGTTCTATTGGTGAACAATGCCCCGATGTTTTTATTGTATGGCCCTTTAATGTATTTATACACAGTAATCATATCACCATCACAGCAAGCGCCTTTTCTCAAGCATACAAAATTGTAACTTTTCCAGTCTCTGTTCATATTCAAGCTTCCCCAATCCCCTTATTAATTTAGTTCCCTTCTCTGAACCCTTTCCATTTCTAAGATGTCCTTTTTGTACACAGGATTCCAAATTGCACTGCATATTCCAAATGAGGCCTTACCAATGCTTTGTAAAGAGGGAGAAAAACATTTTCCTCCCTTGAATTCATACCTCTCTTTATACAAGCAATACCATGCTGCTCTGGCTGTTGCCCCTGGCACTGCTTGCTTCCTTTAAGTTTGTATCCACCAAAACTCCAAGATCCCTTTCAACAGGGATTCTTTTAACACAGAGCCATTTCATCACCTTACATTTCTCAACATTGAATCTCATCTGCCACTTACAGCCCAATGTGACAACTGCTGGCAATACCCACTTCCAATCATTAATAATATATTAAATAGAAGCGGCCCCCACACAGAGGAAGGCAAAAAAAACCCACTAGCACTTTAGTCCATACTCTCCATCATATTTATTAACCAATTTTCTATCCATGTACAAATGTGCCTCCCCAGACCAACAGACCTTAGCTTATACATTAGTCGCCTATGGGGGACTGTATCAAAAGCTTTGCAAAATCCAAGTAACCTACATCTACTGCTATGCCAAGTCTAAATTTCTACTTACTTACTCATAAAACCAGCAAGTTAGTTTGACAAGATCTATTCCTCCTAAATCCATGCTGGTTACTACTTATAATGTCAGTCCTTGAAACATACCTAGAACATGTTCCTTATTAACCTTTCCAGGATCTTCCCCACCACTGAAGTTAAACTTACAGGCCTGTAATTACCCGGCTGTGAACGACTACCCTTTTTGAATATTGGAATAACATCAGCCCTTTTCCATCCAGAGGCACACCACCGGACATGAGGGAATCAGCCAATATAAGAAACAATGGCCTAGATGAAACTGACTTACTCCCTAAGTACCCAAGGATGTATTTTTATCCGTCCAGGAGATTTATTAATATTAACCTTATTTAGTTCTTTCTGTACCATATCCTCGGTTAACCAAGGTGCACTTGCATCTTTTACACCATTATTGCAACTATACTCTATGCTATCTGTACTTGGTTCTTCTATAGTGTATAGCGATTTTGCCAAAAAGGCAGGAAACTCGGCCAAAAAGTTACCGATAGTTTATAAATATGCCCCTTATTGATGCTTTGTTCAGCTATCCTAACTTCATTTTATAATTTTAGCTAGTTTGATTGCTTTCTTACACTCCTTGTTCCAGTTTTTATAATCCTTAAAGGCCCTTTCCGTTCCCGCCTGCCTTAAAAGGACACTAAACTCCCATCATTCGGAAAAGCAACTATTTGCCATTCGTTTCTATTATTCACAGGGAGGTGAGACGCTTATTCTCACCTCCCTGTGAATAATAGGATGCTCGGGGACCTTGAACTTACTTTTGCTCCGCTCGCTCACAGCTGCTTCCTCCTCACTGACGCCGCTCTGTCCCGACCACGCGCCCTATCTTAGGCGCATGCACGCAATACAAAAGATAGGTCGCACGATCGTGAGAGAACAGCTGTTCAGCGAAGAAGCGGCTGCGAGCGTGATGACGAAGGTAAGTTCCAGGTCCCCGAGCGTAATATTCACAGGGAGGTGAGAATAATCACCTCACCTCCCTGTGAATATAGAAACAATGGCAAATAGTTGCTTTTATCGGTTTAGTGTTCCTTTAAAGTTTTAAATGCCTTTTTCTTCTCTTCTCTTCATTTCCTCTTTACATGAGAATTCAGCCACATGGGCGTGGATTTATTTTTTTTACATTTATTGGGTGTAAATATAGATGTGAACTGGCTTAAAATCCACCCTTGAACACAGTCCACTTCTGTTCATAACCTTTACCTGATAATACTTATCCCAGTTGACATTCTAAGAGCTGCTTTAACCTGGGAAATTTGCCTTCCCGAAATTAAAGTCTTTGTTAACCCAGCGCACTTTTCCTTTCGATAACAAGTCCAAATGCCACTATTTCATGGTCACTATTCATTAACCTTTATATCTAATGCGCCCACAATGTTAGATATTACATCCAACAGAGCTCCTTTTCTAGTAGGAACCTCAACCACCTGGAGAGAATTATCCTGCAGCAAATTCAGGAAGTCATCGCTTTTTCTGTGATGGCAGTTCCACTAACACAATCAATGTCATGGTCATGGGCGAGGGTGAGATTTTGAATAGGAAGACTAAGTAAGTACTTCCCAAAATTTTTAGGTCACGCCCCCTTGACACGCCCCTTTCCCACTCCCACCATATATGTAAAATAATATGAAGTGAGTGTCAGTGCTGCGCGTAGCGCAAATTTTTAAGACATGACCCTTTTCATGCCCCCCACACTCACTTTTTTGCATTTTACACAACATAAAGTCATAGTTTAAAATTTTATATTTTACACAAAATGCTTGGCACACAGAAATGGGCAATGTTCTTGGCACACAGAAATGGGCAATAATATGCTTGGCACAGAGAAATAGCCAATATGCTTGGCACAGAAATGGGCATATGCTTGGCACAGAGAAATGGGCAATATCATAAGCCCATTTCTCTGTGCCAGCATATTGCCCATTTCTCTGTGCCAGCATATTACCAATATGCTTGGCACAGAGAAATGAAATATGCTTCGCCCAGAGAAATGGGCAATATGCTTGGCACAGAGAAACGGCACACACACAGTAATCATAACTTACAGGGTTATTCAATAAAAGTTCTTATCGTTTAAATGGTGCTAATTTTGCCCCAACCATCAGATGTTATCTTTTAAATGTTAAATAATATCTGATTGGTTGGGGAAAAATTAGCACCATTTTACGCGATAAGAACTTTTATTGAATCTCCCTTCTAGTTACTTACGTTACAGTTTGCCTGCAGACAGTGCTGACTCTGAGGAAAGTCTCTAGACATCCCAGGAAGCTCTGGGGCAGGAGGGGGCAGAGCTCTGTGTTCTGATTCCCTCGTGTCCCAGGCTCAGGCTCAGTGCAGTAAAGTTTTTGTTGGGAGAAAAAACGGATCTTCCTGTTTTTGAAAAACTTTATTTGCACTACAACTGCCTGGCCAGCCATACAATCTAGGAGCTTAGGGGGTGCCGAGACATGGTAATCTTGGGAGCTACTATGGGGAGCTACTGACACCAGCGCACCCCCACGCCCGAAATTTTAAAGGTACACTAGGTTTTTTTTCAGCTTTTTTTTTTGTGTGTGTTTGCCAGATTTCACTTGGGAAGGCTAAGCCTTCCTAAGCCTTATGCAAAATCCGCCTATGGTCATGGTAATTAAAGTCCCCCATAATGAGCACACTCCCCAAACTTGCAGCCCTTGCCAACTGCATATGAATTGACTCACCTTCTCTCTGCTACCATTTGCGGCTTATAGCAGACACCAACAATGACATTACCCCCTTTCCTGTTGCCTAATTCCACCACTATTGCCTCCACTTTAACATCCATATCGCCATTTTCTCTTCTTTAAATTGGCTTCAATTCTTTTTTTAAACATAAACCATACTCCTCCCCCTTTCCTTTTTTCTCTGTCCTGCCTAAACAAGGCGTATCCTTCTAAATTTACAGCCCAGTTGTAAGAACTATTCTACCCACGTTTTTGCTATACCTATTACATCATACTTTCCATTCAACGCCATTATCTCCAATTCACCCATTTTGTCAGTCAGGCTCTCTCGCATTTGCAAACATAAATTTTAGATTATGATCCTGTATTTATTCATACCTTTAATACACATGCCTCCCTATGCCCTATGCTAGCTCCCCCCCCTTTCCACCCACCACTGGCCTATATACCCCCTGCTTTCCTGCAGGCTATCTATCCCAGTGAGACTGCAAATACCCTCCCCCCAAAACCTAGTTTAAAATCTCCTCTTCTAGCCATCTTCTCCCCTAGCCATCAGTGAGGAGCAACCCATCCCTACTAAAGAGCCTGTAGCCAACAGCAGTCTGCTCAGTTCTCTATAAACCCAAACCCTTCTTGTCTACACACCACCCTCTTATACCACTCAATAATGCTCCTTTACTCCTGCTGTCTCCCTAGCATAGCAACATGGCTGCAGTAATATTTCGGAAAACACTACCCTGGAGGTCCTTGCTTTTAACTTGGCCCCTAGCTCTCGAAATCATGTTTAAGGACCTCACCTGCTCCTCTAACTTTGTCATTGGCACGAATGTGAACCAAGACTGCCGGGTCACGTCTACACGATCCCACCACATGCCAACCCTAGCACCAGGTAGGCACACACACGTTCGGCATGTAGGGTCTTGGCGGCAGATTACCCTATCTACCTTCCTTATAATGGAGTCCCTTACCACTACCACCTGCCTAGCACATGGCAGTCTGCTGGTGCTCAAGGGATTAGCCCGCTCCATACATGTTAATTCCGAGCTGTCCTCCTCCACTTTATCACCTAGGAGCAAATCTGTTGGGATGGGCAATCTGGAAGAAGCAACCCTAAACTTCCATTCCCCAATTCCCCTAGTAACCCTAAAAAACTACCTCCCCTTAACCTTCCCTGTCCCACACTTCCACCCACCTCTATACTGGCCCCAGCCAGTGCCTGCTGTCCCCCCAGATTTGCCAATGCTTGCAATCCTGCAAGCTGCCTCCTTAGACTCTCCCCCTCAGCTTCCAAATGGGCAACCCACTCACACCTGACACAGACATAGGTTCCCGGAATGTCTGCTCCAGGTTCCTATACATGTGTCAAGATGCACATTTCATGGTACAGACAAAACTGTCCCTTCTATTACATAACATCAGCACAGTGACACACCAACCTTGTTTAATTGCCCTTCTTGTTTCAGTGTCTTTCTTTTTCTATGTCCTTAGAGCAAGGTCCTTTAGAACAAGGGACTTTGTACATTTCCACTCTAGTTTCGTTCCACTCACTGGAAACTTACTTTTGTTAGTTCCAAACCACAGGTCTAACTAATGTGAATCCTATTTCACTAACAGGCCCCAGCCCCCACACCAATTAGTGCAAGAGCTAGGAAGAGAGGGAAAAATCAAGACACTTATTAACCCTTTCACAACTTGTTTGTGATTACAACAGGTGCAATACTAGAATATAAAGCCCAGTGCACCCCTTTAACTGGAAGAAAGAAATTAATCTGCTTTACTTCACACACAGTCCTGCACACACAGTTCTTAACACAGCCACACTATCAGCAACAAACAATCCTTATTTTTAAACTTATTTTAAACTTTCACACACAATACAACCATCAAATGATTAAACGTCCTTCTTTTCTATGTCCTTGAGAGCAAGGTCCTTTAAACAAGGGACTTTGTACACACGTTCCACTCATGTCAGATGACCCCCCCAAATTCCTCCTGAATAGATAAATAGATAAAATATACATGTTCCATTTAAAAATTGTATCTAGCCCCGTGGTTCTACTTAAAACCTACAGCACTCTCCTAAACTCTGGTAGAGAGAAAACTAGTTCCCTCCATACATAGGCCAGGATGCATTTAACAGGGTTATGGAGGCAGAAAATGTACTGGTGTGTGATCACACAAGTAACAACACAAAACCAATAACACTTATTAACGTTTTCCTTCCCCATAGGTCTGGTGCAAATGGAAGATTGAACCCCTGTTCTGTACATCCAAAATCACAAAAAGAAAGTAATGCCCTGAAGCATTTCCCCCCTGAGGTGGCTTAATCATAGGTACTGCCTGGCTTCGTAATTATGAAGCTTGGTAAAAGTTCAATATTTCAACAACGGACCCAATCTCCCACATGTCCTGGATCAAACGTCATGCCATATGTGTGGGTGCACACAGAGATATGGCCACCACTAACTCAATGGGACGCATGCTTAAGTGCAAATACCCCACACAAACTAATATTGTTGGAACCTACACACCTTGAAGAAGAATTCAGATGCAGTAATCCATAGTATTCTATGCTTTTAGGAGATTTTATGAAAAAAAAAATAAAATAGGATGATTCAAAGGTTGAAATCCTACCTAAACCTCCCTGCACAAGTGCAATTACAAGAAAAAAAATCAAAGTGCTCTGTAATTTGAACAGCTTACTCTTATTCAAAGGAAACACCCCCGGAACTTGGAAATCCCCCCACAAATAATAAAAACCCACTAAATGTCAATCTTCCACATGTCCTGAATCACTAGAATTGAAATTGATTCAATCCTGAATCAATCGAATGTTTCCTTCGTACCACAATCAGCTGTTTAAAAACAGCTGATGGCAGAGGTTGTGGGTTGAGGCGGGCCCTCCTACTGTCGCCCCCCCACAGTTGTAGGGATGGGGTGGGGGGCAGTAGTTATACCACTGCCGCCAACTAACTCAAACAGGAAGCATGCACAAGTGAAATTTCAAGAAAAAAATAAATTTCCCTGTAATTTGAACAGCCTACTCTTTTAAAATACCCCACTTAAACTATGTAACGGTGACATGCTTTCATACTACATGAAGAATTCCAGATGCTGTCATCAATAGAACTCTTTGCTTTTAGGAGATTTTGTGAAATATAATTAAGATAGTCAAAGGTGGAATTAGTACCTTAGCTCAATTGACAAGTAAAAAAACCCATTAAATCTCCCACATGTCCTGAATAAAATGGGATGCCATATGTGTGGGTGCACACAGAGATGTGGCCACCACAACTAACTCAAATGAAACTCATGCACAACTCCCATTTTTAGTGGTATTTTAATAAATATCGTTTGTGCTGAGCGACGTACAATTTTTGCACACTTTACTGATCCTAAAAATGTAATTAGGCTCTTTGGTACCTCCTGCAAATTTCCTAATATAGGCTTAGTTTTTCTTGAAATCGGTGGAATAATTATCTGCGTTTACTTTGCCGAAACCACCAGGGACTTAGGGCAGCTTGGAGTAGATGATTTTTTTCATCTAAGATGATTTTTTTCAGCTATTATAGCTTTATTTGTAAAAAAAAAAAAGGTGTGTGAAATTTTTGTATGTGCAGTTCACTTTTTTTTTAATCATTCCCAAAGATAATCATCAATCATCTTAGGGAATGATAATGAACTTGGAATACAGGCATAAATGTCCATTTTCCAGGTTGAAATCCGATCGTAAAATCACTTCCCGGAAATTATTTTCCAGAAGTGATTTTTCATTCAGTTCTTTAAAGTTATATTTATTTGCTAGCATGGATGTCAGAAACAGAATATTAACATTTCTGTAGAAAATAAAAGTAAGAATGGGGAATAGAACCTGCAACTACTATAGTGTGCTTGCTAAGAGAGCTATCTACCTGGGACAGAGGGGGACCCTGGGTTTGGGATGGAGATGGGACCCTGGATTCTGGACAGAGGGGGGGACCCTGGATTTGGGACAGAGGGGGGGCTGGATTTGGGCCAGAGGGGGGCCTGGATTTGGGACAAGTGGGGGACCCTGGATTTGGGACAGAGGGGGACCCTTTATTTGGTACTGAGGGGGACCCTGGATTCGGGACAGAGCGGGGACCCTGTCTTTGGGACAGAGGGGGACCCTGGATTTGGGACGAGGGGGGACCCGGATTGGGACAGAGGGGGACCCTGGTTTGGGACAGAGGGGGACCCTGGATTGGGACAGAGGGGGGACCTGGATTTGGGACAGGGGGACCCTGGATTTGGGACAGAGGGAGGACTCTGGGTTTGGAACAGAGGGGGACCCTGGATTTGGGAAAGAGAGGGGACCCTGGATTTGGGACAGAGGGGGACCCTGGATTTGGGACAGAGAGGGGACCCTGGATTGGGACAGAGGGGAGGATTCTGGATTTGGGACAGTGGGGGGACTCTGGATTTGGACAGTGGGGGACTCTGGATTTGGGACAGAGGGGGGACTCTGGATTTGGGACAGTGGGGGGACTCTGGATTTGGGACAGTGGGGGGACTCTGGATTTGGGACAGTGGGGGACTCTGGATTTGGGACAGGGGGGACTCTGGCCTTGGGACACTAAGAGGGGACTCTGCCCTTGGACATGGAGGAGGGGGGCTATGGCCTTGGTACACTACGGGGGCACTCTGGGCTTCTAGTGCCCATTAATTTAATGGGCTTAATGTGTAATTATTTATTTATATATGGAAAGATCTGTACCGGTCATATTGGAGATTTCTCCCTCGGACAACGGGATACATTATAACAGCAATGTTGTACGGTTCCCACCCTAGGGCCTTCCTGTAACCAGGGTCACAAATTCTGAGCACCGAGACACTGGAACCTAAAACATCAGAAGAGAAATGTAGAATGGGTTAATGATTATTATACAGGATATTGACATAGACTATAGTTAATAAAATATCTAGGTTCAAAAGCTGTGTGTGTCTGAAACTGAAACAGAAGTTACTGTCCCAGCCGGCCACTCGCTTGTGCCGAGCAGTCAGTCGGGACAAACTTTGCCCCCATATTCACACACAATAGCTTAACCAATAAAAAGAACCACTCATGAATAATAATAAAAGGTGTGAATAAATTAAACTACAAGACAAGAAATAACCAACCAATATAACTTGAAATTGAAATAACATGATATCTCCCAAGAATAATTTTTTAAAATATTTATGTAACCGCTCTGGAATTCTAAAGTATCCCATTAGCACAGATACACACCGATCGCCACCACTATCTCAATTATAGTCAAGTCCCAGCATGACACACTTCAGTGGGCATGGTGGCCCCCTGGGCTTAATGAGGAATTTTATCTGTGCTGAGGCCAGGGATACTCAAGAAGACCAGAAGCAAAACTGGCACTAACCAGCTGGGCACATATGTCTGTATATCTGTATTCTTTTCTCCCATCTCCCCTAACCCTTTTTCACTCTATGTTTATAAGATAATGTTATATTGTCACACTACATTGAGGTAGTATCCATAAAGCTTATATCTAGTGAAACACTTTTTTGAGCTATTTGAATATCTTGAGGTACCGATCTATCACAAAATGCTATGATAACAACTCGTTATTTACTATTTAAGCATACATAAAACCCATAGCACTCACAAAACACCTAAAGAATAAATATTTCCAGTGGTAAGTGGCGATTTGCCATAGGCCAATTAATTGCTTGCCAATATCTAAAGACGGCTATTCTCCCCTATTATTCATAAATATATTTTTGGTGTCTCTGGCTCTCAGACGTCTTAATAACTCTGAGATTCAAAATGAGGCAAAGTTCAGATCTACTAATGCAGATATGTCAAGGTACAAACAGCTTTTGCAAAAATGTATTTTATTCTTACGTGTTACTTTCAAGCTCCCGTGTTCGATTTTCGATAATTATCCCACAACGAATAGAAGATTTGAGGGTTACCGAACCCTTCGACTGATTTGAAAATGATCAAAGTCAGGAAAGCGAAATTCGAAAGCCCAGATATCCGTGACCACTCGACTTGTAAGTCAGCTCGAACTGTTTTCGAGTTCGCTTTCCGGCTGTTCCTTGGAGGGGATGTTCCCATTCTAGGACAGCACGTATTAACAAAATCTGGCAGATATACACCAATGAATACCTCTCACACCAGCACAAAACATTCAAAAATCTGGGTCTTCTGGAAACTTAAGATGCAACCACCAGGATTGCAGATGTGAGAAAGGGGGTTTGCTGGGTGCGGTGAAAGACCAGGGACGATGATTACCACACACATTTTTTCATACAATATATATTATCTGACACTCTGCGTTGAACAAAGACATTGTTTAAACACTTTCTTTATTATGTGAAAAAATACCTACAAGATCCATGGAAGGCTGAAAATATTAATTGATTTAGGGCTTGTTCACATTGTGTTTTGGTTTTAAGAAAAAAAGCAAGGACGTAATTTTACATAGGGTTGTCATCATAACGTTACACACTACTACGCGTTTTTGTGCGTTGCGTTTTTGTAATGCCTTGCTTGCAGCAGTTTAGTGCGTATATGCACTCAATGAAAGTCTATTGGGAAGAAAAAAACACATAAACCCACAAAAAAAAATGCATAAAAACACAACGCAAACACATAAAAGCATTGCAAAACACTTAAAATCCAATGCAATTTTTTATGTGTTTTTTATTGTGTATGTGAAAGTAGCATTAAATGTAATGTAAAGGATTAATAAAGAATTATTGCATTGGAAGCTTCTAATACTTTGTCAAACCAAAATTACTGTTTTATTTTACACTTTTTTTGACTGTTTAATTGTTTTTTTGAACAAAAAAACTAAATCTGATTTTTTTGGCATTTTCAATTCGATTCTGAAAAAGATTTTTTGATTTTTTTTTTGACAGGAATTTTCAATTTTAAAACGGTAATTTCCAACTTTGCGAAAAGTAAATTTTGGGTATCCATGGTTTCAAACCAATCGAAATCTGGTTTGTTTTAAAATCGTGACTCATTAATATTCTATTATGGTACATGAGATCTTTTCCTCTATATTGTCTATATCTTCATATAAAATAATCAATTCATGGCCAATATTTAGAGGGTTTTAAAGAAAAGAATTAAACAATTAACCTTACTGTGTCTCCTGTCCTCCATTGGATTACATTTTCGTTGATGTCTACATACACATCCGATGAATTATGTGGTTTATTTCCCCGACTGGATCTAGTTCGAGAAAGCTATAATTATAAGAGCAATTGAGTTCACAAAATGCCACGATTCGATACCCAGAGGAATAATCTCCATCGCTCTCAAAGCAGAACCAGCGACACTCTCATATTGACACGGGGGATTTTTATATAATGGTGTAACTGGGAAAGAGAAAATGAAATGGTATTAGATAAAACAGCATTGCAATGAAGAATAAATCTTGTTATAAAGATATATACATTGGTCTTACTATGTACTGGCATTACTCACTGCTGTTACTGTAATACTGATCTCATTGTGTCGTTGTAATGCCCTTTCAGTACTTTCTCCAATGTATCGACTCAGATATCAGAATATTTTGATTTCATCAAGCATTTTCCTGCACTAAGTGGATTAACTGTATTGTGGTCTGTTATAGTTGAATCCCAGTATTTTCAGTAACCACAGCTCACACTGCATAGTGTATATAGTCCCTGGAAAGATTCAGGTCTAGGTTTTTGGGGTTAGTGTCAGGTGTAGGTGACATCACAACCCTGTTATCTTAGAACAAATAGATACAGTATGGCAGCTCCCGTCTTCCCCACTTACGTCACTTGTAGGTCCTTGCTCGGGGTCCTCTCTCACTTTTTTAGGTGTCCAAAGTACCCGCCGGCAATGGACCTCTCTCCCACAGTAAAGGCAATGTAGATAGAGGATGTGTTCACAGCTGCACAGTTCTCACAGAATCGCAACCAAAGTTTTTAGATAGAAACAAACTTTATTGACATCATTTATATGTTTTCTCACCAAGGCAGGAACGAATCCACCAACCTTTACAATTGCAGTGGTGACATTTTAGTTTTCGTTTTCCTTTAAATTATGCAAAGACAATCAAATGATGAATTAGAAATATTTGTTGTAAATAAATATTGAAAATTAAAGAAATAATCTAAATGAATCAAATCCCTGTAAATAGAATCTCACATGTAACTATTTCTCTTTGCCTGGTGTCTTTAGACTTCTGACCCTTTCACTATGATCTCGATCTGTTTTATTTTATCTATTAAAGGGGAACTGTGGTCCCGATTTTTGTAACTCCCACAAAGTTTTGCACGTGAAGCTGAACCCTGTGCAATGCTGTGTAATAATTTAAGTACCTTAAAAAAATCTTTCCTCTGTGTTTTAAATCACCTTTTAAACTGTTTGTTTGGGCGCCGCCATATTGGTTATCCACACTTCCTTTTACTGCATAAAACTACAATCCCGACAAGCAATAGACCTGACTTCATGATGTACAGTACAGTATATATTAGTATAGTACAGTATAGTATAGTACAGTATAGTACAGCATAGTATAGTATAGTACAGTTTAGTACAGTATAGTATAGTACAGTATAGTATAGTATAGTATAGTATAGTACAGTATAATATAGTACAGTATAGTATAGTACAGTACAGTATAGTATAGTATAGTATAGTATAGTATAGTACAGTATAATATAGTACAGTATAGTATAGTATAGTATAGTATAGTACAGTATTTTCCTTGACTAGTGCGGCCGCTGCGGCGGTGGACATGGAGAAATCATTACGTGTTAGCACAGGGTTAAACAGTGATTTTGGTTCTATAACCTGCGTTATTTATACGGTTTAGAAGGTGTAGGTAAATATATATATATAGTTACCAGGTATCTCCTGATTGGCCGACACTCTTAATGAATTAGCACGACGCATTGATTACAAATTGATTGTATTAACTTGCATTGATTTTGGACCTTCCTCAGATTAACCTTAAGATGGTTTTAATATACAAACTCCACACATTCTGTTAATGAATGTAGATTCACGTCTAGAGGGAGGACAATGGGATACAGTACTTCATGTTCAGGGGGGACTGTTTGGATTATGGAATCAGGTTAGAGGGTGGAGGGGACTGTGGATATGGTTAATTCATGTTTAGAGGGAGGACTGTGGATATGTAATTCATGTTAGAGGGAGGGACTGTGGTTGGTATCATGTTGAGGGAGGACGTGGATAGGTAATTCAGTTAAGGGGGGGACGTGATGTATGTAATTCATGTTAGAGGGAGTGAATCGTGGATATGATGGTAATTCATGTTAGAGGGAGGACTGTGGATATGTAATTCATGTTAGAGGGAGGACTGTGGATATGTAATTCATGTTTAGAGGGAGGACTGTGGATTTGGTTAATTCATGTTAGGGGAGGACTGTGGGATATGGTAATTTTCAGTGTTAGAGGCGGACTGTGCATATGGTAATTCAGTTAGAGGGAGGACTTGATGGATATGGTAATTTCATGTTGAGGGGACGGATATGGATTATGGTTAATTCATGTTAGAGGGAGGAGGTTGATATGGTTAATTGCATGTTTAGTAGGGGGACTGTGGATATGGTTATTCATGTAGAGGGAGGACTGTGGATATGTAATTCATGTTAGAGGGAGGACTGTGGATATGGTAATTCATGTTAGAGGGAGGACTGTGGATATGTAATTCATGTTAGAGGGAGGACTGTGAATATGGTAATTCATGTTAGGGGAGGACTGTGGATATGGTAATTCATGTTAGAGGGAGGATGCTGTGGATATGGTAAAATTCATGTTAGAGGGAGGACTGTGGATATGGTAATTCATGTTAGAGGGAGGACTGTGGATATGGTAATTAATGTTAGAGGGAGGACTGTGGATATGGTAATTCATGTTTAGGAGGGTAGGACTGTGGATATGATCAGTTGAGGGGACGTCATGGTAATTAATTAGAGGCGAGGATTGTGGATATGGTAGATTATGGCTGTAGAGGGAGGACTGTGAATATGGTAATTTAATGTTAGAGGGAGGACTGTGGATTATAGTAATTAATGTTAGAGGGAGGCTTGTGTATGGTAATTCAGTTAGGGAGAGGACTGTGGATTGTTAATTCAGTTAGAGGGAGGGCTGGAGTGATATGGTATTCAGTTAGAGGGAGGATGTGGAATAGTAATTCATGTTAGAGGGAGGATGTGGAATGTAATTCATGTTAGAGGAGGACTGTGGATATGGTAATTCAGGTTAGAGGGAGAGATGGGGATATGGTAATTCATGTAGGGGAGGACTGTGGATATGGTAATTCATGTTAGAGGGAGGACCTGTGGATATGGTAATTCATGTTAGAGGGAGGGACTGTGGATATGTAATTCATTTAGAGGGAGGACTGTGGGATATGGTATATTCAGTTAGAGGGGGACTGTGATATGTTAATTCATGTTAGAGGGAGGAGGATGTGGATATTGTAATTCATGTTAGAGGGAGGACTGTGGAATATGGTAATTATGTTATGAGGGGTGAGGACTGTGAATATGGTAATCATGTTAGAGGGAGGACCTGTGGATTGTGAATTCATGTGTAGAGGGAGGATGTGATGTGGATATGGAATTCATTGTAGGAGGGGAGGACGTGATGAATATGTAATTAAGGTGTGGTAGGAAGTAGAGGGACTGTGGATATGGTAATTCATGTTAGAGGGAGGACTGGATATGGTAATTCATGTTAGAGGAGGGACTGTGGATATGGTACTTCATGTTAGAGTTGGGAGGCATGTGGATATGGTAATTCTCGTTAGAGGGAGGACTGTGAGATTATGCGTAATTACATGTATGGTGAGAGGGACTGTGATATGGTAATTTCATTGTTAGAGAGGAGGGACTGTGGATATGGTTAATTCATGTGTAGCGGGGAGGACTGGGAATATGGTAATTCATGTTTAGAGGGAGGACTGTGGATATGGTAATTCAGTTAGAGGGAGGAACTGTGGATATGGTTTTACTCATGTTAGAGGGGGAGATGTGGATGGATGGGTAATTCCTTAGAGAGGAGGATGTGAATTATGGGAATTCAGTAGAAGGAGAGGACGGTGGATATGGGTATTCATGTTAGGTAGAGGGACTGTGAATATGGTAATTCGATGTTAGAGGGAGGACTGTGGATATGGTAATTCATGTTAGAGGGAGGACTGTGAGATATGGTAATTCATTTAATAGGAGAGTGAGTAGATGTGGATATTGGTAATTCATGTGTTAGAGGGTTGGACTGTGAATATGGTAATTCATGTTAGAGGGACGGACTGGAGGATATAGTAATTCATGTTTAGAGGGAGGACTGTGGCATATGGTAATTCATGTTAGAGGGAGGATGTTGAGATTATAGTAATTCATGTAGAGGGGGACTGTGGATATGGTAATCATGTTAGAGGAGGACTGTGGATATATGGTAATCTTCATGTTAGAGGGAGGACTGTGATATTGGTAATTCATGTTAGAGGGAGGATGTGGATATGGTAATTCATGTAGAGGGAGGACTGTGGATATGGTAATTCATGTTAGAAGGGGGACTGTGATATGGTATGGTTAGAGGGAGGACTGTGATATGTAATTTCATGTTAGAGGGAGGACTGTGGATTATGGTAATTCATGTTAGAGGGAGGAACTGTGGATATGGTAATTCATGTTAGAGGGAGGACTGTGGATATGGTAATTCATGTTAGAGGGGGGACTGTGGTATGTAGATTTGTTAGAGGGAGGACTGTGGATATGGTATTAGTTAGAGGGAGGACTGTGGATATGGTAGATCATGTTAAAGGGGAGGACTGTGGGATATGGTAATTCAGTTAGAGGGTGGACTGTGAATATGGTAATTATGTTTAGAGGGAGGATCTGTGGAAGTAATTCATGTTAGAGGGAGGACTGTGGATATGTAATTCATGTTAGAGGGAGGACTGTGGATATGGTAATTCTGTTAGAGGAGGACTGTGGAATAGTAACTGGTAGAGGGCGGACTGTGGAATATGGTAATTCATGTGTAGAGGGAGGACTGTGGTATGGAATTCAGTTAGAGGGAGGACTGTGGAATGAGTAATTCATGTTAGAGGGAGGACTGGGAATTGGTAATTCAATGTGTAGAGGGAGGTGGGAGTGGATTGGTAATTCATGTTAGAGGGAGGACTGTGGATATGGTATAATTTATTTGCTTCAGGCGGTGTGGCCTTTAACAAAAGACTCTCCACGTTGCTTATTTCCTGACTATGCGGCGCTCTGGGGACATGGAGAAAATCTATACTGTGTAGCACAGGGTTAAACAGTGATTTTGTTCTATAACCTGCGTATACTGTTAGAAGGTGTAGAAATATATATATATAGTTACCAGGTCATCTCCTGATTGGCCGACACTCTTAATGTAATTAGCACGACTGCATTGATTACAAATTGATTGTATTTAACTTGTTTTACTCACGGAGTGTGATGATCCGCGTTTAGTAGGTACATAGACATTTTACTGCGGATTCGATGCTTGCGGATTATAGGTATAATAGACATTTTCTATCGTGGATTTCGATGCTCGCGTTATGCTGCGTTTTTATAGGTTAAAAGACATTGTACTCGCGGATTTTCGCTAACCGCGTACGTATAGGTTATAAAATAGACATTTTACTCGCGGATCGATGCTCGCGTATAGGTATAATAAACATTTTACTTGACGGACAATACTCGCGTATAGGTAACTAGACATTTTACTCGTGGATTCGATACTCACGTATAGCGGTATAATAGATTTTTACTGAGGATAGGTATATAGACATTGTACCTTTTTTGCGGATTCGGATATTTACTCGCGTATGGGTTTTTTAAAGTCGACATTTTGACGGCGGAAGTCGAATTCGATGATCGCGTATAAGGTATAATAGACATTTTACTTGCTGATTCGATGCTCGGTTGTATTATAGGTATAATAGGACCATTACTGCCGGATTCAATACTCGAGTAATAGGTATAATAGACATTTTACTTGCGGATTCAATACTCGCGTAAGGGTATAATAGACATTTTACTGCTGGAGTTAAGTTCAGATGCTCGAGTATAGGTCTATAGACATTTTAATCGCGGAGATTCGATACTCTGCTTATAGGTATAATAGACATTTACTCGTGGATGGAGATGCTCGCGTAAAGGTATATAGACCATTTTACTTGCAATTCGATGCTCGTCGTTTATATTATAGGTTTTTTTATTTAATTTGATAGGTATTAATAGAACATTTTACTTGTGATTCGATGCTCGCGTATAATAGGTATTTATAGACATGCTTACTTGTGGATTCGAACTGCGTTAGTTACTTATAGGGTATTCATAATAGACATGTTACTTGAGGAGGATTCGTTGCGCGTATAGGTGATATATAGACATTTAATCGTGGATTCGCATTGCTCGAGTTATAGAGTATCAAAAGACATGTTACTGCGGATAATAATCGAGTATAGGATATAAGAGACCTTTTACTCGGGATTCGAGTGGGGCGTATAGGTATAATAAACATGTTTACTGCGGATTCAATAAGCCGAGTATAGGTTTAATAGACATTTTACTCGTGGATTCATACTCGAGTTATAGGTTATAAAAGACATTTTACTTGTGGATTCAAAGACCGCGTGTTCTTTAGGTATAATAGACATTTTACTCGCGGATCGATACTCCGTTTCTGTATAGGATAAAAGACATTTTACTTGCGGATGCATACTCGCGTATAGGTGTAATAGAATTTTTACTCGCGATTCGATGATCGTTGTAGGTATAATGACATTTTACTCGTGGGAAGTCGATACTCGCATTTATTAGTTTAGGTATAATAGACATTTAATCGCCGATTCGATACTCGCGTATAGGGTATAATAGACATTTCACTGTGATATATTCGATGCTCGGGGTATAGGTATATATAATAGGCATTTTACTTGTGGTTGATGCTGCGTTAGGGTAAATAGACATTCTTACTCACGGATTCGATGCGCGCTTATAGTATAATAGACATTTTACTGTGAATTCGATGCTTGCATTTAGGTTATAATAGTGCCATTTTACCTTGCGGATTCGTTGATACTCGTTGTTATAGTCAATAAGACATGTTACTCGCGGATTCGATACTCGTGTTGTTGTATATCAGGTATAATAGACAATTTTACTTTCTTTAATTCCGCGGGATTCGATGCTAGCGTTATAGGTATAATAGCATTTTACTGCGGATTCAATACCGACGTATAGGTATATAGACATTTTACTGAGGATTCGATGCTATCGTATAGGTATTAAGCGACATTTACTCGCGGATTCGATACTTGGGGTATAGGTATATAATAGAAATTTTACTGTGGATGCGATGGAGCGTTTATAGGTTATAATAGACATTTTACTCGCAGGATTCGATACTAGTTATAGGAAATAGACATTTTACTTGCGGATTCGAGGCTCGCGTATAGGTATATATAGGTATAATGACATTTTACTTGCGGATTCCAATACTCGCGTATAGGTATAATAGACATTTTTACTTGCGGATTCGGATGCTCGGTATAGGTCTAATAGAAATTTTACTCTGGGTGCCGAGACTTGTGTATGGTATAATAGAATTTTACTTGCGGCTTCGAGCTCGCGTATAGGGTTTATAGGTTTTATAGGTATAATAGCCATTTTACTTGTGGATTCGATGGCTCGCGTATAGGTATAATAGACATTTACTTGTGGATTCGATACTGCGTATAGGTATAATAGACATTTAACTTGCGGGAATATTCGTATGCGCGCGTATAGGTATAATAGACATTTTACTCGTGGATGCGCATGCTCGGTATAGGGATAAATTAGACATTTTACTGCGGATTCGATGCTCGAGTATAGGTATAAATAGACATTTTACTGCGGAGTCGATGCTCGCGTATAGGTATAATAATATTTACTTGCGGATTCAATACTTAGCGTTCATAGTATAATAGACATTTACTAGTGGATTCGATAATCGCGTAGAGGTATAAAGGACCCATTTTACTTGTGGATTTCAATACTCGCGATAAGGTATAATAGACATTTTACTCGGGATTCGATATCGCGTTTGTATATAGGTATAAACAGACATTTTACTTATGATTATTCGTTACGCGCGTTCGTATAGTATAATAGACATTGTACTCGCCGGATTAGCTGCCGTGTATAGAGTATTAATAGACATTTTTATCGTGGTATTCGATAAGCGTATAGGTTAATAGAACATTTTACTCGCGATTCGATATCGCGTAATTTTATAGGTGTAATCGACATTTTCACTGCGAATGCGATGGCTCGGGTTTAGGTTTATACTAGACCTTTCTTGTGGAATTCGATCTTGCGTGTTAGGTTTATAATAGGGACATTTTAATCGCGGATTCGCATGACTCGTCTATAGGTATCATGACATTTTACTGTGAATCGAGATGCTTGCATTGTAGGTATAATAGGACATTTTAATCGAGGTCGATACTCGGTATAGGTATACTAGACATTGTACTTGCGGATTTGATACTCGCGTATAGGATATACTAGACATTTTACTGTGCGGATTCGATACTACGTATAAGGTATAATAGACATTTTACTCGTGGATATTCGATTACTCGCGTATATATAGGTTTAATAATAAGACATTTCACTCGCGAAGGATGCTTTACTCGTGTATTTGAACATACATAATTATCGAAGTGCCGAAGAAACCGAAAAATATCTTAACTGAAGTCCGAGAGAAATCCGGGTTCCGGGATTTTTCCGGGATGATTAGTTAGAGAGTCCGAAGTCCGCTCGAACTCAAATAGGTCATCTCTAGTCCTCCTCTCAATAAACTATATTTTATATTTTTATAAGTGCATCTTGCCAGGTTGTTTGTATCCATTCAGCTCTCACAGAACACTCTCCTATAGTAGCACATAAAATCTTGTTGGCGACCATTCCTGTAAGCTAGAGATGGTTGTACGCAGGGCCTAGGCGCCTTTTGGCCCATTGTTTTAATATTGATGTTCAGTAATATGGTCCAAATTTGTATTCTTTCCATTTTTTTATTCGTCTTGTGTAAAAAATTTTGTGCAGGTTGTAAATCATGAAGAGCGGGACGAAGACACTGTCGATCAGGGGACGCCAGGTTGGTTAAAAGGTCTCAGGGTAAGGGATTGAATTGCATGGGGGTCGCGGCCCATAAAATATAAATTATAATTGGGTAGGTGGACGTTGCCCTTCAACTCGAAAGGTAGGCTGCCTGATGAGTACTGTGCATAATGACTTACGGTAATTTGTGCTGTCAGTTAACCTTTGACTTTAACACGTATGAGTTTGTTTGATCTGACATATATACGCGAGTATGAGAGAGCATCTCTGAAGGAGAATCAGTGAGTCTCTATAAATCTACAGAACTGACATTATAAACGAGAGCGCACAAAGACAGCGAGAGAGATTGAAGATGTCTTCACAAGGTATGTCAAAGCTCGCTGGTTTCTTTCTTAGATATTCTGGCTTGTATTGATTGTCTTCTCAAAGATTTCCAATCGAGGCTGAGGTGTATTTCTTTTACAGCGTCTATAATGGGCACAAGTAGCTCCTTAGGGGGAAGGGAAATCGTAAGCGGATACTTTTAACATTTCAAATAAAATATAAGAAATTTTACCTTGTCTTTTTGTGAGTGTGCTGTTGCCAGGTGAGAATTTGACTAGCTTTATGCTTCTGCAAATGGATAGGGGAAGCTTCATAATATGCAGTGGAAATGCTCCGCTTTCAGTTTATTCATTTCGACGAATACGATCGGTGGTGGGTGTATTAATACTGTATATTGTCTTCTAGTGCGGCTCCATGAACTAAAGCGCTGGTACAAAATTAAATTCGCTGTTGCAAAGCGGCAGCGCTAGGGGACATTCAACAATTGTGACAGTGTGTGGCAGCTCTGCTTGTGGCCGTTTGTGATCCATCTGATAGATCGATTGAACAGGCAAGGCGCCACCCCCATTACGATTGTTGGGCAAATTGTCGGTAGTTCGTGTGTAGGATGGGCTTAGAAAGCCGAAAACCAGAGTTGATCCAAACTTTCATAGTGGAATGAGGATGTACCGAACTTTGCAAATTCCGGTCACCCTCAACGGACCCTCGAGGACAACATTAAAAAATTCGAAAATCCGCAAGCAGAACCCTTGAAAACCTATTAAAATGAAAAAAAAATCCTCGAAAAACACAGGTTCTTCGAAAAATCAAGGTTTTAGAAAAAACGTATTTCCCCGCCTTTTCCGAAAATACGAGAAATCCTCGTAATTTCGAAAAAATTTTTTAAACGCGGTTCAGAAGGTTCGGAAGGAAAACTCGGAAAATCGAGATATTCGCCTTTGCGAATGAGTGGTAAATCCGCCACCATGGAATCGAAGGTTTCGGATCCTGGCGAAAATCTGGGCCATCACTAGTTAGGACGAACTCAAAACTTTCCGAATTCCAAAAAAACTAGTTCGGTTTTCGATTTAGCAATTTTACAATAATTATCAAATTTACGGCCAGTTTGCTAACCACCTCCAATTCACGGCAATAACCCTCAAATGCGCGTTTCGGCCGATTAATCCTTGAATGTATCGTTCCGAATTTGATAACTCCTCAAAAATGAATCGTTGTAACAAGCGAATGTGGCGTTATTTTCAGTAGCCCTAGAAAGTGAATGTTTGGGAACCATAAAAGTTGGTCCGTAACCCTTGAAGTATGCGTGCGGGAAACCGACAATTGCCTGAGTAATGGGGTGGTAGTAAGTAAAGTGGTAGTTAAAGAAGTGTTTGACCATTTCCCAGGGCCATTTCAGAACGTTACCCTTTTTTAAATTTGTACTGACACTTATAGTTTAATGGTTGGTTTCTGAACTTTACTGAAATGGCCACTCTATTCTGTGTATGGCACTGTAGCCAAAAAGCAAGCAGTCTGTGTATTTTTTTCTGGTCTGGCTCAATATGCGTGAAGGACCACACCACATGATTCTTGAATTGGGACGCGGAATCTGACGAGATTATAACAAGGATCCAAAACACGCTGTGTCTGCAGGTCAGATGATTGGGCTCTATATATAAGGCTTATTGCATGTTAATAGCCAGCGGTTCGGACACAGATGCATAAGCTAAGGGACATAAAGGAGCATTTTGCATATTCAGTGACCCCTTACTTTGGGAAACAGGGGAGTAATGAAATTAATCTGTTTCTTAGGCTTTGGGGGCAGTTGTCTTATTCATATAGCATGAGACTGCATAGATGCCTTCTGTTTTATAAGGTGTTGCTCGGCTTTATGACAGTAGGGCTTTTTGATCCCTTTTGCCTCCCCTCTCCAGTAAGCTATCTAGCTGCCTGTTATTGATTGGACCGTAACATTTTTTGTCCACCATGACGCCGACATTGCAGCATGTATATGTTTTGCAGAGTGAGCATGCATAAATGTGGGGTGGTCTAGAGCATGATTTCAACCTCACTGATGTTCCCTGTCTACTGTTATAGCTTTGTTCCCTGATTTATTTACAACTACACTTTATAGGCCACCGCTCTTGGTTTGACTCTTTCAAAATAGCAAACAGAAGCCATCAGTGTGAGGCCTGCTAATGATACAATGTGGGGAAATAAACACAACAGCTTGAATGACACATATATACCACAATATAGTATATGCATCCTTCATATTGTGTTTGATTAGTGAAACACAAGACATTTCTGCCATCTTGGGTGGTTAAGGCCATGATAAGTCTCGCAAATCCATTATTGCTTTGACATGCGCAAGAGGGATTTATTACAGTTATGTTGCATAATAATTATTACAGTTATGGTAGGTAGCAGTAATCTAATCGGTGTTAAAAAGTGATATAAAAGCAAATATGGAAAGTTCAGCGAGCAACATAGAGATTCACTGGAATATGGGAAAAGTCTTAATAATAGAAATCAGGGTGGAAAAGACTCTTCCAGTGTAGATGATTAAGAAAATGGAATGAAAATATCCATCTGCAAACAGGGGTATTGTGACCAGTGATGAGTCAAATTACCCAATATTAGGTCTTAAAATATAAATTCAGGAGCAAACACTTTAATAGCTTAACACGCTTTCCAAAGCTCCATTATACGTAATTACTGGGGTGAGTTAAACTGGGGATAAAGATTTTCAATTCTTGGAAAGGAGTCGTGAATATTCTATCCGGAACACTGCGCTCTTACCCTCCTGTTAGTGGATGAGAAGCCCAGAACCTTTACTCGCCCAGGTGACTGATTTCTAATGAATCAAATCTATTGGGTGCCTAGAAGATTTTTCTGGTAGGCTCATGTTCTGTAAGTGGTTGGCCATGGTTGGAGGGGAGCCTGGTTGAGCACATGGGGAATAATAACAACAAAAAGAGAAATGAGGGTGACCGGTGCAATTAAAGGATTTACCTTCGATTATTTGTTTATAACAATATGTTCTGTTATGGAATAATGGAAATTGTTCTAAACTTATAACTATCCACAGGAGAAAGTAATTGACTGCTTGGAATGTCTTATCGTAGGCCCAGGGGATTTAATGGCTCATTGTGTTACCACAATTGTGTTATAATTGGTTGCACATGTCTTGGGGAGATAGGTTAAATATTTATCCAATACACAAAAAATACTACAACAATAAGAGAAATTCCCATCAACCGGCGGAAATAATTTCATTATACTGTTCATTTTCCATCACCATATTAAGGTTTGTTCTATAATTATATTTTGAGGGTGTGGATATACGCCTATACTCATGTGGATTATGGAAGTTCTAATAGGGGTTACAATAAATAAACAATGTAGGCTAATCGCCCGCCCCCCTACCAACACATACACATGTCAAGACTGCAGTACTTAGAAGACATTCCTAAAGAAAGTTATTCTTCTGAAGTTACTTGCCCCCGTTACTTATTTGAAGGTTCTTTTAGGTACAGCAACCAGCCATGATCTGACTGCTGCTTATGGAGCCACCCTTTGAGCATACCCAAGCTTGTAATGAGTCGGTTTTTAATTTTTACCCCCTTTTTTAGGAGGAGGCAGAAACCTGAATCTGATGGGGTGTGTGAACGTTGGGAGGAAAATGGCCTCACTTTGAAACCTGTGTGAATTTACAGTCCTAAGGTTTATGCGGGGTGCATAGGCCTACATTAACTAAAGGAGGTGACCGTGGTCTCCATTCTTCCAACAATGTAAGAATTATCTAAAAATCCTTATGGTATCCTACCTTTAACATAAAAAAAATCACGATCTCTAGATAAAAATATGGAGTCTTGTTGCTGGAAGGATCATAAGATTACTACTGCTTTAAACGGTCAGCACTTCAGCCATGTGACCATCAGTGTCACAGTGTGAACAGACTCTGCATGCATTAATAGGGGACTCCCCTTCTCAATGTCCATTTTCTTCCCTATGTACTTCATGATTTCCCCAGCATTAGGTCTTAACTGAGCATGCTTATGCCCCCAGGGCGAAAGGGGGGGGCAGATTCAGGTGATGTACTCAACCTACTGGAAGCAGAAGTTTGAATATTAACTCCAATGTAATGTCTCAACAGTTAAGCTCAGCCAGACGAGGCTGATTATTCGAGCCAATTTTAAGGACATACTGCAGGCTTGTATTGAAACCCAACTTTTTGGGATAAACACAAGTTGCCCTTTAAGGTTGAGGGGTAACCTAACTTTAGGCGATCAACACAGTTGCCCTTTAAGGTTGGGGTAACCCTAACTTTTGGGAGACCACAGTTGTCCTTTAAGTTGGGGTCATGCCAGATGGGAATAAATATACGTTTGCCTGTGCTATGGGTTATGGGGTAGTCAATAATCTCAATAGTAGTAGCAGTAGAAGAGTTACAAACTATATATAAAGTATGGGAACCTTTACGCTATCTAGCTTACAATTATTTAATACAATAACCTGTAATTACTGCTATTGTAGGGACTATTCCTGATTATCACATTGAATAGGTAATTTTGTTATAATAGATAAGGCACTTAGATCACATTTATATCATAGGTTATACACAAATTAGAGTGGGAAATTTTTTTTTCTGCTTTAACATTAAACCAGTAACGTGCATAATTATCGTCAGAGAGTTCGACTTCGGCGGGAATTATTACAGTATCTATACTGAGTATGTAAACGAGTTGTCAGGCTGAAAAAAGCAGCCTGAAAACTCGGACTTGGTTTCTACTCGATGTCAGGAGCTACCGTGCATTACCGGCAGACGCGCAGATCATTTTTCTGTAATGGCGCGCGGTCTTACGTCACTGCACCGCGCCGGGCAGTGACGTCAGCCGGCGAGCAAGTACAGAAGGCCTCTCTGTTGCGGCGGCCTGCCGGAATGGCGCCAGAATGCCCGCTACAGGGAGAAGAGAGCCCGAGGGAGGGAGAAGAGAGGCCAAGAGAGAGGCCCCACAGGGAGAAGAGAGCCCCACAGGAGAAGAAGAGCCCACAGGTACAAACTGAAACTGGGTGGGAGGGGGAGGGGGGCATTAAGATGTTGGAAACTACAAACTCCCAGCATGCCTGTTATTAGCTGGGCGTTGCAGTTTCCAAACATCTTGGATGCCAAGTGAGGTGGCTATTCAAGATGTTTGGAAGAACTACAACTCGCCAGCTAATTAAAGAATGATGGGAGTTGTAGTTTCCAAAACATCTTGAAGCCACCCTCACTTGGCCATTCGAAGATGTTTGGAAAACTGCAACTCCAGCAATAAAGCAGCTGGGAGGTGTAGTTTCCAAACATCTTGAATGCCCACCCTCACTTGGACATTCAAGACTTTTGGAAAACTTGGAGGGGCAACTCCCAGCATATAACAGCATGCGGGGAGTTGTAGTTTTCCAAACACTGAATGCCAAGTGTTGGATTTATACCATCGGTTTATACTCGGGTCAAACAACTTTTTATTAGGATTTTTAGGCTGAATGGGTAAATCGGTATACTCGGGTAGGTTTATACTCGGTATGATTACGGTATATTTGAGAAATAAAAACTCATTTTAAAACTGATTGTTTTTTTTTTCCCATATGTTATTCCTCTTTGATATCTTACAGACGGTTAGGTCACTGCGATTGAGGTTTTAAGTGGGGGTGCTTCCTAACTCTGTAATGAGACCCAACCATCATGGATTGTCTTTAAGTTCTTCCTTTTTATCTTCTAGCCAACAGGGAGTCTCACAAAAATTTCTTTGGTCAAAAAGAGGATGAATTACTTTCTGTTCTGTTTAAACGGTTTACCAATCCCGGATTCCTATATCAAATCGGCTAACAAAATCTAAGGTTTATGGGATGAATCTAGGTTTCACAATGAACCCGGTTCGATTCCGAACTTGCCGGTTTCCAAACATCAGTGGATCCGAAAAGATTTTATAAAATTTCTGAGACTCGGAATGTTTTATCGTAAAATCGAAAATGGAAAATATCGAATTAAAAGATTTCAGAACTTTGATCACAGGTCTGTGAATCTTTTATGTGGTCATCAAAATTTAAAGTTATCTTTATTTATCCTATTCATTTTACAGTAGGGGTACATGATCCATAATCTATCCCCTTATTCTAACACACTGCCTGCCCATTCCAAAAACAATTGTGTGGTAGCGCCAAATGGGATTAAACCTGGTACTGTGGGCCGTGTGTGGCTGCCAATTTGGGTTAGTCATGTTGCACAAACTAGCCATACCCGTTTTTAACCAATGGCAAGTGAGACCAAAGTCTTTCGTTTGGTTTGTTATAATTCATGTTGTCCACGTCCAGGTCTTAAATACAAGGTGCAAGGGGGCTAGGAGCCGTGGGCCCATCATTATTACTTCCCCTATGACAGTAAAGCCTCCCCCCATGGGGCCATCACGAGTTTACTGAGAGGGGAAACTTAAGAGGGGAATGGGGTTAGTAAGTACGCTAACAGCTAGTAACCAGTTACCCGCCGATCCGACGCTCCCGATTCAATATCGCATTTTGCATTTGTGCAGATAGCTGCCATTTAAATCCCGCAGTGGAAAACCCTAACCAGGATTATACCCAGATTCGCAAACGCGATATTGAATAGCGAAAGGCAGCATTAACCCAGAAGCGAACTAGCGGCAGGTATGGATTCGGAAAAACAAAGCGAATGGCGCAATATCCCAAACCCTTATCAAGAACAGTCTGGTTATGGAAGATGCTAATATGGACTGGCCAGTTATTTTGTAACTTACCCCAGCCCCACCTAGATCCAGGAAATAATCTACCCATCCAAATTCTATAATGGGTTTGCAAATGGTGAGTGAAAAAATATCCATGGCGTGAAAACCTATGCAGCGCTGCTGCAATGTTAGTCGTGAGCGTGTTAGTTGCGGCGTCTTTCCGAAATGCAGAAGCGTAAAGAGTTTAAAGTCGCGCGAACGAAATTAAATCATTTTAGGGCGACTTTATACTCCAGAAATGAGCCTGGTGCCCCTGGGATAAATAGAGTATCTTATCTATAGATGAAGTCGGCTGAGAAGATGTTTTTAGACCAGACTTTGAAGGAATTTGGATTTATATCCTGTAAAATTACCCAGGCACCAAATGTGTGTTCTAATGAAGAAGGTGTTACTCGAACGCGGGGAGGTTCAAGATTTCCAATTAACAAGTCATTAGCTGAGCAACCCCAGTGACATTAGGTTATTAGAACATTGGTACGTTTCCATGTGGATCAAAATGTACCGAGGATTGTAAATATTAATCACAAATACAGATAGAAAAAATGTGAAGCTGACGACTATAATATATTTATTTATTTATTCATGATGTTATACTTCCTGAATTTCCTGAATGGGAAGACTCCGTGTCACAGTGCATTAAGTAAGGAGCCACATGCTGCGGGCCGATCCATATTTGGAGGTCATGCGATGACCGTATATGTGCATATTGCCAAAATATTGCAACAAATCGCAGCGCAAAACGGACAGTAACGCTGTTAACGCCACACACTTTTACTAACGTTGCCTTCTATCACAGTGTTGTGGCCGTAACAAAAGACCTCTCCCACGTTGATTATTTACTGGACTATGCGGCGCTCTGGGACCTGGAGAAAAATCTATACTGTGTGTTAGCACAGGTTTAAACAGTGATTTTGTTCTTTAACCGCGTATACTGTTAGAAGGTGTGAAATATATATATATAGTTACAGGTCATCTCCTGATTGGCCGACACTCTTAATGTAATTAGCACCACTGCTTGATTACACATTGATTGTATTTAACTTGCATTGATTTTGACCTTCCTCAGATTAACCTTAAAGATGGTGTTAATAGAAACCCCCCACCATTCATGTTAATGAATGTAATTCACGTTAGAGGGAGGACAATGGATCAGTAATTCAGGTAGAGGGAGGTGATGTGGATATAGTTAATTAATGTAGAGGGAGGACTGTGGAATGTTAATTCATGTTAGAGGCGCGGACTGTGGATTATGTTAATTCATGTTAGAGGGAGGACTGTGATATGGTAATTTCATGTTAGAGGGAGGGACTGGGATATGGTAATCTCATGTTAGAGGGAGGACTGTGGATATGGTAATTCATGTTAGAGGGAGGACTGTGGATATGGTAATTCATGTTAGAGGGAGGACTGTGGAATGGTAATTCATGTTAGAGGGAGGACTGTGGATATGTTAATTATGTTAGAGGGAGGATGTGGACTATAGTAATTCTGTTAGAGGAGGGATGTGGATATGGATTTCATGTTAGAGTGAGGACTGTGCAGTATCGGTAATTCATGTTAGAGGGAGGACTGTGGATATGGTAATTCATGTTAGAGGGAGGATCATGGATATGGTAATTCATGTTAGAGGGAGGATCATGGATATGGTAATTCATGTTAGAGGGAGGACTGTGGATATGGTTATACATGTTAGAGGGAGGACTGTGAATATGGTAATTCAGTTAGGGGAGGACTGTGGATATGGTAATTCATGTTAGGAGGAGACTGTGGATATGGTTAATTCCTGTTAGAGGGCGGGACTGTGCATATGGTTAATTCATGTTAAGGGATGACTGTGGATATGGTAATCAGCGTTAAGGGGGAGGAATGGGATATGGTAATCATGGTAGAGGGAGACTGTGAATATGGAATTCAGGTTAGAGGGCAGGGAATGTGGAATATGGTAATTTTGGGTTGAGGCAGGACTGTGGATATGGTTAATTCAGTTAAGGGAGGACTGTGGATATACGTAATTCATGTTAGAGGAGGACCTGGTGGAGATGGTAATTCACATAGGGGAGGACTGTGGATATGGTATTCATGTAGAGGGTGGATGTGAAATGGTAATCATGTTAGAGGGAGGAATGGGATATGAGTTCATTATGTTAGAGGGAGGACTGGGATATGGTAATTCATGTTAAAGGGAAGAGTACTGTGGATATGGTAATTCATGTTAGAGGGTGGATGTGAATATATGGTAATTCATGTTTAGAGGGAGGAATGTGGATATTAGTAATTCATGTTAGGGGCGGGACTGTGGATATGGTAATGTCAACGTGTAGAGGTGGAGTTGCCACTCGAGGACGGGGAGATGACAGTGCGTTGAGTGTGATCGCGGAGTTCGGGGGCGAGGAATGTGGATATGGTATAATTCATGTTGAGGAGGGACTGTGGATGTAATTTCAGTAGGGGGGGACATGATTGGTAATTCATGTTGAGGGAGGACGTGTGGATGATGGTAATTAATGTAGAGAGGAGAGTGACTGGAGGATGGTCATTCATTGTTAGGAAAAGGAGGACTGTGGATATGTTAATTCATGTTAGACGGGAGGACTGTAGGATATGGTAATTTCATGTTAGAGGGAGGCGGATGTGAATATGGTAATTCATGTAGAGGGAGGACTGTGGTTGTCATATTTGAGGGGATGGATAGGTTCATGTTAGAGGAGGACTGTGTATAGTAATGTCATGTTAGAGGAGGATGTGGATATGGGAATTCATGTAGAGGGAAGGATCAGGGATATATGGTAATTATGTTGAGGGAGACGGACTGGGATATGGTAATTCATGTTTCAGAGGGGAGGAATGTGATATGTTAACATTAGAGGTAGGACTTGATATGGGATGAGTTAGGGGAGAGGACTGTGCGATTATGGGGAATCATGTTAGAGGGAGGACGTGATATGGTAATTCTTTAAGGGCGGGACTGTGATATAGTAGTATTCATGTTAGAGGGAGGACTGTGGATATGGTAATTTCATTAGAGGGAGGGACTGTGGATATGGTTAATTCATGTAGAGGGACGGACTGTGAATATGGTAATTACATGTTAGAAGGGAGGCTGTGGATATGCGTATATTATGTTAGAGGGGGACTGGGATATGGTTAATTATGTTTAGAGGAGGACTGTGGATTGGTATAGATTCATGTTAGAGGGGAGGGACTGGGATATGGTAATTCAATTAGAGGGAGGACGGGGATATGGTTAATTTCATGTAGAGGGTGGACTTGAATTGGAAGTAAACTGGATTGTACAGTAGGGACTGGGTAGTTTTCATGGGAAGGGGTACTGTGGATTATGGTAATTATGTTAGAGGGGGACGTGAATATGGTAATCTGTTAGGAGGGCAGGGACTGCTGATCTAGAATTATATGTTAGGGGAGGGACTGTGGATATGGTAATTCATGTTAAGGAGTAGGTACGTGGATGTGTAATTCAGTCCAGAGGGAGGACGTGGACCTTATGTATCCTGTCAGAGGGAGGATGTGGCATGGTATATAATGTAGAGGGAGGACTGTGGATATGGTATAGTCATTCTATTGTTGCAGGGAGGACTGTGGATATAGTAATTCATGTTAAGGGAGCGGAAGTGGATATGGTAATTCATGTTAAGAGGGAGGACTGTGGATATGGTAATTCATGTTAGAGGGAGGACTGTGGATATGGTAATTCATGTTAGAGGGAGGACTGTGGATATAGTAATTCATGTTAGAGGGAGGATGTGGAATATGGTTAATCATGTTAACGGAGAGAAGGACTGTGAATATGGTAATCAGTGTTAGAGGGAGGACTGTGGATATGGTAATTCATGTTAGAGGGAGGACTGTGGATATGGTTAATTCCATGTTAGGAGGGAGGCGGAAGTGGTATGGTAATTCATGTTTAGAGGGAGGACGTGGTATGGAATTAGGGTAGGAGGATGGATATGTAATTCATGTTAGAGGGGATGGAATGTGGATATGGTAATTCATGTTAGAGGGAGGAAGAGTGGATATGGTAATTCATGTTAGAGGGAGGACTGTGGATATGGTAATTCATGTAGGAGGGATGGGACTGTGAATATGGTAATTCATGTTAGAGGGAGGACTGTGGATATGGGTAATTCATGTTAGAGGGAGGACTGTGGATATGGTAATTCATGTTAGAGGGAGGACTGTGGATATGGTAATTCAGTTAGAGGGAGGACTGTGGATATGTAATTCACGTTAGAGGGAGGACTGTGGATATGGTAATTCATGTTAGAGGGAGGACTGTGGATATGTAATCATGTTAGAGGGAGAGGACTGTGAATTTGTAATTCATGTTATAGGGCTGGGTATGGTTTATGTGAGAGGACTGTGGATCATGGTAATTCATGTTAGAGGGAGGACTGTGGATATGGTAATTCATGTTAGAGGGGAGGACTGTGATATAGTAATTCATGTTTAGAGGGAGGACTGTGGAATGGTTAATTCATGTTAGAGGGAGGACTGTGGATATGTAATCATGTGTCATTAGAGGAGGACTGTGATATGTATTCATGTTAGAGGGAGGACTGTGATATAGTAATTCTGTTAGAGGGAGGACTGTGGATATGGTAATTCGTTAGAGGGAGGGATGTGGATATGGTAATTCATGTCTGTTAGAGGGGGACGTGGAATATTGGTAATTCATGTTAGAGGGAGGACTGTGGATATAGGTAATTCATGTTAGAGGGAGGACTGTGGATAGGTAATTCATGTTAGAGGGAGGGACGTGGATATGGTAATCATGTTAGAGGGAGGGACTGTGGATATGGTAATTTCATGTTAGAGGGAGGACGTGGGATATGGAATTATGTAGAGGGAGGACTGGATTGGTAATTCATGTTAGAGAGGACTGTGGATATGGTAATTCACTTAGGAAGGGAGGAACTGGTGGATATGGTAACATGTAGAGGGAGTGGACTGTGAATATGGTAATCATGTTAGAGGGAGGACTGTGGATATGGAATTCATGTGAGAGGGAGGATCTGGATATGGTAATTCATGTTAGAGGGAGGGATCCTGGATATGGTAATTCAGTGTTAGAGGGAGGACTGTGGATATGGTATTCATGTTAGAGGGAGGACGTGTGAATATGGTAATTCATGTTTAGAGGGAGGATGTGAGATATGTTAATTCATGTTAGAGGGAGGACGTGGATATGGGTAATCATGGTTCGAGGGAGACTGTGGATATGGTAATCTGTTAGGGGAGGACTGTGGAATATGGTCATTCATGTTAGAGGGAGGGATGTGGTTATGTAATTCATGTTAGAGGGAGGACTGTGGATATGGTAATTCATCATTGTTAGAGGGAGGACTGTGGTATAGTAATATGTTAGAGGGAGGACGTGGTATGGGAATCAGTTAGAGGGAGGAACTGTGGATATGGTAATTCAGTGTTACGAGGGAGGACGGTGAATATGGGTAATTCATGTTAGAGGGAGGACTGTGGATATGGTAATTCATGTTAGAGGGAGGACTGTGATATGGTAATTCATGCTTAGAGGAGGACTGTGGATGGATTATGGCAATTTTAGAGGGGAGGACTGTGAATTGATGGTAATCATGTTAGAAGGAGGACTGTGGATATGGTAATTCCAGTTAGGGGTGGGACTGGAATATGGTAATTCATGTTTAGGGGAGGACTGTGGATATGGTAATTCATGTTAGAGGGAGGACATGGGATATGGTAGTAATTCAGATTAGTGGGAGGATGTGGATATGGTAATTCATGTTAGAGGGAGGACTGTGAATATGGTAATTCATGTTAGAGGGAGGACTGTGGATATAGTAATTCATGTTAGAGGGAGGACTGTGAATATGGTAATTCATGGAAGGGAGGACTGTAGGATATGGTAATATCTAGCGGGAGGTGATATGGTAATTCATGTTAGAGGGAGGACTGTGGATATGGAGTAATTTCATGTTAGAGGGAGGATGTGGATATGGTAATTCATGTTAGAGGGAGGACTGTGGATATGTAATTCATGTTAAAGGGAGGGACTGTGGATATGGTAATTCATGTTAGAGGGTGGACTGTGAATATGGTAATTCATGTTAGAGGGAGGACTGTGGATATAGTAATTCATGTTAGAGGGAGGACTGTGGATAGGTAATTCAGTTAGAGGGAGGACTGTGGATATGGTAATTCATGTTAGAGGGAGGACTGTGGATATGGTTAATTCATGTTAGAGGGCGGGACTTGGATAGTGATAATCATGTTAGAGGGGAGGACTGTGGATATGGTATATGTTAGAGGGAGGACTGTGGATATGGGGAATTCATGTTAAAGGGAGGATGTGATGGTAATTCAGTTAGAGGGTGGACTGTGGAAATATGGGTAATTCATGTTAGAGGGAGGGACTGTGGATATGTAATTCATGTTAGAGGGAGGATGGATAGGTAATTCATGTTAGAGGGAGGACGTGGTATGGTAATCATGTTAGGGAGGATGTGGAATAGTATACGTGAGGGAGGACTGGAATATGGTAATTCATGTGTAGAGGGAGGACCTGTGGATATGGTAATTCATGTTAGAGGGGAGGACGTGGAATATAGTAATTCATGTTAGAGGGAGGAAGTGGATATGGTAATTCCAGGCAGAGATTTGGATGTTAGAGGGAGGACTGTGGATATGGTAATTCAGGTTAGAGGGAGACTGTGGATATGTAATTCATGTTAGAGGGAGGGGATGTGGGATATATGTAATTATGTTAGAGGGGAGGACTGTGATATGGTATCAGTTCAGAAGGGAGGCTGTGTGATATGGAATTTCATGTGAGAGAGGAATGTGATATATGGTAATTCATGTTCAAGGAGGAGGACTGTGGATATAGTTAATATGTGCATGTTAGATGGAGACTGTGGATATGTTTTGGTTGTTAATTCATGTTAAGACGAGGAAGGACCATGTTGGGGGTGGGAGGCATAGCTCACCATATAAAAGCCTTTCACGCTTAGGTGGCAAACGGCCCTGCAGAGGATGAAGCGGATGGTGGGAGGAAGAGGGAAAGAGCCTCCACCCTGCACATGGCATATATCCCTCCCGGAGGCAGAAGCGGGAAGAGCCCTTTGGAAAAAAAAAGTTAGATATACTCTTCAGTTTCCTGACTTTGGAAGAGGACCATTAAGGAGAACATAAGGGCAGGATGGTAAGTTAAGGAGTTTTTTAAAACTACACCCGTGGGGCCCGTATGGGTTTAAATTATAGTTTTGGGGGTGGACATGCCCTTTAAAAATCCCAGCAAATCACTCCTTTTGTGTATTACCCAGTAAATCTTTTAAAAGATTCCTATTAAAGGGCATTCTTTTTTGTATTTTTGTACCTTATTATATTTCATTGGAAATTGGTATATAATGATGATGGGACCAGGAGCGCTGACAACACTTGGAAGGTCTGTTGCCCTATCCTCTGCGTGGCTGCCTGGGACATTGGTGCAATGGGTTTGTTTGAATGTTGATCATCCTATATCATCCTAGAACTAGGCTGCATAAACAGGTCTAGTGACCCCTCTTTCCATCTTCAATCTCCGTTGGCATTATTTTGCCTTTTCTGTTTTGTTTTAAAGGTTAGTTCTCCTTCAAGTTCTCAGATAAATTGGTTGATATAATTCCAAAAGATTTAGTAAACACGAGTATTATGGATAATAAGAATTTCCATCAAGGACAGCAGAGAGTATCGACTCGCTAATAAAATCGCTATAAATAGAACAAGGAACAAGGTCATACGGAATTCTATTAATCCCGGGACTCCATTCATATTCTGACCGCACAGTCAGGATTAAAGAGATAACAGCTAAAATTTTTGTTCCCCATTGTAAGAATGGAAGTTGTCTGTCTTTCTGTTATCATTTACAAAGTACTGCAAAAATGGCTGGAAGATTTCCCTCTATAAGATGAAAGACCCCACATTACAGGGACCCTGACGTAACGTAATAAGACTAGGCTTGTGAAGGTTTCATTTATCCAGGCAGGTATATATGTTGTTTTCAATTGATCAACTGGACTTTGAAGTTTAGATCTTGAAGACATTTCGCTAGTCATCCGATGGCTTTCTCAATTCAGAAAGACTTTGTAAAAGTGTCCATGATGTGACAGCTCTATTCACCTGTATACCACCAAGGAGGCTGTTAATCAGGGTGAGGAAAACGGGGGCCAGAAAGCACCTACCAGCAGAATGATCTCAATAGAATCAGGGGTGTTCCTTACTGGACTTGTGCCGGAATACCAGAAGACCACCTATTCAAATACAGGGATAAGTTCTATAAGCAAAAAACATGGATGTGTGTATGGGATTCGCCAGGTTTTACCCGCTCACCTTTACACGGAGGGAGTGGAAACAGGCGCTTAATACCTTAAGGGCATCGCACCCTAACCAATGGTCAGATATGTGGATGACACCTGGGTTTAAAATCCACCAGAAAAGTACAAGCTTTCACAGAACACATTAGGTGGTAGACCAAACATCACATTTTACACTGGAAGAACAAACAACAAACTGGCTTTCTTGAATGCTTGCGTAGAAGTTAGAAAATGGTTAAACTGGAACGGTAGAGGTTACAGAAACCCAACACACACAGCATCAGTATTTGATGTTGGACTCACACCACCCTTTAGATCCACAAGGCTGGGTGTCATCAGAACCTGCAACACAAGCTTGGAGAAACATTTCCCCCTAGCACAGAGGCGAAAGCTAAAGAAAGAAAATGATTTTATTTCGCAGAGAGCCCTTAAAATTGTGGTATATCCAAGACTGGGCCTTTGTCAAAAGAAGTAGAAGGAAAGAAAGAACACGAATCACCCAACAGGAAGGGGAAAAGCACGACAGGAGGAAGAAACATGGTCCTACCAATGTAGAGGGCAGGGGTCTCCGAGAAATTAAGAAGAATTTTCAAAAACATGTATCCCTGTATGCTTAACGAACAACCAAAATGAGGCATGCAATGGACATCCAAAAGACCCCCCAATTACCGAAAACACAGAAAAGCGACATCACATACGCAGTGCGTGCAGCTGAAGAGTGACACCACATATACGCAATGCAGTGCAGTGCAGTTGCAGAATGCTGATTTGTCGTGGGGGAGACCAAAAGCAACTGCATCAACGTAGGGCCCCAGCACAGAGAAGCAATGCCTCGGGTCAGGACTCAGCGTGTACCTGCATATTAAGGCTAAAGGACCATTAACTTTGAAAGGACTGTAATGTACTTTCATATTGGCAAAGGAACGTGACTGGTTCAAGAGAGGTGCGGGTGTTGTCATCAAGGAGAAGGATAGGCAATTTATGTTGAAAATAAATGAAACCCAAGCTTAAAGCAGAGGTGGGGGGGGGGGGGTGGGTTCGACACCAACTGTCTGACATGATAGCAATGCCTCGTTATGAACACTCGACTCTGGGCGCTCCTATAACACCTGCTTAGCCACTATCTAATCACACCCCCTGAACACCTGGCTGTGATATGCAATTGGGATTTTTCGGGTACGACTCGGTACATAATTGCCACTCCACTGAAATTATCAATTCAGGGCCGGTTTTGATTGTGATATGTGTTAACGTTTTTGGTAGTATTGATTACACGGGGGGGCACAGGCCACAGGATAAACCCCCGATTTGATAAAATATCAACTGACAGCGCCTCACTTTTACAGTTTTCTGGACTTTGGAACATGCACTGAGGGAGAACCATAAGAAAGAGAGGTAAGGGGAAGGAGTTTTTCTTTAAAATACAGCAGGCCAGCAAGGAAGGGGGGGACAAGGGGAGGGGGGGTGGGGTGGGGGAGGTGACAGGAAAGGGAAAGGGGAGGGGAGAAAAAAGGGGGGGAGGAAAAGGGAGTGCGAAGATGGCGAGTTTCAGCCAAAGTCTTAGTTTTAGTTTAGCCACAGTTGTGTCCCAATGGCCTTCTACTGTACTGTATGTATTTCTATTATAGGTCAATATGGTAGTAGCACCCCCCAACCTGACCCGTTAATTTGAAAAGTCTTATGTTTAATATAAAGGATATATCATTGGTGGTTATTCCCTCATTATAAAATTCAATGAGTAGGGGGGGGGGGGGTTGTGGGTGGAAGCTCCCCTTGGTGAATGAATGAAGGGCGTGGGGGGGGGGGGCTGGATTGGGAAGAAGGATGGGCGTGGCTTGGTGGATGAAAGCAGGCGAACTTGAGAAATGCAATAGTGTAATTAGCACGACTGCATTGATTACAAATTGATTGTATTTAACTTGAATTGATTTTGACCTTCCTCAGATTAACCTTAAGATGGTTTTAATATACAACTCCCACCATTCATGTTAATGAATGTAATTCACGTTAGAGGGAGGACAATGGATACAGTAATTCATGTTAGAGGGAGGACTGTGGATATAGTAATTCATGTTAGAGGGAGGACTGTGGATATGTTAATTCATGTTAGAGGGAGGACTGTGGATATGTTTTTGTATTTTTGTACCTTATCTATATTTTCCTTGGTTAACTTGGTGTATAATATGCTGATGGGACCAGAGCGCTGACAACACTTGGAAATGTCTGTTGCCCTATCCTCTGCTGTGGCTGCCTGGGACATTGGTGAATGGGGTTTGGTTGAATGTTGATCATCCTATATCATCCTAGAACTAGGCAGGGTCAGCGCTCTGGTCCCATCAGCATAGTATACACCAAGTAACCAAGGAAAGATAAAGATAAGGTACCAAAATACAAAAAAAGAATTGCCTTTAAAGGAATCTTTTAAAAGGATTTACTGGGGTAATACACAAAAGGAAGTGATTTGCTGGGATTTTTAAAGGGCAGTCACCCCCCAAACGTATAATTTAACCCCTACTGGCCCCACTGTGTAGTTTAAAAAATCCTTAACTTACATCTCTGCCCCTTACTGGTTTCTCCTGTAATGTTCTTGTCCAAAAGCCATGTGAAACGAAGAGTTAGTAGCTAACTTTTTTTCCAAAGGTCTCTTCCTCCTGTCTGCCTCCGGGAGGGATATGAACATGTGCAAAGGAGGGCTCTTTCCCCTTCTAACACCATCCGGATTCATCCTCTGCCCCAGCCGTGGCCACCTAGAGTAAAATGCTTTTTAATATGGTGTAGCTAATGCCTGTCCACCCCCAACATGTCTTTCCTCTAACATGAATTACCATATCCATTGTCCTCCATCTAACGTGAGTTACTATATCCACAGTACTCCCTTTAACATGAAACTGACCTATTCACAGGTCCTCCCTTAACAGGGATTACAATTCACAGTCCTCCCTCTAACAGAATTACCATATCCCCAGTCCACCCTTTCTGTAACATTGAATTACTATATCCACAGTTCCGCCTTCTTCTAACATGAAATTACCATATCCACTAGGTCCTTCCCTTGAACATTGAGATTCCATATCCCACAGTCCTCCCAGTCTAACATGAATTACTCTATCCACAGTCCTCCTCTAAACATGAATTACCATATCCACAGTACCTACCTCTTCACATTGAATGTACTATTAAGGTCACAGTCATCCTCTAACCATGAATTACCATATACACACAGGCCTCCTCTAAACATGAAATGACTATATCCACAGTCCCTCCTCTAACATGAGTACCAATACCACAGTTCCTCCCTGCTTACATGATACTAGATTCACAGTCTCCTCTAACATGAATTACTATATTCACAGTCCGCCCTCTAACATGAATTAATATATCCACAGTCCTCCCTATAACATGAATTACTATGAATTCCCCACAGTCCTCCCTTCTTCTAACAGGAAGGACCAAGAGTCCACAGGGCCCGCCCACAACACTTGGAAATGTCTGTTGCCCTATCCTCTGCTGTGGCTGCCTGGGACATTGGTGAATGGGGTTTGGTTGAATGTTGATCATCCTATATCATCCTAGAACTAGGCAGTGCAGACAGGTGTAGGTGACACCATCTTCAATCTCCGTTGGCTATTTTGCCTTTTCTGTTTTGTTTTCTCATCTTCAATCTCCGTTGGCTATTTTGCCTTTTCTGTTTTGTTTTAAAGGTTTAGTTCTCCTTCAAAGTTCTCAGATAAATTTGTTGATATAATTCCATAAAGATATTATTAAACAGAGTATTATGGATAAAAGAATTTCCACACAGACAGAAGAGTATCGATCTCTAATAAAATCGCTAATAATAGAACAGGAAAAGGTCATACGGAATCTAATTAATCCAGGGATCTCCCATTCATATTCTGACCGCACAGTCAGGATAAAGAGATAACAGCAAAATTTTTGTTCCCCATTGTAAGAAATGAAGTTGTCTGTCTTTCTGTTACATTTACAAAGTCCTGCAAAATGGCCCTGGAAGATTTCCCTCTATAGATGGAAAGACCCACATTACAGACCCTTGACGTAACATAAATAAGACTATGCTTGTGAAGGTTCTCATTTATCCAGGTCATTGTATATCTGTTGTTTTCAATTAGATCAACTGGACTTGAAGTTTAGATCTTGAAGACATTTCGCTAGTCATCCGACTGGCTTTCTCAATTCAGAATGACTTGTACAAGTGTCCTATGATGTGACATCTCTCTTCACCTGTATACCCACCAAGGAGGCTGTTATCATGGTGAGAAAACGTCTGGGCCCAGACAGCACTCTTACCACAGAACTGATCTCAACCCAGAACGGTGTGCTCCTTCACTGGCTTGTGCCTGAATACCCCTATTTCCAATACCGGATGTTCGATATGCAAAACCTGGATGTTCTATGGATCTCCAGTTTCACCAATTGTGGCAACCTTTACTGGAGGAGGTGGAAACCAGGCACTTAATACCTTTAAGGGTCATAAGCCACTCCGACTCACTGGTTGCAGATCATGTGGAATACACCTGGTTAAAAATCCCCAGAAGGAAGTACACAGAGGATCTCTTACATTCAGAGAACACATTAATGGCGGAAGCAGAATCAAAAATTCTGACAGGGAAGATACAAAACAAAACATGGCTCTTTCTTGCACTGCTTGGTAGAAGTAGTAGAAATGGTAACTGGAAGAGAGGTGTTACAGAACGCAGCCACCATCAGAACTCTCAGTATCTTGATGTTTTACTCCCCCACCCTTTAGATCACAAGCTGGTGTCATCAAACCCTGCACACAGAGCTGAGAACTCGCCACTACAGCACAGAGGCGAAGCAAAAAATGAACATCGCAGGAGAGCCCCTTAAAACTTGTGGATATCCAGACTTGGCCTTTGTCAAAGAAGCAGAAAGGAAAGAAAAGAACACGAATACCAACATTGGAAGGGGAAAAGCAAGCAGGAAGAAGAACAATGTCATCCCATGATGTAAGCAGGGTTCTCCGGAAATTAAGAAGATATGTTCAAAAACCCATCGTATCCCTGCTGCTTTAAACAGACAACACACTGAGGCAGCAATTGGTTTCCGAAAGACCCAATCCAACACAAGAAAGCGACACTGCATAATCTAGGTTGCAACGCCGTGCAGTGAAGAATGCTCTGATTGTATGTGGGGGAGACCAAACAGCAACTGCATCAACGTATGGCCCAGCACAGAAGAGCCAATTCCTCGGGTCAGGACTCAGCTGTGTACCTGCATCTTAGGATAAAGGACATACCTTTGAAGACTGTAATGTTAACATTGGCAAAGGAACGTGACTGGTTCAAGAGAGGTGTCAAGGAGGCCATTTATGTGAAAATATGAAACCAAGCCTAAATAGAGGTGGGGGGGTTCGACACCAACTGTCTGCCATGTACAATGCTCTTATGACACCTTACTCTGGGCGTTCCTATAACACCTCTTAGCCACTATCTAATCACACCCTTAACACCTGGCTGTGATATGCTAATTGGGATTTTCCAGGGTACATAATTGCCACCCACTGAAATATCAATCAGCCTGTTGATTGGATATTAAAGTTGTAGTATTGATTACACGGGCACAGGCACAGGATAAATCACTGACAGCTCCTACTTTTCAGTTTCCTGGACTTTGGACAAGCACTGCAGGAGAACCATAAGAGATGTAAGGTAAGGATTTTTTTAAACTACAGAGGCCAGTAGTGGGTTCCATTTTAGTTTTTGGGGTGGACATGCCCTTTAACTGTAGTTTAGCCACAAGTTGTGCTCCCAATGTCCTTCTACTGTACTGTATGTATTTCTTATTATAGGTCAAATATGGTAGTAGCACCCCCAACCTGACCCTTTAATTTGAAGTCTTATGTCTTTAATATACAGGCATTATATAATTGGTTATTCCCTCATTATAAAAGTCACTGAGTAGGGGGGGGGGGCTTGGTGAAAGCCTGAGAAGTGCAATAGTTTGAGCAATACTTCCACTGATAGTTAGAGATGGACGCAAAACCGAACTCAAACTATTCGAACTAGTTCGATTTTCCGGACTCCCGGGACTATGGCCCTAACAAGGGCCCTTTGGGGCTTAAGGGGTCCCGCTGCTCGAACCGGGACCCCCGTTGGCTCTTAAAAGAGCATTTGGGGCATCTTATTTCTTTCTTTTCTTCTTTCTTCCATCCATAAAATATTCAAATATGATTGGTTAATTTGTGATCAAAAGGGGAACTTTTCGGGGTTGGTGGCTTCAGCGGAGTTGGTGTCACCGGATGGAAGAAAGAAGATGCCGCCCAAGCCCCTGCAGGACCCCATAAGCCCCAAAGGGCCCTTGTCAGGGCCACAAGGGCACTTTTAAGTGCCAGGGAGGGGGGTCCCAGTTCCAGCTGCGGGACCCCTTAAGCCCCAAAGGGCCCTTGTTAGGGCGTCAAGCGCACTTCTTAGCGCCGCAAAGTCACTTATAAGTGCCGGGGAGGAGGGGTCCAGATTCGAGCTGCGGGACCCCTTAATCCCCAAAGGGCCCTTGTTAGGCCACAAGGGCACTTCTTAGTGCCACAAAGGCACTTATAAGTAATCCTTGTAAGGATTACCGAAAGTTTTTATGCTGTTCCCCGCACACGGACGTGTTCCCCAGACCATCTCCCAGGTCCCAGAGGCCTATAAGGTAAGTTTACACTGCAATATTTCAGAAAGTTCATTCGAACTTCACAAACAACTTACCCTCCATTGACTTTTATGGGTCCGTTTTTGGACTTTTGAACTTTCAAACTTTTTTAGAAGTTCGAAAACGGACCAAACTTTATGAAGTCCGGCCATCTCTACTGATAGTATGATATTGTACGGGGCCTGGTAAGTTTTATAAATTTCATACCAGACCAGTAGCACTTCCACAGTCTAGAATACCGTAGTCATTTAGACACAGGGGGCTCTCACAGTCCTTCATTGGTCCAAGGGTTGGAATCAGACTACAATAGGAAGGAATATTGTGTGGATCTTGTCCCATTTGGTCCCTAGGAGGTAGTTGCACAAACATCTATTGTAGCAGTTACTGTTTAATGTATTTGCAGTCACAGACTGAGCTACACAGTCCAATTAATAGGATTAACTCATCTAATAAATTCATACTCAGGTGTGAAAGAAAACCCTCCTTAATCCAGTTCAGTAATGATCAGACTTACACGGGTGAAAACAGCATAACGTATTTAAGAAGCTGAACATTGAATTGGGTGACAGTTTTCTCCGTGGATCCAACGGAATTTTCTTTCTTCATTTTCTAAACTTTTCATCGAAAATTTGATTCAAAACGTAACAAATTCCAAACATTGGCTGTTGGAATTTTTAGAAATGCAAAGGATTCTGCTTCCTTTTTCTCATTTACTCCATACTTAGAAGCTGGTTTCATTAATGGACCATGTCAAGTCTTGTTATTATT
>CM033474.1:5948354-5998353 GCA_019447015.1 Hymenochirus boettgeri
AGGGATGGCATGAACTCGAACTCGAGCCCTAGTTCGGCCGACTGTTCGAGTTCGAACTACGGACCCGGACTTCTCGAACTATCTCGGACGCTCGGACGCGGACTTTCGGGATATTTCCCGGACTTTCGATGATTTTATCGAATGTTCGAACGTTCGAATCCGCGAGTAAAATGTACATGGTTCTCGGCGCGCAACAGTCGCATCTGCGAGTATCTCCATTACAGTCCTATACGTGAGCATCGAATCTTCTTCGGTAAAATGTCCATGTTAACCTCGACGTTTTTCGAACGCGAAGCTCGAAGTAGCGCTCGTGCGAGTAAATCGTTTTAACAAAAGTCCCTGGATTTGGAACATGCTCCTCCAGACCAGTTTCCCAGGTCCCACAGCCATTTACATTAAGTTCCATTAATTATTTTAGTTGTATTTGGACTCACGAACTTTTTCGAACTATTGCTCCCATAGACTTTTAATTGGTCCGTTTTTTCGAACTGTTCGAACTTTCGAACTTTCCCCATAGTTCGAAAGTTTTCGAAAAACGGACCGCACTTTCATCGTTCGAAACCATCGCTAGTTATTATTGTCACTAAATAAGACAAAATTAAATACATAGATAATACAAAGTAATAACAAGGAATCCATACACCTACATGCCATAATTACTGGAAGGAAATATCCCCCCAGATCATGTAAGCGAGCCCTCTTGGTGAACAAACATAGAAGCCTTCCTGCAAAGGCTGGAATACTGTTTTCTCCTTCGGATCTTTTATGTAAGGAATACATAGGGGGAACCATACTACATTATTAGCACAATATGCCCTTGACATTAGGAAATTCAGCTAACAAAATATTGGTCTCTATGTGCCATGTGCTATCTTTCTACCTGCATGAAAGTCAGTTATCTCAGAGACTTGTCATATAGCTTACTTGGGTTACGTAAAAAGAAAGTGGAGAATCTGTATTGTGTAAGTGTTGAGTAATACAAATAAATTACTCATTTACTGCACCTGAATTAATTAGTTGGGTTGAGGAAAGTTTCAATGATGAGAGACTAAAATTTAAGTCCAGTTGATCTAATGAAAACACAACAGATATTCCATGACCTGGATGGATGAATATACACGACCTATATACCATGAACCCTGGATGAATGAATATTACAGATATACCATGACCTGGATGGATGAATAGTTACAGATATACCATGACCTGGTGAATGATATTCAGATATACCGTGACCTGGATGGATGAATATTACAGATATACCATGACCCTGGATGGATGAAATAATATTAACGATATCCCATGACCTGGATGGATGAATATTACAGATATACGCTGACCTGGATGGATCTATTACAGATATACCATGACCTGGATGATGAATAATACGATCTACCTATGACCTGGACTGGATGGTGAATTACAGATTACAACCTGGATGGATTAATATTACCAGATATACCATGACCTGGATGGATGAATATTCAGATATACACCATGAATCCTGGGATGATGAATATTACAGATATACCATGACCTGTGATAATATTACAGATATACACCATGACAACATGGACCTGAATGAATATTACAATATCTACCGATGACCTGGATGAATGAATATTACAGATATACCATGACCTGGATGATGAATATTACAGATATACATGACCTGGATGGATGATATTACAGATATACCGGACCTGGAGATGAATGAATTATACGATTACCGTGACCTGATGGAATGAATATTACGATACAGATATATACACCATGACTTGGATGAATGAATTTAAGATTATACCCTGACCTGGATGAATGAATATTACAGATATACCATGACCTGGATGAATGAATATTACAGCTATACCGTGACCGTGGATTGAATATTACAGATATAACATGACTTGGATGGATATTCACGAACCTGACCTGGATGAATGATATACCTGACCTAGATATAATCCATGACCGTGGATGATGAATATTATCAGATAATACCGTGACCTGGATGGAATGCATATTACAAGATATACCGTGACCCTGGATGAATGAAATTAACAGATATACCGTGACCTGGATTAATACTCTTACAGATATCCCGTGACCTGGATGATGAATATTACAGATTACCGTGACCTGGATGGATGAATTTACAGATATACCGTGACTGGATGAATGAATTTTACAGATATACTTGACCTAGATGAATGAATATACAGATTACCATGACCTGGAATGAATGAATATTACAGATATACCAGTACCTGGATGAATGAATATTACAGTATACCGTGACATGGGTGACGAATATTAACAGATATACCATGACCTGGATATTAGAAGCTGGTTTCATTAATGGACCATGTCAAGTCTTGTTATTATTGTCAACTAAATAATACAAAAGTAAATAATAATGATAATAAAAAAGTAAATAACAAGGAGATCCATACACCATAAATGCCAATACTGGAAAGGAAATATCCCAAGATCATTAAAGCGAGCCCTCTTGGTGAACAAACATAGAAGCCTCCTGCAAAGGCTGGAAATAACTGTTTGCTCCTTCAGATCTTTATGTAGGAATACAATAGGGGGAACATTCTACATTATTAGCACAATAAATGCCCTTGACAGGAGAAATTCAGCTAACAAAATATTGTCTCTATGTGCCATGTGCTATCTTTGTACCTGCAATGAAAGTCAGTTATCTCAGAGACTTGTCATATAGCTAACGTGGGTTACGTAAAAAGAAAGTGGAGAATCTGTATTGTGTAAGTGTTGAGTAATACAAATAAATTACTCAATTTACTGCACTGAATTATTGTTGGGTTGAGGAAAGTTTCAAATAATGAGAAGACTAAAATTTAAGTCCAGTTGATCTAACTGAACACAACAGATATACCATGACCTGGATGGATGAATATTACAGATATACCATGACCTGGATGGATGAATATTACAGATATACTGTGACCTGGATGGATGAATATTACAGATATACCATGACCTGGATGGATGAATATTACAGATATACCATGACCTGGATGGGTATAGTATAGTATAGTATAGTACAGTACAGTATAGTACAGTATAGTATAGTATAGTATAATATAGTATAGTATAGTACAGTATAGTATAGTATAGTATAGTATAGTACAGTATAGTATAGTATAGTACAGTACAGTATAGTATATATATATATTTACAATAAAATAAAACATAATTAGCCTTGGGGAATCACCAAAGTAAGTGCTGATGATATTCCACTGATTTCAAGGGAAACTAAGCCTACAGTTGGGAAATTTTGCAGTAGTACCAAAAAGAGACCGAATTGAATAACATCAGTAAAAATATTCACACATATTAGTGTTTGCAAACATATCAGTGTGCAAAAACTTGTGCATTGAAAGCATGCACTGTTACCTAGCCAAAAGTGTATAGATTCCATAGTCATAGAGAAAGTTATAACTGACTACTTCAGACCAGACTTTACCCAACACAGAACATTCCACATTCCCCAACACAGAACATTCCACATTTCCCAACACAGAGCATTCCACATTCCCCAACACAGAATATTCCATATTCCCCAACACAGAACATTCCATATTCCCCAACACAGAATATTCCACATTCCCCAACACAGAGCATTCCACTTTCCCCAACACAGAACATTCCACTTTCCCCAACACAGAACATTCCATTATTCACCAAACACAGAAACATTCCACATTTCCCAACAAAGACGAGTCCACCTCCCCCAACCACAGAATATTCATAATTCCACAAACACAAACATTCCCATATGCCCCAACACAGAATATTCACATTCCCCAACACAAGCTGCCATCTTTTCACCAACACAGAACATTCCAATTTCCCCACAACACAGAACATTCACATCCCCAACACACAACATTCCACATTCCCCAAACACAGATTAATTCAAACATTCCCCATACACAGAACATTCCACATTACCCCAACACAGAACATTCACATTCACCAACACAGAACATTACACATCACCAACCAAAAGAACATCCACATCCCCAACAATACCCAACAACATTCCAATTCCCCAACACAGATAATTCCCACATTCCCAACACAGAGCATTCCCAATTCCCCAACACAGAGCTTCCACATTTTCCCCCAAACCACAGAGCATCCCCATTCCCCAACACCAGGAATATCCATATATCCACCAACACAGAAAAACATCCCTATTCCTAAACACAGAACATTCCACGTTCCGCCAACACAGAACTATCCACATCCCCAACACGAGCATTCCAACTTCCCCAACACAGAACATTCCACTTCCCAAACACGAACATTCCACATTCCCCAACACGAACATTCCACTTTTCCTCCAACACAGAACAGTCCATATTCCCAAACAAAGAATATTCCCATTCCCAAACAGAGCATTCCACTTTCCCAACAAAGCCATTCTACTTTTCAAACACAGAAATTCCACATTCCCCAACCAAACAGAACCTCCACATTCCCCAACACAGATAGATGTATTCCACATTCCCCAACAACAAGATAATTCACCACATTCCCCAAAACAGAGCATTCCCACTTTCCCCAAACAAGAACATTCCCACTCCCCCACCACAGACATTCCACTTTCCCCAAAAACAGCGCATTACACATTCCCAACACAGAGCATTCACACATTACCAACACAGAACTTCCAGAGTCCCCAAACACAGAGCATTCACAGTCCCAACTATAGTCATTTCACAGTCCCAAACACAGAGAATTCCACAAGTCCCCAAACACAGAAACATGCCAGATTCCCCAACACAGACATTCACAGTCCCCAACAAATCATTGCACAGTCCCAAAACACAGAGCATTCCACATTGCCCAACACAGAAAAAACATCCAACATTCCCAAACTAAGAACATTCCAACCACAACACAGAAATTCCATATTTCCCCAACTAAGAAACATTCCCACTTTCCCAACACAGAAACATTCATAGTTCACAAAAAAAGAACAGTCCATATTCCCCACTCAGAAAATCCCACATTCCCCATACACAGCAACATCCATAATCCCCAACTAAGAACATTTCCACATTTCCCCAACACAGAAATACGATTCCCCGAATCAGAAAACCCACATTCCCAACACAGAACATTCCATATTCCCCAAACAGTAACATTCCACACTTCCCCACACGAACATTCCACATCCCAAACACAGAACATCCACCCCCCAACACAGAGCATTCAAATTCCCCAACACAGACCATTCACATTCCACCACAGAACATTCCACATTCACCAACACAGAACATTCCACATTCCCCAACACAGATCATTCCACATTCCCGAAACAACCGAGCATTCACATCCCCAAACAGAACCTTCAAATTCCCCAACACAGAGCATTCCAATTTCCACAACACAGAAACATTACCCATTCCCCAACAAAGAACTTCCACTTCCCCAACACAGATGCATTCCACTTCCCCAAACAGAACATCCACATCCCCCACACAGATCATTCCAACATTCCTCAACAAAGAGCATTACCCAAAGTTCCCAACAACAGAACATTCCAACATTCCCCAACACAGAACAATTCCACCTTCCCCAACACAGAACCCATTCCACTTTCCCAAAAACAGGAACATTCATATTTCCCCAAACAGAATAATCCACATTTCCCCAAAACAGAGCATTCAACTTTCCCCCAACACAGAACATTCCACATTCCCCAAACACAGAAATTTCCATTTTCCCCAAACACAGAAAGACATCCCATTCATATCCCAATAACGAACATTCCCAAATTCCCCAACCCAAGAGCATTACTTTCCCCACACAGACTCCACCATTCCCCAAACACAGAACATTCCACATTCCCCAACAACAGAACTGTGTCCAGAGTTTATTGTTACATCGATCAACACGAAAACATCCACAGCCCAAACACAGAACATTCCAAATCCCCAACACAGAACATTCCACCATTCCCCCAACACAGGACATTCCACCAGTCCCCAACACGAGTAATTCCACATTCCCAACACAGAACATTCCACATCCCCAACACAGAACATTCACATTCCCCAAACACAGTAATTCCAACATCCCCACACAGAAAATTCCAGATTCCCAAAACACAGATTCATTCACATTCCCCAAAAAGAACATTCCACATCCCCAAGACAGAATCATTCCCAACATTCCTCAACACAGAGACATTCTACATTCCCAAACACAGAGCATTCCACATTCCCAAACACAGAAACATTCCAGATTCCAACACAGAGCATTTCACAGTCCCCAACATAATGCATTTCTCAGTCCCCAACACAGAGGCATTCACATTCCCAACACGAACAGTCCCAGATTCCCCAACACAGAGCATTCACAGTACCCAACAATATATTTCACAGCCCCAAAACAGAGCATTCCACATTCCCCAACACAGAACAGTCCACATCCCCAACTAAGAACATGCAATTTCCCCAACAAAGAACATTCCACATCCACCAACACAGAACATTCCACATTCCCCAACACAGAACATTCCACATCCCCAACACAGATTCATTCCACATTCCCAAACAGATCATACAAACTCCAAAGAAAACCCAGAGACCATTCCAACAATTCCCCAACACGAACAATTCCACATGTTCCCCACAACACAGAGCATTCCCTTTCCACAACATCAGACCTTCCACATCCCCAACACACTAACATTCCACCTTTCCCCAAACAGAGCATTCACCAATTCCACAACACAGAACTTTCCAAATTCCCCAACACAGATACATTCCACATTCCCAACACAGAACATTCCACATTCCCCAAACACAGAAGAACATCCCACATTCCCCAAACACAGAAAACATTCACATTCCCCAAACACAGAACATTCCACATTCCCAAAAACAGAGCCATCCACTTTCCACAACACAGAACATTACACATTCCCCACACAGAACAACATGTGATACCACACCAACCATTCCCAACACAGAACATTCCACATCCCAACACAAGAAGCATTCCACTTTCCACAACACAGGAACATTCCACATTCCAAAACACAGAACATTCCACATTCCCCCAACAAGAACATTCCCACATTCCCCCAACACAGAACATTCCAATTCCCCAACACAGAACAGTCACTTCCCACACAGCACATCCACATGCCCCAACACAGAACATCCACTTCCCAACACAGAAAATTCCATTCACCAAAACAGAACATTCATCATTTCCCCAGACACAGAGCATTCCACATCCCCAACAACAGAAATCCCATTCCCCAACAACAGAACAGTCACCTTCCCCCAACACAGAGCATTCCACATTCCCCAACACAGAACATTCAACATTCCCCAACACAGAACATTCCACATTTCTGAACACAGAACATTCCACAATTCTGAACACAGAACATTCCACATTCCCAAACACAGAACATTTCACATCCCCCAACACAGAGCATTCTCCCTCAGAGGACACATCAGAGGCAGAAACCTTTCCCACGGGAAGACATCTCCTACTCCTCGGTTTCCTGGACTTTGGAAAGACATTGCAGAAGAACCCCAAGGAGCAGAGATGTAGGGTAAGGGTCATTTTAAACTACTCAGTGGGGCCAGTAGTGGGTTAAATCATAGTTTTGGGGGTGGACATGCCCTTTAAGTACAATAATGTATTTAAAATGATCAGGATAAATGTCTTATGTAGACACTTTGACATTGGAACATATATAACCTAACATAAGATATATAATCATTAGTATTCCTAATAATGTCATTTCCTCTTTTATAATCATTTTCAGGAGTCCAGTATTGTAACTGAGGAGAATAACCCACTTTCTTTAGTGGAATTAAACACAACAGTGGAAGAACACAAGGAACCTTCAGGCACAGTAGGGGGGATTGTGGTCTACATTGTACTTAATCACTATGTGCAAACACCACACAACTGTACATAACACACCACACAACTGTACATTACACACCACTGTACATAACCCACCACACAACTGTACATAACCCACCACACAACTGTACATAACCCACCACACAACTGTACATAACCCTACACACAACTGTACATAACACACCAACACACATGTACATAACCCTCCACACACAACTGTAAAATAACCCAACCAACCACAACTGTACATACCCTAACACAAACTGTAACATACACAAAACACACCACACACCAACACAACTGTACATAACCCTACACACACTGTACATAACACACCAACACAACCTGTACATAACCCTACACACACTGTACATAACACACAACACAACGTACATAACCCACACACAACTGTACATAAACCCACCACACAACCTGTACATAACCCCCCACCAACGACAACTGTACATCACAACCCACCACCCAACTGTACATAACCCACCAACAAACTGTACATAACCCACACACAACTGTACCTAACACCACCACCACAACTGTACACACATAACCCTCCACAACACAACTGTACATAACACACAACACAACATGTAACATACCACCACACAACTGTCCATAACCCCCAACAACAACTGTACATACACCCCACCACACAACTGTACATAACCCACACCCCCACCAACTGTACATAACACACCAACACAACTGTACATAAACCCCCCTACCCCACACAACTGTACATACACACCACACAACATGTACTAACACACCAACACAACTGTAAATAACCCCACACCACACTGTACATAACACACACAACAACTACCCACCACACACTGTACATAACCCCCCACACAACTGTACTAACACCAACACCATACCACAAACTGTACATAACCCCACCCACAACTGTACATACACCCACCACAACAACAATGTACATAACCCACCACACAACTGTACATAACCCACCACACAACTGTACATAACCCACCACACAACTGTACATAACACCCCCACACAACTGTACATAACCCACCACACAACTGTACATAACCCACCACACAACTGTACATAACCCACCAACACAACTGTACATAACACCCCCACACAACTGTACATAACCCACCACACAACTGTACATAACCCACCACACAACTGTACATAACCCACCACACAACTGTACATAACACACCAACACAACTGTACATAACACCCCCACACAACTGTACATAACACACCAATACAACTGTACATAACACACCACACAACTGTACATTATACACCACTGTACATAACCCACCACACAACTGTACATAACACACCAACATACCTGTATATAACACACCACACCACACAACTGTACATAACCCACCAACACAACTGTACATAACACACCACACAGGAACAGTCTGTGTCCCAGTAATATATATATATATAGTGACTTACAGACAATCACAGACCCAACTGATGGTCCGGCCCCTAATTTACAACTTACGGCAAGCAGAGAGCCAGGAGTTTGGGGGGTAGAGACTTGTCCTTTAAGGTGAACAAGATGAAGCTGCGTACACTGACGCAGCAACAACAACCAAATGGACAATTGAGGTAACAATTCTATGTGTGTGTGGAGGCTCCTGTCAGCCTTGTTTGGGGTTTTCCAAATCAACGAATGAAGCCGTCATAACCTGTCACACATAAACGATTTTCAACCAAATCCCGGCTACCAAAAACCATACGCGTGTACAGACTGAGATGGTCAATTATTTCTATAAGGCTGGATACACACCAGAAGATATTTTTGGCCAACCAACCGATTGTGTGGCAGCCGGACGCGACCGACCTCGATAGTCCGACCTGGATCGGACTATCGGACATGTCGGAAAATCGCGATCGATTGTGCGGTTCCCTATGGCACCACACGGTCGATTGTTCGCGTCTGACGGACATTTGTAGTTACCCTTCTCAGACAAGATGCCAAATGGATTATTTTTATTAGATACCCGTATCCCAAAAGGTCTAAATTCAATTTTTGATATTACTGGTTTTACCAATCTACAACACCCTATTCTCTTTCCTCTTATTGTTATATATATGAGTCCTCCTTACCATCTGCCATTTTTCTATTTACCCTCAGGAGTTTCTCAATCTTTATCCTTCTCTTTTGTTCTTTCTTTTTACAATTGTTCTTATTAATATACCAGCATGAAACAGAATTTGCTTTGATTTGTGATTATAAATAATTATTGCTATTAAATATCCATCTTTCATATTAATACTTATTTATTAATTGATTGATATTTGCTATCCTTATAACATAGATCTATATTTGTGTATGTCCTTTATATTTGATATAACAGCTTCTTTTGAAAATTGGGCGATTCCCCTTTAAGGGGGCGGGACCCATTTAACCAGGTGACTCACTTGTACTTACCTATTTAAGCTGTATCCATACTATTGTTCATATGTCTCTGACGAAGTGCCAGGCTAGGGCACGAAACGCGTTAGACATGTATCCGTCTGTGTAGATATATGTGTTAATAAAGTTTTTTTACCCACTGCCTCCATGTGAGATCCGTTCATAGGATCACTGCAGTCCGTTCCTGATTGTATTGCCGTTGTCGTTTTGGACCTTGCGAGGGGTCCGGGGCAAGACAGTACCCGGACCACCGTTTGCGATTGGTGAGACCTTTCTCAACTCCTAGTAACATTGTTTCTATGTTAATACTATTACTGGTTCTTAAGCACCACACTGGAGCGTTTGGGTCCGGGGGAGTGTCCACCCGGCCCACCCCGTCATAGTGTGTAAGTCTTTATGTTTTTAGAGACTAGTTACAAAGTTTCTGTTTCTGTAATATTCTATTTTTGCAATGTCTGAATAACTTAATAGCCAGAACTTTTCTTGTAATCGGATATTTCGTTTTCCGTATCAATTACTAATTTGGGATCTTGCTTACAAACTGTCCGGCACGCTCCAATCACTTATGTATCGTATTGATTGGTCGGGACAAATAGTCCCTCCATGTGTACCCAGCCTAAAGGTCTCCACATGTAATGTAACATTCCCTCTTGTTCACAGAATTCATAATGTATAAGGTTTTTCCAATAAAAGTACAAGTGTGTTTAAATTTTTATTATTGTGGGGAAAGCAGAGGATCTTCTAGCAATAAAAACAAGACGTTAATTAGGCCAAGTTGACGTTTTCATACCAGATGGACTTCACAGTAGAGAATTGATTCCGTTCCAACCTTATTACTTTCGGGTTTCTGGGAAAAAATGAAGCCAGTTGTTCTTTAAAAAGCCAAAGGTCGACTTTAGATGAAGAGTCTATTGAGAATCTTCTAGGACATGAGGTTTGCTTGACAAAACCTTTGTGTGTTTACAAGGCTTCTCACTTCTCTTCATTCTCAATGAAAATCTAATATATTCACTGTCAATAGGCATCTTAATTAAAGGGATTGCTCCAGATCGTCTACTTCTTGCTCAAGCTAATGAAATTTGCTGATGTTGATTCCATGGAGCCTTGTTCGTTAAGCAGCCTCAGCAATACATTTGAATTTTTTGTGCAGGGTTTCTAAATCTCCAACGCTCTTCGTGTGTCATGCAACCTACTTAGAAACAATCTCCCTATGTGCGGTGGAACCGTTAGACTCTCACCGTTGTCAGAGACCATTGCCTCCTGCATCTCCTTCCTTCTTAACATTTTCTCCTGGCTGCAAAGATGAAATTGTTTTATTTTACATATTGTGATTTATCGCAAACATGTTATTACCTGCAATGTTTCTCAGTCTCCGGAGTTACTGGAAAATGAATGTGATGGTAATACAATGATGTAGCTATTTGAGCATGTTAAAGGGTATGTAAACTGAAAAAATTACTTTGCCTCACCTTAATCTATAATTAAATACATTTAAATAGCACTAAAGGTTCGTACACACGTGCGATCGTGAGTCCCGACCCGTGACGCACAATGTATACGAACTAACGTTTCGGCCGACGATCGGGCCGTGTTTTGGCCGATAAAGTGCCCACGCACAAGCCGATTATCGAACCTTTACTCTGGGGTGTGTGTGTTGCTGCATGCCTTTAATCTGTACTTGTTTTGCTTAATGTATCCCCCTCCCTCTCTTAACCGACTTCTTTCTTCAGACCTGGCTTTTTTGAACTGGCATGCTCGGTAATCACTATGATCTAGCACTAAGAGATGGAATTCCCCAACTGTCACCAATCCAGTTACAGTTACACCCATACAGTAACAGCAAAATCCAGTACTGGCACACAGCAGAAGTTTATTATAAGGTATGTAATTGACAGATGAAGCATCTTATCTTCAGACTGAATATCTGAAGAAATAGGGGACGGATCAACAAAAATGGTACAGTGATAGAGTTTCCAGCAATGGAAAAATATATTGTACTTATCCTCCGATATCCACCGATTTTTAAACCTTATTTTCTTCCATTAAACTAAAGAACGGGAGGTACATGAGCAATGTTTTACCTCCTGTTCTTCAGAAAAACGTGCAAGAGAGAGGACAGAACTTATGGTCTTCTCTCTGATAGTCCCCAACATGCCTGGGGATGGGGATGCATTGGCATGCAAGCTAGTTGTAGGCCACTTCTGGTTTTACTGAGCCATCATTTGTATTGAAGTCAATGGAGCATTGGAAAAAAAAAAGCCAAATAGTTTTCAATTAAAGTTGTACAGGTTAATGGATTTGTATGAATACTACAGTTCAGGCTAAAACACATTTCTCTTAATTATAGCCTAGGAAATACTGATTGTATGACAAAGATAACCCTGTGCGAAGTCAGGAAAATGTTTCAACTCACAAGATCTGCAGTTACTTTCATTCTTTCAAGGAAACTGAGCGTGCCTGACTATGGGGGTCACTAGGACTGACTGGATGTTGGTATTACCTTTGGACAGATTTCAGTTTGGGGGTTGCACTTACCCTTCAAGTATCTTACAATACTGGTACAGGATCAAGCTAAAAATCCAAATACCGGAAATCTGTAAGAAAATGCTGGAATTATGTCTCCAAATTGCTATTGAGAAAACCCGTTATAATAATGACACAGATACAACCAGCTGCGGAATCTCAGTTTTAAACATTTATTGATCCCCGGACACTGTGGTGATGTTGATCCATTAAATTTAATGTTATTATTATCATGCAGAGGAGAGATGTTCAGCGCAATGTTATATGGGCAGAATAGGGTGCGCTTGTTCAGAATAATCGCATAACATTTAGGTCAATGAAATGATAATAAGATGAAAATGTTTCTAGGAGCCCTAATCCTATATAATAAAAACCCTAATGTGCGTCCGTGTGTGGCTCTTTGTTATTGCGCATGCGCGAGGAGGAGTCTTTCAGCTATGCGCGAACAGGGACCCGGAAATCAAACCAGTGAGAAGACAAGTTCCTGGACAAGAGAGAGAGAGAGAGAGAGAGAGGGAGAGAGAGAGTTGTGTTTATAGGCTTAACCGGCTAGTGGGATATAAACTGTACCAAACTTCATGACTTCATGATTTAATAGCGATAGTGCATATCTGATAGTACAAGATGGATTCCTTGGATAGACAGTGTCCTCATTGAAACTCCCTGTGATTTAATAGGAATAGTGCATGGCTGATAGTACAAGATGGATTCCTTGGATAGACAGTGTCCTCATTGAAACTCCCTGTGATTTAATAGGAATAGTGCATGGCTGATAGTACAAGATGGATTCCTTGGATAGACAGTGTCCTCATTGAAACTCCCTGTGATTTAATAGGAATAGTGCAATGTTGATAGTACCGAGATGGAATTCCTTGGATACGGCACAGTGTCCTCTTGAAAACTCCTGTGATTTAATAGGAATAGTGCATGGCTGATAGTACAAGATGGATTCCTTGGATAGACAGTGTCCTATTGAAACTCCCTGTGATTTTATAGAATAGTGCATGCTGATAGTACAAGATGGATTCCTTGGATAGACAGTGTCCTCATTGAAACTCCTGTGTTATTATAGGAATAGTGCATGGTTGATAGTACCAGATGGATTCCTTGGATAGACAGTGTCCTCATTGAAACTCCTGTGATTTAATAGGAATATGCATGGCTGATAGTACAATGATATTCCTTGGATGCCAGTGTCCTCATTGAAACCCCCTGTGATTTATAGGAAGTGCATGGCTGATAGTACGATGGATTCCTTGGATAGACATTGTCCTCATTGAAACTACCCTGTGATTTAATAGGAATAGTGCATGGTTAGTACACAATGGATTCCTTGGATAGACAGTGTCCTCATTGAAACTCCCGTGATTTAATGGAATAGTGCATGGTGATAGTACAAGATGGATTCCTTGGATAGACAGTGTCCCTCATTGAAACTCCCTGTGATTTAATAGAATAGTGCATGGCTATAGTACACAGATGGATTCCTTGGATAGACAGTGTCCTCATTGAAACTCCCTGTGATTTAATAGGAATAGTGCATGGCTGATAGTACAAGATGGATTCCTCCTTGGATAGACAGTGTCCTCATTGAAACTCCTGTGTGATTTAATAGGAATAGTGCATGGTTATAGTACAAGATGGATTCCTTGGATAGACAGTGTCCTCATTGAAACTCCTGGATTTAATAGGAATAGTGCATGGCTGATAGTACAGATGATTCCTTGGTAGACATTGTCCTCATTGAAAATCCCTGTGATTTAATAGGAATTGCATGGCTGAATGTACAAGATGGATTCCTTGGTAGACAGTGTCCTCATTGAAACTCCCTGTGATTTAATAGAATAGTGCATGGCTGATAGTACAGATGGGATTCCTTTGGATACCGTGTCCTCATTGAAACTCCCTGTGATTATATAATAGTGCATGGTTGATAGTACAAGATGATTCCTTGGATAGACAGTGTCCTCATTGACACTCCTGTGATTGAATAGGTAATAGTGCATGGTCTGATAGTACAGATGGATTCCTTGGATAGACAGTGTCCTCATTTAAACTCCCTGTGATTTAATGAATAGTGCATGTGATAGTACAATATGGACCCTTGGATAGACAGTGTCCTCATTGAAACTCCCGTTTTAATAGGAATGTGCATGCTGATAGTACACGATGGATTCCTTGGATAGACGTGTCTCATTGAAACTCCCTGTGATTTAATAGGATAGTGCATGGCTGATAGTACAAGATGGATTCCTGGATAGACAGTGTCCTCATTGAAACTCCCTGTGATTTAATAGGAATGGTGCATAGCTGTGATAGTACAAGATGGATTCCTTGGATAGACATGTCCTCATTGAAACTCCCTGTGATTAATAGGAATAGTGCATGGCTGATAGTACAAGATGGATTCCTTGGATAGCAGTGTCCTCATTGAAACTCCCTGTGATTTAATAGGAATAGTGCATGGCTGATAGTACAAGATGGATTCCTTGGATAGACAGTGTCCTCATTGAAACTCCCTGTGATTTAATAGAATGGTGTAGCTGATAGTACAAGATGGATCCTTGGATAGAACGTGTCCTCATTGAAACTCCCTGTGTTTAATAGAAGTGTGCATGGTTGATAGTACAAGATGGATCCTTGGATAGACATGTGTCCCATTGAAACTCCCTGTGATTTAATAGGAATAGTGCATGTTGATAGTACAAGATGGATTCCTTGGATGACAGTGTCCTCATTGAAACCCCTGTGATTTAATAGGAATAGTGTGCATGGCTGATAGTACAAGATGGATTCCTTGTTAGACAGTGTCCTCATTGAAACTCCTGTGATTTATAGGAATGTGCATGGGTGATAGTACAATGATGGTTCCTGGATAGACATGTCCTCATTGAAACCCCTGTGATTAATAGGATGGTGCAAGCTGATAGTACAGATGGATCCTTGGATAGACATGTCCTCATTGAAACTCCCTGTGATTTAATAGGAATGGTGCATGGCTGATAGTACAAGATGATTCCTTGGATAGACAGTGTGCCTCACCTTGAAACTCCCGTGATTTATGGAATGGCATAGCTGATAGTACAAGATGGATTCCTTGGATAGACAGTGTCCTCATTGAAACTCCCTGTGATTAATAGGAATAGTGCATGGTGATAGTACAAGATGATTCCTTGGATGACAGTGTCCTCATTGAAACTCCCTGTGATTTAATAGGGAATGTGCATGCTGATAGTACAGATGGATTCCTTGGATAGCAGTGTCCTCATTGAAACCCCTTGATTTATAGGAATGGTGCAATGCTGATAGTACAAGAGGGATTCCTGGATAGACAGTGTCCTCATTGAAACTCCCTGTGATTTAATAGAAATGTGCTGGCTGATAGTACAAGATGGATTCCTTGGATAGACAGTGTCCTCATTGAAACTCCTGTGATTTAATATGAAATAGTGCATGGCTGATAGTAACAAGATGGATTCCTTGATAGACAGTGTCCTCATTGAACATCCCCTGTGATTAATAGAATGTGCATTTGATAGTACAGATGGATTCCTTGGATAGACAGTGTCCTCATTGAAACCTCCCTGTGATTTAATAGGAATGGTGCATGCTGATAGTACAAGTGGATTCCTTGGATAAGACAGTGTCCTCATTGAAACTCCCTGTGATTTAATAGGAAATGTGCATGGTTGATAGTACAAGATGGATTCCTTGGATAGACAGTGTCCTCATTGAAACTCCCTGTGATTTAAGATAGAATGGTGCATGCTGATAGTACAAGATGGATTCCTTGGATAGACATGTCCTCATTGAAACTCCCTGTGATTTAATAGGAATGGTGCATGCTGATAGTACAGATGGATTCCTTGGATAACAGTGTCCTCATTGAAACTCCCCTGTGATTTAAAGGAATGTGCATGGCTGATAGTACAAGATGGATTCCTTGGATGACAGTGTCCTCATATTGAAACTCCTGTGATTTAATGGAATAGTGCTGTGCTGATAGTACAAGATGGATTCCTTGATAGACAGTGTCCTCATTGAAATCCCTGTGATTAAATAGAATGGTGCATGGCTGATATACAAGATTGGATTCCTTGGATAGACAGTGTCCTATTGAAACTCCCTGTGATTTTAATAGGAATGGTGCAGCTGATAGTACAAGATGGATTCCTTGGATACAGTGTCCTCATGAAAAAACTCCCTGTGATTATAGAAATGGTGCATGGCTGATAGTACACAGATGGATTCCTTGATAGACAGTGTCCTCATTGAAACTCCCTGTGATTTATAGGATGGTGCATGCTGATAGTACAAGAGGGATTCCTTGGATAGACAGTGTCCTCATTGAAACTCCCTGTGATTTAATAGGAATAGTGCATGGCTGATAGTACAAGATGGATTCCTTGGATAGACAGTGTCCTCATTGAAACTCCCTGTATTTAATAGGAATGCATGGCTGATAGTACAAGATGGATTCCTTGGATAGACAGTGTCCTCATTGAAACTCTCCTGTGATATTAATAGATAGTGCATGCTGATAGTACAGATGGATTCCTTGGATAGACAGTGTCCTCATTGAAACTCCCTCTGTTGATTTAATAGGAATGCTGCATGGCTGATAGACAAGATGGATTCCTTGGTAGACCAGTGTCCCTCTTGAAAATCCCGTGTGATTTAATAGAATAGTGCATCTGATAGTACAAGATGGATTCCCTTGGATAGACAGTGTCCTCATTGAAACTCCCTGTGATTTAATAGTAATAGTGCAGGGCTGATAGTACAGAATGGATTCTTGGATAGACAGTGTCCTCATTGAAACTCCCTGTGATTTAATAGGAATGGTGATGGCTGATAGTACAAGATGGATTCCTTGGATAGACAGTGTCCTCATTGAAACTCCCTGTGATTTATAGAATGGTGCATGGCTGATAGTAAAGATGGATTCCTTGGATAACAGTGTCCTCATGAAACTCCCTGTGATTTAATAGGAAGGTGCATGGCTGATAGTACCAGATGGATTCCTTGGATAGACGTGTCCTCATTGAAACTCTCCGTGATTAATAGTAATAGTGCATGGCTGAATAGTACAGATGGATTCCTTGGATAGACAGTGTCCTCATTGAACTCCCTGTGATTAAATAGGATGAGTGCATGGCTGATAGTACAAGATGGATTCCTTGGATAGACAGTGCCCTCATTGAAACTCCTGTGATTTATATGAATGGTGCGTGCTGATAGTAACAAGATGATTCCTTGGATAGACAGTGTCCTCATGAAACTCCCTCCTGTGATTTAATAGGAATGTGCATGGCTGATTACGATTGGATTCCTTGGATAGACAGTGTCCTCATTGAAACTCCCTGTGATTTAATAGAATGGTGCATAGCTGATAGTACAAGATGGATTCCTTGGATAGACAGTGTCCTCATTGAAACTCCCTGTGATTTAATAGGAATAGTGCATGGCTGATAGTACAAAGATGGATTCCTTGGATGACCAGTGTCCTCATTGAAACTCCCTGTGATTTAATAGGAATAGGTCATGCTGATAGTACAGATGGATTTCCTTTGGATGACATTGTCCTCATTGAAACCCCTGTGATTTAATAGAATAGGTGCATGGTTGATAGTAACCAGTTGGATTCTTTGTGATAGACAGTGTCCTCATTGAAACTCCCTGGGATTTAAAGGAATAGTGCATGGCTGATAGTACAGAATGGATTCCTTGATAGACAGTGTCCTCATTGAAACTCCCTGTGATTTAATAGAATAGTGCATGGCTGATGTACAAGATGGATTCCTTGGATAGACAGTGTCCTCATTGAAACTCCCTGTGATTTAATAGGAATAGTGCATGGTTGATAGTACAGATGGATTCCTTGGATAGACAGTGTCCTCATTGAAACTCCCTGTATTAATAGGAATAGTGCAAGGCTAATGTACACAGATGGATTCCTTGGATAGACATTGTCCTCATTGAAACCCCTGGGATTTAATAGGAATAGTGCATGGCTGATAGTACAAGATGGATTCCTTGGAGCAAGTCGGTCCTCATTGAAACTCCCTGTGATTTAATAGGAATAGTGCATGGCTGATAGTACAAGATGGATTCCTTGGATAGACAGTGTCCCTCATTGACTCCCCTGTGATATAATAGGAATAGTGCATGGCTGATAGTACAAGAGATGGATTCCTTGGATAGACAGTGTCCTCATTGAAACTCCCTGTGATATAATAGGAATAGTGCATGGCTGATAGTACAAGATGGATTCCTTGGATAGACAGTGTCCTCATTGAAACTCCCTGTGATTTAATAGGAATAGTGCATGGTTGATAGTACAAGATGGATTCCTTGGATAGACAGTGTCCTCATTGAAACTCCCTGTGATTTAATAGGAATAGTGCATATTCCAGATATCTTACCATGATGTCCTCTATGATGGTGTTAGTCACCATCACGGTTTTGACAGAAGAGTATCAAAGACCAGTGAGGATGCAGATGGGGTTCGAGTTGTATGGGATGAATGTGCCCTTTAAAATATGAAGCGATTAACAACCCTGTATCTCTGATATCCACCATCTGCTAATTATGGGAATTTGAACTGAATGCCGTATAAGTGACAGCAGTTTCTACCGCTATGATGGACTATACACCATGAGTTCAATTACAGGGAGATAGATGAGAAACATCACAAAGAATTTTCTTCCCACGTGCCCAGTTTCTTCTCGTTTTGGATTAATAGATAAATTTAATCTTGGTAGTGGAGGCGGCGAAATGTCACATAATCAGTCAAATGATTAGAAACACTTTCTCCGCTGCCATTTACTGGCCCCAGTGTATGATTGTGTCTTAATACCCATTGTGTAATTACTGCTCCTGATCTTGGCTGTTCTCCGGGGGACTGGTTAAGTTGGGAATCCTGGCAAATTGTTTGGGCTGAAACTCGACAGCTTGAAATGCAAAAGGTTTTGGAAATATTCAAGATAAAAAAAATATATATTAGGCTTGTTTTATTGCCATAAACATCAACTAAGTAAATACGATCCTTCTATTATTTCTATAAAAGGGATTGGCAGAGACCAAATGTACAGTATGGTCACATTTGAATTGATGAACATGGACATGTACAAACTTGCAATGTATACCATCTTGAAGGGCTGAGCATTGTCTCAGATTGCAGTATTGCTATGGGCAGTCAAGGGACTAGGTATGGTGGTCCAAGGGCAGGGCATAGATAAGCTGTGCCCACATCCCAGCCTACTACAGCCAAATGTTGGGAGATATCTATAATGAATGAAGCCTCCCACCTTAGATACACATATATATATTTTAGAGTTTTGGATGGAAACCAGAGAAACCTTGAGGAAATCCATGGAAGGGGAAACATTTCAACTCGTCAAGACATAAACACTAATCATGTATAAGGGTGTACCAGAGTTTTGACTCAAAGCTACAGACAAAATCTTAACCACCTGAAATGTTCTTTGTCGAACTCAAGTTTCCGCTCTGAAATGTGGTTTGAACGTGGAATTTTGGTTTCGACAGTTGAAGTTCCACGTGTTCAATGAATCCGTGGGCGGAACAAACTCTAGCGATTAAAATTTTACTTTTTAAAAATGAAAAGTTCCAGGTTCAGGTTAATTATTCCTACCTCCCAATATACAGTTTTCATTTGCCAGGTTAGTGTCCTGGACTTTCCTATATTAAAGATAGTGCTGAAGCACTGAGCAAGCCTGGCAAACGCAGTTTTCACAATCATAAAATTATTATTTTTTTTAAACTATATTTGCATTATAGTTCTATTTTAATCATGTGTGACCTGTTATTGTTAACTAGTCATTAAATGCAGCTAAATAGTTTCTAATCCTTCATGCATAGGGGTGGTTAGGATTTTATCATATTATCTGTGATCACTGCTGATGGGTAATGTTCAAGCCTCCTGGGGATAAAAGAGAAATGCAATTTGTGGCACTGTAGCCACATTAAAGCAGCGACTTCTTTGTAAATAATCAAACCTTTATTTCTGCAGCCGAGTCTGTAGCTTCAGAATTCAAGATAAGATAATAAGAATTCTATCAATCTGACTTACTGGAAATAGTTAGGTTTTTAGTCATCTCTGTTTAATTGAGTTTTATTCTCCAGTGTATATTACAGGGATTGTTGGGTTGTATGTTTGGTTTGATTCAAGGAACAACAACAACAAAAAAAATTATCATTTTAAGAAATTAATTTTATGTGTTTGAGATTAATAGAAACATGTAGGGTTATTCAATAAAAGTTCTTATCTTTTAAAATGGTGCTAATTTTGCCCCAACCAATCAGATGTTAGCTTTCAAATGTTTAAAGGGTATGTCCACCCCTAAAATGGGTTTTTAATATTCTGCTCCCCCATGTCCCCCAGCCCCAACCGCATGTTTCTTCTTTTCAAAAAGCTCCCCAAACTCTTACTTACCTCCCCTCGATCCTCCGCCGCACTGCCGCCCTCTGCTGCGAGAATGCAAGCAGAGGGGTGGGACCGGCAGTCGCGTCTGTGATTGGATGAGCGGCAGCCAATCACGGACGCGGCTGCCGGTCATTCAGTGCAGCGAGGAAAGCGGAGAGGCAAGTAAGAGTTTGGGGAGCTTTTTGAAAAAAAAACATGCGGTTGGGCTGGGGGACATGGGGGAGCAGCAATTTAAGGGGGTTTTAACGCTAGGGGGAGGGATAGTAGAGACGGGAGGGAAGAGGGAGAGAGGAGGGGAGGAGGGGAGAGAAGGGCTGCAGTGCGCATGGCCAAATCTACCGGAGGCAAGGCAGAGGCAGAGACCTGCTATCCTCCTGGTGGTTAGTTTTGAGACTTTGGGGGGGGGGTTTACAGGAGAACCCTATGGAGCTGGGATGTGAGGTAAGGATTAAACTACACTACATGGTGGGGCCAGTAGTTGGGGGGATTATAGTTTTGGGGGTGGACATGCCCTTTAATAAATTCTGATTGGCTGGGGCAAATTTAGCACCATTTTAAAGGATAAGAACTTTTATTGAATAACCCTGCTAGTTTTCTAAATATTTGGAAATAAGTTGAAATTAATTGTTACCTTTCCTGTTACCTGCAGCCCGTTCCATAGAATCATTGTTTTTCTTGTAGTTTCTGCACATGTTGAGTCTCTACTCTGACAAATCTAAAGGTCCGTACACACTAACGATGCCCGACCCCCAGGCGCAAGACACATGCATGCCAAAAGGCTGTTTGCTCAGGCGTCGTTATTTGATCCGCCATGGCGGAATGCCTACACATGTGCGCGTATTGGCCAAAATGGACGGTCACCGCACATGTACACACGCTCACGCATTGGCCCTCGTAATCCTATCTGACGTGTATGAGGCTTTAGACTAGGTATAAACAGTTCTCCAAGACCGGCCGTGATTTACACCCAATCGCCCGAGATCAGTCACCACCACTTTCACCAACACCATGCAATACTTCTGGCTATCCAGTTAATACACGGTACTTTCGGTCGGTCGGTCGGACGTTAATATTGTATGGTGTGTACCTAGCCGTAGACAATAAATGAAAGGAAAACGTATTCATTAGTACTAGTTCCCTTTACAGAGACAGACATTGCTCTCAATACCGTGATATTGACTTTCTTTTTGGAAATCTGTATGGAAATCTGGGAATGATTGGTTTCTGGTGGAGGAATAAGAAATATTCTAATAATAAGTTGGATATTTTGCTAACAGGGAAATAAAAATCATTTTTTTTTGCATCAATGAATTAAGGAAAAAGAAAGGAAATGTAATTATGTCTTAACAGATAAGAGACGTTATAAGTGGCTTCTGACTAATTAGCGTTCAGATTAATTAATAGGAGCAGAGAAGAGCTAAACCTCTGCTTAAATAATTAATATGCTGACCCAATGCATGGAGAGAGGATAAATCGACATTGATTTGGTTTAATTTAATCACAACTAAAACAGGTGCATCTTCGCCATAAATAAATTGAGCAAACAGCATTGCATTCTGGAAGATCTTGGTTCTGGAAATACTTAAAGGAATAGTTCACTCTCCGTGAACAAAATGTTTTACTCCTAAAAGTGAAACCTGAAATGAACTACAAACTCTCAAGTTAAAGGGTATGTCTACCCTGAAAACTAAAGTTTGGCATAGTCTAGGGCTGGGGTGCCCACCCACAACCACCAAGTTAGATTTGTTAAAAAAGCCCCAGAAATTTACTTACAGCGCTTAGTTTCTGCGGCTGTCAGATTTTTGCTCCGTTTGCCGGAAGGTGCAAACAGGGTCTGGATCGGTAGCCACAACTGGGATTGGCTGAGAGTCAGCCAATCACAGACGCTGCTGCTGACTATGCAGACAGTCGTAATTATTTTTGTGAGGTTTATTTTAGAAATCTAACTTGGCGGTTGGGGTGGACATCCCAGCCCTAAACTACGGCAACATTTTTTAAAGTTAGGTGGGAGGGCAGCCATGAAGGGATCCGGAGGGGTGGAAAGGGGCTCCGCTCCCCTGCACATGCCAGAAACCTCAACAAGGAATGGAAGCTGCAGGGACCTGATGACACAAAGACTGCCCCTACTCTTCACTTTGAACAGACACTACGGGAGAACCATAAGGAGCAGAGATGTAAGGTAGGGATTTTTTTTAACACAGTGGGGCCAGTAGTGGGTTAAATTTTAGTTTTGTGGTGAACATGCCCTGTGAACATGGGAATTCCCAAGGCGATTCTTCTTTATTTATATTTCTTTAGAAGATATTTTAATTTTCCCTGTCACAATCGGAAAGACCTATTGAACTGCCTACAGGATTGTTAATTGCTGAAGCTACTGCATTTTAATTTGACAGACTTACTGAGAAACATTCATTCATATGCTAGCCTGCTAGAGAATTATTCTATCTGACACCGGAGGTATTTTGTGACATTCTAGAAAACACTGATTACGGGCGGCTTGTCCCCAGTTACGTGGCTATTTTGGGAGCCATATTTCTCTTAAAGACGCATTTCTCTTAACCGTAATTAAAATAAATGATTTTGATCTTGGTATGTGACAGACTTCAAACGCACCTACCTTTTAATCACAACCAATGAAGAGCAGCTACCAGCATTGCTAATCTGCCTAATCATGGTGGTTAATGATTATCAGCCTTGATGAAAGGTTTGGCTGCATATAGAAAGCAGATAGTATATCCACGGTAAACAATTAGCCAACACTGTGTATTTGTTCAAATGCACAATTTGTAATGGACGCTAAAGCTGGCCATACACGTGTGTTTCTACAGCATGTGTGCCGACAGATCACGTTGGTACCTGATTACATTGGTATCTGTCGGCACACATGCTGTGGGAACAGCACACATGGGATATGGGGATCGGTTGTCCGTGTGGCCATACACCACACAATCGGATTGCGATCTTGAAAATATCGCATGGTGTGTACCCAGCCTCAAGGTGGCAATACATACAAACAATAATGGGTAAATCTCATCAGGAACGATGGGATTTAACATTAATCCTTCGTCTGTGTATGTGTGTTCCCACTGATTGGAATGACGGAAAACGACCGTAGTCGGGACTCCCATCGGTTGGGAATGACGGAAAATTTAGTTTACTTTAAGTAGAGGGAGCCGATACCAACCAACGAAAATTTTCCGTCATTCCCAACCGATGGGAGTCCCGACTACGGTCGTTGGTCAACACTCCAATCAGTTGGTAACAGCCCCTACACACGAATGATAATAGTTAAATCCCATCGTTCCTGGATTTCGTTGGTTGGTATCTCGGCTTCCCTATATTAACGTAAAAAACTAAATTTTCTCGTATTCCCAACCGGATGGGAATAAAGAGAGAGAGAAAAAATAGTCCCGAATACGGGGCGTTGGTCACATCTACAATCAGTTCGGTAAACAGCCATACACTAGCGAATGAAATAGTTAAATCCCATCCGTTCTGATGAGATTTACCCATATGTTGTATGTATTGCCACTGAGGATGGGTACCACACATGCGATATTTTCAGATGCAATCCGATTGTGTGGTGTATGGCCACACGGCAAAGATCCCCATTATCCCAGGTGTGCTGTCCCACAGCATGTGTGCCGACAGATCCAAGTAATCAGGTACCAACGTGATCTGTCGGCCACTGCGTAGAAACACACGTGATATGCCAGCTTTGCGCCATTACAAATTGGCATTTGAACACCCTTACACATGTGGCTAATTGGTTACCGTGGATATAACTATCTGCTTTCCATATGCCAGCCAAAACCTTTCATTAAGGCTGATAACCTAACACATGATTAGGCAGATTAGCAATGCTGGTAGCTGTCTTCATTGGTTGTGATTAAAAGGTAGGGCGTTTGAAGCTGGCACTCCAAGATCAAAATCAGTTGATTTTAATTACGGTTAAGAGAAATGCGTCTTTAAGCGCAATTATGGCTCCCAAAATAGCCAGTAACTGGGGACAAGCCGCCCGTAATCAGTGTTTTCTAGAATGTCACAAAATACCTCCGGTGTCAGATAGAAGATTTCTCTAGCCGGCTCGCATATGAATGAATGTTTCAGTACAGTATGTCAAAGAAAATGCAGTAGCTTCAAGCAATTAACATCCTGTAGGAGTTCTAATAGGCTCTTTCCGATTGTGACAGGGAAAATTAAACTATCTTCTAAAGAAAATAAATAAAGAAGAATCGCCTGGAATTCCCATGTCACAGGGCATCCCACAAAACTAAAATGAACCCACGACTGGCCCATGGGTTAAAAAAAACCCTACCTTACATCTAATGCTTCCTTATGGTTCTCCCGTAGGTCTGTTCAAGTGAAGAGTAGGGGCAGTCTTTGTGTCATAAGGGTCCATGCAGCTTCATCCTTGTTGAAGGTTCGGCATGGCAGGGGGAGGGAAGCCCCTTCCACCCTCCGATCTCATGGCTGCCCTCCCACCAACTTAAAAAATGTTGCCGTAGTTAGGGATGGTGTTGTCCACCCACCCGCCAAGTTAGATTTCTTAAATAAACCTCCAAAAATATACGACTCGCAATAGTCACGCAAGCAGCGTCTGTGATGGCTGACTCTCAGCCAATCCAGTTGTGGCTACCCATCCAGACCCTGTTGCACCATTCCGGCGAACGGAGCAAAAATTGACAGCCGCAGAAACTATGCGCGGTAAGAAATTTCTGGGGCTTTTTTAACAAATCTAACTTGGTGGTTGTGGGTGGGCACCCAAGCCCTAGGACGTATGCCAAACTGAGTTTTCAGGGTAGAATACCTTTACTTGAGGTTGTAGTATTTCAGGTTTCACTAGGAGTAAAACAATTTTGTTAACGGAGAGTGAACAACTATTCCTTTAAGTATTCCAGAACCAGATTCTTCCAGAAGCAATGTGTTTGCTCAATTATTTAGGCGAAGATGACCTGTTTAGTTGTGATTTCAATTAAACAAATAATGTCGATTGATCCTCTCTCATGCATTGGGTCAGCATATTAATTTAGTTAAGCACGAGGTTTAGCTCTTCTCTGTCCGATTAATTAATCTGAACGCTAATTAGTAGAAGCCACTATAACGCTCTTATCTGTTAAGACATAATTACCATTCCTCTGTTTCCTTAATTCTTGAGGCAAAAAAAAATGATTTTTATTCCCTGTTAGCAAAATATCCAACTTATTATTAGAAGATTCTTATGGCTCCACCAGAAAACCCATCATTCCCAATTCCCTACAGATTTACAAATAGCAAGTCAATTCCGTATTGAGAGCAATGTCTGTCTCTGTAAAGGGAAACTAGTACTAATGAATACGTTCCTTATTTAGTGTCTACCGGCTAGGTACACACCATACAATATTAAAGTCCGAACGACCGACAGAAAGTACCGGGTAGTAACGGGATAGCAAGAAGATTGCATGGTGTTGGTGAACGTGGTGGTGAAGATCTCGGCGATGGGTTAAATCACGGCCGGTCTTGGAGAACTGTTATACCCTAGTCTAAAAAGCCATACACGTCAGTATAGGATACGAGGGCCAATGCGTGAGCGTGTGTACAGGCGGTGGACCGTCATTTTGGCCAATACGGCACATGTGTAGGGCATTCGCCATGGCGGATCAAATAACGACGCTGAGCAAACAGCCTTTTGGCAGCATGTGTCTTGCGCCTGGGGTCGGGCATCGTTCGTGTGTACGACTTTAGATTTGTAGAGTAGAGACTCAACATGTTGCAGAAATACAGAAAAACAATTGCATTCTATGAACGGGCTGCAGGCGGGTAAACAGGAAAGGTAACAAATAATTTCAACTTATTTCCAAATATTTAGAAAAAGAAGGGTTATTCAATAAAAGTTTCTTATCCTTAAAATGGTGCTAAATTTGCCCAGCCAATCAAATTATTTAAGGGCATGTCCACCCCAAAACTATAACCCCCAACTATGGCCCCACCATGTAGTGTAGTTTAATCCTTACCTCACATCCCCAGCTCCTAGTGTTCTCCTCGTAAACCCCCCCATCCAAAAGTTCAAAACAACCACCAGGAGGATAGCAGGTCTCTGCCTTCTGCCTTGCCTCCGGTAGATTTGGCCAATGCGCACTGCCAGCCTTTTCTCCCCTCCTCCACTCTTCTCCCTTCTTCCCCCAGTCTCCTATCCCTCCCCCTAGCGTTAAAACCCCCTTAAATTGCTGCTCCCCCATGTCCCAGCCCAAACCGGCATGTTTTTTTTTCAAAAAGCTCCCCAAACTCTTACTGCCTCTCCGCTTTCCTCGCTGCATGAATGACCGGCAGCCGCGTCCGTGATTAGGCTGCAGCTCAGCCAATCCACGACGCGGGACTGCCGGTCCCACCCCTCTGCCTTGCATTCTCGCAGCAGAGGGCGGCAGTGCGGCGGAGGATCGAGGGGAGGTAAGGAAGAGTTGGGGAGCTTTTTGAAAGAAGAAAACAGCGGTTGGGGCTGAGGGGGGACATGGGGGAGGCAGAATATTAAAAACCATTTTAGGGGTGGACATACCCTTTAAACATTTGAAAGCTAATTGATGGGTTGGGCCAAAATTAGCACAATTTTAAAAGATAGAACGTTTTATTGAATAACCCTACATGTTTTCAGTAATCTCAAACCATAAAAGTAATTCTTAAAATGATTAATTTTTGTTGTTGTTGTTCCTTTGAATCAAAACCAAACATAAAACCCAACAATCCCTGTATTTTACACTGGATGATAAAACGCAATTAAAACAGAGATGGACTAAAAAACCCTAACTATTTCCAGTAAGTCGTTGATAGAATTCTTATATCGTATTGAATTCTGAAAGCTACAGACTCGGCTGCAGAATAAAGGTTTGATGATTACAAAAGAAGTCGCTGCTTAAGGTGGCTTACAGTGCCACAAATTGCATGTCATTTTATCCCCAGCGAGGCTTGAACATTACCATCAGCAGTGATCAAGACATATGATAAAATCCTACCCACCTATGCATGAAGGATTAGAAACTATTTAGCTGCATTTAATGACTAGTAAACAATAAACAGGTACACATGATTAAAATAGAAACTATATGCAAAGATAGTTTAAAATAAAAAAAAAGTTATGATTGTGAAAAATGGTTTGCAGGCTTGCTAGTTGCTTCAGCATATCTTTAATATAGGAAAAGTCCAGAACTAACCTGGCAAATGAAAACTGTATCTTGGGAGGCGGAATAATTAACTGAACCTGGAACTTTTCATTTTAAAAAGTAAAAATTTATCGATAGAGTTGTTCGCCACGGATTCATGAAAACGTGGAACTTCAATGTCGAACACCAAATTCCACGTTCAAACACATTTCAGAGCGGAAAATGAGTTGACCAAAGAAACATTTCAGGTGTTCGTTGTTAAGATTTTGTCCGTAGTTTGAGTCAAAACTCGGGTACACCCCGATTACATTGAGTAGTGTTTATGTCTGACGAGTTGAAATGTTTCCCCTTTCCATGGATTTCCTCAAGGGTTCTTCTCGGTTTTCCATCCAAAACTTAAAATATATTTAGGTGATCTAAGGTGGAGTCATTCATGATTAGCTATATCCCAAATTTGGATGTCGTAGGACTGGTGATGTGGGCACAGCTATCCTATGCCTGCCATGGACCCACCCATACCTAGTCCCTTGATGCCCATAGCAATACTGCAATCTGAGAACTAATGCTCAGCCCTTCAAGATGGATACATTGCACAGTTGTACGATGTCCATGTTCATCAATTCAAAGGGTGACATTGTACATTTGGTCTATGCCAACCCTTTTTATAGAAATTAATAAGAAGGATCGGATTTCTTAGTGATGTTATGGCAATAAAACAAGCCTAATATTATTTTTGTTATTTGAAATTTCCAAACCTTTTGCATTTCAAGTGTAGAGGCTTGCAGCCCAACAATTTGCCAGGAGTCCCAAAAATTAACAGTCCCCCGGAGAACAGCCAGATCAGGAGCATAATTACCAATGGGTAGTAAGCACAATCTCACTGGGGCCAGTAAATGGCAGCGGAAGAACGTGTTCTAATCATTTGACTGATATGTGACATTTCGCCGCCTCCACTCCAAGATTAAATTTTCTATTAATCCAAAACGACGAAGAAACTGGGCAGTGGGAAGAAAATTCTGTTGATGTTCTCATCTATCCCTGTAATGAATCATGGTGTATAGTCCATATAGCGTAGAAAACTGCTGTCCTTATACGGGCATCAGTTCAAATTCCATAATTGCAGATGGTGGATATCGAGGAATCAGGGTGTAATCCCCCAGTCATATTTTAAAGGGCACATTCATCCCTACAACTCGAACCCCATTTTTCTGCATCCTCACTGGGTCTTGATACTCTGCTGTCAAAACCGTGATGGTGACTAACACCATCTAGAGGACATCATGGTAAGATATATGGAATATGCCATATTCCTATTAAATCACAGGAGTTTCAATTGAGGACACTGTTATCCAAGGAATCCATCTTTGTACTATCAACCATGAACATTCCTATTAAATCACAGGGGAGTTTCAATGAGGAACACTGTCATCCAAGGAAATCCATATTGTACTATCAGCCATGCACTATTCCATTATATCAAAGGGAGGTTTCCGTCATTCCCAACCGATGGGAGTCCCGACTACGGTCGTTGGTCAGCACTCCAATCAGTCGGGAAAATCAGTCAGAAGGAAAGATCGCATGGTGTTGGGTGGGCGGGCAAGACTGACCTCTTCATCCATATCGGTCAATCGGGATTGTTGGTAAATCACGGCCCGACCAATAGTCCACCAGTGTGTACCCAGCCTAAGGATTGAAAATACTTTCAAGAAATTTAAACTATTAATAGGGAACCCATTGTAAAAAGAGCAGTTCATTTTTTAAAATATTTTTTTTGTAATATCCAAAAAGAGGATGAAGAGCAGCCAAAAATACATCGGTTTTTAGGTAATCTATAGCATTTCTAAGGTTAAAAAAATAGCATTACATGGAAAAATCACCTAAACTTAATATATTAATAGACTTTATTCTATTTCATAGTCTCTGTTTTATAGATAAGATCAAATATTAATTATATTTTCAAATGGCTGAATATTACCTACCACAAAACAGAAATTTGGAACCAATTTTTAGAAATTGGTTTCTGGGTATCATGAATTACATCTTTGAGTGTTTTTTGACTAATAATGAATTCCTATTGGTTCAGTTCATTTAACAGTCTCCTTTTTTTACAAACAATCAATTGGACAAAAAAACATCAATTGACACGTTAGTGTTCATTGGGTTCAAAGTTGTAAAATACTGGAATTCCTGCGTTGGTTTAAACAAACATCCCTATCGTTGTATATTTGTCACCATATTCCTTTAGAATCTGAATATTGCGCATGTGGGAGAAATTTCAACCAAGGAAAGTTTTTCTCTTTTAAACAAATGAATTAATCTGCAGTATTCCATTAGAGGAAGCAGTGTTCCGATTGTAATGATCCCGTCACCGGAACACTGAGTGAATATCCCATCACCGGAACACTGAGTGAATATCCCATCACCGGAACACCTGATTGAATATCCCATCACCCGGAACACTGAGTGATGATCCCTTCACTGGAACACTGTGTGATGATCCCTTCACTGGAACACTGAGTGAATATCCCTTCACTGGAACACTGTGTGATGATCCCTTCACTGGAACACTGAGTGATGATCCCTTCACTGGAACATTTCCACATTTCCCCCAAACACAGAAATTCCATCCCCAAACACAGAACATTCCAATTCCCCCAACACAGAATTCCACATTCACCCACCAACCACAGAACATTCACACACTTCCCCAACACAGAACACACATTCCACATTCCCAACACACATCCCCACACAACATTCCACATCCCCCAACACAGATAATTCCACATTCCCCAAACACAGAGCATTCACATTAACCCCAACACAGAGCATTCCAACATTCCCCAACACAGAGCATTCCACATCCCCAACACAGAATATTCCATATTCCCCAACACAGAAACATTCCATATTCCTAAACACAGAACACTTCCACGTTCCCCAACACAGAACATTCCACATTCCCCAACACAGAGCATTCCACTTTCCCCAACACAGAACATTCCACTTTCCCCAACACAGAAACATTCACATTCCCCAACACAGACATTCCACTTTCTCCAACACAGAACATTCCATATTCCCCAACACAGAATATTCCCCATTCCCCAACACAGAGCATTCCACTTTTCCCAACACAGAACATTCCACTTTCAACACAGAACATTCCACATTCCCCAACACCAGAACATTCCACATTCCCCAACACAGATAATTCCACATTCCCCAACACAGCTAATTCCACATTCCCCAACACAGAGCATTCCACTTTCCCAACACAGAACATTCCACATCCCCCAACACAGATCATTCCACATTCCCCAACACAGAGCATTCCACATTCCCCAACACAGAGCATTCCACATTCCCCAACACAGAACATTCCAGATTCCCCAACACAGAGCATGCCAGTCCTCCAACATATATCATTTTCACAGTCCCCAACACAGAGCATTCCACATTCCCCAACACAGAACATTCCCAGATTCCCCAACACAGAGCACTTCACAGTCCCCAACATATATCATTCACAGTCCCCACACACAGAGCATTCCACATTGCCCAACACAGAACATTCCACATTCCCCCAACTCAGAAAATTCCACATCCCCCAACACAGAACATTCCATATTCCCCAACTAAGAACATTCCACTTTCCCCCACACAGAACATCCTATTCCCCAACACAGAACATTCCATATTCCCCAACTCAGAACATCCCACATTCCCCAACACAGAACATTCCATAATCCCCAACTCAGAACATTCCCCATTCCCCAAACACAGAACATTCCTATTCCCCGACTCAGAAACATCCCACATTCCCCAACACCAGAACATTCCATATTCCCCAAATCAGAACATTCCACATTCCCAACACAGAACATTCCACATTCCCCAACACAGAACATTCCACATTCCCCAACACAGAGCATTCCACATTCCCCAACACAGACCATTCCACATTCCCCAACACAGAACATTCCACATTCCCAACACAGAACATTCCACATTCCCCAACACAGAACAATCCACATTCCCGAACACAGAGCATTCCACATCGCCAACACAGAACATTCCACATTCCCCAACACAGAGCATTCCACTTTCCACAACACAGAACATTCCACATTCCCCAACACAGAACATTCCACATTCCCCAACACATAGCATTCCACATTCCCCACACAAGAACATTCCACATCCCCCAACACCGATCATCACATTCCTCAACACAGAGATTCCCACAGTTCCCACACACAGAACATTCCACATTCCCCCAACACAGAACTTCCACAAAACATTCCACTTTCCCCAACACAGAACATTCCATATTCCCCAACACAGAAATATTCCACATTCCCCAACACAGAGCATTCCACTTTCCCCAACACAGAACATTCCACATTCCCCAACACAGAACATTCCACTTTCCCCAACACAGAACATTCCATATTCCCCAACACAGAACATTCCAAATTCCCCAACACAGAGCATTCCACTTTCCCCAACACAGAACATTCCACATTCCCCAACACAGAACATTCCACATTCCCCAACACAGAACATCCACATTCCCCAACACAGAAAATTCACTTCCCAACCGAAACATTCCACATTCCCCAACACAGAACATTCCACATTCCCCAACACAGGACATTCCACATTCCCCAACACAGATAATTCCACATTCCCCAACACAGAACATTCCACATTCCCCAACACAGAACATTCCACATTCCCCAACACAGATAATTCCACATTCCCCAACACAGAAAATTCCAGATTCCCCAACACAGATCATTCCACATTCCCCAACACAGAACATTCCACATCCCCAACACAGATCATTCCACATTCCCCAACACAGAGCATTCTACATTCCCCAGACAAAGGAGCATTCCACATTCCCCAACAAGACATTCCAGATTCCCCAACACAGAGCATTTCACAGTCCCCAACATATATCATTTCACAGTCCCCAACCACAGAGCATTCCACATCCCCAACACAGAACATTCCAGATTCCCAACACAGAGCATTCCACATTCCCCAACATATATCATTCACATCCCCAACACAGAGCATTCCACATTCCCCAAACAGAACATTCAACATTCCCCAACTCAGACATTGCACTTCCCCAAACAGAATTCCCACCCCAAAAACACATCATTCCCCAACACAGAACATTCCACATTCCCCAACACAGATCATTCCACATTCCCCAACACAGATCATTCCACATTCCCGAACACAGAGCATTCCACATTCCCCAACACAGAACATTCCACATTCCCCAACACAGAGCATTCCACTTTCCACAACACAGAACTTTCCACATTCCCCACACAGAACATTCCACATTCCCCAACACAGAGCTTTCCACTTTCCACAACACAGAACTTTCCACATTCCCCAACACAGAACATTCCACATTCCCCAACACAGAACATTCCACATTCCCCAACACAGAACATTCCACATTCCCCAAACAGAACATTCCACATTCCCCAACACAGAACTTCCACATTCCCCAACAAGAGCATTCCACTTTCCACAACACAGAACATTCCACATTCCCCAACACAGAACTTTCCACATTCCCCAACACAGAACATTCCACTCCCCAACACAGAGCATTCCACTTTCCACAACACAGAACTTTCCACATTCCCCAACACAGAACATTCCAACATTCCCCAACACAGAACATTCCACATTCCCCAACACAGAACATTCCACATTCCCCAACACAGAACATTCCACATTCCCAACACAGAACATTCCACATTCCCCAACACAGACATTCCACATTCCCCAACACAGAACATTCCACATCCCCAACACAGAACATTCAACATTCCCCAACACAGAGAAGCATTCCACATTCCCCAACACAGAACATTCAACCATTCCCCAACACACAGAACATTCAACATTCCCCAACACAGACATTCACATTCCCCACACACAGAACATTCAACATTCCCCAACACAGAACATTCCACATTTCTGAACACAGAATTCACAATTGAACAGAACATTCCACATTCCCAAACACAGAACATTTCACATCCCCCAACACAGAGCATTCTCCCTCAGAGCAATAGAGCACATGCAAGGAGAAACCTTTCCCACGAGGAGACATCTCCTATCCTCGTTTCCTCTGGAAAGAAACATTTGGTTGGCAGAAGAACCCCAAGACAGAGATGTAGGGTAAGGGTCATTTTAAACTACTCAGTGGGGCCAGTAGTGGGTTAAATCATAGTTTTGGGGGTGGACAATTGCCCTTTAAAAGTACAATAATGTATTTAAAATGATCAGGAAATGTCTTATGTAGACACTTTGACATTGGAACATATATAACCTACATAAGATATATAATCATTAGTATTCCTAATAATGTCATTTCCTCTTTTATAATCATTTCCAGGAGTCCAGTATTGAACTGAGGAGAATAACCCACTTTCTTAGTGGAATTAAACACAACAGTGGAAGAAACACAAGGAACCTTCAGGCACAGTATGGGGGGATTGTGGTTACATTTGTACTTAATCACTATGTGCAAACACCACACAATGTGACATAACACACCACACACTGTACATTACACACCACTGTACATAACCAACCCACACAACTGTACATAACCCACCACACAACTGTACATAACCCACCACACAAAAGGTACATAACCCTACACACAACTGTACATAACACACCAACACAACTGTACATAACCCCCACACAACTGTACATAACACACCAACACAACTGTACATAACCCTACACACAACTGAATAAACCCACCAACACCACTGTACATAACCCTACACAGAACTGTACATAACACACCAACACAACTGTACATAACCCTACACACAACTGTACATAACACACCACACAACTGTACATAACCCACCACACAACTGTACATAACACATCAACACAAACTGTACATAAACCCTACACAACCAAAACTGTACATAACCCACCACACAACTGACATAACCCACCACACCAACTGTACATAACCACCACACAACTGACATAACCACCACACAAACTTACTAACCACCTACACCAAACTAACATACACCCACCAACACAACTGTAAAAACCCTAACACTTACACTAACACAACCACACGTCATAACACACATAAACACACCAACACAACTGTACATAACCCACCACACAACTGTACCCAAACCCACCACACAACTGTACATAACCACACACACAACTGTACATAACCCCACCACACCAACTGTACATAACCCACCACCAAATGTACATAACACACCACACAACTGTAATACCCCCCACACAACTGACCTAATAACACACCACACAAACTGTACATAACCCACCCACACAACTGTACAAACCCCCACACACAACTGAAATAACACACCCAACACAACTGTAAATAACCCCCACACAACTGTACATAACACACCAACACAACTGTACATAACACACCAACACAACTGTACATAACACACCAACACAATACATAACCCCTCCACACAAATGTACATACCCCACACACACACACGTACAACCACCACACACTGTACATAACCCACCACACAACTGTACATAACCACCACACAACTGTACATAACCCACCCACACAACTGTACATAACCCACCACACAACTGTACATAACCCACCACCAACACAACTGTAAATACCCCCACACAACTGTACATAACACAACCAACCAACTGTACATAACACACCAACACAACTGTACAATAACCCCCACACCAAACTGTACATAACACACCAACAAACTGTACATAAACCCTACACAAAACTGTACATACCAACACCAACACAACTGTACATAACCCAACCATCAAACTGTACATAACCCACCACCAATGTACATCACCCAACCACACAACTGTACATAACCCACCACACAACTGTACATAAACCCCGACAAACCCACCACACAACTTTACATAACACACCAACACAACTGTACATAACACCCCCACACAATGTACATAACACACCAATACAACTGTACATAACACACCACCACACAACTGTACATTATACACCACTGTACATAAACCCCCACCCACACAACTGTTACATAACCACCAACATACATGTATATAACACACAACCAGCACAACTGGACGATACACCAACACAACTGTACTAACCACCACACAGGACATCTGTGTCCCAGTAATTATATATATATAGTGACTTACAGACAATCACAGACCCAACTGATGGTCCGGCCCCTAATTTTACAACTTACGGCAAGAAGAGAGCCAGAGTTTGGGGGGTAGAGACTTGTCCTTTAAGGTGAACAAGATGAAGCTGCGTACACTGACGCAGCAACAACAACCAAATGGACATTGAGGTAACATTCTATGTGTGTGGAGGCTCCTGTTCAGCCTTGTTTGGGGTTTTCCAAATCAACGAATGAAGCCGTCATAACCTGTCACAACATAAACGATTTTCAACAAATCCCGGCTACCAAAACCATACGCGTGTACAGACTGAGAGTCATTATTTCTATAAGGCTGGATACACCACCAGAAATATTTTTGGCCAACCAACCGATTGTGTGGCAGCCGGACGCGACCGACCTCGATAGTCGACCTGGATAGGACTATCGGACATGTCGGAAAATCGCGATCGATTGTGCGGTTCCCTATGCACCACACGGTCGATTGTTCGCGTCTACGGACATTTGTAGTTACCCTTCTCAAGACAAATGCCAAATGGATTATTTTATTAGATACCCGTATCCCAAAAGGTCTAAATTCACTTTTTGATATTACTGGTTTTTACCAAATTACAACAACCCTATCTCTTTCCTCTTATTGTTATATATATGAGTCCTCCTTACCATCTGCCATTTTTCTATTTACCCTCAGGAGTTTCTCAATCTTTATCCTTCTCTTTTGTTCTTTCTTTTAACAAGTTTTCTTATTAATAACCAGCAGAAACAGAATGCTTTTGATTTGGTGATTATAAATATTATTGCTATTAAATATCACTTTATATAATACTTATTTATTAATTGATGAGATATTTTGCTAATCCTTATAACATAGATCTATATTTGTGTATGTCCTTTATATTTGATATAACAGCTTTTTTGAAAATTGGCGAGTCCCCTTTAAGGGGGCGGGACCCTTTAACCAGTGACTATTTGTACTTACCTATTTAAGCTGTATCCATACTTGTTCAATGTCTCTGACGAAGTGCCAGGCTAGGGCACGAAACGCGTTAGACATGTATCCGTCTGTGTAGATATATGTGTAATAAAGTTTTTTTTACCACTGCCTCCAGGTGAGATCCGTGTCATGGATACACTGCAGTCCGTTCCTGATTGTATTTGCCGTTGTCGTTTTGGACTTGCGAGGGGTCCGGGCAAGACAGTACCCGGACCACCGTTGCGATTCGGGTTGATAATAGTTGTTTGATCTATGAATATGTGTGATGAAGTGTGAGTGTGTGTTTTAGTTTGAGTGTTGTGTTGAGTGATTTGCTGTGAGTATGAGATTTTTTGATGATATTTGTTTTCGATAACTTGGGATTTGTAGTGGTGTTATTTGTTCTTGATGTGTGTGCTAGTTATGTGAAGGATTGGTGAAGACTACAAGTTCCTCTCACACTCCTAGTAACATTGTTTCTATGTTAATACTATACGGTTCTTATATCACCACACTGGAGCGTTGGGTCCGGGGAGTGTCCACCCGGCCACCCCGTCTAGGGGTAAGTCTTATGTTTTTAGAGATAGTTACAAAGTTTCTGTTTCTGTAATATTCTATTTTGCATGTCTGAAAACTTAATAGCCAGAACTTTTCTTGTAATGGAATTCTTTCGATCAATTACTAATTTGGATCTTGCTGTAAATGTCCGGACGACTCCAATCACTTATGTATCGTATTGATGTCCGGACAATAGTCCCTCCATTGTACCCGCCTAAAGTCCACATGATGTACATTCCCTCTTGTTCACAAGAATTCATAAGGTTACGGTTTTTTCCAATAAAAGTTACAATGTGTTTTAAATTTTTATATTGTGGGAAAGCAGGGTCTTAGCAATAAAAACAAGACGTTTAATTAGGCCAAGTTGACGTTTTCCATACCAGATGGACTTCACAGTAGAGAATTGATTTCCGTTCCAACCTTATTACTTTCGGGTTTCTGGGAAAAAATGAAGCCAGTTGTTTTTAAAAAGCCAAAGGTCGAACTTTAGATGAAGAGTCTATTGAGAATCTTCTAGGACATGAGGTGTTGCTTGACAAACCTTTGTGTGTTTACAAGGCTTCTCACTTTCCTTCATTCTCAATGAAAATCTAATATATCACTGTCAATAGGCACTTAATTAACGGGATTGCTCCAGATCGTCTACTTTTGCTCAAGCTAATGAAATTTGCCTGATGTTGATTCCATGGAGCCTTGTTCGTTAAGCAGCCTCAGCAATACTTTGAATTTTTTGTGCAGGGTTTCTAAATCTCCAACGCTCTTCGTGTGTCATGCAACCTACTTAGAAACAATCTCCCTATGTGCGGTGAACCGTTAGACTCTCAACCGTTGTCAGAGACCATGGCCTCCTGCATCTCCTTCCTTCTTACATTTCTCCTGGCTGCAAAGATGAAATTGTTTTATTTTACATATTGTGATTTTATCGCAAACATGTTATTACCTGCAATGTTTTCAGTCTCCGGAGTTACTGGAAAATGAATGTGATGGTAATACAATGATTAGCTATTTGAGACATGTTAAAGGTATGTAAACTGAAAAAATTACTTTGCCTCACCTTAATCTATAATAAATACATTTAAATAGCACAAAGTTCGTACACACGTGCGATCGTGAGTCCCGACCTGACGCACAATGTAACGAACTAACGTTTCGGCCGACGATCGGGCCGTTTTTGGCCGATAAAGTGCCCACGCACAAGCCGATTATCGACCTTTACTCTGGGGTGTGTGTGTTGCTGCATGCCTTTAATCTAGTACTTGTTTTGCTTATAATGATCCCCCTCCCTCTCTTAACCGACTTCTTTTCTTCAGACCTGGCTTTTTTGAATGGCATGCTGGAATCACATGATCTAGCACTAAGAGATGGAATTCCCCACTGTCACCAAATCCAGTTACAGTTTACACCCATACAGTAACAGCAAATCCATACGGCACCACAGCAGAAGTTATTATAAGGTATGTAATTGACAGATGAGCATCTATCTTCAGACTGAATATCTAAGAAATAGGGGACGGATCAACAAAAATGGTACAGTGATAGAGTTTTCCAGCAATGGAAAAATTATTGTACTACCTCCGATATCCACCGATTTTTAAACCTATTTTCTTCCATTAAACTAAAGAACGGGAGGTACATGAGCATGTTTTTACCTCCCTGTTCTTCAGAAAAACGTGCAAGAGAGAGGACAGAACTTATGGTCTCTTTCTGATGAGTCCCCAACATGCCTGGGGATGGGATGCATTGGCATGCAAGCTAGTTGTAGGCCACTTCTGGTTTTACTGAAGCCATCATTTGTATTGAAGTCAAGAGGACATTGGAAAAAAAAAAGCCAAATCGTTTTCAATTAAAGTTGTACAGGTTAATGGATTTGTATGAATACTACAGTTCAGGCAAACACATTTCTCTTAATTATACGCCTAGGAAATACTGATTGTATGACAAAGATAACCCTGTGCGGAAGTCAGGAAAATGTTTCAACTCACAAGATCTGCAGTTACTTTCATTCTTCAAGGAACTGAGCGTGCCTGACTATGGGGGTCACTAGGACTGACTGGATGTTGGTTTACCTTTGGACAGATTTCAGTTTGGGGTTGCACTTACCCTTCAAGATCTTACAATACGGTCCAGGATCAAGCTAAAAATCCAAATACCGGAAATCTGTAAGAAAAGGCTGGAATTATGTCCCCAAATTGCTATTGAGAAAAACCCGTATAATAATGACACAGATACAACCAGCTGCGGAATCTCAGTTTTAAACATTTATTGATCCCCGGACACTGTGGTGAAGTTTGATCCATTAAATTAATGTTATTATTATCATGCAGAGGAGAGATGTTCAGCGCATGTTATATGGGCAGAATAGGGTGCGCTTGTTCAGAATAATCGCATAACATTTAGGTCATGAAATTGATAATAAGATGAAAATGTTTCTAGGAGCCCTAATCCTATATAAGTAAAAACCCTAATGACGTGCCCGTGTGTGGGCTCTTGTTTATTTGCGCATGCGCGAGGAGGAGTCCTTTCAGCTATGCGCGAACAGGGACCCGGAAATCAAACCAGTGAGAAGACAAGTTCCTGGACAAAGAGAGAGAGAGAGAGAGGAGAGAGGGGAGAAGAGAGAGGAGAGAGAAAGAGAAGAGAGAGAGAGAGAGGGAGAGAGAGAGTTTGTGTTTATAGGCTTAACCGGCTAGTGGATATAAACTGTACCAAACTTCAATGACTTCATGATTTAATAGCGATAGTGCAATATCTGATAGTACAAGATGGATCCTTGATAGACGTGTCCTCATTGAAACTCCTGTGATTTAATAGGAATGTGCATGGCTGATAGTACCAGATGGATTCCTTGATAGACAGGTCCTCATTGAAACTCCCTGTTATTTAATAGGAATATTACATGGCTGATAGTACAAGATGGATTCCTTGGATAGACAGTGTCCTCATTGAAACTCCCTGTGATTTAATAGGAATAGTGCATGGCGATAGTACAAGATGGATTCCTTGGATAGACAGTGTCCTCATTGAAACTCCCTGTGATTTAATAGGATAGTGCATGGCTGATAGTACAAGATGGATTCCTTGGATAGACAGTGTCCTCATTGAAACTCCCTGTGATTTAATAGGAATAGTGCATGGTGATTAGTACCAGAGGATTCCTTGGATAGACCAGTCCCTCATTGAAACTCCCTGTGATTTAATAGGAATAGTGCTGGCTGAGTAGTACAAGATGGATTCCTTGGATAGACATGTCCTCATTGAAACTCCCTGTGATTTATAGGAATAGTGCATGGCTGATAGTACAAGATGGATTCCTTGGATAGACAGTGTCCTCATTGAAACTCCCTGTGATTTAATAGGAATAGTGCATGGTTGATAGTACCAGATGGATTCCTTGGAATAGACAGTGCTCACCATTGAAACTCCGTGATATAATAGGAATAGTGCATGGCTGATAGTACAAGATGGGATTCCTTGATAGACAGTGTCCCTCATTGAAACCCCTGTGATTAATAGGAATAGTGCTGGCTGATAGTACCAGATGTGATTCCTTGGATAGACAGTGTCCTCATTGAACTCCCTGTGATTTAATAGGAATAGTGCATGGCTGATAGTACAAGATGGGATTCCTTGGATAGACAGTGTCCTCATTGAAATCCCTGTGATTTAATAGGAATAGTGCATGGTTTGATAGTATAAGATGGATTCCTTGATAGACAGTGTCCTCATTGAAACTCCCTGTGATTTAATAGGATAGTGCATGGCTAATAGTACAAGATGGATTCCTTGGATAGACCAGTGTACCTCATTGAAACTCCCTGTGATTTAATAGGAATAGTGCATGGCTGATAGTACAAGATGGATTCCTTGGATAGACATGTCCTCATTGAAACTCCCTGTGATTAATAGGAATAGTGCATGGCTGATAGTACAAGATGGATTCCTTGGATAGACAGTGTCCTCATTGAAACTCCCTGTGATTTAATAGAATAGTGCATGGCTGTGATAGTACAAGATGATTCCTTGGATAGACAGTGTCCTCATTGAAAACTCCCTGTGATTTAATAGGAAAGTGCATGCTGATAGTACAAGATGGATTCTTGGATAGACAGTGTCCTCATTGAAACTCCCTGTGATTTAATAGGAATAGTGCATGGCTGATAGACAAGATGGATTCCTTGGATAGACAGTGTCCTCATTGAAACTCCCTGTGATTATTTAATAGGAATAGTGCATGGTTGATAGTACAAGATGGATTCCTTGGATAGACAGTGTCCTCATTGAAAGCTCCCTGTGATTTAATAGGAATAGTGCATGGTTGATAGTACCCAGATGGAGTCCTTGGATAACAGTGTCCTCATTGAAACTCCCTGTGATTTAATAGCAAAGTTGCATGGCTGATAGTACAGATGGATTCCTTGGATAGACAGTGTCCCTCATTGAAACCCCTGTGATTTATAGGAATGGTGCTAGCTGATAGTACAAGATGGATTCCTTGGATAGACAGTGTCCTCATTGAAACTCCTGTGATTTAATAGGAATAGTGCATGGCTGATAGTACAAGATGGATTCTTGGATAGACAGTGTCCTCATTGAAATCCCTGTGATTTAATAGGAATGTGTATAGCTGATAGTACAAGATGGATTCCTTGGATAGACCAGTGTCCTCATTGAAACTCTCCCCTGTGATTAATAGTAATAGTGCATGGCTTGAGAGTTACAAGATGGATTCCTTGGATAGACAGTGTCCTCATTGAAACTCCCTGTGATTTAATAGGAATAGTGCATGGCTGGATAGCACAAGATGGATTCCTTGGATAGACAGTGGTCCTCATTGAAAACTCCCTGTGATTAATAGGACATGGTGCTAGCTGATAGTACAAGAGGATTCCTTGGATAACAGTGTCCCTCATTGAAACTCCCTGTGATTTAATAGGAATGGTGCATGGTTTGATAGTACAAGAAGGATTCCTTGGATAGACAGTGTCCTCATTGAACTCCCTGTGATTTAATAGGAATAGTGGCATGGTTGATAGTACCAGATGGATTCCTTGGATAGACAGTGTCCTCATTGAAACTCCCTGTGATTTAATAGGATAGTGCATGGCTGATAGTACAAGATGATTCCCTTGGATAGACAGGTCCTCATTGAAACTCCCTGTGATTTAATAGGAATGGTGCATGCTGATAGTACAAGATGGATTCCTTGGTAGACAGTGTCCTCATTGAAACTCCTGTGATTTATAGGAATGTGTGCATGCTGATAGTACTAGAGGATTCCCTTGGATAGACAGTGTTCCTCATTGAAAACTCCGTGATTTAATAGGAATGGTGCATGGCGAATAGTACAAGATGGATTCCTTGGATAGACAGTGTCCTCATTGAAACTCCCGTGTTATAGGAATGGTGCATAGCTGATAGTACAAGATGGATTCCTTGGATAGACAGGGTCCTCATTGAAACTCCCTGTGATCTAATAGGAATAGTGCATGGTTGATAGTACCAAGATGGATTCCTTGGATGACAGTGTCCTCATTGAAACTCCCCTGTGATTTAATAGGGAATGGTGCATGGCTGATAGTACAAGATGGATTCCTTGGATAGACAGTGTCCTCATTGAAACTCCCTGTGATTTAATAGGAATGGTGCATAGCTGATAGTACAAGATGGATTCCTTGGATAGACAGTGTCCTCATTGAAACTCCCTGTGATTTAATAGGAATAGTGCATGGCTGATAGTACAAGATGGATTCCTTGGATAGACAGTGTCCTCATTGAAAACTCCCTGTGATTTAATAGGATAGTGCATGGCTGATAGTACAAGATGGATTCCTTGGATAGACAGTGTCCCCTCATTGAAACTCCCTGTGATTTAATATAATAGTGCATCTGATAGTACAAGATGGATTCCTTGGATAGACAGTGTCCTCTTGAAACTCCCTGATTTAATAGGAATGTGCATATGGATAGTACAAGATGGATTCCTTGATAGACAGTGTTCCTCATTGAAACTCCCTGTGATTTAATAGGAAATAGTGCATGGCTGATAGTACACAGATGGATTCCTTGGATATACAGTGTCCTCATTGAAACTCCTGTGATTTAATAGGAATGGTGCATAGCTGATAGTACAAGATGGTTTCCTTGGATATGACAGTGTCCTCATTGAAACTTCCCCCTGTGATTTAATAGGAAGGTGCAATGGCTGATATACAAGATGGATTCCTTGGATAGACAGTGTCCTCATTGAAACTCCCTGTGATTTATAGGAATAGTGCATGGCTGATAGTACAAGTTGGATTCCTTGATAGACAGTGTCCTCATTGAAAACTCCCTGTGATTTAATAGTAATAGTGCATGGCTGATAGTACAGAGGATTCCTTGGATAGACAGTGTCCTCATTGAAACTCCCGTGATTAAATAGGAATGGTGCATGGCTGATAGTACAGATGGATTCCTTGGCGGATAGACAGTGCCCTGATTGAAACTCCCTGTGATTTATAGGAATGGTGCTGTCTAGCTGATAGTACAAAGATGCATTCCTTGGATAGACAGTGTCCTCAATGAACTCCTGTGATTAATAGGAATGGTGCATGGCTGATAGTACAGATGGATTCCTTGGATAGACATGTCCTCATTGAAACTCCCTGTACTGTGATTTATAGGAATGGTGCATAGCTGATAGTACAAGATGGATTCCTTGGATAGACAGTGCCTCATATGAAAACTCCCTGTGATTTAATAGAATAGGCATGGCTCTGATAGTACAAGATGGATTCCTTGGATAGACAGTGTCCCTCATTGAAACTCCCTGTGATTTAATAGGAATGGGCATGGCGTGATAGTACAAGATGGATTCCTTGGATAGACAGTGTCCTCATTGAAACTCCCTGTGATATAATAGGAATAGTGCATGGCTGATAGTACAAGATGGATTCCTTGGATAGACGTGTCCTCATTGAAACTCCCTGTGATTTAATAGGAATAGTGCACATGCTGATAGACAAGAGTGATTCCTGGTAGACAGTGTCCTCATTGAAACTCCCTGTGATTTAATAGTAATAGTGCAATCTGATAGTACAAGATGGATTCCTGGGATAGACAGTGTCCTCATTGAAACTCCCTGTGATTTAATAGGAATAGGTGCATGGCGTGATAGTACAAGATGGATTCCTTGGATAGACGTGTCCTCATTGAAACTCCCTGTGATTTAATAGGAATGGTGCATAGCTGATAGTACAAGATGGTCCTTGGATAGACAGTGTCCTCATTGAAACTCCCCTGTGATTTATAGGAATGGTGCATGGCTGATAGTACCAGAATGGATTCCTTGGATAGACAGTGTCCTCATTTGAAACTCCCTGTGATTTAATAGGAATAGTGCATGGCTGATAGTACAAGATGGATTCCTTGGATAGACAGTGTCCTCATTGAAACTCCCTGTGATTTAATAGTAATAGTGCATGGCTGATAGTACAAGATGGATTCCTTGGATAGACAGTGTCCTCATTGAAACTCCCTGTGATTAAATAGGAATGGTGCATGGCTGATAGTACAAGATGGATTCCTTGGATAGACAGTGCCCTGATTGAAACTCCCTGTGATTTATAGGAATGGTGCGTAGCTGATAGTACAAGATGGCATTCCTTGGATAGACAGTGTCCTCAATGAAACTCCCTGTGATTTAATAGAATGGTGCATGGCTGACAGTTACCAAATGGATTTCTTGGATAGACAGTGTCCTCATTGAAACTCCCTGTGATTTATAGAATGGCGTGCATAGCTGATAGTACAAGAATGATTCCTTGGATAGACAGTGTCCTCATTGAAACTCCCTGTGATTTAATAGAATAGTGCATGGTTGATAGTACAAGATGGATTCCTTGGATAGACAGTGTCCACACTGGGTTAAACTCCCTGTGATTTATAATAGGAATGTGGTGCATAGCTGATAGTACAAGATGGATTCCTTGGATAGACAGTGTCCTCATTGAAACTCCCTGTGATTTAATAGGAATAGTGCATGGTTGATAGTACCAGATGGATTCTTTGGATAGACAGTGTCCTCATTGAAACTCCCTGTGATTTATAGGAATAGTGGCATGGCTGATAGTACAAGATGGATTCCTTGGATAGACAGTGTCCTCATTGAAAACTCCCTGTGATTTAATAGGAATAGTGCATGGCTGATAGTACAAGATGGATTCCTTGGATAGACAGTGTCCTCATTTGAAACTCCCTGTGATTTAATAGGAATAGTGCATGGTTGATAGTACCAGATGGATTCTTGGATAGACAAGTGTCCTCATTGAAACCCCTGTGATTTAATAGGAATAGTGCATGGTGATAGTACAGATGGATTCCTTGGATAGACATGTCCTCATTGAAACTCCCTGTGATTTAATAGAATGGTGCATAGCTGATAGTACAAGATGGATCCTTGGATAACAGTGTCCTCATTGAAAACTCCCTGGATTTAATAGGTAATAGTGCATGGCTGATAGTACAAGATGGATTCCTTGGATAGACAGTGTCCTCATTGAACTCCCTGTGATATAATAGAATATGCATGGCGATAGTACAAGATGGATTCCTTGGATAGACAGTGTCCTCATTGAAACTCCTGTGATTTAATAGGAAAGTTCATGGCTGATAGTACAAGATGGATTCCTTGGATAGACAGTGTCCTCATTGAAACTCCCTGTGATATAATAGGAATAGTGCATGGCTGATAGTACAAGATGGATTCCTTGGATAGACAGTGTCCTCATTGAAACTCCCTGTGATATAATAGGAATAGGCATGGCTGATAGTACAAGATGATTCCTTGGATAGACAGTGTCCTCATTGAAACTCCCTGTGTATAATAGGAAGTGCATGCTGGATAGTACAAGATGGATTCCTTGGATAGACAGTGTCCTCATTGAAACTCCCTGTGATTTAATAGGAATAGTGCATGGTGATAGTACAAGATGGATTCCTTGGATAGACAGTGTCCTCATTGAAACTCCCTGTGATTTAATAGGAATAGTGCATATTCCAGATATCTTACCATGAGTCTCTCTATGATGGTGTTAGTCACCATCACGGTTTTGACAGACGAGTATCAAAGACCAGTGGGATGGAATGCAGATGGGGTTCGAGTGTGTATGGGATGAATGTGCCCTTTAAAATATGAAGCGATAACAACCCTGTATCTCTGATATCACCATCTGCTAATTATGGGAATTGAACTGAATGCCGTATAAGTGACAGCAGTTTCCTACCGCTATGATAGGACATTATACACCATGAGTTCAATTACAGGGAGATAATGTAGAAACATCACAAAATTTCTTTCCCACGTGCCCAGTTTTTTCTCGTTTGGATTATAGATAAATTAATCTTGGTAGTGGAGGCGGCGAAATGTCACAATAATCAGTCAAATGATTAGAAACACTTTCTCCGCTGCCATTTACTGCCTTCCATGTATGATTGTGTCTTATACCACCTGTGTAATTACTGCCCTGTCTTGGCGTGTATCCGGGGACTGGTTAAGAAGTGGGGAACCTGGCAAATTGTTTGGGCTGAAAAACTCGATCAGCTTGAAATCCAAAGGTTGGGAAATATTCAAGATAAAAAAAAATATATTAGGCTTGTGTACCATTATAAACATCAACTAAGTAAATACGATCCTTCTATTATTCTATAAAAGGATTGTGCAGAGACCAAAGTACAGTATGGTCACATTTGAATGGTATGAACATGGACATGTACAAACTGCAATGGTATACCATCTTGAAGGGCGGAGCTTGTCTCAAGATTGCATATGCTATGGCGTAAAGGACTAGGTCATGGTGGTCCAGGGCATTGGGCATAATAAGCTGTGCCCCAATTCCACCACTTACAGCCCAAATGTTGGGAGATATTCTATATGAAGAAATGAAGCCTCCCACCTTGGATACACATATATATATTAGAGTTTTGGATGGAAACCAGAGAAACCTTGAGGAAATCCATGAAGGGGAACATTTCAACTCGTCAAGACATAAACACTAATCATGTATAAGGGTGTACCAGAGTTTTGACTCAAAGCTACAGACAAAATCTTAACACACTGAAATGTTCTTTGTCGAACTCAAGTTCTCCGCTCTGAAATGTGGTTTGAACGTGGAATTTTGGTTTCGACAGTGAAGTTCCACGTTGTTCAATGAATCCGCTGGGCGGAACAAACTCTAGCGATTAAAATTTGACTTTTTAAAAAGAATGAAAAGTTCCAGGTTCAGGTTAATATTCACCTCCCACTCATATACAGTTTTCATTTGGCCAGGTTAGTGTCCTGGACTTTCCTATATTAAAGAAGTGCTGAAGCACTGAGCAAGCCTGGCAAAACGCAGTTTTCACAATCATAAATTATTATTTTTTTTAAACTATATTTGCATTATAGTTCCTATTTTAATCATGTGTGACCTGTTATGTTAACTCAGTCATTAAATGCAGCTAATAGTTTCTAATCCTTCATGCATAGGGGTGGTTAGGTTTTATCATATTATCTGTGATCACACTGCTGATGGGTAATGTTCAAAGCCTCCTGGGGTATAAAAGAGAAGATGCAATTTGTGGCACTGTAGCCACATTAAAGCAGCGACTTCTTTGTAAATAATCAAACCTTTATTTCTGCAGCGCGAGTCTGTAGCTTCAGAATGCATCTGTGTTGGGGAATGTTGAATGTTCTGTGTTGGGGAATGTGGAATGTTCTGTGTTGGGGAATGTGGAATGCTCTGTGTTGGGGAATGTTGAATGTTCTGTGTTGGGGAAAGTGGAATGTTCTGTGTTGGGGAATGTGGAATGTTCTGTGTTGGGGAATGTGGATCTATCTAGCAGCTAGCCGATCGAGTATCTATATACTATCGAATCATCGATAATCTATCGATCAGCGATCTATCTATCTAGCCATCTATCTAGCTCTCATCTATATTATCGATCATTCGAGCACTATCTTATCTATCTATCATCTATCTATCTATCTACCTATCTATCACTATCTATCTATCTAGTTATCATCGATCTAGCGATCATCTAGCTATCTCGCTATTCTATTATCTGCTATCGGAGCATCTATCGATCTATCTATCTATCTATCCATGATCATCTAGCTAGCATCTATCTATTAGCATCTATCAGTCTATCTATCGATTCTATCTATCTATTCATCTCTATCTATCTAGCATCTAGCGATCATCGAGCTAGCTATATCTGAGCTAGTCACGATCTATCTAATCATTATCTATCATCTATCTAGCTATCATCTATCTATTATTGTATCTATCATCTACTGATCTATCATATCTAGCTCTCTATTATCTATCTATTATCTATCTCTCTATCGATCTATCATCTACTAGGATCTACCGATGCTATCGATCTATCGATCATCTATCGAGATAGCTATCTATATATCTATCTATAATCGATCATTTTTTTTTTTTTCTATCAGCTATCTATGTGGCAGCTAGCTAGGTGCGATCTAAGCTATCTAGCGATCTAGCTATCATCTATCAGCATCTTTCATCTATCTATCATCTATGTCTATCTATCACTATCTATCATTATCTATCTCTCTATCTATCTATCTATCTATCTATCTATTAATCTATCTATCTATCATCGATATATAGCGATAAGCTAGCTAGCGAGCTATCTATCATCTACTAGTATTATCTACTATCTGATGATCCCTTCACTGGAACACTGAGTGATGATCCCTTCACTGGAACACTGAGTGAATATCCCATCACTGGA
>CM033474.1:5998545-6100693 GCA_019447015.1 Hymenochirus boettgeri
GTATCTATCTAGCAGCTAGCCGATCGAGTATCTATATACTATCGAATCATCGATAATCTATCGATCAGCGATCTATCTATCTAGCCATCTATCTAGCTCTCATCTATATTATCGATCATTCGAGCACTATCTTATCTATCTATCATCTATCTATCTATCTACCTATCTATCACTATCTATCTATCTAGTTATCATCGATCTAGCGATCATCTAGCTATCTCGCTATTCTATTATCTGCTATCGGAGCATCTATCGATCTATCTATCTATCTATCCATGATCATCTAGCTAGCATCTATCTATTAGCATCTATCAGTCTATCTATCGATTCTATCTATCTATTCATCTCTATCTATCTAGCATCTAGCGATCATCGAGCTAGCTATATCTGAGCTAGTCACGATCTATCTAATCATTATCTATCATCTATCTAGCTATCATCTATCTATTATTGTATCTATCATCTACTGATCTATCATATCTAGCTCTCTATTATCTATCTATTATCTATCTCTCTATCGATCTATCATCTACTAGGATCTACCGATGCTATCGATCTATCGATCATCTATCGAGATAGCTATCTATATATCTATCTATAATCGATCATTTTTTTTTTTTTCTATCAGCTATCTATGTGGCAGCTAGCTAGGTGCGATCTAAGCTATCTAGCGATCTAGCTATCATCTATCAGCATCTTTCATCTATCTATCATCTATGTCTATCTATCACTATCTATCATTATCTATCTCTCTATCTATCTATCTATCTATCTATCTATTAATCTATCTATCTATCATCGATATATAGCGATAAGCTAGCTAGCGAGCTATCTATCATCTACTAGTATTATCTACTATCTGATGATCCCTTCACGGAACACTGAGTGATGATCCCTTCACTGGAACATGAGTGAAGATCCCATCACTGGCACACTTGAGGATGATCCCTTCACTGGAACACTGAGTGATGATCCCTTCACTGGAACACTGAGTGATGATCCCTTCACTGGAACACTGTGTGATGATCCCTTCACTGGAACTCTGCACCTTACAATCTTCCTCTCTCTAAAAAAATTAACATTTTTATAAACGGTGTAAACCAATGTGATGATATTGTAGTACAGCTCTATCAGAATGGTTAAACATAATAAATATTGAACCACCAAAACACTTATTGGCACCACCGTAATGCCAGTGCTGTGGAATAATTATCTATAATACTGAATTTTGACGGCCCATCTTCTCATTGGGTACCGATTGTTCAGCAGGTCAAGTAGTCAGCCAGTGATCACTGTTCTGGCAAATTATAGAGGGATGGAGATTGAATAGACACTGAGCATGTGCAGATTTGTATCTTGTATATTAGAGCAAAAGGGGGGCAGGGATAAAAATAACAGTGAAATAAGGAATCCAAGATTATTTTTAAATGGTGATGAGATCCAGGTCCAACTTGGACTCAGATCCGACATGTAACCCCTTGGTTCTGAAATCTGAACGTTCTGTCTGAACGGGGTTACCAAACATTCGGGGGTTATTTTCGGTAACCCTTGAAAATACAATCCGAACCCTCGAGGTAAGTTTTGTTTTCGGATTTTAGGGGTTTTCCCAAGTTCCGGAAATCTGAAAATCTATCTATAATCATCTGTCTGTCTGGCTGTTCTGTCTCTGTATGTCTGTCGGTCTAGGTCTGTCTTGTCTTGTCTGTCTGTCTGTCTGTCTTGTCTATCGTCTATCTGTCTTTGTTCTGTGGTTCTGTCTTGCTCTATCTATCATTCTATTCCTATCTATCTGTCTTGTCGGTCGTATGTCTGTCTGTTCTGTCTACTGTCTGTGCGGGCCAGGCGAGAGAGCGAGAGCAGCGAGCGAGCGAGCGAGCGAGCGAGCGAGGAGCGAGCAGCGAGGAGCGAAGAGAGCAGCGAGCGAGCGAGCAGCGAGCAGCGAGCGAGCAGCGAGCGAGCGAGAAGAGCGCGAGCAGCGAGCGAGGCAGCGAGCGAGCAGCGAGCAGCGAGCGAGGGCGAGGCAGGGAGAAGCAGCGAGCGAGCGGGCGAGCGAGGCGGCGAGAGAGCGAGGGAGCGAGCGAGCAGCGAGCGACGAGCGAGAGAGCGAGGAGCGAGAGAGAGCGAGCAGAGCGAGGAGCGAGAGCGAGCGAGCGAGCAAGCGAGCGAGCAGCGAGCGAGCGAGCGAGCGAGCGAGCGAGCGAGCGAGGCGAGCAGCAGCGAGCGAGAGCAGCGAGGCGAAAAGGGCGAGCGACGGAGCGAGCGAGGAGCGAGCGAGCAGCGACGCAGCAGCGAGCGAGCGAGCGGGAGCGAGCGAGCGAGCAAGCGAGCAGCGAGCAGCGAGCAGCGAGCGAGAGCGAGCGAGCGAGCGAGCGAGCAGAGAGCGAGCGCGCGAGCGGAGCGAGCGAGCGAGCGAGCGAGCGAGCGAGCGAGAGAGCGAGCGAGCGAGCAGAGCGAGCGAGCGAGCGAGCGAGCGAGCGAGCGAGCGAGCGCGGCGAGCGAGCGAGCGAGCGAGCGAGCGAGCGAGTCGAGCAGAGCGAGCGAGGAGGAAGCGAAGCGAGCGAGCGAGCGAGCGAGACGAGCCGAGCGAGAGCGAGCGAGCGAGCGAGCGAGCGAGCGAGAGCGAGCGAGCGAGCGAGCGAGCAGAGCGAAGCAGAGCAGCGAGCGAGCGAGCGAGCGGAGCGAGCGAGCGAGCGCAGAGCGAGCAGCGAGCGAGCTGAGCGAGCGAGCGAGCGCAGCGAGCAGCGAGCGAGAGCGAGCAGCGAGCGAGCACGACGCGAGCAGCGAGCGAGCGAGAGAGCAGCGAGTTGGTTCGAGAAGCATCTATCTTCATCTATCTATCTATCATCTAATCTATCATCTATCGAGAAGCTAGCTAGATATATAGCTAAAGCTATCAGAGAGAGAGCTATATAGGATCTAGTCTATCTATCTATTATCTAGCGAGCTATCTATCATCTAGCTATCTAGCTACCTATCTATCTATCTATCTATCATCGATCTATCTATCTATCTATTAGCTACATCTATCATCTATCAGCTATCTATCTTTCTATTATCTATCATCTTCTATCGATCAGGAAGCGAGCAGAGAGCTATAATCTATCGATCATCTAGCTATATATGCAGAATTAGATAGCTATCTATCTCTAGCTATTAGCTAGCGATCTACGATCTAGCTGCATACTCTATCTATCTATATCTATCTATCTATCTATTATTATCGATCTATCTATCGAGCAGCTAGCATCTAGCAGCTAGCGAGCGATCGGATAGGCGAGCGATAATCGATCGAGTGTCAGCGAGCTACATCTATGATCTAGATAGCGATCTATCCAGTGCGGGAGGGGGGCTTGGTGCCCCCCACCAGGAAATCAGAGACAGGGGTCCACCAGGACGAGTGTAGTGGCCAACCGAACGGGTCAGAGCGCGGGAAGGGCGGGACAGAGCAGCGAGCATGCGAGCAGCGAGCGAGCGAGCGAGCGAGCGAGCAGCGAGCGAGCGAGCTAGCAGCGCGCGAAGAGAGCAGAGCGAGCGAGCAGCGAGCGATCTATCATCTATCTATAATTATATATCTTCATTCTAGCTAGCTTATATACACACCTCTTATTCCTTCTTATTTTCTTTTTATCCCTCATCTAATCTATCTATCATATCTATCTATCATATATCTATCTATCATTACTATATTATTATCTATCTACTTATTAATCTACATCTATATCTATTCTATCATACTATATCTATCTATCCTACCTTATACTCTATCTATCTATCATATCGATCTATCTATATTATTAGCATCTTATCTATATCTATCTATCCTACTCTTATCTTCTATCTATCAGCTATGCTAATCTTACACACCTATCTATCTATCTCTATCATCTATCTATTACCCTACTTATCTACTATCTATCCTATCTATTAATCTATTCTTCGATACTATCATCATCGTATCATCCTCTCTATCTATATATCTATCTATCTATCTATCTATCATCTATCTATCTACTCTATCTCATTATCTATCATCTATCATCTATCAGCATCTACTATCTATCATCTATCTATCTCATCTATCATCTATCATCTATCTATCATCATCTATCATCATCTATCTATCATATATCTATCATTCTATCTCTATCATCTATCAATCTATTATCATCTATCTATCTATAATCTCATCTATCATCTATCTATCATCTATCTATCATTATCTATATCTATACTATCCACTATCTATCATCTATCTACTACATATCTACTATCATCTATCTATCTATCTATCTGATCTATCTATCTACTATCGATTTTATCATTATAATATCTTATCTATTCCATATCTATTACTATCTAATTATCTATCTCATCTATCTATCATCTATCTATCTATCTATCTAATCTATCTATCTATCTCCGATCTATCTATCTATCATCTACTCTATCTATCTCTATCTATCTATCTTCTTATCTATCTATCTATCATATACTATCTATCTATCATCTATCGTACTCTATTCTATCTATCCTATCGATCCTATCTATTATCTATCTATCTATCTATCATCATATCTATCTATCATTGTATTCATACTCCTACTATCTATCCACTATCTCTATCTTCATCTATCTATCATCTATCTATCATCTATCATCTAGTTCTATTCTATCATCTATCTATCTATCATATATCTCTATCTATCTATATCTTATCCTACTATCTATCTATCTATCATCTATCATCTATCTCAAATGGCTCTATTCATCTATCAATACTCTATCTATCATATCTATCTATCATCTATTATCTATCTTATCTATCAATATCTATCGATCTACTATCTATCTCTAGCATATCTCATCCCTATCTATCTATTAACTTCTATCATCATCATCTACACTACTATCTATCTATCTCATCGACCATCTATCACACTATCTTCTTCCTTATCTATATATCCATTCTATCTATTATCTATAGCTATCTTATCTATCTATCTACTACTATCTATCTATATTCATTGCGTATCTATCATAGCTCTATCTATCTATACTATCTATCTATATCTTCTACTATTCGCTCATCCTATATCATCTATCCTGTATCATCTATCATCATCTATCATCTATCTATCTATCTATCCTTCTATCTATCATCTATCTATCTATCACTCTATCTATCTATCATTCTAGTTACTTCCCTCCTATCTATCTACACATATCTATCTAGTTTCTTATCGATTTATCTATCTAATCTACTATCTATACTATTATCATATCTATCTATCATCATCATCTATCTATCATCTATCTATCACTTCTATCATCTATTATTTCGATCCTATCTATCTATCTATCTATCATCTTCGTATCTCATCTATCTCATCTATCTATCATCTATCTATCTATCATTATCTATTATATCTATCATCTATCATCTATCTATTCTACTCTATCATCATCTCATCTATCTTACTTCATCATCTATCTATCATCTATCTATCATACTATCTATCTACTATTACTAATCTATCTATCTCTGCATCTCCACTACTATCACTACTATCTATTTCTACATCTATCATCTATCTACCACTATCATTATCTATCTATCTATCCTAATTCTATCCTATACTATCTATATATTATCCAGTTGTCGATCGGGGTCTTGGGGCCACCATGGAAATCAGATACCAATGGGTTCCACCAGACGAGTTTAGTGGGCCCACCTAAACGTTTACTATCTCTTATTATACTGTACATATTATCTATCATCGATCTCATCTACTTCTATCTATCTATCTATGATCTATCATCTCTATCTATCTCTATATTATCTATCTATCTATCTCTATCTATCTATCATTATCTATTATCTACTATCATTCGATCTATCTATCTATCTATCTATCTATCTATCTATCATCTATCATCTATCATCTATCTATCTATCTATATATCTATCTATCATCTATCTATCATCTATCATCTATCTATCTATCTATCTATCTATCTATCCAGTGTCGGACTGGGGTCTTGGGGCCCACCAGGAAATCAGATACCATGGGTCCACCAGGACGAGTTTAGTGGCCCACCTAACGTTTCATATCTCTTATTTACTGTACATATCTATCTTACTACAACTACAACAAAACAACAAATAACATTTATAAAGAGCTTTTCTCCCGTAGGACTCAACTGACTCCTTTTGTTTATTAGAATGCATTTCTTACTGTCCCTTGGGCTCTGTATTTAAATGTTAGCAGTTTTCTTGGGTGAGTGGGCTGTTGGCCCACCAGGGGAATCCCCTGTATCCCTGAGGGCCAGTCCGACACTGTATCTATCAATCTATCTGACTGTCTGTTCGTCCATCTATCTATTATCTATCTATCTGTCCTTCCGTCCGTCCGTCTGTCTGTCCATCTATTCTATATTGAGAACAAATCATGAATTCATCTACTCCAAAAAATTAAATGTACTCATCAATAATGGATAAATCAGACCAAGCAAGGAATTGGATTAGGCCATATGGGATCTTGGTTGCAAATCGAAATTTATGTGAGTGATTTTATGATGAGGAAACGGAATCTGTTTTATTTTTCTGTAATTTACAACTCAGTGTTCTGTTAAAGAGACAGTAACATAAAGAATGGAAATGCCCGATATACAGAATAAAGTAGGTTAGTGTTGTCTTTGTTTCTTTTTAAAGGAGCTATAACATTTATGGAAACAAACTGTAGCTTTGAGGAAGCCGTTTTTGGACCACTGGGAATATTTTGCATAACAAATTACTGTAAATCCTTTAAGAATACATATGTTTTGCTAATTATATCAATGGGGGTGTTGTGGCTGTTTAAACAGCAGTAGCACATCCTTATGGTTTAGTACAGAGATTTAGATAAACGTGACCTTCCCCCCAAAATTAACACTAAATGTATGTTTTAAACACATCTACCAGTAAAGATAATTAAAACCAGGTAAAAGCACATAACTAATGTATTACCAGCTCTATAAAATAAACACAGGGTTTAGTACAAATCTACACTTATTTACATCATGTTACCATTTTAGTTAATCCAGAAAATTTTGCTTTAAACATTGCAAAACAAATACTAAAGATGGACTAGAACTGCAATAGAGATGGACTAGAAGTGGTCTAGAGATGGACTAGAAATGGACTCGAAATAGACTCGAACTGTAATAGAGATGGACTAGAAATGGACTAGAACTGGTCTAGAGGTGGACTAGAAATCTACTACAAATAGACTAGAACTGGACCAGAGATGGACTAGAACTGAACTGGACTAGGGATGGAAAAGAGTGGTGGACTAGAACTGAACAGGAACTAGACTAGAACTAGACTAGGGTTGGACAAGAAATAGACTAGAACTGGACTAGAGATGGACTAGAAATAGACTAGAACTGGAGAACTGGATTAGAGATGGACTAGAACTGGACTAGGGATGGACAAGATTTAGACTGGACTAGGGATGGACAAGATTTGGACTAGAGATGGATTACAACTGGAATAGAGGTAGACTAAAGATGGACTAGAACTGGACTAGAGATGGGCTAGAACTGGTCTAGAGGTGGACTAGAAATGGACTAGGGATGGACTAGATATGAACTAGAACTGGCCTAGAGGCGGACTAGAAATTGACTAGAACTGGACCAGAGATGGACTAGCACTGGACTAGAACTGAACTTGACTAGGGATGGACAAGATTTGGACTAGAGATGGACTACACCTGGACTAGAGCTGGACTAGAACTTGACTAAAAGTAGACTAAAGATGAACTAGAACTGGGCTAGAGTTGGACTAAAACTAAACTGGAACATGACTAGAACTGGACTAGAGCTGGACTAAAGGTAGACTAGAGATGGGCTAGAGATGGACTAGAACTGAACTGGAACTAGACTAGAACTAGACTAGGATGGACAAGATTTGGACTCTAGATGGACTACAACAGTTCTAGAGATGGACTACAACTGGACTAGAGGTAGACTAGAGATGGGTTAGAACTGGACCAGAGATGGACTAGAACTAAACTGGAACTAGACTAGAACTGGACATGATTTGGACTAGAGATGGACTACAACTGGACCAGAGATAGACAACAACTGGACTAGAGGTAGACTAGAGATGGACTACAACTGGATTAGAGATGGACTAGAACTGAACTGGAACTAGACTAGAACTGGACTAGGGATGGGCAGATTTGGACTAGAGATGGACTACAACTCGGCTAGAGATAAATTAGAGATAAACTAAAGCAACACATTAATACTCCTATGCTCCCATTGCCTTCCCAGCATAGTATGTGGCTGCAGTAGATTTTCTGAAAACACTACCCTTGAGTTCCTTACTTTTAACTTGGCCCTTAACTCTCAGTAATCATTTTAAGGACCTCTCCACCTCATCTAACTTTGTTATTGGCACCAAAGTGAACCAAGACCGCCGGGTCACTCCCAGACCCATCCAATAATCTGTTTTCACAATCAACCACATGTCCAACCCTAGCACCAGGAATACAACACACTGTTCGCCATGTAGGGTCTTGGTGGCAGATTACCTTATCCACCTTTCTAATAGAGTCCCTTACCACTACAACCTGCCTATCCTTCCTAGCCCCCAGTTCTCCCTCCCTTGTATTAGAGATGGTGTTCCCCTTGCCAAGGATCTCAGAGGAGGCAGCTACACAAATGATAGCTGCTAACTGGAAAAGGAGTAACAGAACATTGGTTAACATTAAGGAGCTCATACACAGAGCAATACTGAAGTACGATTGATCAATCGTATGATCCGGATTAATCTAATTAAAATAAAATTTTCCTTTTTGATCCAATAGGGGGGGAAATTGTCAGACGATCGGATGATCGACCACACATGAACTGCCGATCGCACGATATCCCGATAGGGTATGATCGGTATTGGTGTGTGTATGGCCTCCATTAATCTTAACACCTCTCAGCTTTCTAACTTTTGCAGTTTTAGAGGTTGTGGGTGTGATTTACCTACATTTTTTAATTTGAGGGATGGACTTCTCACTTCTAATGGAGAGGGATGTAAGGTACAGGAAGACTCCCTGAATCCCTTTTTGTGCAGGAAACAATGGAGAGGGATGTAAGGTGCAGGAAGACTTCCTGAATGTAAGGTGCAGAAAGACTTCCTGAATCCTTCTTTGTGCAGGAGACGACGCAGAGTGATGTAAGTTGCAGGAAGACTTCCTGAATGTAAGGTGCAGGAAGACTTCCTGAATCGCCACCATGCAACTATTTTCATTTTGTTTCTCTTCCTTTATCATCACTATTTTTCATCTTGCTATTGAACTTTCAACCAAATGGCAGCTTCACAAAAAAAAAAAATCCGCTTGTGTTGAATCACTGAACTGTTGCAATGGATTTCAGCTGTCAGTTTCTTTGCACTGAGCCAAACACAACGGAGGCCCCTTAATTCTGACTAAGACACGGCAGCCGGCTTTGTGTGATGTGCAATTTCCAGGAATGTTTCCCTTTTTTAAAATAACAGTGTTTTAGAATTCTCTCAAAGAACGGCGCCCCCCTTAGAACAACAAGACACGTCCAATGAATTAATATTTCCAAGTCTCTCTCTCTCTCTATTTCATCCTATTTTACATTCCCGTTCCTGTCCTGTATCAATGGTTGAATGCTAGTAAAGTTATCCAAAATATTTCCCACTTCCAATTTGCTTGAATTTCACACCCTTGGAGCAATTCTCCTCTGAATCCTTAATATGAAAGTAAATCAAAACACCAAAGGCCTTCTACTACGGATACAATGCAACTTTGCAGCTAAATAAATGTAAGATATATGCTCAAGTTCCTCTTGAGAGGTGCTTCTATAGAACTGTGGACCCAATACCACAGCGCAAGCTCTTCTTTAAAGAGACTGCCGAAAAGCTTAAAGAATATAGCAGTAAATAAAATAGCCCTGTTTTACCGATTCCATTAATAAATATGGTAAACCCAAGTTCTACAGCTCTGGGTAGTCCCATTCTTGGATATTTAAAAAGACACTGGCCCCTTCTTTTTAAATCCTGTTATAAGTTAACATAATCACTAGTATATGTTTGGAGAGATATGCCACTATACACAACCACTGTCTCCTGGCCACAAGGAAGTATCAGGAAGACTTCCCTGCACCTTAAAAACACACTGCGTCGTCTCGCTGCACAAAGAAGGATTCAGGAGTCTTACTGCACCTTACATTCAGGAAGTCTTCCTGCACTTAAATCACTCTGCGTCGTCTCCTGCACAAGAAGGATTCTACGGAAGTCTTCCTGCACCTTACATTAGGAAGTCTTCCTGCAACTACATCACTCTGCGTCGTCTCCTGCACAAAGAAAGGATTCAGGAAGTCTTTGCTGACCTTACATTCAGGAGAAGTCTTCCTGCACTTACACCCTCTCATCGTTTCCTGCACAAAAAGGGATTCAGGAGTCTCTGTACCTTACATCCCTCTCCATTAGAAGTGAGAAGTCCATCCCTCAAATTAAAAAATGTAGGTAAATCCACCCACAACCTCTAAAACTGCAAAAATTAGAAAGCTGAGAGGTGTAAGATTATGGAGGCCATACACACACCAATACCGATCATACCTATCGGGATATCGTGCGATCGGCAGTTCATGTGTGGTCGATCATCCGATCGTCTGACAAATTCCCCCCCTATGGATCAAACAGGAAAAATTTATTTTAATTAGATTAATCCGGATCATACGATTGATCAATCGTACTTCAGGATGCTCTGTGATGAGCTCCTAATGTTAACCAATGTTCTGTTACTCCTTTCCAGTTAGCAGCTATCATTGTGTAGCTGCCTCCTCTGAGATCCTTGGCAAGGGGAACACCATCTCTAATACAAGGGAGGGAGAACTGGGGGCTAGGAAGGATAGGCAGGTTGTAGTGGTAAGGGACTCTATTAGAAGGTGGATAAGGTAATCTGCCACCAAGACCCTACTGGCGCAGTGGTGTGTTCCTGGTGCTCGGGTTCCTTGGACCATTTGTGGTTCGTAGTCTGTGATTGTGCGATATGCCTGAACCGATGTATCTTAGTCTGGATGAATGGGTGTGCGGTGATTCAGGGTGCGTTGGATTCCTTCGGCGTCTGAGCGCATGGGTTGGTTTTTCTATTTTGCTTTCCTGTCGGCAGGACCTACACTCTACGCAACCCACACATATAGAGAAGGGACGGTGCGACACGCCATTCTTGGACCGGAATGGGCCATTAAAGAATGATTAAAGAGAGAGTTAAAGGGCCAAGTTTGAAAAGTAGACGGGAAATCAATGGGCTATAGTAGTAGTTTTTCGAAGAGATTGACACTAGACCCGGACCTAAACATACTCTGCTGGGAAGGCAAATGTGAAGACAGTAGGAGATATAAGGGGCATTGTGTTGACTTTAGGTTATCATAACTTTATCTCTAGCCGGATAGTTTGTAGTACCTCTCTCGTCAAGACGTGCCCATCGCACTAAGTCTCAATGTGGTAGCTAGGTGCTAGGAAGACTTCCTGAATCCTTCTTTGTGCAGGAGACGACGCAGAGTGTTTTAAGGTGCAGGAAGTCTTCCTGAATACTTCCTTGTGCAGGAGACAGTGGTGCTTGTTATAGTGGCATATCTCTCCAAACAATAACTAGTGATTATGTTAACTTATAACAGGATTTAAAAAGAAGGGGCCAGTGTCTTTTTAAATATCCAAGCAATGTGACTACCCAGAGCTGTAGAACTTGGGTTTACCATATTTATTAATGGAATCGAGTATAAACAGGGCTACTTTTATTTACTGCTATATTCTTTAAGCTTTTCGGCAGTCTCTTTAAAGAATGAGCTTGCGCTGGTGTAATTGGGTCCACAGTTCATAGAAGCACCTCTCAAGAGAGAACTTGAAGCATATATCTACATTTATTTAGCTGCAAAGTTGCACTTGTATCCGTAGTAAGGAGCCTTTGGTGTTTTGATTTACTTTCATATTAAGGATTCAGGGAGAATTGCTCCAAGGAGTGTGAAATTCAAGCAAATTGGAAGTGGGGAAATATTTTGTATAACTTTACTTAGCATTCAACCATTGAATACAGGACAGGAACGGGAATGTAAAATAGGATGAAATAGAGAGAGAGAGACTTGGAAATATTAATTCATTGGACGTGTCTTGTTTGTTCTAAGGGGGGCGCCGTTACTGAGAGAATTCTAAAACACTGTTATTTTAAAAAAGGGAAACATTCCCTGGAAATTGCACATCACACAAAGCCGGCTGCCGTGTCTTAGTCAGAATTAAGGGGCCTCCGTTGTGTTTGTGCTACAGCTGCAAAGAAACTTGACAGCTGAAATCCATTGCAACAGTTCAGTGATTCAACACAAGCGGATTTTTTTTTTTTGTTAAGCTGCCATCTTGGTTGACAGTTCAATAGCAAGATGAAAAATAGTGATGATAAAGGAAGAGAAACAAAATGAAAATATGTTGCATGGGTTTAAAGGACAACTACACTGTAAAACTGTACTTTTCAAAAATAGAAAGTACCCTGGGCAGGATTTATCATCCCTATCTCCCAATATCCTTTTGTAGAGGGCCAGCATGTACCTCCCAATATCCTTTTGTAGAGGGCCAGCATGTACCTCCCAATATCCTTTTGTAGAGTGCCAGCATGTACCTCCCAATATCCTTTTGTAGAGGGCCAGCATGTACCTCCCAATATCCTTTTGTAGAGGGCCAGCATGTACCTCCCAATATCCTTTTGTAGAGTGCCAGCATGTACCTCCCAATATCCTATTCGAATATGAATAGATTTAGCTTTAAGTTGTTTTTCTTACATAACCTGCACATGCAGAAAGGCATTTGCCATTTGGCACAGTAGATACGTGTCTAGGGGGCACCTGTGATTAAAAGGGCAGTTGCCACCTTTTTAATCTCCTGCTGTTGGCAATTTAATCTGTAACTTAAAATGTAATATTCTATACAGTTCATGTTCTTTACAGTTCAGAAATCCCACCATAAATATAATCTGTTACCCCCAATAAGTAAAAACGGGCAATGTCTGAGGTCAGGTTTAGGGGTGGGGTTAATTCTGCCAGGATTTTTGCGCCGATTGGATCCTAAGATCTGTCCCGGTCCACAATGTGATAACAGTGTATCTAATATGATTAAATAAACTGCTGTATGTACATGACAAACGCACTCTGCAACATTGAGCACAATTTACTGTGGATACCGGAGCAGTAAGTAGCACAGACTGAATCCTCCCTCATCACAAATATATTTTCACATTCAATAAATTAAAACTTAAAAATATGGACATTTCGATTTAGGATGAACTTTTCCCATGTGAGAGATAGGAGCCAACTGTTCATTAAAATAAATATGTTTCTAGATATTTATTCCTGGGGAGGTGATTGTGAATAGGCAATTTGATCCAATTGTGTCCTGGTTCATCTCTCCCACACTGACTGGCAATTTCCAGTGTAATAGCGTTCCCTGATCAATTTCCACCTAGAATTCCGCTTCAGATCATGCGGAGCAGATACTGGATTCCCTTAAGGCGACAATGTCCTTATCACAATCGCACGATAGGAAAATATTCCCTTCAATGTTATAGATTTCAGGATCCGAATTTATTGCCTCTGCCTTAACCCATTCATTTTTTAGAAAGATTTCCCATAATCCCATTCCAGGGACATTAGAAGAGATGTCCTGTTTATGAGCTGCTGAAAGGGTCACCGGGCAGTGTTGCACTCTGAGCACCACATTGACTAGTCAGAATTACTTAAAGGGGAAGTTCAGTGAAAAAATAAAATAAAAACATTTTTTAAATTAAAACCCAGGGGTTTAGTTTCTCACCCTGGGTCCTTTTATTGGGAGGAGGGCAGGTGGAAAACGTCATTTAAGTGTTCAAACAACTTTATTGTGCGAAACTACATACAAATTACATGTAGTGTTTTGCACAATAAAAGTTGTTTGGACACTGAAGCAGTGCGCATCTCTCTCTGGTATTTGGATTATATTCAAGCCCTAACTTAATTGTTACCTACAAACATCTGGCAAGTTGCTGTTCCAGTGAGCATGGGTATGAATTCTTTCATACATTAATTTTTAACTCCTCCTTCTCCCCAGGTCATAGGCACTGACATGCTCAGTGGACTTAACGCAGGAAGAGTGGGAGAAGTTGACATGCTTTGTATCTCCCTTTGCTAATTTTTAGAGGGGAATAAAAGTACTGTAACTGCATGATTTCCTGTTGTGGCAGATTAACTTGTTTTTCACGCAGGTATATCTTTGGAATCTTTAATACTAAACCACAGTTGTTGGACCCACAGTTGTTGGACGCTGGACCCATTTCCTTACACTGAGGCGCCACCCACATAATTGATGATTGTCCGGAGAAGGTCTGCAAACAGCTGGGTTTAAACAGTTTATTCTATGTTTATTTCATACAGCTGTTTACAGACCTTCTCCTGAGCAGATTGGGGGCCCTCTTACCTCCCAGGCAAGCCCTAATGTTACGCCCATGATACTATCCATCCTCAGCAGCTGAGGAAAGTGGGAGAGGGGGAAGTGAGAGGAGGGGAAGGTCTTTAAATGTAGGGGGACAGGATTTGCGATTCTTTAAAGAATCGGGGGTTGCTAGTTATTTAGAAAAAGCTAAATGTTGTTTCAGCCAACAGCTTATTTCGTACAAGTTCCGTATTAGTTTATCCAAACTATAATACCTTAGTCTGGTTTCAATGGCTGTAGAATTTATATGGCAAAAAAAAAAACCCTCTCTCTGCACATCATTTAAAATAATAATTTACTTGTCATCGCAAAATTAAGTTTAAATCATTAATTTTATTTTAGTTTATTAAGCCATCCCGGGCAACGTATTATTCTGTGAGATAACCCCCGTCTGTGCAATGCTAAGTAAATTAACCTTGCGGAAACAAACTATTTATTGTTTATAATATTCTACTTTATCTGCAGACAAAAAGCACACAGCCAAGCAAATGATATTTAAGAGAAGCTATTAAACCAAGAGAACCTCATTGACCAGTAATGGGTTATTGGATCCAACCATCCTCGTAGTTTAGAAATAAGTCTGACTCTGCATATTGTGAATAAATAACAAATAATTCACACTGTCTGGAATTTAATTATCTACGTCCTCCAACCTACGTAGTTTTTTTTTTTTTTTTTGATTTGTTGTCTGGAATCTGCTGTCTCTGTTCATTTAAAAATCTAATCTGTTAAACTTCCCATCATATCCGAAGCCCAGTGATGATATTTTGCAAGTTGGGCATTTCGGTAAATTGCAAATTAGAAATATGAAATCCTTTTAGCTGGTTGATCTGTTGTGTTGTACAGAACCTATAAACATAATGAAAAACAAACAGATGGGAGGATCTAATGAGCTTTCCGGCAATATTTACCATAATCTATGCAAACATTGTCTGGAATAAGAAAAAAAAAAGTTGTTATTTTAAAGGGTATGTCCACCCCCCAAACTAAATTTTGATATGTGACCTTGTGAGTTTTATTGCATTCACTGCCATCCCCAAATGTTCTTTCCAGCCTTCCTTCCCTAGCTGCCTTCTGCTTAACTTCCATGGCTTTCCGTGCACAGAAAGTAAAGCAGGAGGGGCTCGAGCGGCATCCGCTCTTGTGAATGGCTAAGGTCGAGGTTTGTAGCAATTCCCTGCAACATATCAAAACGTAGTTTGAGGGGTGAACATACCCTTTATTACGCATGCAAGGTTCAGATCAAATGTGTGTTGGCCAAACACTGTTGAAACTTTTCATAGATTTAACCTTCGATCGGACATACTTAAAATGCTGGCCCATTCAATTTGCAATCGCAGGCAGATCACAAAGAAGTTCGGGCCAGGTGGTTTCTCTGACATTGTTGGACCATCGGAAGATACAGTGCATGGGCACCTTAAATGCTGCGCCTGATTGGACATGGCTTGTTACCTAGCCTACAGTGGACAAACCAAGACCGGAAGCTATATCATGTCCCTTGCTTGTAGCTGGCAAACTAAGGCTCTCTAAGTAATCTGTAGGTCTATGGATGTTCATCAGGCATCATTGATGAGCCAACTGGTTGATCACCAATGATATATAGTCCGACTGAGCACCCATTGACCAACAGATACTTGGCCGAAATACCCATTCGTCTCCCTGACATAAGCCGTGGGTCGGCCGCCGTGATCGCACATTTGTATGGAGCTTTAGGTTTCAGCCCCTTCTGTTTACTGGTATCCAACCACTCCATCATTATAGGAGGATCATCTGTTGGACTTCATTGATTTAGATTTTAATGCCCTTCTCTGCTCTGGTCCTTTCACCTTTGGGTAGTGACAGAAAGTATTTTATGGCAAATTATCCTCTTGGTTTGTAGTGTATTTTTGCGAAATTGTGTTTCGGATATTTTGTATTTCAGTTGATTTAGAGAATTAAAAAAAAATAATAATAATCTATACAAAACAAAGTAAAGGTTAGTTGAGCACAATCCATTGGAGACTATATAGATAACTGACTGGGGTGGACATAAGTGAAATGAGGAGATACGTTGACCATCATCTACAGCCTTCTAAAATGAGAAGCATCGGGCGTGAACCATTACTGCTCACAAAGACTTGATTTCTGCATCTCATCCAACCCTAAGGTGCTGCAGAAAAGATTTACTGCTAAGCTGGTTTTCAATAAAATGTTAAATGGCAATATCTAGAAAATCCTCTGCATCAAGCTGAAAGAGATGAACTATGAATATAAAACAATTCCACCCGTGAGAGGTCTTTCTAAGGTCTAAGGCTGGATACACACAGTCCAGTGTCAGACCTATCTTCCAAACCTACAAACTATTAAATAACAAACTGGTTGGTTGTCTGTCGGAATAAAAAATGCAGCAGCTGACATTTCAGTCACCACCATGTGGTCCATTGAAGACCTTTTGATGGGCCACATTTAATGGACATGCCCGATTGAGCTTTTGACAATTTTTATCAATTTGGAATTAAATTTTGACAGACATTAGCTTGTTGCATCAAAAATCACTGCTAATATTTTGACCTGGTCACCCAAAATACCAAGGAGGGCTCCCCTGCTCATGCCAGAAACCAACCGAAGGACTGGACCGGATGACTCACAGACAGCTACTGCTCTTGTGGGAATTTGAACAGGCACTGCAGGAGAATCATAAGGAACAGAGATGTAGGGTAATGATTTTACACTACACAGTGGGGCCAGTATAGGGTTAAATTTTAGTATTGGGGGTTTATATGCCCTTTAACTATCTTTCAGATGTGTTATTACTTTAATGGATCTTTACCCTTTAAATGAAAGACATTACTTACTTTCTTTCAAATGTTTATTCTGCTCGAGGTCTGCCCAAGGCAGTTACAAGGATTCCCAAGAAACTTCAGCCCATTGGCAAATATCGCCCCCTTGCTTCTTGTGCCGGAACAATATTACAAGCTCTGTCTCATCCATTCATGGTTAGAGGCTGTATAGTCTGTATCCCCCTACAATAGATCCTAAATCCAATTCTATTCTGTCAATTTAAATAAACTTTTTGTTTATCTATATGGGGTTGTAAAGGAAAGATTACATGCAGCGTAGTGATAGGGAGACCCTAGGGGGCAACTTTCCCCATCATTGGGGAGGTTATTAATATTAACCCTTTGTCTCTGTGATCAGTAAACATCTCTTATGAGTCATCGCACAGTAGCGTTGAGTTTATTAACTTATTAAACAGAGAAATTCTGATGGAGATGTTATTCTGGCTCCGTCCCTATTCTTACAGCTGTTTAATAATTCTCGAGATTACAGTAGCCCGCAGTAACGTATAAAAAATGAATGAAAGAGACACAGAAATCCCAGAGAACTGGAAGGCGTTTGACTGTAACTTTCTTGTTAAGCAAAAATGAAAATTTCAGCCAGCGGTGAATGAGCAATGGGATTTCATAATAATAATAATAATAATAAAATAGCTATATTGTATATGTAACCTACAGATATATTAAAGGGCAAGTACGCCCCCTTAAAAAATGACATAACGATCTCACACACCTTTCTTTCCAAAGCACAATAAAGGAATAGTTTCAAAAGTTTTCAGATGTAATACTTACGTGGAAGGCAGCCTAATGTTTTACTCCCCTCCCCCAAAATGGGACTGTCTCCTTTTAAAGCTTTATAAGCTTGCTTGCGCATGCGCAGAGGAAATAGTACAGGGAACAGAAGACATTAATTTGCTGAAGAAACGGTGCAGAAACCGTGAGGGAGGAAAAAGAGGATTAGAACACCAGCCTGGGGTGTAATTTTAGATATGGGTTAAATGTGCCCTTTAATAGGTTAAATGTGCCCTTTAATCAGTATTGGTAAATACCAGCAATAAAAAACGAACTTCCATTTTTATGCCCTTGCTTTCAATATCCCTGGTACAGCTATTTCCCAACATCCATCTGTCCTACTTACAGTTTAACATGTCCCTGTATTTCAAGGCAAAATTAGGTTTGGGGGGCGCCTTATAAGACCGAAGATTAATTAAGGGGGGATTTGGGGTGTGTGAAAAAAAAATTGTAAAGGTTTTAGGTTGTTATTTTAAAAAAAGGAACCACTAGAAATAACTTGAGACAATTCCTTGAAATATTAACAATACGTCCAACATCTTGTATTACTATTTTAATGACGGACAGCAGGCATGGTTATATATAATCATCTCTGATGTACAGAGGCTCCCTATATTGCCATTAATAATTTATGTCAAATTAACGGTGTTATTTTGAGGAACCAGCCATTACATTTGCGAGGTCATTGTACGGTCTTTATTTTAGTTTTCAAATGGAATGCTGGGTTATTTGATTTTTTTTTTTTAATGCAAATAAGCCTCATGAAAAAATGTAGCGCCGCTGTTAATAATTTCATTGGCTGACAAACAAAAGAAATGGGGATAATTAATTCAGATGCTATTTTCCTTCTGGCTCACGACTTCAGAGGCTTTCAGAGTAAAAACAAAAACCGTTTCCAGCCAAGAGTAGACTCTGGTTCCTGTTCATTTTATCATTAGCACCAGATACTGAGAATGAAAGATTTGTCTTTCAGCCACCTGGACTCAGTAATGAGGAACTCAATGGTAAATAGGACACAGGGGATTTTCTCTCCTTGTCTGGTCCAAAGAAGTTAATTGTACCAGAGACATGGCCCAAAGTCAAACTGAATCTCCATTTTTTAAAAGTTTGGGGATAATTCCATTAGCCTCTGGACTGTGTTACAGTTGATTTCCTGGGACTAGAGATGGAATCCGGTCTGACTCAAACCCAGATCCAACATGGAAAATTCCGAAATCTGAATTTTCCATACAAAACCGGGCGGATTGCTCGGATTTTGGGACTTCGGAGAGGATTATCGGACATTCATTACTATATTCGATAATCCTCAAAAAATACCATCAGATAGACAGAAGGAAAAATATGTCAGAATAAAATGGATTTTCCCAGGAGCGTAACTAACAGGGGAGCAACTGCAGGGGAGTCTGGGAGCCAAGAGGGCCCCATCTTCTTATTTTTCCTCCTCCCAGACAACCACTGTGGATAAAGCACGGATAGGGGCCCCATCATAGTTTTGCTGGGGGACACAGTGATTCCTAGTTACGCCACTGGGTTTAATCAGCTCCAAACAGAGAAAACGGCGCAACATTTGCGTCCAATTAAGCTGAACTTCCAATTGCATCACGATAATATTTTCTACAATTGCATTGACTTTGTACTGATGTTGCCATAAGGATTTCGAAGCTAAGCAATCTAATCAACTATAAATGGTATTTGTGTAACTTCCTTTTATGAGGGATTATAGATTATACAATAAATCCGGCCCATTAGACACCCTTGGAAAGATACGATCCTTTATATGCAGTGTCTCATTTATAATAGATACCAACAAGAGCACAGTGTAGGGCACCATGCTTCCATGGGGTCAGCGAGCTTGGTCTATTTTCTAATTTATTTTAACCTCCTGTCTCAGCCAAATCACAAACCAGCCCAATGTATCTATTTAATTTAATATATATTAATCTAACTTCAATACAAGTTTATGACCAGCCGGCTCTAGGGCTTGAATTAAGTCAGGAAGCCAGGTCATTGATTGGACAAGGTGACATCTTGACTTTAAAGGATAGGTTCACTCAAAAAGTGAACCTATCCTTTTTCTTTATGGAGGATGAAGGTTAAGCTGGAAGCAGTTGGGAAGTACCAGAGGAGTCAGTGAAGGAGCAAGCTTACGGGCATATTTTTATGCTTCATTACCGGCTCCTGTTATATTAATTAAAGAGAGGGGGGTAAGACATCAATCATTTCCCTCCCGTACTTCAATTAATGAGAAAAGGGAATAGTTCACTTTTTGAGTGACCAGAAAAAGAAGCCTCTACAGGAGATTATCCCCAATGTTAATAACACATTTTAAAAACATTATCCCTTTAGTTCTTTTAAAGTAGGACATCTAACCTTAAAGAGCATGTTAACCCTTAAAGGGTATGTACACTGGAAAATGTGTTTATTTAAATTGCCCATTAGTGGAAACTATAATTCATCCTACCTATCACTGTACCTTTTTTTTTTGTTGATCTGCCCCCTATTTCATTAGATATCCAATCTGAAACATCTTACGTTTTAGTATTTCTGTAAGCAGTTTTTCTGTAGCTGGAATGGTTTGACAGTTGGTGTGCTGTATGCAGCATTGACAGTTGGTATGGGGAAAATTGACAGGTCAGTGGTCAGAGCCTGAGTAAAACAAGTATTGTATTGAAGGCATGCAGCAACACACACCTCAGAGTGCTACTTACATGTATTTATTTATAGATTAAGATGGTGCAAAGTTGTTTTTTCAGTATAAATACACTTTAAAACAAGTTTAAAATAAGTTGGCTCCTCCCTCCATGCAGTCAATCAAGGCAGTGATGGCAAACATCATAACCAATGATTGACTGCTGTTTCACCTGCTGCCTCCTCTGCACATGCTCAAACTTATAAAAAGCTCATTGAGCAGAGGGAGGTGCCAGATACCTTTAACAGAAAGGAATAGAACTTATCATTAAATATATCTGGTTACAAATAGAGATGGCCAAAACTCACCAGTTTCGGAAAATCCAGAATGAATCGGAACGAATTTTCGATTATCGAATGTTCGAGGCTATTTTTGAGGATTATCGAAAATAGCCTCGAACATTCAATAATCTTCGAAAATATGCTCGGAGACCATTTTTGAGTTTCCGATCATATTTTCGGGAATTATCGAACGTTCAAGGCTATTTTCTATAATCCTCAAACGTTCGATAATTATAGAAAATAGGTTCCGAAGTCCCGTGTCGGATCCGGGTCCGAGTCGGACCCAGATCCCATCTCTAGATACAAATACATGTAATATACTGGTAAAAATAGCAGTTGAGGTTGTGGGCAGATAACAGACCAGTCACCAGTTTTTTGCCCCTTTTTTTGGGGGGGGGGGGTTGCCTGAATTACAACTTTAAATGAGATTCTAAAACATGTCATCAATAAGAACAAATAAAAACAAAATCAATTCAATAGTTTGGACCATCAACTTAATAGTTAAATGTGACCACTGGACACACAAGAAGCTCATCAATAATGATCAGTTTATGTTCTACTGTCTGCTAATCATAGCACTAATACTCACGTTCATCCAAGTCAAACAAACTGCTCTGTTACTGTGACAGATTAAGAAATTATTTGATACAACACCAGGAAGGATATATTAAAGGACATTTTTGCCCAGCTCCAGTATCTAACCATGACATGGAATCTTAAAGTCTGTTGAAATTTTTTCTTTAGTAATCGCTATTTTGTTTTATTATATATATACATTTATTTTTTTGTTATTATTTACATTTCATGTTGGCAGGTTGGCCAACATCACAAACAGTTGGCAAACTGGCCACTTGCCCGTGAGTCTATAGAAGGGGAACCTTACCAATAAACTGTCTAGTAGGCAATCTCTGGGCTGGTATGGAGGGCAACAAAGTTTGTAATACAACAGATATAATTTTTTAGTTGTAATTCTGTTTGTTATTCAAATCTAATATGGCTTTCAAGCATAACAAGTGAAACACTGGATATGGTATAACTCCGTATTTGCATTAAAAATCCTTATGGGATTGGAGTTTCTTTTTCATGTCAGTTTGTGCTAACTCCATTTGATCTAGATGTGTTGTTTCCTATTTCCTATTTCTAGATATTCAAGTCTATAATAGGAATTTCAAAGTAATACCTTGTCCCACCACCAGACTATAATCCCATGATAGTTAATCGGAAGAGTGCATGCACCACGGGGACAATTCTGAACAGAATCGGGGGTTTGATAGTTTGCTAGAAGCAGTCCAAACACAGAACCATGTGGCAGCCCATTTAGAACTTTAGTCCATATTGAGAAAGCCTCATGAAAATCTACTCTCTGCATCCTACCCCAGGTATCCCACTCCTCCCGGTACTCGCGGGAGTCTGACAATTTCTGGGGTGGTCTCCTGCACTCCAGCGAGACCACCCCAAACTCCCATGACTTTAAAGGACCTCTCTTTTCCCTTCCTCTGGATCACTAACTTTTCGGCAAACATGCCACGGGAACCCCCTAACTGCCGCCTCTCTGATATTTCACAGGGGCACCGCCCTGAGCATTTTGCTCATATTTCTTCATTAGAGAGGGCCTGGATGTTGGCCCTGATGAGGAGGGTTAATGATACCCCAGGTTTGGATCCTGACATTCGGTGGGCCCAGATCCAAATTCCACATTGGGTCCTTTGGTTTGTGGCTACCCTAAAGGACTAAGATATTGCTCCTAGGTGTAGACTTCTTATTTATTTATACTTTTGAAATCCTCCTCATCCATGAGATATTTCCTCCTTAAATGATATCCCAAGCTGCATAGAGTTTCCTTGTTTAAAGGTTGGTTTTTTACATGTAAAAATATGTAGCAAATTTACTTGGTTCCGGCTCAGGATTCCTGGTGGATTTTCCATCTTTGAAACTACAGAGTTTATTAAGAGCAATCTCCACCCTGTAATCCTCAAGGACAAACGTACCAAACTCTCAGGGGACACAATCAACTAAAACCTTTACACAAAAAGTCTGTTTGATCTGCGGAAAGCAGAAAATTCTTACATCTTAAGGAAGGTTAATTGGTTTCTACATTTTTTATTCATTATTTTGTTTAATATGAAGGAATATCTGTGCAAGATTTGCTTCTGTTATATTTCTTCTGTGTATAGGAACATTTATAGGAATTATTGGTCAACGTGGACTTTTTTATTTTAATTTGAGTTAGCGTGACCCCATACACAATAATATTCGATGATGTTTACAAAAGATGTCCTAAGATCTAAATGTGATTACGTTTGCTGCTAGCAAGCGCTCGGCCAGCATAAAAGAACCGCACAATCGCCTGTGATTTACCCCAACTGGTCCGAACGGACAACCGTTCCCACCCACACCATACGATATTTCTGCCCAACAGACCGATACACAGTATTATTTGTTCGTCAGCCGAAACTATTGTATGGTGTGTACCCAGCCTAAGCTAGATACATGGCTATATTTTTCCATAGGACATTGCATGAACGCCCTTGATTTACTAATATATTCATGTTCCTTTGGTCCAATTTTAATGGAAAATTACCAACATCTGTCGCTGGTGAATGTGAAAATATTTCCAATGTTTCGGGGTGATCGAGCAAAATATGGTAATATCAGTCAGCCCTAAATATCTGTTTGTGTGTAACCCATTACTTTGCCATTATGTTCTTTTAGTAGCTTTAATACTTGGTGGAATAATAAATGAAGCTTTGGTAGGAGAGAGGACAAGGGCAACATGTTGGTGTCATGTTGGTGAGTGTCATTGATTGCAGCAAGATCTACAGCCACTCTCTCCTTCAGTAGCTCAGTGGTCGTAGACATGCTCAGTTAAGGAAAGAAAGGCATTCTCCAATCAGATACTTATTATCTCCTTTACACATGTGTGCCTTTGTTTAAGGATTACTTAAGGCAAGTGAGACATCATTGTGTTTATTCTGGCTAATAAGGAACACAGAGCACATCTTTCGCTTGTCCATTAATAAGCCATCTTAATGCAATTCATAGGATATTTTAGAACTGTTGCAATGTGGTATAAAATCCCTAATTCCAGGTTGTGTTAAAACGTTGTCACTGAATGATTGACTTTCATTTGTGCATTTTTCTATAGAATTTAAAACACTAATGGAAAGCATTAAAGAAAGGCACATACAGTCATATCTGTCTGTTTATGTGAAGATTAAAAGGATAGAGATAAATCGAGTGAAACACATAATTTCATCTAACTCACAGAATAGTGGGTCTTTTATGTTAATCGTTTGATGGCTTTTTACCTTCCTACTAAATGTCTACATCTTTAATGAAAATTCTATTAAATCCTAGGCAGGTATATTGATGACAAATCTATAGTGCGGCCATTTTTACCACAGTCGTATCTCTGTACTTACTTTTCATTGTATTTCGTTCTGACCTCGAGACCTTCGTAATTTTACATTTCATTTTTTCTTGGATTTTAATGTTTTCTTAATTGACTTGGTGGCATGTCGTCTTGCGATATAGAATCTAAAACCAATATCACGTATCTACATTTGGTTCTATTATGTGTCAACCTGCAGTTTGAGATATTACTGTTATTAATTAAGATAATAAATGTACATTATTATAACGAGGGGAGCTCAATTACTCTACAATCAGATAAATGCAACCACAGATATTATTACAAAGTATGAACAAACCTTCTGGGGTTCATTCTGTTGAATGTTTTGTGGAAATGTCTCAGGTTTTAAAAGTGAACTTTCTACCATCAAAACTGAAAGCAAAAAAAATATATGTTGGTTCCATCACAATTTCTGTACTTCCGTGCTGAATTTTCTTCGGTAACTTACCAACATCATTTTGAAGGCAGGACCTTGAGAAAACCTTTTTTCAGGTTTGCTTTTTTGTTAACTGTTTGCATTATAAACTAAAAGTTCCTTACTTTACTATTTCCATGTTGTTGACTTGATACGTTTGGCTAATAATACTTACTATTAATAAACACCATAATATGATATGGCAGAAGAGCCACCAATGATATTGCTCTACCACATTTGGCCTTTAGTAGGGAGAGGACCACCAAATCAATTAGTTTGACAAACCAATAGTAGTGGAAAGTTGTATTGTGTTAATCACTAGAGATGGACTAGAACTCGAACTTGGACCCAAGTTTGAGCTGATCTTATCGAGTTTGAATGGACTGGGACTTCTCGAACTATCCCAGATTTCTCGGACTTTCGAACTTTTTGGACTTTCGATAATTATAAAATTTTGAAAACAATCTTCGATCAATTTATTAGATAATTAGCAAATCTTCTAATCGTTTATAGGATAATCATCGAAAATCGAACACGGGAGCTCAAAAGTAGCGCGAGTGAAAATAAAATAGATTTTTTTTAAAGTTCTGGATATTCAAATGTGTTCGCCCGACCATTTCCCAGGCCATTTACATTAAGTTACCATTGATATTTTAATTGTATTTCATTTGAACTTTTCAAACTATTTAACTCCCATTGACTTTAATGGGTCCATTTTCGAACTTTCCAATTATTGTAGTTTGAAAGTTCAAAAACGGACAGAACTTTTGGAACTTTCGTCCATCTCTATTAATCACTGATGAAAGCAAAGAAATCTTAGCTATAGTGAGTAATACTTGATTGAAAATGCAAGCTTTCAAAGCACTTAGGCTTCTTCTTCAGGCATGATACATCACCATGTCTGTAGCTGATTGGTCAGAGGGACCACATAATTCTATAAGTAGATGTGTCCATGGCAGCGAATCTCATTATTCAACCAATCCACCAAGAAAACTGCCCTACTCGCATTCCCTGGTAGGTTCCTCCAGCTTGTTGTGAGAAGAGATGTTTGAAATGGGAAACATCAATTATTAAGGAGCTAGTAAGAATATTCCTCTGCAACTCCACATTCTGTCCAGTCAAGTTTTCATTGATACAAGCCTTTTTGATTTGAATAAGCTGACATTAACGACTGCACTATAAGGAACAGGAAGAGATGCACCATCAATCAGGGGCATAACCAGGGTTGCCAGGTGTCCCTATTAGGATGGAATTGCCCTGACTGCAGGGACAAAATCCGAAGTCCCGCAGTTAGGGCTGAAATCCCATCCAGAGACTGACCCTTGGCAGCTCTGCCCAGTTACGTCCCCACTCCCCATCCAGTTATGCCCCTAACTCTGTCTCCGACCACGGCCCTGCACCAATCCCCACCTTAACCGCCCCCAGCTTGCCCACAGTGATGTCACTGGCAACCCTGGGCTTAACTACCAGGGCCCCATCTTCTTAATATTCCTATGATAATTATAGCCTCTTCCCAGTAAACCACTGTAGACAAAGCAGAGATAGGGGCCCCATCATAGTTTTGCTGGGGGGCCCAATGATTCCTAGTTACGCCATCAATGATAGGATAGTTTTAAGGCTTGTATAAGTATTTTTTTTTTATATTAAAAATAAAACATTTCAGGGTCCAGTAATATTTGAATTTAGTCTTTTTTGAAACTTTGCTCTGTATGATTCTGCCATTATTCTCTTTCTTGCCCGTTTAATTTTCCTTCTTATCTCTTCCCTAAACCCTTCTGAGAATCTGATGTCGTTGAAATGACTGATGTCCTAACCTCAACGATTGTTTCCGGTCATTATTCAATTCATAAGGAAGTCAAGTTCACCTCCTTCTCATTCCCTGGATTTGATAAGTGAAATGTCACAAACAGGGAGATTCAATAAAAGTTCTTATCGTTAAAAATGGTGCTAATTTTGCCCCAACCAATCAGATATTATTTAACATTTGTAAGCTAACATCTGATTGGTTTTGGCAAAACTAGTCCCATTTTTAAGAATAAGAACTTTTATTGAATAACCCTGTGAGTGTCTCATTCTGAGACATATTATAGGAGAGTATCATTCATTTGGCTTGAAAAAAAATAACTCTTCTTTCTATTTCTTCTTCTCTTTTATTCTTCCCATGTTTGTAACTTAATCCTCGTACACACGTTGGATAATTGTCGTACGATGCAGCTGACGAACGAGCAATCGCACGATATCTGTACGAAAATATCGCATCAACGATCGTCAATGACCAACGACTGTCGACTATTGTCGGCTTTTTCCGCCGATCAGCCTGGCGGATTTGTTCTGCCGATTATCGTATATTTTGTACATGGTCGGGAGATTATCGTTATCGTTCTACGGAAATATATATAAAAGGCGCATGCGCTGCTTTCGTAATGGGGCGAAGATACAAACGTTCCGTTACATATGAACGTCCATATCTAACGACTATCGTGGTGACTACCGTTGCTGTGCGTACAGATGTCGTTTCAATTATGAGGGTTAACGATAATGTCGTTAAAGGTTCGTCGGCTGCATCGTACGGAAATGATCCAACGTGTGTACGAGGCTTTACACAATTCTAAAAATCTATTTACCCAGAATGAAGATTGAAATCTAAATCATCAAAAGTTTATTTCAGGGTCATCAATAAACCCCCACAACAGAGATATACATGGCAATGATACATAAATCACCAATAGGTTTTCCTTACTGTCATACATGCAATAACACTCCCCCCAACCAAGGTTCCCTCTAAGCTGTTTCTCATGCATGTGCACACGAATCTGCAGTCCTGCACACAGAGTAAGATGGTGCGTACGCCATAACCTCCTGCAATGTTACATTACTGCGGTATGGAGCGCACAACACGTCATTTTCTATGTGCAGAGCAAATCTATTTCTGGGCACACAGCTGATTTTAGGTTAGAGAGATTCCATAACCCCCAACTTCACACACACGCACACACAGGAACACACCCACACCCACCACAGGAAACACACCACACAGGAACACACACACGGACACACACACAGGAACACCACACACAGGAACACACACACACACACACAGGAATACACACACACACACACAGGAACACACACACAGGAACACACACACACACACAGGAACACACACACACGAATACACACACACACACACACAGGAACACACACACACACACAGAACCAAACCCACACACACAGGAATCCACACACACCACACAGGAACACACACACAACACACAGGAACACAACACACAAGGAACACACACGGAACACACACAGGAACACACACACACACACACAGGAACACCACACGGAACACACACACACAACACACACACACACACAGGAACACACAACACACAGGAAACACACACACACAGAACACACACACACACACACACACAGGAACACACACACACAACACACACACACACACACGAACACACACACACACACAAGAACACACACACACACAGACAACACACACACACACACACAGACACACACACACACACACAGACAACACACACACACAGAACACACACCACACACACACACGAAAACCACACAAACCACACACAGAAACACACACACACACACAGAACACACACACACACACATGAATACACACACCACACACAGCAAGAAACACACACACAGGAACACACACACACACACACAACACACACACACACAGGAAACACACACACACAGAACACACACACACACACAGAAACACACACACACACAGGAACACACACACACCACACACAGGAAACACACACACACACACACAGAAACACACACACACACACACACACAGGAACACACACACACACACCACACAGGAACCACCACACAGAACACACACAAACACCACACAGAACACACACACACACAGGAACACACCACACACACAGGAACACACACACACACAGACCACACACACACACACACACAGAACACACACACACACACAGAACACACACACACACACACAGGAACACACACACACACACACACACACACACAGGAACACACACACACAGAAACACACACACACACACACAGAATACACACACACACACACACACACACACAAACACACACACAGACACACACACACACAACACACACAAGGAACACAACACACACAGGAACAACACACAACACAAACACACCAGGAACCACACACACCACAGGAAACACACACACACACACAGAACCCACACACACACAGACACACACACACACACAGGACACACACACAACAGGACACACACCACACACACACAGAACACACACAACACAGAACACACACCACGGAACACACCCACAACACAGGAACCACACACACACACAGAACCACACAACACAACACAGGAACACCACACAACACACACAACAGGAAACCACACACACAACCACACCCACACACACACAAAACACACACACACACACACAGGAACACACACACACACACACACACACACACAGGACACACACACACACAGGAACACACACACACCAGACACACACACACACACACACACAGGACACCACACACACACAACAAACACACACCCACACACAGGAACACACACACACACAGGAACACACACAACACAGGAACACACACACACACAGGAACCACACACCCACACAAACACACACACACACAGGAACACACACACACACACAGGAACACACAAACACACACACACACACCACACACAGAACACCACAACCACACAGACACACACAACACCAGGAACACACACCAACAGAACACACACACACACAACACCACAACACACAGGAACACACAACACAGGAACAACACACACACAGAACACACACACACAGGAACACACACACAAACACACACACCAGGAACACAACACACACACAGGAACACACACACACACAGGAACACACCACACACACACAAACACCACACACACACACAGAACACACACACACACAGACACACACACACACACAGGAACACACACACAACACAGGAACACACACACACACACAAACACACACACACAGGAACACACACACACACAGGAACACACACACACACACGGAACACACACACACACAGGAACACACACACACACACACACAAACAGGCACACCACACAGGAACACACACACACAGGCACACACACACACACACAGGAACACAACACACACACACAGGAACACACACACACACAGGAACACACACTTCCATTTAAAAAAAAGTTTTTGACAGTCATAAAGCCAAGACTTTCCGGTCTGTGAAAGCGAGCTTTTGGGCCCATACACGAACCAATACCAGACGTACAATCTCGATATCGTACAATCGCCAGGTCGTGTGTGGGGGATTGTATGGTGAACTGACAAAATATTTAGCATCAGCCCAGTGGGAATTTTTTTTATTGCACAATTAAGCTATCATGTGATCATGCTCGATTGCATGACCGAGGTTGGTTCTTGTATGGGCCCCATTGGTCTCATGAATTGGGTAGCAGCAGCTAATGATTGTGGGACATGTATGTAGGAGAGGAGATGCCATTAAAGGGCAAGTCCAGCCCATAAACAAGTAACTTAGAAATGTCAATCACTCCCCAAACTCCACTTTGGCATCATCCTATACGTTTCAAAGACGCCCCTGAAAGTTCTTACCTAACCCGGTCCCTTGCTGCCTGGGTGCCGCACCCTGCTCCTGTTTAAAGCTTGTTTCAAGCAAAAACAGGAGCAGAGGGTTTCTGTGCTGGATGGAGGGATGGACGGAGGGAGGGATGGATGGAGGGATAGAGGGATGGATGGAGGGATAGAGGGATGGATGGAGGGACAGAGGGATGGATGGAGGGATAGAGGGATGGATGGAGGGACAGAGGGATGGAGGGAGGGATAGAGGGATGGATGGAGGGACAGAGGGATGGATGGAGGGAGGGATGGATGGAGGGATAGAGGGATGGATGGAGGGACAGAGGGATAGTCTGCTCGAGGATCCGCAATTTTTTGAAAAATGTTGAAATTCGAAAATCCGTGAGCGGACCCATTAAATGAAAAAATCCCAAAACGAAAATCCTTGTAATTTCGATAATTTTTTGAAAAATACTATTTCGAACGCAGAAATCCGCGTAATTTCTCAAATTTTCAAAAATACGAGAAATCCGATTCGGGTCTGACGTTCGAAGGCGGAAATCCGGAAAAATCCTCCGTTCGTGAAGCGGATAATCCGCGGTCGACCGCGAAACCGCATCCACTTGACACTGCCCATCGTGTTCTTGCACATGCCCAGTTCTAATTTACTGCAAGAACTTGTTAACGCAGATCACGCCCTCCTAGTAGTATCTAACCAATACTGTTAAAGTGCTATTGGACCAAGAGACATGTGACTAAGGCAGTAGTGTGTCTGGGGCCCGGCATTGCACATACACACATTATCTCATCATCCAGTTTCTTTGGGGGTTACATTACTTTAATGCTATTTTGTAGTGGTCATGTTACAGTTTATTGGTGTTCTTGGGGGGGATGCTTCAGACTATGGAGTATAACATTTTGGTTTAGTTCTCCTTTAAATGCAAATACTTCTGGGTTTATGCTTTACTCTTTCGATCTCAATTTATGCTTCTCTATTGTTCTCCTTTAAGGTTAAACCTTTCACAACAAGAAAGACACCGACAAAGAAACTCTATGGCGAGGGTCTGTAAATAAGCTGAATGTAAAATAAAATCACTTATACAAATGAACAATTCCAAAAACCAACATGGAAGCTTGTAAAATCTCTTTTAGTTTTTTCGGCCTTCATCCTGCGTGTTTTTTTTTTCTTCCTTTGAAGAAATCTTTGCAAAGCCTCGCTCTACGGGAAGACTGTAGAAAAGAACATTGGAATATTGTTGTTTTATATCAGGCAAAAATATACAAGCCCAGGTTATCTAGTATATTGTAGCACACAATGTTATAAAATCCATAATACCCTCACTGATATTGGGTCTTTAATAGTAATAGTTAGTAGAGATGGCCGAAACTTACCAGTTTCGTTTCATTTGGATTCCCAGATCTCGTGGAAACTCCAGAAAAATCCGAAAATGGAAACATTTTCAATTATTATGAATTTTTGAGCTTTTTTTTGATAATTTTTTTAAATAGCCTAACGTTCGACTACTTTCGAGCTTCCGATCGTATTTTCGATAATCCTCGAACGTTTGATAATTATAGAAATAGGCTCCAAAATCCAGACGATCTCGATCATACGGAGACTACATTGGATTCAGAACCGAAGGGTTCTGTGTCGGATCTGGGTCGAGTCGACCTGGTATCCCATCTCCATTAGTTAGACTGAATTAAATTGGGGCCGTCGATTCTACATTTGGAACAGAATTGAGAAAGCGCGTGTAACAAATTGTTAATCGAGCTCTGTTTCTAATTTTATTTTTGATGTAACCAGACATGAAGAACATAAAGCATTTTCTTTTAAACTGATATCCTAAATACATTTTCCTGGTGTGAAAAAACAGGGAATTTACCACGTTTTTATACCATTTTCCCTAGGAAAAAAATGACTTTTTAAATCTAAAGAAATTTAGATAATCTGCTTAAAGACACTAACTACCTTAATCTCGATCCTTTATTTGTCCTTTTAAAAGTACCCAGGGTAAGGACCTAAACCGCTAGGTCCCCAATGTTCCCCAATTCCTTCTTCCAGTCCTCAATATGATCAATAAGAAGACACACACAACGAGAAGCTTTCTTCCTATTGGTGAAGCCACCAAGCCAGGAAGGGACATAGTACGGACTAGAAGTTAAACCCAGTTGGTAGGACCTAGGCGGGGAGTCTGGGACCTTTTGACCAGGGGACAATTACAACCAAGTGACCCTTCACAGTAGGTTATGGCTGCCCTCCTCTATGCACCAGTCGCATTTGTCTGGGCACTGCCACGTTTATCTCTGTCTTGGGTGGGAGTTAGCAGCAGGGCACGAAATCTACTGTAACCTCAAAACATTTTAAAATGTAAAAGGGACAATGGGAGTGGGGATGTTGGTCGCACAAGTGAGCAAATATTTCGGCCACTTGCTAAGGTCACTCCCACACCCATTTTAAAGACCACCTTTTACCATTTTAACATTATTTCCCAAACAATCTTCAATTGTATAAGTGTGGTTAAGATAACAGTGACTAATAACCTGGGATGCTGACTTAACTCTGACTAATGAACTGGAGGCTGACTTAACACTGGGTACTGAACTGGAAGGCCTGACTTTAAACATGACTGGAGGGCTCATTGACAATGGAAAGGAACTGGAGGCTGACTAATACTGGTAATAAACTGGGGGACTGACAATACTGGCTAATCAACAACTGAGGGCTGACAACAGTGACTGGAGGGCTGACTTTAACACTGGTTGGAGGGCTACTACACTGGGTAATAGCTGGAGGGTTACAACACTTGCTGGAGGGCTGACAGGCTGACTTCAACACGGCCAGAGATGAGCTTTAAACTTTATTTATATACTTCAGTAGTCTTCTCTGAGACCCCATACATTGCTTTGCTCTGATCTTCCTTCAAAGTCCTGCTCAAACTGAAAATCTAAACTTAAGACACCCAGGGGTGTCCCTACCATGAAGCAAACTGAAAAATTTGCTCATGGCACAGACCTTTGGTCACTAGAAGGGAGCATCCCTCCATCTTCTAGCCAATGTTAAGTCAGCCCTCCAGTTCACCACTCAGTATTAAGTCAGTCCTCCAGTTTACCAGCTAGTGTTACTTCAGCCGTCCAGTCCACCAGCCGGTGTCAAGTCAGCCTTGCATGAAACCAGCCACCCACCACACTACCCTCCACAAGCCACACCCACCATCAAAAGCCGCGTCCATGTCCCTGAATCTGCCATGCCCACTTTACCGCAGCGGCATTTAAAAGTTGTCAGGTGCCAAAAACCAAGGAACTCCCTGAAGACACCTGCTGTCTGCTTACATTACTAGACTGAGATTAGTCTGAGCAGGATTTTTAAGACAGCAGGAGGAGTTTGTCTGGTCCTGTCTCGCTAAAAACCCCGAGGCAAACCTATGGGTCTAATTTCTGGACACGATTTACATTTCCGGCAATGTTTCTCCCTTCGAAATTCCGAAAATTCCGGATCCACAAATTTTCTAAACCCCCAGTTTTTGTTTTAAACTGTGACTCATGCAATACTGACCAAAAAAAAAAATGATCTAACAATATCATAAAAAAAAAAAAAATCTGAGACAATATGTACCCAAGCTACACAAATAAGATCCTCTGCAATAAACCACTCAGTACCCTTGAAACCATATAGACCCTTCACCAATATGACTTGACTATGACCATTCCAAACCTCTCCAAGCCAATGAGAGAACTCAAATGACAAAGACCCTCTTTTTTTCCTTCAAGTCTCCAAGTCTAAAACATTTGCAAAGGAAAAACATCTATGGGTGAATACTATGCCTACATTGTTTTAAATATTGTTTTAATACTGGGAAAAAAGATCTATGGGTGCAAACTGTACACCCAAATTATTTTTTAACCGGGTTCCTTCAAGTCTCCAAATCTAAAACATTGCAAAGAGAGAAACTAACAATCTATGGCTCACACTTTGCCCCTAAATGCCAACAGCCATACGGGTAATGATTTATCCTCTACTATGGTGAATATGTATTGCAGTATAATTTTTAATTTGCAAATGCAGAGATTATACAACATTACACTGAGATAAATTTTTCTTCTATTTTCTAAGTTCACACTTTCTGTATTTATTCTACCAATCCAGTTAACGTTCCCATTTCACATTTATGTTGTCAGCTTTAGTAGAACTCGAAGAACTTTTTAAGAAGATTAGTTTTTATTTTGTAATGTCGCCTTTGAAGTTTGACCTACTAGTAAAATTTGGCTTCTGGAAACTGGAATAAAAAAAAAGTTGAATAAATAAGTAAAATAAGATATGTCTATGTGGATCTTTATATATAAGTAGAGGAAATTTGTCGTAGGTATTGTATGTATGTATGTATGTATGTATGTATGAAGTATATATTATATATGTAGCATGTATATGTATGTAAGTATGTATTATGCCTGTATGTATGTAATGTTGTATGTATGTATGCTACTGTATATTTATTTATTTAGCACCACTTGGGTACGCATGCTGTACAATATTACATACAAAAAGCTTTGCAAGTGGGGCAAAAATATAAATAAATACATAATATTAATAAATATTTAAGTGTTTTAACCATGCGACATGAGGAAAGGGGTCCCATAGAACTTAACAACCTGTTTATTTCTTTATACTTGAGTTTACACAAGGGAAACAAAGAAACACCACTGAGCATGTCTGTAACCGCTGGGTAAGAATGGGTTAGAAGTAACTAAGGGGTTGCTGTGTGAAAAATGTTCATATTTTTACTAACCCCTAAATCAAACATCTTTTTTTTTTTTGTAGATTAGTATAAAAGAAAATAAACCAGTTATGTAAATGCAGTGTAAAAGGAAATACTTTCTATAAAGAGTCAAATCCGTCAGAAAAATTACTTGAGAAAGCCCATCAGCGTTGATGTGTTTCGACTGCAAATTGTTATTGTGCCATTAAAAAAAAATGAAAAAGAAAGCACATTAACACCAGCACATGCTTGGTTCAGACCTGCGTCTCTCGTCGGTCGGTAGCTTCCTTGTCAGCCAGAGGATCAATTTTGAGCATAATCTCCACTGCGCCTGACTGCGAGGAACAGAAACCAACTACTACGTAATTAACAGAAAAAATGGGTTTACATGCCACTGATGCTCTATTTAAAGACCCAAAGACAATATTTTAACAGTAATGATTCAGATCAACAGAAAAGAGATGCAAGGAGACAGAATTGGAGCGAATAACACCACACTTCACTGTGAGATCTGCTTGAAGACTAAACAATGAGCAGTGATTAGGAACAATTTATACCTTTGATTATTCAATGACGTGGAGAACGATAGCTCTCCCTAAAGAGAACTATTAAATACACGGAAATGAACTAGATTCCGGCAGCACAATTAATCGTTTTCCCACAATTTGTAATGGCAAAATTTCATGTGTGAGACAAATGGGACAGAAATCTGCAGTCAAAAATATTATTGTTGGGCAATCATTTGGGGGCTTTTCTACCGTGTATTTTTTTTAATGGAAGTTGTCGTTTAGTTTATATGAACCCTCTGTATTTACTTGAATGATCAATTACAAAGTGGCTTTTAAGCTGGTGCTATCGCCTATCAACCATGACTTTTGGAGCAACAAAAGGGACATAGGAATATGGTAGATATTTATGATGCTCTTTCTAATGTCTATTGCTTATTCTGGTGGATTGGACGAGAGGGACACAGAGTATAGTTGTTTGTTTTGGGCTATGTGACACTTATTAAAGTTTACTAATAAATCCAGATTAACTGGAACTCTGATGATACCACAAAAAAAAAAACACTTTAAAGGTTTTGCTACATCATTGATGTTGATATCTAGAAGCTGTATGGTTGGATTTATGATATATATTTATTGAATAAAGAGAGAATTCCTTCTTTTTAACATTCATTTTTAAATTGGTAGCTCTACTCCTTTATGAGTTTTCCCATGGTGTTGGGTTACTGCCTTGGAGTGAGATGTTTTATCCCACCTACCTGATGTGTGGAGAGGAGCAGAAGGTTAGTAGAAAATTCATTCACGGACAATAGCAAAGTAGAAGTTTAGAATAACCATTAGAAACGTTCATCTCTCATGTTTGTGAAGGTTCTCATTCATTCTGGTCATGGATCCTGATTGGTATTTCTCATCCATCAGTTAACGAAAGATTCATTTAACTACAACAGCTGGAAGTCTTTTGATTGGAGAAAAGTTGTGTAGCCAAATTTCCAATCAGGAAATGTACAATTAAACGGCTGGTATTTATCAGTAGGACTGATAGCTCAGACCACCAGTTTTGTCAGAAATCAGTCAGGACTGATTGGTCAACTGCTGGGTTTACTAACAATCCTTGGATAAAACTACAAAGGGTGAGGCCAAACCTCTAGGAACTCACCCTGGGTTTTCTTTAGATATTTACCATAAGTTGCACTCATTTGTCCGCTCTGCCCCTACCCAGTCCAGGCGTGGCCAATAGGAATATGTGGTTTTTTTTTTGCCAGAGAAAGGGGGCGGAGCTAGATAGAGTTGCGATACAACTTATAGTAAATTATAAAGCCATCATATGTAAACCTGGGGGTGAGGACCAGTGATAAGTTCCTCATCTGGGGCGCTTTTATCATGAGGCAGAAAGAGGGTAGTTTCTGGTGTATTATGTTCCTTTACACCTTTGTGAGTCCTGTCTATTTATAAAAAAGCCACATTGTTTCAGATTTTTTTTTAATTTTCCCCTTGTGCCAGTAAGATGATTAACTGTCTTAAACTAGTTCAGCTGAGCCTTATGGTTAAAAACAAATTGAGGTGAAATGGAATCTCCATCTTGAAAGCCTCCAGGTACCATGACACAGCACACTGCATAATTACCTTTCGTTAAATGGCTCTAAAAGGCATTTTGTACCGTTAAAATTGCAATCGTTCATTTTTGTTTAGATAAACCCCCTAGCAGAAAATCCAGCCACCATGCAAAGGTGAAATTAAAAGAAAATGCTGTAATAAAATAAACTGACATAGTTATTTTATCCCAAATCCCAGAATAAAGATATTTGGTATAAATCAAATAACAATCAAGATGAAGACGACAGAAAGAGAAGAGAAATATTAATTCCACAGTTTGTTGGTGGTTAGAGTTTAACCTTTTAGGGGTTTTATATAAAAGTATGCAGCCCAGAATGGTTGTATGAAATATGACAGGAGGATGGAATCCATGGTGCCCAAAATGTTACATTGGTTAAACTGAAACTTTCAGTTAAGTTCTTCATATAAGTTAAAATGGTGCTAATTTTGCCCAACCCATAAGATGTTAGCTTTCAAATGTTATAATATCTGATTGGGGCAATTAGCACCATTTTTACGATAAGAACTTTATTATGAATCACATGTTAATGTTTCAAATTTTACATTTAGAGAATTCATTTACCCTCCCTGGTCTGGCTGTGCATCCTTGCAAATGTGGAAGTCTGGACACTTCCTGGTCTATTGGACAGGAACGGGACTTTATGCAAGTACCAGCCTCTTCTGGAACCCAGCTGAGGAGATTTAAAGGGCATCTATTTGAAAGAACCATTGCCCCTTTGCAAAGTTAAATTCATGTACTCGGGGCTGCCTTAATCCTATCTCTGTCAGTGACTTTTTTAACCATGTGTCAGATCTCTGTGCAAACTCCCCCCCTTCCCCCGCCCCTCTTTTACCTCTCCATGTCTCAACTCCGCTAACCACAAGCTCTCATGAGCAGTAGGATTAAAGTTCAACATCCTGAAAACACACCCACACACAGTGGCCAATAAAAGCAAGCTGTCCTGGAGACACGGAAGAAGGAGAACAGTACAGTTTACGATCTCTCCTTGTGACCCATCATCAATCAGTAAAAGCTATTAAGAAGGGGGTCAAGTGCAGCCTTATATCTACCATCAAAGCTACCTCTCTCCCCCTGCTAATGCTGTTTCTCTATGTTTATTACAGAGCAGGGAGGAGGGATCAGTCACAGGGATTGATTGACAGTCCAAGTAGTGATAGGAATGCAATCACGTATTTCTTACCTGGTGTATCTCAGGACAGAGAGGGAATCTGAAAAAAAGTGAAGACACTCTGGGGGTTGTGGGAATTATAGAACCATGGAAAGAAAGAAAAAAAAGTTCATTTTCCCCATAGATGCCTTTAAAATGTTATAATTTAACCCTTTTCACTACAGTTGCACAAGCCCTGGAGAATCTGTTTTTGTCGGCGGGTTCACGGAGCGTTAGGCTCAAAAATTCTGTCAAATCCCGAAAATTCTTGGTTAGGTAGCAGTCAAACTTCTACAGAAATCCCACAAAAGCTGAAAATTCTAATCACCCCAGTGAAGCCAATGGGAGTGGAACTTTTTCAACATTGAATTTTGAAATATCCATATAATTTTAATGAAATTCCACAAAGTTCCACCTCAAAATTCAAATAGTTTCCGCCAGACCTGAGAATTTTAAACCACACCATTCCATCTCAAAAACCATTTGAAACCCAGGTTCATTGCTAATCCTTACACTTGGCAAATAGTGAAGTTGATGTTTGAAGTTTGAGCTCTTCTTCTCTACTATGACATCCTCACTTCATTTTATATATTTCCCTTCAAATAACTCAGGGCCACATCTACCATGAGGTAGAGTGAGACATTGCTCAGGCACACCCTGCACTGAAGAAGAAAGGCGGCAGAGACCAGTCAAGAGAAGAAAAAAAAATCGCTAATACAGATTTGATGTTGTCAAAATCAGTTTATATGGTTAAGTTAGCTTTAGTTAGCTTGTTAAGTAAGGTTAGATGTTTATCTTATTTAGGGCCCCTGCTGAAAAGAGTCTACCTTGACATAGGGGCAGCTTATGAGTCTTTTGGCTAAAATCGTTTATGCTATAGAAATATGATATTTCTAATGTATTGTAACTGAATTGTATGTAAGCTGAACCAACATGTATATACCACAGGCTATAAAAGTTATTTTAATATGAGCAACAAAAACCTGAAAGGAGCAATAAGGTATGTGCAACACAAGCTGGTTTGAGAAAGGTGTAATATCTGTTTCTAGTAATTTACATGATAGGTAGTTCAAAATCATACAATTTTAGCCACGCCCATCGACAAACTCACTTGAACACGGCGGCAGCACGCTGAATTTGGCTCAGGCAGCAAAAAACCCTAGACGTGCGTTTATGATCCCTGTAATTGGAATGCTATGGGTACCATGAAATGCTCCATGCTGTGTGTTATAATCTACAATTGGGACATTAGAGACCAAACAAGACTTGGTGGAAGTCATGTATTCCTTCTGAATAGATTTCCAGTTTGATTGTATTGCTTGAAATCTTGGCTATGTTTAGTGCCACATGATGTGTTGACTGAAGACCTACAAGGGAAGTTGTGATAGAGTTACAATGATGTCTCTTCCTGACATACACCATTAGGGATCAACATCCACAGGATTTTCACTGATCTGCTTATTCCAGTTCAATCAAACATGATTACAAAACTGTGGGAACACAGAAATCAGTATAGATGGGATCATCTATGGCATAAGATTGTGCCACAGAAATTACCAATCTATCTAATCATCTAATATAAGAAAATCTAATGAACGTATTAGAGCTAATAGGTAGTTAAACGGCATATCAGTTTCCACTTATAACACCAGACACTTGCTAACATTGATAATTTAAGACCCAGACATAAAGAGATTTAATAAAATTAATTACATATTCTCTACTTTACCAGTATCAGCCAATTTTATTTTGGCACTGTCCTTTAAATGAATAATTTTCTGTTAGCGTATCAATAATATGCAATACCAGTGAATTATTTAAGGGTTGTAACTGAAATAAATGCTTTGCCCCGTCTTGGAAGTGTGTGTGTTCTTTCTGTCTTCAATTCAGTACTTGTTTAACCAGGTTCAGTATCCCCCTCCCCTGACAATCTGACTAACTGCGAGGACAAGCATGCTCAGAATCACTATGAGGCCACTGGGAGAAGGAAATTCCCATCAATGCTTTCACACATACCAATTGTCACCATTAGTTACAGCAAAACTGCACAGCAAGATGTATTATAATGATAATAGGCATTGATTGACAGCTGAAATGTAATATGGTTTGGATTTATAAGAAAAGGGGCAGATCAACAAAAAATGATAGAAGAAATATTTTTTCAGTAATGGGCAACTAAAAAATTTTTTTTCCTGTTTGCATTCCCTTTAAAAGTGGGTACTGCCTTCATTGTCTTTATTTAATTCCCTTTATAGCCATCTATTAAAATAACCCCCCTGATGAAGTTTTCAATGGAAGGATCCCGATGGCTGTGGATGTTGATACTTTATAGGGGTTTGTAGAACTTCATTGTCACATTGACGATTAACAACTTCTTGTGGATATAACAAAAGATCCTGCATTAAATAATTTTCCTTTCATCACCATCAGCAAAGCATCACTAGCAATGGGAAATAAACTAGACTAGCGGCGGTCTAATTATGCACCAGGCACAAAAGCTTCTTGCAATAAAATATTCCATCCGCCCTTGACGAAGAGATTTTCTATCACGGAGGGAATATTTATTGGGTTTTCCAATTGTTTGCAGATTGTTAAATTACCGGCCAGGGGTCACCATGTAGGTAAATACTCCATTGCGTTTACATTCATTACATGCTAATTCTTATTCAATTGATTTCGTAAAACCCCTTGAGATCCGACAATAAACATATCCACTTCAAGCTTTATTTTCTTTTTAAACCATAGATAATGCACTTCAAGAATTTAAAGGGAAGCTAAAATCTTCGTATACACGTGCTATGTTGAGGCCTGAACCGTATTGCACGATGGTGTACGAACGTCATATCGACTGACAATCAGTAAGTGTATGATCCGACCCGGCGAATTATCAACGATGCCCGACAATGGCCGGCTAACCGAGCACCCATACTTTTAAAGTTTTTTTCTCTCAGCCTAACAAAAGTCCTCTAACGCCCATACTTCAAAATTGTCAATCTGTCAGGTACATTGCATTTGTATTCACATGTGATGGCCACCTTAAATGAGAAAAACTAAACTATACTTACCCACCTCAAATCCCACATTATTACTGTATTGTTACCGATGAACCTCTCAGTCCATAAGACCATATTTAACCTTTAACCATTGAAAGAAAGATGGCATCTCAACATGGCGGCCAATGACTGACACTGCATTTGGCCGCACCTCATCTGTGGCGGCCAATGACTGACACTCGCATTTGGCCACACCTCATCTGTCCCACGCGCCTCCTCTGTTAAAGCTTTCTAAGATTACAGAGAAGGTGGGGACCAGGGAGGAGAAGCACAGAGAAGATGGTAAGTTTATAGGCTTCAGGTGGGTAGGGGCAGGTAAGTAACTAATAATATCAGGGTTGGGGGAAGGTAAGTCAATAAATTCCCAAACTTACAAACAGTACAAATGTCTTACAAAGTACATACTTCCGAATTATAGAAAATATATCAAAACTGAAAAATGAACTGAAATAAAAAAGTAAACTTTATAACACAAATGTTCCAGCCAGTGGTGCCAAAACCCTGACTACAAAAGGCTGCTGCTTTGGGTTTCCCTAAGTAGAAACATCCCAATTAATTTAATGCTGGCAGGCAAAGTCTTCAAAAACCCTGCGCTGCTTGAAAATCGTTTCGAGAAATGCAATGATAGAAAAATGCCCCATCCCAGCAATGAATCTGTACAGGCTCTGTGTGTTAATACATGTGGATCTATCAGAGAACATAATAATATAAAACAACAACAACAGTTATTAATTCTAATACTACTACTCCTAATAATAGCAAAAATAACAATAATAATAACAATAATAATAATAGTAATAATATAGTGCTCTATCATTCTTAGAAGGGGAATATTGGAGTATAGGGTTTGGGAAGAGGAATAAAGCTGGAAAAAGAGGGAGGACCTACTCAGTTAGGATACACTATCAAAATTTCATTGAAATATATCTATATATCTATATATTATATTTATATATACATTGCATCTTGTGGTAGAATCGCCTATTGTACCTGTTCTCTATATCCATCCAACCCCGGGACGACCCATAGTGGAGGGGTGGTTCCATCTTTATACCTCTGGCGTCCCTGTTGGATGAGATCCTTGCGCCCTTGGTGCAAGAAGTAGGTCATACTTACGTGATAGCATGCATTTTCTCAGAAATTGGATGACTTGAAATTGGATAAATAAACAATGTTATTAAGCTTCTCTTGATATCTCAAGTCTGTATACTTCGATCCCCTATACAGATGGATTCAAGCTTGTCGTTGGCTTTTACATCAAAGCGGATTGTACTCAGAAGTTCAAATTGTTTTTTTGTAAATCTGTAGAATTGTTCTTTATCGGAATTATTTTAGGTTGATAATACTTTTTATCTCCAACGTCATGGCACTGCCATGGGTCGAATGTCGCTCCTTGTATTCCAACTCATTTATGATTTGGCTAGAAGAGAACCCATCTTTTGTTATGTGTCCTTTACCCCCACTGTGTGGCATGGTGGAGATACATTGATGATGTATTCCTCTTGTGGCGGGGTGACATTCATCCCTGTTAGAGTTCCATGTCATGTTGAACCAGGCACATGATAATATGAATTTACCCTGACATATGATAAATGTACTGTACATTTTGGACATAAAGGTGACATCAGGCGAAGTATTATTTACAAAACCTACTAACTGTAACCAATTGTTACACTTTAATAGCTATCACCCTAAATATGTTCTTCAATCTATACAATGGTCAATTCACCAGGTTAGGAGGGTGGTCAATAATGACAGTTAGACAATATGGTTTTGGACCAGCACTTGTACGTTCACGTAGATTACTACCATTAGGAAAAACCTTAAGGAAATGCTAGGTCACAGATACCGTTCATATCTGGACATTAAAGAATTTGAATAATTTCCTCTATTATCATACAGGAGAGTCAGACATATATAATATGTTGGTCCAGCAGATCAGGGCAGTCCCTCTGGACGTGAGGGTACACTGACTGGCTTGAAAAAAAACAAGGATGTTTCCCTGTCTATCAAGTGTACAGTGCAAAATGTTATTAAAGGTGATTTTTTTCTAGATGTTAAGACGGATATAGGGTAAAGTGTAAGGAATATTATACCTGGAACTCTTCCTTTTTCATATATATTAGTGTGCACCTGCTCGTTGATCTACATTGGAAAGAACAACCCGCCTGTGAAAATTCAATTTCCCAGCACAGATACACAATTTGCGGGGAAACACTACTTGGTGACCTGTTTATAGAACATGGTCACCATGAGTTTTAATTATATTTTATGTTATAGATGGAGTTAAGCCTTTGAGAGAGGAGATAGGAGTTGGGAGTCTATCCCCCTCGGTCTCAATAAGGACTATGATCTGTATGTATTCAGGTAATGGTTTTCCTTGTTTGTGCCTCTTGTCTTTTCTTAAAGTGATGTGTACCTTAAAGTATTATGCGTGCCTATTAGCACTTGTCTTATGGGGATGAGTACCTTTAAATGTATGCTAGCAAACCCTTTTATATGCTAGCAATTATGATGTCATTTCCTGAGTTTAGGATATAAATACTATATGTGTATGTAAGTGTACCATTGTCTTTCAACCCTTGCCCGATGAAGGAGTCAGTATGAACTCTGAAACATGCATTTCTGGGTTTGATTATATGCCAATGTATTACCGATAATACAGAGGATTTTACCTGCATTGAAGTGCTGTATCGAGTTGTCTTTTTTCTTTATATATAAATTTTCAGATATATATTTTTAGACACAACAAACTGTAGGTTTACTTTGTCTTCACATAAATATCCACACTGGGTAAAAGTCAGTTAATAATTAGATAGTTAAAATCTAATGATGAGTTGTGTTTAGGTAAAAGATATAGTTTGGGTCCATTCAAGCTCCTTTGTACTTTAGATTTAGGTTTACACACAGACAGAAACCAATATAGTCTGGGAATAAAGTGGAACTATTGAAGACAAATTTGCGCAAAAATTAATACAGATCCCACCAATTGGTCTTTCTACTTTAAGATGAATAGATTATTTATGAATCATTCTTTTCTTCGGAATGACAATTTATTTCCTAATATTTCTCTGTATCTCTTGGTCTCCAAACTGAATAAAATCACTATGGCCTGTCAATTACGTGATACAAAGTCTTTCTCTACACAGATGGGATTTGAACACAACATGGAGAGGAACATTTGCCGCCACGTCTTGGGTTTAATTCATAATTGAAATGAGAAAATCATCTAAATGGAAGTAATGGATCCAGACCACAATTACAAAAAACAAACACACAGATGGTTAAATAGACAAATAAACCCCATTAGAACTTAGTAATTGTAACAAGACTCAGATAAATTATTCTAATTCAATATCCAGGGATGGTCAGTTAACCAAAAGAAAAAGATTATGAGAACCCCAAATGTACAAGTACCCTATTTATTGTACAGTATTGGGAATGTACCCCTAGAAATCTGATTGTATCTCACACCCCCAAACTCTAATATCAATATAATAAGGCATCCCCACCCCAACCCTAAATGCTAGGTTTAAACTCAAACTTTAAAGCCCCAATATACTTTCCCACCTTCGTTTCCGTGCATGGAAGGGCAGAAAGGGCCAGACCAGCAGCTATGTCTGTGATTGGCTGAGACTCAGCCAATCGCTGATGGCTGGTGGTTAGCGATAGGAGACAAAGGAACACGGTCGGGAGGTACATCTATGTTTGTTCTGTTTGTTCAATAGAACAAACAGGAGCCAGGAGAGAAGGTAGGAAACTTACCACTCAGTTTGCTCCCCTGGCGAGTAGTCTGACAGGTCCTGACGGACTGTCTTCTATGCGCATAGATCGCGCTTACGCATAGAAGACAGATTCCGTCGGAACCTGTCAGACTACTCGCCAGGGGAGCGCCTGAGTGGTAGTTTCCTACCTTCTCTCCTGGCTCCTGTTTGTTCTATGGAAGAAGGAGGTAAGGCCACAGCTCCTTTACCTCCCGTTCTTCAATTGAACGGATTCCCAATGTAATCTATATCTATTTGGTTCCATTCACCTGACTTTGTGCTCTAGGGCCCTAAACTTGATGTCCTATTGATAAAGTTTTGTACCGGTCTCAGTATATTTGGGGATTTCCGTTTTCTCGTTCTTTTGGAAATGTTCCAGGTCATGTTATTAAATCTTTTAGCTGTCAGGAGCGGTTTGAATCTCTCTCCGACAGAGCTCCAGCGGAATTCCTCTGTAATGGTCAACGGGGTCAAACAATTCCACGAACAATCCACAGTGTCATCTCCTTTTACCATCGACCTTGAATTACTTTTGAGCCTGACAACTTAAAAAAGGAATAATGTTATTTTTTCCTAAGTATAATCGCCCTTTAGGTAACCTGGGACCAGGCGGATGTTGCTATTAAAGGATGTGCTTTTCATTCACAGAGGGGAAATGTACATTAACAAAATATATAACGTTAAAACCCTTCTGACAAAGCGCCAAGTTTAGAACACAGAGAGAGCTACCATGGAGAAGAAGAAAACCCGAACATTCCAAACGCACACTGACGAGAACTTCCATGTAACCTTAACGACATGGTTCAACGAACGAGGCAAAGCTGGTCTACTGATGCCCTCTCCTTCGCCACTAGAGATGGACTAGAACTCGAACTTGACCTGAGTTCGAGCCGAACATTCGAATTCAACAAATTCGGACTTCTCGAACTATCCCGGACCCGGATTTTCGGACTTTCGATAAATACAAATGTTCGACCATTTGAATGTGCGAGTAAAATTTCTATTATACCTATATGCGAGCATCGAATCCGCAGTAAAGGGTCCATTAAAACCTATACCGACATCGTCTGCAAGTAAAATGTCCAATAAAACTTATACACGAGCATCGAATCTGCAAGTAATGTACATGGTATCTAGGCGCGGAGCACGGCATCGAATCCGTGAGTAATTGTCCATTAAAACCTATACGCGAGTATGAATCCGCAAGTAAAATGTCTATTATACCTATACGCGAGCATCGATCCGTGAGTAAATTGTCCATTAAAACCTATACGCGAGATCGAATCCGCCATTAAAATGTCTATTATACCTATACGCAATTATCAAATCTGCGAGTAAAATGTCTATTATACCTATACGTACCATCAATCCGCGAGTAAAATGTCTATTATACCTATACGCGAGCATCGAATCCGCGAGTAAAATGTCTATTATACTTATATGCGAGCATCGAATCCGCGAGTAAAAGGTCTATTATACCTATACATAGTATCGAATCCGCAAGTAAAATGTCTATTATACCTATACGCGAAGCATCGAATCCCAGTAAAATTTCCATGGTATCTAGGCACGAACATCGATCTACGAATAAGTGTCCATTAAAGCCTATACGCGAGCATCGAATCCGCAAGTAAAATGTCCATGGTACCTAGGCGCGAACGAGCTAGAAAATAGCGCGAGTGAAGTAAAATTGATTTTTGGAAAGTCCTGATATTCAAACATGTTCCCCAGACCATTTCCCAGTCCCACAGCCTTTACATTAGTTCCATTGATAGTTTAATTGTATTTCATTAGAACTTTTCGAACTATTTGACTCCCATGATTTAATGGGTCCGTTTTCGAACTTTCGAAAGTTCGCCATCTCTATTCGCCACTCCAGTGGTGGTTTATTTACAGTATTACATTAATCCAAGTTTCTATTCGAAAAATAAAATAAAATGTTGCAACTAAAATGACCTTCCCCAGCATCTGAAGACCAAAAGAACACCTTCTCAGTCTGGTTTGTTCATAGGCTGCTATACATGTTACAATTACCAAATGATGACTATGTAGTTGTATATTTCCCCTTTCTTGGTTATAACTTTCTTGATACAAGTCTACTAGCTACTTCTAATTGTTTTTCTTATTTAATCTTATTAGATTTAATAATATCTTACTTAGTAGGGCTATTGGTAGATTAGGCTACATGCTAACATTTTGGATATGGAATAACCAAACTTGTGGAGGTAAATGCAGAATATTAATGTCCTTTTAAGGTCCCTATTAGAAGTGGAATCCGGGTTCACACTAACCCAGTCCTCACGGAACCCCCGGTTCCGAAATCCGAAATCTATGTCCAATCCATGTGGATCCTCTGATTTCGGGACATGGAAGATATTTTCGATAATTATCGAAAGTATGGGGCTACTTTTATATTATCGAAAATAGCCTCAAATGTTAAAAAATTAAAAAAATATGAACGGAACCATTTTCGAGTTTCCGATCGATTTATTCAAAATCGGACGTTTGAGGCTATAGTGAAATTTCCGAAAATAGCCTCGAACATTCGAAAATCTTCGAAAATACATCGGAGACCATTTTGGAGTTTCCATCGTATTTTCGAAGATTTTCGAATTCGGCTATTTTCGAAAATTATCGAAAATAGTCCCGTACTTTTGAAAATTATCGAAAATGCGGTTTCGGATTTTCGGATCTTCGTGATTTTCCCAGATCTGGAAATCGGAAAACGAAACTAGTGAGTTTCGGCCATCTCTAGTCCCATGACCTTAATCTGAACTTAACATACATAAATAATAACATTTTAGGTTTTTATTAAGTGTTTCTATCTTTCTGTCATTGAAATTTAGAATAAATAGAATGTTTTATGGAGTTTTCCATAGGTGCAAATTACAATTATCTGGGTGGTAAAAGTTGAGTTCCCCTACCTCCTATTCCTATTTCTAATAGAGATGTCCGGACTTCCTAAAGTTCAGTTTTAATTTCAAATTTTCAAATTCAAAAAGGTCAAAGATTCTAAAGTTCGAAAGGAACCCTTAAAATCAGGGGCCAAATAGTTTGAAAAGTTCAGATAACATACAGAAGTGACTTTATGTTCTGAATATTTGTACGTGTTCCCCGGACCATTTCCCATGTCCAGAGCCATGTACATTAAGTTACCATTTCTTTTTAATTCAGAGACAGATTCTGATCTAGAAATATCAAAGTTCCTAAAAGTTCGGGTTCGGACAAACTATTAAAGTGCGATTCGAACTCAGGTTCCAGTTCTAGTTCATCTCTAATTTCTAATGCCATAAACTTGTTACTAGTACCAATAGCCTACTGCTGTTTTGCTTTTCCTTCCTTCTCTACCAGCATGATTGCATGCCTATGTGAGATGGCAGAGAGACTTCTATTAGCTCGGGCACAAGCGGATAACTTTGGATCTATACTGCTGCTCTTAGGTCTATAGACTGCTGTCTAGATTCTGCTCTTAGTCTATACTGCTTGTCTATACTGCTGCTCTTAGGTCTATACTGCTGTCTATTTCTGTTAGTCTGACTCGTCATATTGCTGCTCTTAGGTCTATACTGCTGTCTATACTGCTGCTCTTAGGTCTATACTGCTGTCTATATTGCTGCTCTTAGTCTTACTGCTGTCTATATGCTGTCTCTTAGTCTATACTGCTGTCTATATTGCTGCTCTTAGTTATACTGCTGTCTATACTGCTGCTTATGTCTATACTGCTGTCTATATGCTGCTCTTAGGTCTATACTGCTGTCTATATTGCTGCTCTTAGGTCTATACTGCTGTCTATATTCTGCTCTTAGGTTTTATACTGCTGTCTTATTGCTGCTCTTAGTCATAGCTGTCTTTGTCTCTTAGGTTTATACTGCTGTCTATACTGGCTGCTCTTAGGCTATACTGCTGTCTATACTGCTGCTCTAGGTCATTACTGCTGTCTATATTGCTCTTCTTAGGTCTATACTGCTGTCTAGATTGCTGCTCTTAGGTCTATACTGCTGTCCTATTTGCTGCTCCTTAGGGTCTATACTGCTGTCTATATTGCTGCTCTTAGGTCTATACTGCTGTCTATATTGCTGCTCTTAGGTTATACTGCTGTCTATATTGCTGCTCTTAGGTTATACTGCTGTCTATATTGGGCTCTTAGGTTCTATACTGCTGTCTATATTGCCTGCTCTTAGGTCTATACTGCTGTCTATATTGCTGCTCTTAGGTCCTATACTGCTGTCTCTATTGCTGCTCGTATGGTCTATACTGCTGTCTATATTGCTGCTCTTAGGTTTATACTGTCTGTCTATTTGCTGCGTCTTAGTTTATACTGCTGTCTATATTGCTGCTCTTTAGTCTATACTGCTGTCATATGCATGCTCTTAGGTTTATACTGCTGTCTATATTGCTGCTCTAGGTCTAACTGCTGTCTATATTGCTGCTCTTAGGTCTATACTGCTGTCTATATTGCTGCTCTTAGGTCTATACTGCTGTCTATATTGCTGCTCTTAGGTCTATACTGCTGTCTATATTGCTGCTCGTTAGGTCTATACTGCTGTCTATATTGCTGCTCTTAGGTCTATACTGCTGTCTATATGGCTGCTCTTAGGTCTATACTGCTGTCTATATTGCTGCTCTTAGGTCTATACTGCTGTCTATACTGCTGCTCTTAGGTCTATACTGCTGTTATCTGCTGCTCTTAGGTCTATACTGCTGTCTATATTGCTGCTCTTAGGTCTATACTGCTGTCTATATTGCTGTCTTAGGTCTATACTGCTGTCTATACTGCTGCTCTTAGGTCTATACTGCGTCTAATTGCTGCTTCATTAGTCTATACTGCTGTCTATCTTGCTGCTCTTAGGTCTATACTGCTGTCTATATTGCTGCTCTAGGTCTATACTGCTGTCTATATTGCTGCTCTTAGGTCTATAACTGCGGTTCTATATTGCTTGCTCTTAGGTCTCTATCTGCTGTCTATATTGCTGCTCTTAGGTCTATACTGCTTCTATTTGCTGCTCTTAGTTTCATACTGCTGTCTATATTGCTGCTCTTAGTTCTATACTGCGTCTATATTGCTGCTCTTAGGTCTATACTGCTTGTCTATATTGCTGCTCTTAGGTCTATACTGCTGTCTATACTGGCTGCTCTTAGTGTCTATACTGCTGTCTATATTGTTGCTCTTAGGTCTATACTGTCCCCACATAAAGGGCGTTATCGGTAATTGACGGCGGTATAACATTGTTTTACCTCCAAAGAAGGGAAAAGGGAGGGAAAAACAAGTTGCAGAGCTCTATCTGCTGCCATTATATCCTGCCATGGTGGGTAAAGACCACATTGTAATTTATTTGCGATCTACATGGTTCATCACCAAGGAGCATCCCACAGTAAATAACAATTATTTAATTGCTATAATCGGGCCCTGCCCCACAAGAGCTTACAATCTAATCTCTTTATCTTACACACAGGTAGACACGTGCTTTAGAAACTAGAAAATTACTCACACCTACCTCATATAAAATATTGATTGAGGAGTCATAAATGGAAAATAAGATCAATAGCATCACTACTGTGTTTAATCGCTACAGTAAAAATATATGTGTTTAAATCTAGCAACATAATTGATTACATTTAATTAGGATTAATTCAGAATCAATAAAGATGAATAATTAGATATAATTATTTATCTGCCCGCTTACACATTCTATTTATAATCCTCCATTAGGAATCGTGTTTAAAAAAAGACTTAGTTTGATCATAATTAATACATAAATATAATTCATTAACATAGAAGATGCATGTAACTATTAATGGAAAGGAGAGAGATAGGGCACTGAATAGGTATGTCCCTATGTAGGGAGGTGCTAGGCTCATCAAAATTGTTAAATAACATCTGATTGGTTTGGGGCAAAATTACACCATTTTAAATGATAAGACTTTTATTGAATAACCCTGAAATGCATATCCGAAGTATATCACAATATCAGTTGGAACAGTCTATTAACTGGTACTGTAGAGGTGGGTACGTTCGATAATACCATTATCAACAGGTCCGGCTGCTGAATCCACCATTGAAGGACGGGAGTCTATTCACAATCTTTTTTTTTTTCACTGTCCCAAATATGATTTGTCCGGAACTGTAAAAAGCTGCAGTCTCCACAGGGATATGCCCTTTCATCTTACACCTGCTCTAGTGCATGTAACTATTAAGCTGGGCAACAATTTAACAAAAAGGGTGACTGGTCAGATCCGAGGGAATCCCACGTTTAACGTTAAATTGAGTGCGCAGAAATGAGCATTTCGAACTGACCGAAAATTTGCCACGTCCAAAGGAAAGTGGTCAGTCCGAAGTTTCTCCCTATACTTTATATAATCTTTTCCCTATATTTTATATAATGTTCTCCCTATACTTTATATAATGTTCTCCCTATATTTTATATAATGTTCTCCCTATACTTTATATAATGTTCTCCCTATATTTTATATAATGTTCTCCCTATACTTTATATAATGTTCTCCCTATACTTTATATAATGTTCTCCCTATATTTTATATAATGTTCTCCTTATACTTTATATAATGTTTCTCCCTATATTTTTATATAAATGTTCTCCCTATACTTTTATAATGTTCTCCCTAACTTATATAATGTTCTCCCTATATTTTTTATATATGTTCTCCCTATACTTTATAAATGTTCTTCCCTTATACTTTTATACTTTATAGAATGTTCTCCCTATACTTTATATAATGTTCTCCTTATACTTTATATAATGTTCTCCCTATACTTTATATAATGTTCTCCCTATACTTTATATAATGTTCTCCCTATACTTTATAGAATGTTCTCCCTATACTTTATATAATGTTCTCCTTATACTTTATATAATGTTCTCCTTATACTTTATATAATGTTCTCCCTATAATTTATATAATGTTCTCCTTATACTTTATAGAATGTTCTCCTTATACTTTATAGAATGTTCTCCCTATACTTTATAGAATGTTCTCCCTATACTTTATAGAATGTTCTCCTTATACTTTATATAATGTTGGAAAGTAACATTTGAGAAATGACAGATAGATTCTTACAGATTCTGGGTGTCTTCTTTTAAAGATTGTTACTGTGTGTACCCAGATCAAAATGTCATTCTATATAATATAATACAGTATGAGGTACAGCTATTTTTATCTTATTGTATGTGTGTTTAAATAAAAGAACTTCGATGAGAAGCGACCAAAACAGGTCAGTGATGACAAGATAAGTTCTCCAATTGTATAAGCAGAAAAATGACAAATTACTATTCCATGAACATGAACTATACTGTATGTTCTAATATTCACCAATGGTGCAAAACGTGGGTAAATATAATGTTTCATTCAGTGATGTAAAACAGAGGTTAGAGAACAAGTAATTTATTTTTAGAGGCGATATCCATATCTATCTATCTATCTATCTATCTATCTATCTATCTATCCCATACTTTATATAATGTTCTCCCTATAATTATGTCTCTTAACTTTATCAATGTTTCTCAACGTAATAATGTTCTCCTTATTATAATGTTCTCCCTATATTTATAGAATGTTTCCATTCTATACTTTATATAATGTTCTCTCTATACTTTATGATTAATGTTCTCCCTATCTCTTTAGATAATGTTCCCTATATTTATATAACTGTTCTCACCTTATGACTTATATAATGTTCTCCCTATACTTTATATAATGTTCTCCCTATCTTTATATTTAATGTTCTCCCTATACTTTATATAATGTTCTCCCTATACTTTATATAGGTTCTCCCTATACTTTATATAAGGTTCTCCTCTTTCTATAATTTCCTTATATTATAAATGTCTCCTGCTATTAATTTAGATTGTTCTCCATTATAATTAAGACATGGTTTTCCTATACTTTATAGAATGTTCTCCCCTATCTTTATATAATGTTCTCCCTCATACTTATAGAATGGGAGATAGTATAGAGATTATATAAGTGGAGAACATTATAGTAACAGTATACGTGAGGAACATTATAAAAGATAGGGAGAGAACATATTAAGTAGGGAATTAATAAGAGTAACATTATATAGTACTGAAGAAACATTATATTTACCCCACGTTTTGCACCATTGGTGAATATTAAACATCCGTATAGTTAATGTTCTATGGACAGTATTTGCCATTTTTCTCTTTCTGCTTATCAATTGGAGATACTACTTACCTGTCATCACTGACTTGTTTGGTCGCTTCTCTTCGAACGAGTTCTTTACATACCATCCCTCCCCCCCTCAACATCCATCCCTCTGTCCCTTCATCCATCCTCTGTCCCTCCATCCATCCCTCTACCCTCCATCCATCCCTCTCCCTCCATCCATCCCTCCCCATCCATTCCCTACCCCTCCATCCATCCCTCTATCCCCTCCATCCATCCCTCTGTCCCTCCATCCATCCCCTATCCCTCATCCATCCCTCTGTCCCTCCATCCATCCCTCTATCCCTCCATCCATCCCTCCCTCCTCCCCATCCTCTGTCCCTCCATCCATCCCTCTATCCCTCCTCCATCCCCTATCCCTCCCATTCCCTCCCTCCCATCCATCCCTATCCCTTCCATCCATCCCTCTGTCCCTCCATCCATCCCTCCCTCCTCCCTCCAATCCCTCCATCCTCCCTCCCTCCATCCTCCCTCCCTCCATCCATCCCTGTCCCTCCATCCATCCCCTTATCCCTCCATCCATCCCTCTGTCCTCTCGCCCTCCATTCCTCTATCCTCTCCTCCATCCCTCTTCCTCCAGTCCACCCTCTATCCCTCCTCCTCCTCCCTCTCCCGTCCATCCCTCTGCCATCCATCCTCCCTCTTCCCTCCATCCATCCCTCCCCGCCATCCCTCCATCCATGTTCCCTATCTTTAGAATTTCTTCCACTAACTTTATGAGACATGTTTCCCCTATACTTTTGATATAATGTTCTCCCCCATATACTTATAGAATGGGGAGTATAAGATAAGGAGAACATTATTAAAAACGTATAGGGAAACATTATATAAGATGATAGGGAGAACGTCATTAATATAGGAATTACTAAAGATTATAAATCAAGATCATTATACTAAAGTATGATGAAACATTATATGTTACCCACGGTTGTGCCACCATTGGTGAATATTAGAACATACAGTAAGTTAATGTTCATGAATCAGTAATTGCCATTTCTTTCTCGCTTATACAATTGGAAGAACTTATCTTTCATCACTACCCTGTTTTGGGTCGCTAATCTCATCGAAGTCTTTACAACACCCATCCATACCTCCATATCCTCCATCCATCCCTGCTGTCCCTCCTCCATTCCTCCTGTCCCTCATCATCCTCTATCATCCTCCATCCATCCCTCCCTCCATCCATCCCTCCCTCCATCCATCCCTCCCTCCATCCCATCCCCCATCCCTCATCCATCTCCTCCATCCAGCCCTCTAATCCCTCCATCATCCCTCTATCCCTCACCATCGCTCTGTCCTCTATTCCCCTATCCCTCCATCCTCCTCCCTCCGTCCCATCCTCTGTCCCCCTCCATCCCTCCCTCTATCCCCCCCTCCATCCCATCCCTCCCTCCAATCCATCCCTCTTCCCCTCCACTCCATCCCTCTGTCCCCTCCATCCATCCCTCATTCTCTCCTCCATCCATCCCTCTGTCCCTCCATCCTCCCTCTCTAAATCCCTCCATCCATCCCTCCCCTCCGTCCATCCCTCTGTCCTTCCATCATCCTCATCCTCCCTCTCCCTCTCCTCCTCTCCATCCATCCTCTATCCCGCATCCATCCCTCTCCCTCCATCCAATCCCTCTATCCCTCCATCCATCCCTCTGTCCCTCCATCCATCTCCCTCTATCCCTCCATCCATCCCTCCCTCCGTCCATCCCTCTGTCCCTCCATCCATCCCTCTATCCCTCCATCCATCCCTCCCTCCCTCCATCCATCCCTCTATCACTCCCCCCTCCATCCATCCCTCTTCCCTCCATCCATCCGCTTGTCTCCCTCCAATCACCATCCCCCTCGCCGCCCTCATCCATCCCCGGCCCCTCCCCATCCACCCTCTATCCCCTCCACTCCATCCCTCTAACGTCCCTCCCAGTCCAGCCTCCACTATCCCCCATCCATCCCTCTCCCTCAATCCACCACTATCCTATCCCTCTCTCCATCCATCCCTCTATCTCCTCCATCCTCATCCCTCTTATCCCTACTCTCAGCCATCCCTATAAAATATAGGGAGAACATTATATAAAGTATAGGGAGAACATTATATAAAATATAGGGAGAACATTATATAAAGTATAGGGAGAACATTATATAAAATATAGGGAAAAGATTATATAAAGTATAGGGAGAACATTCGGGACTGACACTTTCCCTTTGGACGTGGCAAATTTTCGGTCAGTTCGAAATGCTCATTTCTGCGCTACTCAATTTAACGTTAAACATGGGATTCCCTCGGATCTGACAGTCACCCCTTTATTGTTAAATTGTGTGCCCAGCTTAATAGTTACATTGCACTAGAGCAGGTGTAAGACTGAAAGGCACATATCCCTGTGGAGACTGCAGCTTTTGTACATGTTCCGGACAAATTATATTTGGGACAGTGAAAAAAAAAAAGATTGTGCATAGACTCCCTGTCCTTCCGATGGTTGGATTCAGCAGCACGGACCTGTTGATAATGTATTATCGAACGCTACCCCCCTCTACATGTACCAGTAAATAGACCTGTTCCAACTGATATTGTGATCTACTTCGGAATATGCATTCAGGGTTATTCAATAAAAGTTCTTATCATTTAAAATGGTGCTAATTTTGCCCCAACCAATCAGATGTTATTTAACATTTTTGATGAGCCTAGCACCTCCCTACATAGGGACATACCTATTCAGTGCCCTATCTCTCTCCTTTCCATTTAATAGTTACATTGCATCTTCTATGTTAATGAATTATATTTATGTATTAATTATGATCAAACTAAAGTCTTTTTTTAAACACGATTCCTAATGGAGTATTATAAATAATGAATGTGTAAGCTGGGCAGATAAATGAATTATATCTAATTATTCAATCTTTATTGATTCTGAATTAATCCTAATTAAATGTAATCAATTATGTCTGTAGATTTAAACACATTATATTCTTTACTGTAGCGATATAAACAAGTAGTGATGCTATTGATCTTATATTTCCATTTATGACTCCTCAATCAATATTTTTTATATGAGGTAGGTGTGAGTAATTTCTAGTTTCTACAAGCACGTGTCTACCTGTGTGTAAGATAAAGAGATTAGATTGTAAGCTCTTTGGGGCAGGGCCCGATATACATGCAATAAATAATTGTTATTTACTGTGGTGCTCCTTTTGTAGATATACCATGTAGTATCGCAAATAAATTACCAATGTGGTCCTTTACCCACCATGGCAGGATATAATGGCAGCAGATAGAGCTCTGCAACTGTGGAGGTAAAACAATGTTATACCGCCGTCAATTACCGATAACGCCCTTTTATGTTGTGGACAGTATAGACCTAAGAGCAACAATATAGACAGCAGTATAGACCTAAGAGCAGCAGTATAGACAGCAGTATAGACCTAAGAGCAGCAATATAGACAGCAGTATAGACCTAAGAGCAGCAATATAGACAGCAGTATAAACCTAAGAGCAGCAATATAGACAGCAGTATAGACCTAAGAGCAGCAATATAGACAGCAGTATAGACCTAAGAGCAGCAATATAGACAGCGTATAGACCTAAGAGCAGCAATATAGACAGCAGTATAGACCTAAGAGCAGCAGTATAGACAGCAGTATAGACCTAAGAGCAGCAATATAGACAGCAGTATAGACCTAAGAGCAGCAGTATAGATCCAAAGTTATCCGCTTGTGCCCGCAGCTAATAGAAGTCTCTCTGCCATCTCTAACATAGGCATGCAATCACTGCTGGTAGAGAAGGAAGGAAAAGCAAAACAGCAGTAGGCTATTGGTACTAGTAACAAAGTTTATGGCCCTTGAAATTAGAGATGAACTAGAACTGGAACCTGAGTTCGAATCGCACTTTAATAGTTTGTCCGAACCCGAACTTTTAGGAACTTTCGATATTTCTAGAATCAGAATCTGTCTCTGAATTAAAATAGAAATGGTAACTTACTGTACATGGCTCTGGCACATGGGAAATGGTCCGGGGAACACGTACAAATATTCAGAACATAAAGTCACTTCTGTATGTTATCTGAACTTTTCAAACTATTTGGCCCCATTGATTTTAATGGGTTCCCTTTCGAACTTTAGAATCTTTGACCTTTTTGAATTTGAAAATTTGAAATTAAACTGAACTTTAGGAAGTCCGGACATCTCTATTAGAAATAGGAATAGGAGGTAGGGGAACTCAACTTTTACCACCCAGATAATTGTAAATTTGCACCTATGGAAAACTCCATAAAACATTCTATTTATTCTAAATTTCAATGACAGAAAGATAGAAACACTTTAATAAAACGTAAAATGTTATTATTTATGTGATGTTAAGTTCAGATTAAGGTCATAGGGACTAGAGATGGCCGAAACTCACTAGTTTCGTTTTCAGATTTCCAGATCTGGGGAAAATCACGAAGATCCGAAAATCCGAAACCGCATTTTCGATAATTTTCAAAAGTACGGGACTATTTTCGATAATTTTCGAAAATAGCCTTGAACATTCGAAAATCTTCGAAAATACGATCGGAAACTCCAAAATGGTCTCCGATTGTATTTTCGAAGATTTTCGAATGTTCGAGGCTATTTTCGGAAATTTTCACTAATAGCCTCAAACGTCCGATTTTTGAATAAATACGATCGGAAACTCGAAAATGGTCTCCGTTCATATTTTTTTACATTTTTTAACATTTGAGGCTATTTTCGATAATTATCAAAAGTAGCCCCATACTTTCGATAATTATCGAAAATATCTTCCCATGTCCCGAAATCCAGAGGATCCATCCGGATTGGACAGATATTTCGGATTTCGGAACCGGGGGTTCCGTGACGGATCTGGGTTAGTGTCGAACCCGGATTCCATCTCTAATAGGGACCTTAAAAGGACATTAATATTCCTGCATTTACCTCCACAAGTTTGGTTATTTCCATTATCCAAAATGTTAGCATGTAGCCTAATCTACCAATAGCCTCATCTACTGTAAATAGAGTTAAGATATTTATTAAATCTAATAAGATTAAATAAGAAAACAATTAGAAGTAGCTAGTAGACTTTGTATCAAGAAAGTTATAACCAAGAAAGGGGAAATATACAACTACATAGTCATCATTTGGTAATTGTAACATGTATAGCAGCCTATGAACAAACCAGACTGAGAAGGTTGTTCTTTTGGTCTATCAGATGCTGGGGAAGGTCTATTTTAGTTGCAACATTTTTATTTTATTTTTCGAATAGAAACTTTGGATTAATGTACATACTGTAAATAAACCACACTGGAGTGGCGAATAGAGATGGCCGAACTTTCGAAAGTTCGAAAACGGACCCATTAAAGTCAATGGGAGTCAAATAGTTCGAAAAGTTCTAATGAAATACAATTAAACTATCAATGGTAACTTAATGTAAATGGCTGTGGGACCTGGGAAATGGTCTGGGGAACATGTTTGAATATCCAGGACTTTCCAAAAATCAATTTTACTTTCACTCGCGCTATTTTCTAGCTCGTTCGCGCCTAGGTACCATGGACATTTTACTTGCGGATTCGATGCTCGCGTATAGGCTTTAATGGACACTTTATTCGTAGATTCGATGTTCGTGCCTAGATACCATGGACATTTTACTCGTGGATTCGATGCTCGCGTATAGGTATAATAGACATTTTACTTGCGGATTCGATACTCATGTATAGGTATAATAGACCTTTTACTCGCGGATTCGATGCTCGCATATAAGTATAATAGACATTTTACTCGTGGATTCGATGCTCGCGTATAGGTATAATAGACATTTTACTCGCGGATTCGATGCTCACGTATAGGTATAATAGACATTTTACTCGCAGATTTGATACTTGCGTATAGGTATAATAGACATTTTACTGGCGGATTCGATACTCGCGTATAGGTTTTAATGGACAATTTACTCACGGATTCGATGCTCGCGTATAGGTATAATAGACATTTTACTTGCGGATTCTATACTCGCGTATAGGTTTTAATGGACAATTTACTCACGGATTCGATGCTCGTGCTCGCGCCTAGATACCATGTACATTTTACTTGCAGATTCGATGCTCGTGTATAAGTTTTATTGGACATTTTACTTGCAGATTCGATGCTCGCGTATAGGTTTTAATGGACCCTTTACTCGCGGATTCGATGCTCGCATATAGGTATAATAGAAATTTTACTCGCACATTCAAATGGTCGAACATTTGATATTTATCGAAAGTCCGAAAATCCGGGTCCGGGATAGTTCGAGAAGTCCGAATTTGTTTGAATTCGAATAGTTCGGCTCGAACTCAGGTTCAAGTTCGAGTTCTAGTCCATCTCTAGTGGCGAAGGAGAGGGTCATCAGTAGACCAGCTTTGCCTTCTGTTCAGGTTAAGGAACCCATTTTCTTCTTCTCCTATTGGTAGCTCTCTCTGTGTTCTAAACTTGGCGCTTTGTCAGAAGGGTTAAACGTTATATATTTTGTTAATGTACATTTCCCCATCCCTGTGAATGAAAAGCACATCCTTTTAATAGCAACATCCGCCTGGTCCCAGGTTACCTAAAGGGCGATTATACTTAGGAAATAATAACATTATTCCTTTTTTTTAAGTTGTCAGGCTCAAAAGTAATTCAATAGGTCGATGGTAAAAGGAGATGACACTGTGGATTTGTTCGTGGAATTGTTTGACCCCGTTGACCCATTACAGAGGAATTCCGCTGGAGCTTCTGTCGGAGAGAGATTCAAACCGCTGCCTGAGCAGATAAAAGATTTAATAACATGACCTGGAACATTTCCAAAGAACGAGAAAACGGAAATCCCCAAATATACTGAGACCGGTACAAACTTTATCAATAGGACATCAAGTTTAGGGCCCTAGAGCACAAAGTCAGGTGAATGGAACCAAATAGATATAGATTACATTTTGGGAATCCAGTTCAATTGAAGAACGGGAGGTAAAGGAGCTGTGCCTTACCTTCCGTTCTTCCATAGAACAAACAGGAGCCAGGAGAGAAGGTAGGAAACTTACCACTCAGTCGCTCCCCTGGCGAGTAGTCTGATAGGTCCCGACGGAATCTGTCTTCTATGCGTAAGCGCGATCTATGCGCATAGAAGACATGGTCCGTCAGGACCTGTCAGACTACTCGCCAGGGGAGCAACTGAGTGGTAAGTTTCCTACCTTCTCTCCTGGCTCCTGTTTGTTCTATTGAACAAACAGAACAAACATAGATGTACCTCCCGACCGTGTTCCTTTGTCTCCTATCGCTAACCACCAGCCACATCAGCGATTGGCTGAGTCTCAGCCAATCACAGACATAGCTGCTGGTCTGGCCCTTTCTGCCCTTCCATGCACGGAAACGAAGGTGGGAAAGTATATTTGTTGGCTTTAAAGTTTGAAGTTTTAAACCTAGCATTTAGGGTTGGGGTGGGGATGCCTTACATTATATTGATATTAGAGTTTGGGGGTGGAGATACAATCAGATTTCTAGGGGTACATTCCCAATACATGTACAATAAATAGGGTACTTGTACATATTTGGGGATTTCTCATAATCTTTTTCTTTTTGGTTAACTGACCATCCCCTGGATATTGAATTAGAATAATTATTCTGAGGTCTTGTTACAATTACTAAGTTCTAATGGGGTTTATTTGTCTATTTAACCATCTGTGTGTTTGTATTTTTTGTAATTGTGTCTGGATCCATTATCTTCTATTTAGATGATTTCTCTCATTTCAATTATGAATTAAACCCAAGACGTGGCCGGCAAATAGTTCCTTCTCCATGTTGTGTTCAAATCCCATCTGTGTAGAGAAAGACTTTGTATCACGTTATATTGACAGGCCATAGTGATTCATTCAGTTTTGGAGACCAAGAGAATACAGAGAAATATTAGGAAATAAATTGTCATTCCCGAAGAAAAGAATCTGATTCATAAATAATCTATTCATCTTAAAGTAGAAAGACCAATTGGTGGGATCTGTATTTAATTTTTGCGCAAATTTGTCTTCAATAGTTCCACTTTAATTCCCAGACTACTTATTGGTTTCTGTCTGTGTGTAAACCTAAATCTAAAGTACAAAGGAGCTTGAATGGACCCAAACCTATATCTTTTACCTAAACACAACTCATCATTAGATTTTAACTATCTAATTAATTAACTGACTTTTACCCAGTGTGGATATTTATGTTGAAGACAAAGTAAAACCTACAGTTTTGTTGTGTCTAAAAATATATATCTGAAAATTTATATATATAGAAAAAAGACAACTCGATACAGCACTTCAATGCAGGTAAAATCATCTGTATTATCGGTAATACATTGGCATATAATCAAACCCAGAAATGCATAGTTTCAGAGTTCATACTGACTCCTTCATCGGGCAAGGGTTGAAAGACAATGGTACACTTACATACACATATAAGTATTTATATCCTAAACTCAGGAAATGACATCATAATTGCTAGCATATAAAAGGGTTTGCCTAGCATACATTTAAAGGTACTCATCCCCATAAGACAAGTGCTATATAGGCACAGCATAATACTTTAAGGTACACATCACTTTAAGAAAAGACAAGAGGCACAACAAGGAAACAATTACCTGAATACATACAGATCATAGTCCTTATTGAGACCGGAGGGGGATAGACTCCCAACTCCCTATCTCCTCCTCGTCTCAAAGGCTTAACTCCATCTATAACCATAAAATATAATTAAAACTCATGGTGACCATGTTCTATAAACATGGTCACCAAGTAGTGTTTCCCCTGCAAATTGTGTATCTGTGCTGGGAAATATGAATTTTCACAGGCTGGGTTGTCTCTCCAATGTAGATCAACGAGCAGGTGCACACTAATATATATGAAAAAGGAAGAGTTCCAGGTATAATATTCCTTACACTTTACCCTATATCCTGTCTTAACATCTAGAAAAAAATCACCTTTAATAACATTTTTGCACTGTACACATGATAGACAGGGAAACATCCCTGTTTTTTTCAAGCCAGTCAGTGTACCCTCACGTCCAGAGGGACTGCCCTGATCTGCTGAGACCAACATATTATATAATGTCTGACCTCTCCTGTATGATAATAGAGGAAATTATTCAAATTCTTTAATGTCCAGATATGAACGGTATCTGTGACCTAGTCATTTCCTTAAGGTTTTTCCTAATGGTAGTAATCTCACGTGAACGTACAAGTGCCTGGTCCAAAACCATATTGTCTAACTGTCATTATTGACCACCCTCCTAACCCTGGTGAATTGACTAATTTGTATAGATTGAAGAACATATTTAGGGTGATAGCTATTAAAGTGTAACAATTGGTTACAGTTAGTAGGTTTTGTAAATAATTACTTCGCCTGATGTCACCTTTATGTCCAAAAATGTACAGTACATTTATCATATGTCAGGGTAAATTCTATATTATCATGTGCCTGGTTCAACATGACATGGAACTCTAACAGGGATCGAATGTCACCCCGCCACAAGAGGAATACATCATCAATGTATCTCCACCATGCCACACAGTGGCGGGTAAAGGACACATAACAAAAGATGGGTTCCTCTTCTAGCCAAATCATAAATGAGTTGGAATACAACGGAGCGACATTCGACCCCATGGCAGTGCCATGACGTTGGAGATAAAAAGTATTATCATACCTAAAATAATTCCGATAAAGAACAATTTCTACCAGATTTACAAAAAAATCAATTTGAACTTCTGAGTACAATCCGCTTTGATGTAAAAGCCTACGACAAGCTTGAATCCCATCTGTATAGGGGATCGAAGTATACAGACTTGAGACATCAAGAGAAGCTTTAATCACATTGTTTATATTATCCAATTTCAAGTCATCCAATTTCTGTAGAAAATGCATGCTATCACGTAAGTATGACCTACTTCCTTGCACCAAGGGCGCAAGGATCTCATCCAACAGGGACGCCAGAGGTATAAAGATGGAACCTACCCCTGCCACTATGGGTCGTCCCGGGGGTTGGATGGATATAGAGAACAGGTACAATAGGCGATTCTACCACAAGATGCAATGTATATATAAATATAGATATATAGATATATAGATATATTTCAATGAAATTTTGATAGTGTATCCTAACTGAGTAGGTCCTCCCTCTTTTTCCAGCTTTATTCCTCTTCCCCAAACCCTATACTCCAATATTCCCCTTCTAAGAATGATAGAGCACTATTATTATTACTATTATTATTATTGTTATTATTATTGTTATTTTTGCTATTATTAGGAGTAGTAGTGTTAGAATTAATATTACTGTTGTTGTTGTTGTTATTATTATTATGTTCTCTGATAGATTCCACATGTATTAACACACAGAGCCCTGTACATGATTCATTGCTGGGATGGGGCATTTTTCTATCATTGCTTTTCTGGAAACCATTTTCAAGCAGCGCAGGGTTTTTGAAGACTTTGCCTGCCAGCATTAAATTAATTGGGATGTTCTACTTAGGGAAAACCCAAAGCAGCAGCCTTTCGTGTAGTCAAGGGTTTTGGCACCACTGGCTGGAACATTTTGTTTATAAAGTTTTACTGTTTTATTTCAGTTCATTTTTCAGTTTTGATATTTTCTATAATTCGGAAGTATGTACTTTGTAAGTACATTTGTACTGTTTGTAAGTTTGGGAATTTATTGACTTACCTTCCCCAAACCCTGATATTATTAGTTACTTACCTGCCCCTACCCACCTGAAGCCTATAATACTTACCATCTTCTCTGTGCTTCTCCTCCCTGGTCCCCACCTTCTCTGTAATCTTAGAAAGCTTTAACAGAGGAGGCGCGTGGGACAGATGAGGTGTGGCCAAATGCAGTGTCAGTCATTGGCCGCCACAGATGAGGTGTGGCCAAATGCAGTGTCAGTCATTGGCCGCCACAGATGAGGTGCGGCCAAATGCAGTGTCAGTCATTGGCCGCCATGTATGAGATGCCATCTTTCTTTCAATGGTTAAAGGTAAATATATGGGCTTCAGGGACTGAGGAGGTAACAATACAGTAATAATTGTGGGATTTGAGGTGGGTAAGTATAGTTTAGTTTTTCTCATTTAAGGTGGCCATACACATGTGAATACAAATGCATGTACCTGACAGATTGACAATTTTGACAGTATGGGCGCTTAGAGGACTTTTGTTAGGCTGAGAGAAAAAAACTTTTAAAGTATGGGTGCTCGGTTAACCGGCCATTTGGTCGGGCATCGTTGATAATTCGCCGGGTCGGATCATACACTTACTGATTGTCAGTCGATATGGACGTTCGTACACCATCGTGCAATACGGTTCAGGCCTCACAATAGCACGTGTATACGAAGATTTAGCTTCCCTTTAAATTCTTGAAGTGCATTATCTATGGTTTAAAAAGAAAATAAAGCTTGAAGTGGATATGTTTATTGTCGGATCTCCAAGGGGTTTTACGAAATCAATTGAATAAGAATTAGCATGTAATGAATGTAAACGCAATGGAGTATTTACCTACATGGTGACCCCTGGCCGGTAATTTCTAACAATCTGCAAACAATTGGAAACCACAATAAATATTCCCTCCGTGATAGAAAATCTCTCTCGTCAAGGGCGGATGGAATATTTTATTGCAAGAAGCTTTTGTGCCTGGTGCATAATTAGACCGCCGCTAGTCTAGTTTATTTCCCATTGCTAGGTGATGCTTTGCTGATGGTGATGAAAGGAAAATTATTTTAATGCAGGATCTTTTGTTATATCCAACAAGAAGTTTGTAATCGTCAATGTGACAATGAAAGTTCTACAAACCCCTATAAAGTATCAACATCCACAGCCATCGGGATCCTTCCATTGAAAACTTTCATCAGGGGGGTTATTTTAATAGATGGCTATAAAGGGAATTAAATAAAGACAATGAAGGCAGTACCCACTTTTAAAGGGAATGCAAACAGGAAAAAAAATTTTTTTTTAGTTGCCCATTACTGAAAAAATATTTCTTCCTATCATTTTTTTGTTGATCTGCCCCTTTTCTTTATAAATCCAAACCATATTACATTTCAGCTGTCAATCAATGCCTTATTATCATTGCCATATTACATTTCATGTGCAGTTTTGCTGTAACTTGAATGGTGACAATTGGTATGTGTGAAAAGCATGATGGGAATTTCCTTCTCCCAGTGCTGCCTCATAGTGATTTCTGAGCATGCTTGTCCTCGCAGTTAGTCAGATTGGTCAGGGGAGGGGGATACTGAACCTGGTTAAACAAGTACTGAATTGAAGACAGAAAGACACACACACTTCCAAGACGGGGCAAAGCCATTTATTTCAGTTTACATACCCTTTAAATAATTCACTGGTATTGCATATTATTGATACGCTAACAGAAAATCCATTCATTTAAAAGGACAGTGCCAAAATAAAATTGGCTGATACTGGTAAAATGTAGAGAATATGTAATTAATTTTATTAAATCTCTCTTTATGTCTGGGTCTTGAAATTATCAATGTTAGCAAGTGTTCTGGTGTTATAAGTGGAAACTGATATGCCGTTTAACTACCTATTAGCTCTAATACGTTCCATTAGATTTTCCTTATATTAGATGATTAGATAGATTGGTAATTTCTGTGGCACAATCTTTATGCCATAGATGATCCCATCTATACTGATTTCTGTGTTCCCACAGTTTTGTAATCATGTTTGATTGAACTGGAATAAGCAGATCAAGTGAAAATCCTGTTGGATGTTGATCCCTAATGGTGTATGTCAGGAAGAGACATCATTGTAACTCTATCACACTTCCCTTGTAGGTCTTCAGTCAACAAATCATGTGGCACTAAACATAGCCAAGATTTCAAGCAATACAATCAAACTGGAAATCTATTCATGAAGGAATACCATAGACTTCCACCAAGTCTTGTTTGGTCTCTAATGTCCCAATTGTAGATTATAACAACACAGTGGAGCATTTCATGGTACCCCATAGCATTCCAATTACAGGGATCATAAACGCACGTCTAGGGTTTTTGCTGCCTGAGCCAAATTCAGCGTGCTGCCGCCGTGTTCAAGTGAGTTTGTCGATGGGCGTGGCTAAAATTGTATGATTTTGAACTACCTATCATGTAAATTACTAGAAACAGATATTACATCCCTTTCTCAAACAGCTTGTGTTGCCACTACCTTATTGCTCCTTTCAGGTTTTTGTTGCTCATATTAAAATAACTTTTATAGCCTGTGGTATATACATGTTGGTTCAGCTGTTACAATACATTAGAAATATCATACTTTCTATAGCATAAACGATTTTAGCCAAAAGACTCATAAGCCTGCCCCTATGTCAAGGTAGACTCTTTCAGCAGGGCCCTAACTAAGCTAACATCTAACCTTACTTAACAAGCTAACTAAAGCTAACTTAACCATATAAACTGATTTTGACAACATCAAATCTGTTATTAGCGATTTATTTTTCTTCTCTTGACTGGTCTTCCGCCTTTCTTCTTCAGTGCAGGAGTGCTGCCTGAGACAAATGTCTCACTCTACCTCATGGTAGATGTGGCCCTGAGTATTATGAAGGTGAAGTGAGGATTGCTGTAGTAGAGAAGAGACTTCAAACATCAACTTCACTATTTGCCAAGTGTATAAGGATTAGCAATGAACCTGGGTTTCAAATGGTTTTTGAGATGGAACTGGTGGTTTAGAAAATTTTCAGGTCTGGCGGAACTATTTGAATTTTGAGGTGGAACTTTGTGGAATTTCATTAAAATTATATTGACTATTCAAAATTCAATGTTGAAAAAGTTCCACTCCCATTGGCTTCACTGGGGTTAGATTAGAATTTTCAGCTTTGTGGGATTTCTGTAGAAAGTTTGACTGCCTAACCAAGAATTTTCGGGATTTTGACAGAATTTTTGAGCCTAAACTGCTCCGTGAACCCGCAGACAAAAACAGATTCCTCCAGGCTTGTGCAACTGTAGTGAAAAGGGTTAAATATAAAATTTAAAGGGCATCTATAGTGGGAAAATTAACTTTTTTTTTCTTTCTTTCCATGTATTCTATAATTCCCCACAACCCCCAGAGTGTCTTCACTTTTTTCAGATTCCCTCTCTGTCCTGGGATACACCAGTTAGAACAATACGAGATTGCATTCCTCTACTCCAACTTGGACTGTCAATCAAATCCCTGTGACGTGATCCCCCCTCCCTGCTCTGTAATAAACATAGAGATAAGAGCATTAGCAGGGGGAGAGAGGTAGCTTTGATGGTAGATATAAGGCTGCACTTGACCCCCCTTCTTAATAGCTTTCACTGATTGATGATGGGCCACAAAGAGAGAGATCGTAAACTGTACTGTTCTCCTTATTCCGTGTCTCCAGGACAGCTTACTTTCTATTGGCCACTGTGCGTGGGTGTGTTTTTCAGGATGTTGAACTTTTAGCTCCTACTGCTCATGAGAAGCTTGTCGGTTAGCCGGAGTTGAGACATGGAGGAGGTAAAAGAGGGGCGGGGGAAGGGGGGAGTTCTGCACAGAGATCTGACACCATGGTTAAACAAAGTCACTGACAGAGATAGGATTAAGGCAGCACAGAGTACATGAATTTAACTTTGCAAAGGGGCAATGTGTTCTTTTCACTATAGATGCCCTTTAAATCTCCTCAGCTGGGTTCCAGAAGAGGCTGGTACTTGCATAAAGTCCCTGTGCCTTGTCCAATAGACCAGGAAGTGTCCAGACTTCCACATTTGCAAGGATGCACAGCCAGACCAGGGAGGTAAATGAATTCTCTAAATGTAAAATTTGAAACATTAACAGGGTTATTCAATAAAAGTTCTTATCGTTAAAAATGGTGCTAATTTCGCCCCAATCAGATATTATTTAACATTTGAAAGCTAACATCTTATTGGTTGGGGCAAAATTAGCACCATTTTAACTATAAGAACTTTAACTGAAAGTTTTCAGTTTAACCAATGTAACATTTTGGGCACCATGGATTCCATCCTTCATATTTTCAACCATTTTCTGGGCTTGCATACTTTTATATAAAACCCCTAAAGGGTTAAACCTCTAACCACCAACAAACTGTCGAATTAATATTTTCTCTTCTGCCTTTACTGCTTACGATGTTATTATTGATAATTATACCAAATATCTTTATTCTGGGATTCGGGATAAAATAACTATGTACAGTTTATTTTCTATTACAGCTTTTCTTTTAATTTTCACATTTGCATGGTGGCTGGATTTTCTGCTAGGTGGGTTATCTAAACAAATAATGAACAGATTTGCAATTTTAACGGTACAAAATGCCTTTTAGAGCCATTTAACGAAATGTAATTATGCAGTGTGCTGTGTCATGGCTACCTGGAGGCTTTCAAGATGGAGATTCCATTTCACCTCAATTTGTTTTTATACCAATAAGGCCTCAGCTGACATAGTTTTAAGACAGTGGAATTATCTTTACTGGCACCAAGGGGGAAATTAAAAAAAATATCTGAACAATGTGGCTTTTTATAAATAGGAGGACTCACAAAAATGTTAAAGGACAATAATACACCAGAAATTACCCCCTCTTTCTGCCTCACGATAAAAGCGCCCCAGATGAGGAACTTAATCACTTGGTCCTCACCCCAGTGTTTACATATGATGGCTTTATAAATTTACCTAAAGTTGTACTCGCAACTCTATCTAGCTCCGCCCCCTTTCTCTGGCAAAAAAAACACATATTCCTATTGGCCCGGCCCTGGACTGAGGTAGGGGGCAGAGCTGGACAAATGAGTGCAACTTACAATAAATATCTAAAGAAAACCCTGGGGTGAGTTCCTAGAGGTTTTGGTCCTCACCCTTTGTAGTTTTATCCAAGGATTGTTAGTAAACCCAGCAGTTGACCAATCAGTCCTGACTGATTTCTTGACAAAACTGGTGGTCTGAGCTAATCAGTCCTACTGATAAATCACAGCCGTTTAATTGTACATTTCCTGATTGGAAATATGGCTACACAACTTTTCTCCAATCAAAAGACTTCCAGCTGTTGTAGTTACAATGAATCTTTCGTTAACTGATGGATGAGAAATACCAATCAGGATCCATGACCAGAATGAATGAGAACCTTCACAAACATGAGGAATGAACGTTTCTAATGGTTATTCTAAACTTCTACTTTGCTATTGTCCGTGAATGAATTTTCTACTAACCTTCTGCTCCTCTCCACACATCAGGTAGGTGAAGATAAACATCTCACTCCAGGCAGTAACCCAACACCATGGGGAAAACCTCCATAAAGGAGTAGAGCTACCCAATTTAAATATGAATGTAATATAGAAGGAATCTCTCTCTTTATTTCAATAAATATATATCATAAAATCCAACCATACAGCTTCTAGATATCAACATCAATGATGTAGCAAAACCTTTAAAGTGTTTTTTTTTTTGTGGTATCATCAGAGTCCAGTAATCTGTATTTATTAGTAAACTTTAATAAAGTGTCACATAGCCCAAAACAACAACTATACTCTGTGTCCCTCTCGTCCAATCACACCAGAATAAGCAGCATAGACATTAGAAAGCAGCATCTAAAATCATCTCCCATATTCCTATGTCCCTTTTGTTGCTCCAAAAGTCATGGTTGATAGGCGATAGCACCAGCTTAAAAGCCCCTTTTGTAATTGATCATTCAAGTAAATACAGAGGGTTCCATATAAACTAAACGACACCTTCCATTAATAAAAAAATCCAGGCTAGAAAAGCCCCCAAATGATTGCCAAACAATAATATTTTTGACTGCAGATTTCTGTCCCATTTAGTCTCCACAATGAAATTTTGCCATTACAAATTGTGGGAAAACGATAATTGTGCTGCCGGAATCCTAGTTCATTTCCCGTGTATTTAATAGTTCTCTATAGGGAGAGCTATCGTTCTCCACGTCATTGAATAATTCAAAGGTATAAAATTGTTCCTAATCACTGCTTCATTGTTTAGTCTCCAAGCAGATCTCACAGTGAGTGTGCTGTTTATTTTCTCAATTCTGTCTCCTTGCATCTCTTTCCTGTTGATCTGAATCATACTGTTAAAATATTGTCTTTGGTTCTTTAAATAGAGCATCAGTGGCATGTAAACCCATTTTTTCTGTAATTACGATAGTTGGTTTCTGTTCCTCGCAGTCAGGCGCAGTGGAGATTATGCTCAAAATTGATCCTCTGGCTGACAAGGAAGCTACCCGACCGAGAGACGCAGGTCTGAACCAAGCATGTGCTGGTGTTAATGTGCTTTTCTTTTTCATTTTTTTTTAATGGCACAATAACAATTTGCAGTCGAAACACATCAACGCTGATGGGCTTTTCTCAAGTAAATTTTTCTTGACGGATTTGACTCTTTATAGAAAGTATTTCCTTTTACACTGCATTTACATAACTGGTTTATTTTCTTTTTTATACTAATCTACAAAAAAAAAAAAAGATGTTTGATTTAGGGGTTAGTAAAATATGAACATTTTTCACTACAGCAACCCCTCTAGTTACTTCCTAACCCATTTCTTACCCAGCGGTTACAGACATGCTCAGTGTTGTTTCTTTGTTTCCCTTGTGTAAACTCAAGTAAAAGAAATATAACTAGGTTGTAAGTTCTATGGGACCCCTTTCCTCATGTCGCATGGTTCAAACACTTAAATATTTATTAATATTATGTATTTATTTATATTTTTGCCCCACTTGCAAAGCTTTTTGTATTGTAATATTGTACAGCACTGCGTACCCAAGTGGTGCTAAATAAATAAATATACAGTATGCATACATACATACATACATACATACATACATGCATAATACATACTTACATACATAATACATGCATACATATATAATATATACTTACATACATACATACATACATACATACATACATACCTACGACAAATTTCCTCTACTTATATATATAAGATCCCACATAGACATATCTTATTTTACTTATTTTATTCAACTTTTTTTTTTTATTTCCAGTTTCCAGAAGCCAAATTTTACTAGTAGGTCAAACTTCAAAGGCGACATTACAAAAATAACAACTAATCTTCTTAAATAAGTTCTTCGAGTTCTACTAAAGCTGACAACATAAATGTGAAATGGGAACGTTAACTGGATTGGTAGAAATAAATACAGAAAGTGTGAACTTAGAAAATAGAAGAAAATTTATCTCAGTGTAATGTTTAAATCTCTGCATTTGCAAATTAAACTTATACTGCAATACATATTCACCATAGTAGATGGATAAATCATTACCCGCTATGGCTGTTGGCATTTAGGGGCAAAGTGTGAGCCCATAGATTGTTAGTTTTCTCTTTGCAAATGTTTTAGATTTGGAGACTTGAAGGAACCCGGTATAAAAATAATTTTAGGTGTACAGTTTGCACCCATAGATCTTTTTCTCCCAGTATTAAAACAATATTAAAACAATGTAGGGCATAGTATTCACCCATAGATAGTTTTCTCCTTGCAAATGTTTTAGACTTGGAGACTTGAAGGAAAAAAAGAGGGTCCTTGTCATTTGATGTTCTCTCCATTGGCTTGGAGAGGTTTGGAATGGTCATAGTCAACGTCATATATGGTGAAGGGTCTATATGGTTTCAAGGGTACTGAGTGGTTTATTGCAGAGGATCTTATTTGTGTAGCTTGGCTACCATAGTTGTCTCAGATTTATTTTTTTTTTTATGAATACAAACAAAAACTGGGGGTTTAGAAAATTTGTGGATCCGGAATTTTCGGAATTTCGAAGGGCAGAACATTGCCGGAAATGTTAAATTCAGTGTCCAGAAATTAGACCCATAGGTTTGCCTCGGGGTTTTAGCAGAGCACAGGACAGAAACTCCTCCCCTGCTGTCTTAAAAATCTCCTGCTCAGACTAATCTCATAGTCATAGTAATGTAAGCAGCACAGCAGTGTCTTCAGGGATGTTCCTTGGTTTTTGGCACCTGAAACAACTTTTAAATGCCGCTGCGGTAAAGTGGGCATGGCAGATTCAGGGACAGTGGACGCGGCTTTTGATGGTGGGTGTGGCTTGTGGAGGTGAGTGTGGTGGGCTGGCTGGTTTCATGCAAGGCTGACTTGACACCGGCTGGTGGACTGGACGGCTGACTTAACACTAGCTGGTAAACTGGAGGACTGACTTAATACTGAGTGGTGAACTGGAGGGCTGACTTAACATTGGCTAGAAGACTGGAGGGATGCTCCCTTTCTAGTAGACAAAAGGTCTGTGCCATGAGCAAATTTTTCAGTTTGCTTCATGGTAGGGACACCCCTGAGTGTCTTAAGTTTAGATTTTCAGTTTGAGCAGGACTTTGAAGGAAGCTCAGAGCAAAGCAATGTATGGGGGTCTCAGAGAAAGACTACTGAAGTATATAAATAAAGTTTAAAGCTATCATCTCTGGCCTGTGTTGAAGTCAGCCTGTCAGCCCTCCAGCAAGTGTTGTAAGCCCTCCAGTTCATTACCCAGTGTTAGTCAGCCCTCCAACCAGTGTTAAAGTCAGCCCTCCAGTCACTGTTGGTCAGCCCTCCAGTTGTTGATTAGCCAGTATTGTCAGTCCCCCAGTTTATTACCCAGTATTAGTCAGCCCTCCAGTTCCTTATCCATTGTCAATGAGCCCTCCAGTCAGTGTTAAAGTCAGCCTTCCAGTTCAGTACCCAGTGTTAAGTCAGCCCTCCAGTTCATTAGTCAGAGTTAAGTCAGCCATCCAGTTTATTAGTCACTGTTATCTTAACCACATTATACACTTGAAGATTGTTTGGGAAATAATGTAAAATGGTAAAAGATGGTCTTTAAAATGGGTGTGGGAGTGACCTTAGCAAAGTGGCCGAAAATATTTGCTCACTTGTGCGACCAACATCCCCACTCCCATTTGTCCCTCTTTTACATTTTAAAATGTTTTGAGGTACAGTATGATTTGCTTGCCCTGCTGCTAACTCCCACCCAAGACAGAGATAAACAGTGGCAGTGCACAGACACATGCGACTGGTGCATAGAGGAGGGCAGCCATAACCTACTGTGAAAGGATCACTTGGTTGTAATTGTCCCCCTGGTCAAAAGGTCCCAGACCTCCCCTGCTAGGTCCTCACCACTGGGTTTAACTTCTAAGTCCTGTACTATGTCCCTCTCCTGGCTTGGAGCTTCACCAATAGGAAGAAACGCTTCTTCAGTTGTGTGTCTTCTTATTGATCATCTTGAGGACCGGAAGAAGGAATTGGGGAACATTGGGGACCTAGCGGTTTAGGTCCTTACCCTGGGTACTTTTAAAAGGACAAATAAGAGGATCAAGATTAAGGTGAGTTTAGTTGTCCTTTAAGCATAGTTATCTAAAATGATTCTTTCGATTTAAAAAAAAGTCATTTTTTTCCTAGGGAAACTGGTATAAAACGTGGTAAATTCCCTGTTATTTTCACACCAGGAAAATGTAATTTAGTTGATATCAGTTCAAAAGGAAAATGCTTTATGTTCTTCATGTCCTTGGTTACATCAAATAAAATTAGAACCAGAGCTCGATTAACAATTTGTTACACGTCCTTTCCAATTCTGTTCCAAATGTAGAATCGACCGGCCCCAAATTCCTAACTAATGGAGATGGGATCCAGGTCCGACTCGGACCCAGATCCGACACAGAACCCTTCGGTTCTGAAATTCCAATGATCCGTCTGAATCCAGATGGATCGTCTGGATTTTGGAGCCTATTTTCTATAATTATCAAACGTTCGAGGATTATCGAAAAATGCGATCGGAAGCTCGAAAGTAGTCGAACGTTCAAGGCTATTTTAAAAAATTATCAAAAATAGCCTCAAACATTCCATAATAATTGAAAATTCGTTCCATTTTCGGATTTTCTGGCTTTCCCACGAGATCTGGGAATCCAAACATGAAACGAAACTGGTAAGTTTCGGCCATCTCTACTAACTATTACTATTAAAGACCCAATATCAGTGAGGGTATTATGGATTTTATAACATTGTGTGCCTACAATATACTAGATAACCACGGCTTGTATTTTATTTTTGCCCTGATATAAAACAATCAATATTCCAATGTTCTTTTCTACAGTCTTTCCCGTAGAGCGAGGCTTTGCAAAGATTTCTTCAAAGGAAGAAAAAAAAAACCCAGCAGGATGAAGGCCGATAAAAACTAAAAGAGATTTTACAAGCTCCATGTTGTGTTTTTGGAATTGTTCATTTGTAATGTGATTTTTAATTTTACATTCAGCTTATTTACAGATCCCTTCGCCATAGAGTTTTCTTTTGTTCGGTGTCTTTACTTGGTGAAAGGTTTAACCTTAAAGGAGAACAATAGAGAAGCATAAATTGAGATCCGAAAGAGTAAAGCATAACCCAGAAGTATTTGCATTTAAAGGAGAACTAAACCATAATTGTTATACTCCATAGTCTGAAAGCATCCCCCCCAAGAACACCAATAAACTGTAAATGACCACTACAATAAATAGCATTAAAGTAAATGTAACCCCCTAAAGAACTGGATGAGATAACTGTGTGTATGTGCACTGCCTGGCCACACCTACTGCCTTTAGTCACATGGTCTCTTGTCCAATATGCACTGTAACAGTATTGGTTAGATACTACTAGTAGGCGTGATCTGCTTTAACAAGTTCTTGCAGTAAATTAGAACTGGGCATGTGCAAAGAACACGATGGTCAGCGATCACTAGGGATGGCCGGTTCGCGGATCCGCCGCGGATTTATCCCGTTCGCGAACGGAGGATTTTTCCGGATTTTCCGCCTTCCGAACTTCCGAACTGCGGATTTCTCGTATTTTTGAAAAATGTAGAAATTACGAGGATTTCTTGTATTTTCGAAAATACGTATTTTTCAAAAATTATCGAAATTACAAGGATTTCTCGTATTTTCGAGGATTTTTTTCATTTTAATGGGTCCGCTCACGGATTTTCGAATTTTCACATTTTTCCAAAAATTCGCGGATCCTCGAGCAGACCGGATTTTGCGAAGTTCGGACATCTCTAGTGACCACACTGTGCAATACTGGAATGCTGGGAAATAAAACACAAACCCCATGTTAGAAAGGTAAATTTCCCAGAACTTTAAAATGAGAGGTGAGACACAGCTTTTAAATCAAGGTGCTCTGTCTTCTGATTAAGTGTTGTTCTGAGGTTTTAGTTGCCCTTTAAAGGGTAACTCCAGCCTTAGAAAAACTTTGCATATTTCAAAAGATTATCCCCCTAAACTCCAGATGCGTTTTACTCTTCCCTGCATCTGAAGCTCCAGCGATGAATTATTGAATACTTACAGAGTAAGGATCCCTGGCCGGTCATCACTCCTCTTCCGGGTAATTACTGTCATTACTAGGGATGGACTAGAACTCAAACCCAAGTTTGAGCTGGATTTTACGAACTCTATGAGTTTATACGAACTCTGACTTTATAGAACTATCCGAACTATAAACTTTTGGGTTTTCCTAACTCGTGGACATATTTTCAAGAATTATTGAAAATTCGAGGACTATCGAATTTTCGACTCGATATCCATAGACTTTTGTGCTCCATAACCCTAAAATGCGGCGTTCGGTACATTCGAGGGTTATCGCAGAATTTGAGAGTTAGCGAACACTACATTGGACTTTTAACACCGTATTCGAAGGTTACTAAGTGTTACAATTGAGGGTAATGACTGTATTTGAGGGTTAGCATAGGTAACCCTCCTATGTAGCATTCGCTAACCCTTGAATTCGCCCATAATCGTTGAATGTGGCATTCCATAACCCTTGAAACTGATAACACTTGAATGTGGCGCTCACTAACCCTCTTATTAGCCAATAACCCTCAAATGTAGCGATTTATTTGGTAACCCTTAAAAACCCTTGAAAAACCTGACAATTGCCCAATCGTGAGGAAAGGTAGTATTTAAACAATATCTGTTGTATTCAATTAGATCAACTGGACTTGAAGTTTAGTTCTTGAAGACATTTCGCTAGTCATCCGACTGGCTTTCTCAATTCAGAATGACTTGTACAAGAATCTGTGGCAATTATGTACCCTGGAAATCCCAATTAGCATACACAGCCAGTGTTAAGGGGTGATGCATAGTGGCTAAGAGGTGTTATAGGAACGCCCAGAGTAAGGGTCAAAACAGCATTGTACATGGCAGACAGTTGTGTCGAACCCCCCCACCTCTATTTAGGCTTGGTTTCTTTATTTTCACATAAATGGCCTCCTAACACCTCTCTTGAAACAGTCACGTTCCTTCGCCAGTATGTTAACATTACAATCTTAAAGTATGTCTTTATCCTTAAGATGCAGATACACGGCTGAGTCCTGACCCGAGGAATTGGTCTTCTGTGCTGGGCATACGTTGATGAGTTGCTGTTTGGTCTCCCCACATACAAATCAGAGCATTCTTCACTGCACTGCACTGCATATATGATGTCGCTTTTCTTGTGTTTGGTATTGGGTTTTGGATGTACCAATTGCTGCTCAGTGTGTTGCGGTTTTAAAGCAGACAGGGATACAGTGTTTTTTGAAAATTTTCTTAATTCTCGGAGACCCTGCTACATATGGGATGACCATGTTCTTCCTCCTGTCTTGCTTTTCCCCTTCATGTTGGTATTCGTGTTTCTTTCTTTCCTTCTACTTCATTGACAAAGGCCCAGTCTGGATATCCACAAGTTTTAAGGGCTCCTCTGAGATGTTTCATTTCTTTAGCCTTCGCTCTATGCTAGTGGGGATGTTCTCGGTCTGTGGCAGGGTTCTGATGACACAGCTTGTGATCTAAAGGGTGGTGAGTCAAACATCAAATACTGATCTGTGTGGGTTGGTTTTCTGTAAACCTCTACTTCCAGTTTAACATTCTCCCTGACTTCTACCAAGCAGTCCAAGAAAGCCAGTTTGTTGTTTTGTATCTTCCCTTGTAAATTTGATGTTCTGGTCTACTGCATTAATGTGTTCTGTGAAAGCTTGTACTTCCTTCTGGTGGATTTTAACCCAGGTGTCATCCACATATCTGAACCAGTGGCTGGGTGCTATGCCCTTAAATGTTTTAAGCGCCTGTTTTTCTACATCAACTGTCTGCCATGTACAATGCTGTTTTGACACCTTACTCTGGGCGATTGCAACAGATTCTTGTACAAGTCATTCTGAATTGAGAAAGTCAGTCGGATGACTAGCGAAACGCCTTCAAGAACTAAACTTCAAGTCCAGTTGATCTAATTGAATACAACAGATATACCATGACCTGGATAAATGAGAACCTTCACAAGCAGTATTTAAACAAGTTTTGGTGATATGTACGTGTTCCCCAGACCATTTTCTAGGCCCCAGCAATTTACAGTAATTTACCATTGCTTTTTTATCTGTATTTAATCTCAACTTTTAAAACTTTTAATGAAGTTCTATAGTTCTAAAACGAACCAAACTTCTTGCATTACCGACCAAGGGGTTTCAAAAACGCTCTGATCCTGAGCGCGCTCATAACTTGTTCTTTATGTACTAATAACTCTTCATTAGTGTGCAGAGTAAAACATATCTGGGGTTTCGGAGGTAACTTTTCAGAATATTAAAGTTTTTCTGAGTCTGGAGTTACCCTTTAAAAATAATTGTGGCTGGTTGAACTTGTTAAACACCAACTTGTACAGTAAGCAGGACGTTCCTAATGCAGGAAGTTCCTAATGCAGGAAGTTCTTAATGCAGGAAGTTCCTAGTGCAGGAAGTTCTTAATGCAGGAAGTTCTTTATGCAGGAAGTTCCTAATGCAGGAAGTTCTTAATGCAGGTTTTTCTCCCTGTCACTGGATAATGAATTAATTACTAATTGCCATGCCCCTTTAACTTAGCACCTGACCATCTCAAGTGCCATCAGGAAATGGCCAAGGACAAAGGTTGTTGACATTATCTGTTATCTGTACTTTCCCTTTCTGCTCCTGTATCTGTGCAAGAAATATCTTAATCTTAGGTGGCTACATTTAACAAAAATCTATTCAAGCACCATCGTTCTCCTTAACAGAATAAACAGGAATCTATTATTAGCCAAATTATTTTCTTCCAGGAGCCATGCAATCCATCAGTATGGCAACGAGAACAAAAATTTAATTACGTGTGACACGACCACTTTTAGCAATGAAGAAAACCTTGGAGCGCGTACAATAAATACAGAAATAAAAGGGCAATGGTAAATGTTAGGGTTTTTTTATATAATCACTATAAACACTTAACCTAATAGCAGCCATCTTATTTCTATCCGCCATTTTGTCTTATATTATTGTCGTGTTATTGCAGATGATTTGTTTCCAAATGTTCTTTCTCGTTTCATGATACTGATAACATTTGAGCTTCCCGGTGAGCTCAAGCGGGGTTATTCAATAAAAGTTCTTATCGTTAAAAATGGTGCTTATTTTCCCCGGCCAATCAGATATTATTTAACATTTGAAAGCTAACATCTGATTGGTTGATACAAAATTAGCACCATTTTTAACAATAAGAACTTTTATTGAATCTCCCTGAAGGTCTTTTGCCTCCCACGTTGTGTGTCAACCTGACTCTATCCTTGCATTCCAATGGATGTTTTACCTCATCTGTAGACATGAAGTCTGGCAATGCCCCCTTTTCTGGTTTGTTATATTCTAATGTACAAATGAATAAACTGAGAAAGAGAATTCTGCTACATCTGATGTGTGGTACAATTCTTTCTCCCGGTGCTGTAAGGGTCTTTTACTGGGTCTAAGACAAGCATCAGGGTCTGGTGTGACTAGTGCAGGATATTTATTCTAACAGTAAATAGTTACATGTCCATGAAGCTTTGTTTTATCGATAAGAGAGAGCAGCATTGCCAGGATGCCACTCTGCATATTTCGTAAAGTATCCTAAAAAAAAAAAACAACAGCAAAAGATTCAAGACGAAAGATGTTCGAAACCGGTGAGTTCCGTTCTGTTTTTTTTTTTTTTTTTAATTGAAAAATTCTAAAACCCACCCACAGAAGTCAATGGGAGATACAAATGGTAGAAATAGAAATAGCATATTAGTGTAAATGGAAAATAGTCTTGGAAACGTGTAAAAATAATCAAAACTTATAAAAAAAAACTTTCTTCACGGACAAGCTATTTTTGAGGTTCCGCGGTGAATTTTTAATCAAATTCAAATTCGAGCATTCGCAAATGCTGGTGCTGTCTTTCTGCAGAAACTTTAAGTAGCCCGGAATTGTGGTGTTTGGCATATGGTGAGTTGGGAAAGGTGACAATACATCTGAGGGACATACCCTTTAAGCAAAGACTAACAAATGAATGCTGTAAGCTGATGTCATATTATCATAAGTGGTCATAGCCAATGGAAATCAGGAATGGGAGACTCAGTTCTAGCAGTATAAGGACATAGGCCTAGTTTGCGAGAGCTGGATTGTATAAGACCAATATTTCACAAAAAATGGAGGGTTCCAATGATAAGGCATGTGTAGTGTGTGTACTGTGTTTTTGTTCTGCTGACCAACATACAACCAACTTACCTTGAACTATATGTATTCATACCAGTAAGTCTCAATATTATATAGTATCCCCGTACCAACCAGAACTACAGTATATGTATTAATACCAGTAATTCTCAATATTATATAGTATCCCTGTTACCACCGAACTACAGTATATGATTAATACCAGTAATTCTCAATATATATAGTATCCCTGTACCAACCAGAACTACAGTATAGTATTAATACACAGTAATTCTTAAATATATAAGTATCCTTACCAACCAGAACTATAGTATATGTATTAATACCAGTAATTCTCAATATATTTAGTATCCCCATACCAACCAGAACTATAGTATATGTATTAATACCAGTAATTATAAATATTATATAGATATCCCCGTACACCCAGAACTACGTATATGTATTAATACCAGTAATTCTCAATATTATTTAGTATCCCCATACCAACCGAACTATAGTATATGTATAATACCAGTAATTATAAATATTATAGTATCCCGTACCAACCAGAACTACAGTATATGTATTAATACCAGTAATTCTCAATATTATATAGTATCCCTGTACCAACCAGTACTACAGTATATGTATTAACTAGCAAAATACCCTCGCTTCGCAGCGGAGATGTATTGAAATAACGTTTTTAGTAAGAAAGCAATAATGTATCAAGATTGCTGTAATCACTCGGCACTTGATATATTAAAGAAAGACAATTCAATAAGCTTTACAATAATGCAACACTCATTAACTTTAATTTAATATTATATTTTTTATTGAACTACGAAATTTTGGTGAAAATAACCCCCACCACCTCTCCCCGTCCGCCCCCAATACCCCCCACATTCCTCTCTGTCCACCCTCCAAACCCTTCCCCTACACCTCAGCCAGTCCCCGCACACACCCTGAATTTTTGGTAAAAATGGGTCCAGTCGTTAGTGTGCAGGAGTTCAAAATTCTATCCCCCCCCATTCACCCCCCCCCCCCCCCCAAAAAAAATATTTCGTTAACCTTTTACTGGTAAAGGAGTATATGCATACTCCTTTTGTAAGTAAGGTGCAATGAATGAGCCTGCCAAATTTAAGCCATCTGCCTCCACGGCAAGTTGGAGAATTAGTGGTGAGTGAGTCAGTGAGTGAGGGCTTTGCCTTGTATTAGTACCGAAACGAAACCTGCTTAACTTTTGTAAGTAAGGTGCAATGAATGAGCCTGCCAAATTTAAGCCGTCTGCCCTTCACGGCAAGTTGGAGAATTAGTGGTGAGTGATGAGAGGGCTTTGCCTTTTCGAAACTAAACCTGCTTAACTTTTGTAAGTAAGGTGCAATGAATGAGCCTGCCAAATTTAAGCCGTCTGCCTCCACGGCAAGTTGGAAAATTAGTGGTGAGTGAGTGAGTGAGGGCTTTGCCTTTTCTAAACAAAACATACTTAACTTTTGTAAGTAAGGTGCAATGAATGAGCCTGCCAAATTTAAACTGTCTGCCTCCACGGCAAGTTGGAGAATTAGTGATGAGTGAGGCAAGTTGGAGAATTAGTGATGAGTGAGTGAGTGAGTGTGGGCTTTGCCTTTTCGAAACGAAACCTGCTTAACTTTTGTAAGTAAAGTGCAATGAACAAGCCCGCCAAATTTAAGCCGTCTGCCTGCACGGCAAGTTGGAAAATTAGTGATAAGTGAGGAAAGTTGGAGAATTAGTGATGAGTGAGTGAGTGAGTGAGGGCTTTGCCTTTTCGAAACGAAACCTGCTTAACTTTTGTAAGTAAGGTGCAATGAATGAGCCTGCCAAATTTAAGCTGTCTGCCTCCCACGGCAAGTTGGAGAATTAGTGATGAGTTAGTGATGAGTGAGGAGTGAGTGAGTGAGGGCTTTGCCTTTTCGAAACGAACCTGCTTAACTTTTGTAAGTAAGGTGCAATGAATGAGCCTGCCAAATTTAAGCCATCTGCCTCCACGACAAATTGGAGAATTAGTGATGAGTTAGTGATGAGTGAGTGAGTGAGTGAGGGCTTTGCCTTTTCAAAACGAAACATGCTTAACTTTTGTAAGTAAGGTGCAATGAATGAGCCTGCCAAATTTAAGCCGTCTGCCTCCACGGCAAGTTGAAGAATTAGTGATGAGTTAGTGATGAGCGAGTGAGTGAGTGAGTGAAGGCTTTGCCTTTTTTAAACAAAACCTGCTTAACATTTGTAAGTAAGGTGCAATGAATGAGCCGGCCAAATTTAAGCCGTCTGCCTCCACGGCAAGTTGGAGAATTAGTGATGAGTTAGTGATGAGTGAGTGAGTGAGTGAGTGGGGCTTTGCCATAGAAACAAAACCTGCAACTTTTGTAAGTAAGGTGCAATAAATGAGCCTGCCAAATTTAAGCCGTCTGCCTCCACGGCAAGTTGGAAATTAGTGATGAGTGAGGTGAGTGAGTGAGTGAGGGCTTTGCCTTTCAAACAAAACCTGCTTAACTTTTGTAAGTAAGTGCAATGAATGAGCCTGCCAAATTTAAGCCATCTGCCTCCACGGCAAGTTGGAGAATTAGTGATGGTGACGCAGGGAGAATAGTGATGAGTGAGTGAGTGAGTGAGGGTGGCAAGTTGGAGAATTAGTGATGAGTGAGTGAGGGCTTTGCCTATTCGAAACGAAACATGCTTAACTTTTGAAGTAAGGTGCAATGAATCAGCCTGCTAAATTTAAGCCGTCTGCCTCCACGGCAAGTTGGAGAATTAGTGATGAGTGAGTGAGTGAGTGAGTGAGGGCTTTGCCTTTTCGAAACAAACCTGCTTAACTTTTGTAAGTAAGGTGCAATGAATGAGCCTGCCAAATTTAAGCCGTCTGCCTCCACGGCAAGTTGGAGAATTAGTGATGAGGTTAGTGAGTGAGTGAGTGAGTGAGGGCTTTGCCTTTTCAAACAAAACCTGCTTAACTTTTGTAAGTAAAGTGCTAATGAATAGCCTGCCAAATTTAAGCCACCTGCCTCCACGGCAAGTTGAGAATTAGATTAGTGAGTGAGGCGGAAGTTGGAGATTAGTGATGATTGAGTGAGTGAGTGAGGGCTTTGCCATTCGAAACAAACATGCTTAAATTTTGTAAGTAAGGTGCAATGAATCAGCCTGCTAAATTTAAGCCGTCTGCCTCCACGGCAAGTGGAGAATTATAGTGATGAGTGAGTGAGTGAGTGAGTGAGTGAGGGCTTTGCCTTTTCGAAACAAAATACTGCTTAACTTTGTAAGTACGGTGCAATGAATGAGCCTGCCAAATTTAAGCCGTCTGCCTCCACGGCAAGTTGGAGAATTAGTGATGAGTGAGGGAAGTTGGAGAATTAGTGATGAGTGAGTGAGTGAGGGCTTTGCCTTTTCAAAACGAAACCTGCTTAACTTTTGTAAGTAAGGTGCAATGAATGAGCCTGCCAAATTTAAGCCGTCTGCCTCCACGGCAAGTTGGAGAATTAGTGATGAGTTAGTGATGAGTGAGTGAGTGAGTGAGTGAGGGCTTTGCCTTTTGAAAAGAACACTGCTAACTTTTGTAAGTAAGGTGATGAATGAGCCTGCCAATTTAAGCCGTCTGCCTCCACCGGCACAGTTAGAAAGTAGAGGTTAGTGATGAGTGTTGAGTGAGTAAGTGAGTGAGGGCTTTGCCTTTTCGAAACGAACCTGCTTAACTTTTTAGTAAGTAAGGTGCAATGAATGAGCCTGCCAATTTAAGCGTCTGCCTCCACTGCAAGTTGGAGAATTTGAGATGAGTTAGTGATGAGTGAGTGAGTGAGTGAGTGAGGACTTTGCCTTTTCGAAACAAAACCTGCTTAACTTTTTTAAAGTAAGGTGCAATGAATCAGCCTGCCAAATTTAAGCCGTCTGCCTCCACGGCAAGTTGGAGAATTAGTGATGAGTGAGTGAGTGAGTGAGTGAGGGCTTTGCCTTTTCGAACAAAACCTGCTTAACTTTTGTAAGTAAGGTGCAATGAATGAGCCTGCCAAATTTAAGCCGTCTGCCTCCACGGCAAGTTGGAGAATTAGTGATGAGTTAGTGACGAGCGGTAAGTGAGTGAGTGAAGGCTTTGCCTTTTTAAACAAAACCTGCTTAACTTTTGTAAGTAAGGTGCAATGAATGAGCCTGCCAAATTTAAGCCGTCTGCCTCCACGGCAAGTTGGAGAATTAGTGATGAGTGAGTGAGTGAGTGAGGGCTTTGCCTTTTCGAAACAAAACCTGCTTAACTTTTGTAAGTAAGGTGCAATGAATGAGCCTGCCAAATTTAAGCCGTCGCCTCCACGGCAAGTTGGAGAATTAGTAGATAGTGAGGCAGTGGAGAATTAGGATGAGTGAGTGAGTGAGGAGGGCTTTGCCTTTTCAAAACAAACCTGCTAACTTTTGTAAGTAAGGTGAATAATGAGCCTGCCAAATTTAAGCCGTCTGCCTCCACGGCAAGTTGGAGAATTGGGGATGAGTAGTGATGAGTGAGTGAGTGGTGAGGGCTTTGCCTTTTCGAAACAAAACCTGCTTAACTTTTGTAAGTAAGGTGCATGAATGAGCCTGCCAAATTTAAGCCTCTGCCTCCCCGGCAAGTTGGAGAATTAGTGATGAGTTAGTGATGAGTGAGTGAGTGAGTGAGGGGGTTTTGCCTTTTTGAAACGAAACCTGCTTAACTTTTGTAAGTAAGGTGCAATGAATGAGCCTGCCAAAATTAAGCCATCTGCCTCCACGGCAAGTTGGAGAATTAGTGATGAGTAGTGGAGTGAGTGATTGAGTGAGTGAGGTTTGCCTTTTCGAAACAAAAACTGCTTAACTTTTGTAGTAAGGTGCAATGAATGAGACTGCCAAATTTAAGCCGTCTGCCTCCACGGCAAGTTGGAGAATTAGTGATGAGTGAGTGGTGAGTGAGGGCTTTGCCTTTTCGAAACAAAACCTGCTTAACTTTTGTAAGTAAGGTGCAATAATGAGAGCCTGCCAAATTTAAGCCGTCTGCCTCCACGGCAAGTTGGAGATTAGTGATGAGTGAGAGTTGGAGAATTAGTGATGAGTGAGTGATGAGTGGGAGGGCTTTGCCTTTTCAAAACAAACCTGCTTAACTTTTGTAAGTAAGGTGCAATGAATGAGCCTGCCAAATTTAAGCCGTCTGCCTCCACGGCAGGAGAATAGAATGGAGATTAGTGATGAGTAGTGATGAGTGAGTGAGTGAGTGTGAGGGCTTTGCCTTTTCGAAACAAACCTGCTTAACTTTTGTAAGTAAGGTGCAATGAATGAGCCTGCAAATTAAGCCGTCTGCCTCCACGGCAATTGGAGAATTAGTGTGAGTTAGTGATGAGTGAGTGAGTGAGTGAGGGCTTTGCCTTTTTGAAACGAAACCTGCTTAACTTTTGTAAGTAAGGTGCAATGAATGAGCCTGCCAAATTTAAGCCGTCTGCCTCCACGGCAAGTTGGAGAATTAGTGATGAGTAGTGATGAGTGAGTGATGATTAGGAGTGAGGCTTTGCCTTTTCGAAAAAACCTGCTTAACTTTTGTAGTAAGGTGCAATGAATGAGCCTGCCAAATTTAGCCGTCTGCCTCCACGGCAAGTTGGAGAATTAGTGATGAGTTTGTGATGAGTGAGTGAGTGAGTGAGGACTTAGCCTTTTCGAATCGAAACCTGCTTAACTTTGTAAGTAAGGTGCCAAAATGAGGCTGCCAAATTTAAGCCGTCTGCCTCCACGGCAAGTTGGAAAATTAGTGATGAGTTAGTGATGAGTGAGTGAGTGAGTGAGTGAGGGCTTTGCCTTTTCGAACAAAACCTGTAACTTTGTAAGTAAGGTGCAATGAATGAGCCTGCCAAATTTAAGCCGCTTCCTCCAGGCAAGTTGGAGAATTAGTGATGAGTTAGTGATGTGGTGAGTGAGTGAGTGAGAGGCTTTGCCTTTTCGAAACGAAACCTGCTTAACTTTTGTAAGTAAGGTGCAATGAATGAGCCTGCCAAATTTAAGCCGTCTGCCTCCACGGCAAGTTAGAGAATTAGTGATGAGTTAGTGATGAGTGAGTGAGTTAGTGAGTGAGGGCTTTGCCTTTTCGAAAACGAAACCTGTTAACTTTGTAAGTAAGTAAGGTGCAATGAATGAGCCTGCCAAATTTAAGCGTCTGCCCCACGGCAAGTTGGAGAAAAAGTGATGAGTTGTGATGAGTGAGTGATTAGTGAGTGAGGGCTTTGCCTTTTCGAAAGAAACCTGCTTAACTTTTGTAAGTAAGGTGCAATAAATGAGCCTGCCAAATTTAAGCCGTCTGCCTCCAGGCAAGTTGGAAAATTAGTGATGATGTTAGTGATGGTGAGTGAGTGAGGTGAGTGAGGGCTTTGCCTTTTCGAACGAAACCTGCTTAACTTTTGTAAGTAAGGTGCAATGAATGAGCCTGCCAAATTTAAGCCCCTGCCTCCACGGCAAGTTGGAGAATTAGTGAGTGAGCGGCAAGTTGGGAGATAGTGATGAGTGGTGAGTGAGTGAGGGCTTTGCCTTTCGAAACGAAAACATGCTTAAATTTGTGAAGTAAGGTGCAAGAATCAGCCTGCTAAATTAAGCCGTCTGCCTCCACGGCAAGTTGGAGAATTAGTGATGAGTGATGTAGGTGAGTAGTGAGTGAGGGCTTTGCCTTTTCGAAACAAAATGCTTAACTTTTGTAAGTAGGTGCAATGAAGAGCTGCCAAATTTAAGCCGTCTGCCTCCATGGCAAGTTGGAGAATTAGTGATGATGAGTGAGGAAGTGGAGATAGTGATGAGTGAGTGAGTGAGGGCTTTGCTTTTCAAAACGAAACCTTCTAATTTTTGTAAGTAAGGTGCAATAGAATGAGTGCCAAATTAAGCCGTCTCTGCCTACGGCAAGTTGGAGAATTAGTGATGAGTTAGTGATGAGTGGTGAGTGAGTGAGTGAGTGAGGGCTTTGCCTTTTCGAAAAAACCTGCTTAACTTTGTAAGTAAGTGTGCAATGAATGAGCCTGCCAAATTTAAGCCGTCTGCCTCCACGGCAAGTTAGAGAATTGTGATGAGTTAGTGATGAGTGAGTGAGTGAGTGAGGGAGGGCTTTGCCTTTTCGAAACGACTGCTTAACTTTTGTAAGTAAGGTGCAATGAATGAGCCTGCAAATTTAAGCCGTTGCCTCCACGGCAAGTTGGAGAATTAGTGATGAGGTAGTGATGAGTGAGTGAGTGAGTGAGTGAGGGCTTTGCCTTTTCGAAACAAAAACCTGCTTAACTTTTGTAAGTAAGGTGCAATGAAGAGCTGCCAAATTTAAGCCGTCTGCCTCCACGGCAAGTTGGAGAATTTGAGATGAGTTAGTGATGATGAGTGAGTGGTGAGTGGGACTTTGCCTTTTCGAAACAAAACCTGCTTACTTTTTTAAGTAAGGTGCAATGAATCAGCCTGCCAAATTTAAGCCGTCTGCCTCCACGGCAAGTTGGAGAATTAGTGATGATAGTGAGTGAGGTGAGTGAGGGCTTTGCCTTTTCGAAACAAAACCTGCTTAACTTTTGTAAGTAAGGTGCAATGAGCGCTGCCAATTTAAGCCGTCTGCCTCCACGGCAAGTTGGAGAATTAGTGATGAGTTAGTGAGAGCGAGTAAGTGAGTGATGAAGGCTTTGCCTTTTTAAACAAAACCGCTTAACTTTTGTAAGTAAGGTGCAATGAATGAGCCTGCCAAATTTAAGCCGTCTGCCTCCACGGCAAGTTGGAGATTAGTGATGAGTTAGTGATGAGTGAGTGAGTGAGTGATGGGGCTTTGCCTTTTTGAAAAGAAACCTGCTTAACTTTGTAAGTAAGGTGCAAGAATGAGCTGCCAAATTTAAGCCGTCTGCCTCCACGGCAAGTTAGAGAATTAGTGATGGTTAGTGAATGAGTGAGTGAGTGATGTGAGTGAGGGCTTTGCCTTTTCGAAACGACACTGCTTAACTTTTGTAAGTAAGGTGCAATGAATGAGCCTGCCAAATTTAAGCCGTCTGCCTCCAGGCAAGTTGAGAATTGATGATGAGTTAGTGATGAGTGAGTGAGTGAGTGATGAGGACTTTGCCTTTTCGAAACAAAACCTGCTTAACTTTTTTAAGTAAGGTGCGAATAGCCTGCCAAATTTAAGCGTCTGCCTCCGGCAAGTTGGAGAATTAGTGTGATGTGAGTGAGTGAGTGAGTGAGGGCTTTGCCTTTTCGAACAAAACTGCTTAACTTTTGTAGTAAGGTGTGCAATGAATGAGCCTGCCAAATTTAAGCGTCTGCCTCCACGGCAAGTTGGAGAATTAGGATGAGTAGTGACGAGGAGTAAGTGAGTGAGTGAAGGCTTTGCCTTTTTTAAAAAAACCTGCTTAAATTTTGTAAGTAAGGTGCAATGAATGAGCCTGCCAAATTTAAGCCGTCTGCCTCCACGGCAAGTTGGAGAATGATTAGTGATGAGGAGTGAGTGAGTGAGGGCTTTGCCTTTTCGAAACAAACCTGCTTAACTTTTGTAAGTAAGGTGCAATGAATGAGCCGCCAAATTTAAGCCGTCTGCCTCCCACGGCAAGTTGGAGAATTAGTGATGAGTGAGCAGTTGGGGAATTAGTGATGAGTGAGTGAGTGAGAGGGCTTTGCCTTTTCAAACGAAACCTGCTTAACTTTTGTAAGTAAGGTGCAATGAATGAGCCTGCCAAATTAAGCCGTCTGCCTCCACGGCAAGTTGGAGATTAGTGATGAGTTGGATGAGTGAGTGAGTGGTGAGGGCTTTGCCTTTTCGAAACAAAACCTGCTTAATTTTGTAAGTAAGGTGCAATGAATGAGCCTGCCAAATTTAAGCCATCTGCCTCCACGGCAAGTTGGAGAATTAGTGATGAGTTAGTGATGAGTGAGTGATGTGAGTGAGGGCTTTGCCTTTTTGAAACGAAACCTGCTTAACTTTTGTAAGTAAGGTGCAATGAATGAGCCTGCCAAATTTAAGCCTCTGCCCACGGCAAGTTGAGAATTAGTGATGAGTTAGTGATGAGTGAGTGAGTGAGTGAGTGAGCTTTGCCTTTTCGAAACAAAACCTGCTTAACTTTTGTAAGTAAGGCAATGAATGAGCCTGCCAAATTTAAGCCGTCTGCTCCACGGCAAGTTGGAAGAGATTAGTGATGAGTGGAGTGATGTGAGTGAGGGCTTTGCCTTTTCGAAACAAAACCTGCTTAACTTTTGTAAGTAGGTGCAATGAATGAGCCTGCCAAAATTTAAGCCGTCTGCCTCCACGGCAAGTTGGAGAATAGTGATGAGTGAGCAGTGAGTTAGTGATAGTGAGTGAGTGAGTGAGGGCTTTGCCTTTTCGAAACAAAACTGCTTAACTTTTGTAAGTAAGGTGCTAATGAATGAGCCTGCCAAATTTAAGCCGTGCCCCCACGGCAAATGGAGAATTAGTGATGAGTGAGTAGTGATGAGTGAGTGAGTGTGTGAGGGCTTTGCCTTTTCGAAACAAAACCTGCTTAACTTTTGTAAGTAAGGTGCAATGAATGAGCTGCAAATTTAAGCCTCTGCCTCCACCGGCAAGTTGGAGAATTAGTGAGAGTTAGGTGATGAGTGATTGAGTGAGTGGGGCTTTGCCTTTTTGAAACGAAACCTGCTTAACTTTTGTAAGTAAGGTGCAATGAATGAGCCTGCCAAATTTAAGCCGTCTGCCTCCACGGCAAGTTGGAGATAGTGATGAGTTAGTGATGAGTGAGTGAGTTAGTGAGTGAGGGCTTTGCCTTTTCGAAACGAAACCTGCTTAACTTTTGTAAGTAAGGTGCAATGAATGAGCCTGCCAAATTTAAGCCGTCTGCCTCCACGGCAAGTTGGAGAATTAGTGATGAGTTTGTGATGAGTGAGTGAGTGAGTGAGGACTTAGCCTTTTCGAAACGAAACCTGCTTAACTTTTGTACATAAGGTGCAATAAATGAGCCTGCCAAATTTAAGCCGTCTGCCTCCACGGCAAGTTGGAAAATTAGTGATGAGGTAGTGATGAGTGAGTGAGTGAGTGAGTGAGGGCTTTGCTTTCGAACAAAACCGGTTAACTTTTGTAAGTAGGTGCAATGAATGAGACTGCCAAATTTAAGCCGTCTACCTCCAGGCAAGTTGGAGAATTAGTGATGAGTTAGTGATGGGGATGAGTGAGTGAGTGAGGGCTTTGCCTTTTCGAAACGAAACTGCTTAACTTTTGTAAGTAAGGTGCAATGAATGAGCCTGCAAATTAAGCCGTCTGCCTCCACGGAAGTTAGAGATTAGTGATGAGTTAGTGATGAGTGAGTGAGTTAGTGAGTGAGGGCTTTGCCTTTTCGAAAGAAACCTGCTTAACTTTTGTAAGTAAGGTGCAATGAATGAGCTGCCAAATTTAAGCCGTCTGCCTCCACGGCAAGTTGGAGAAAAAGTGGAGTTTGTGATGAGTGAGTGATGTAGTGAGGTGAGGGCTTTGCCTTTTCGAAACAAACTGCTTAACTTTTGTAAGTAAGGTGCAATAATGAGCCTGCCAAATTAAGCCGTCTGCCTCCAGGCAAGTTGAAAATTAGGATGAGTTAGTGATGAGTGAGTGAGTGAGTGAGTGAGGGCTTTGCCTTTCGAACGAACCTGCTTAACTTTTGTAAGTAAGGTGCAATGATGAGCCTGCCAAATTTAAGCCCTGCCTCCACGGCAAGTGGAGAATAGTAGTGAGGCGGCAATTAGTTGGAGAATAGTGAGTGAGTGAGTGAGTGAGTGAGGGCTTGCTTTCGAAACGAAACATGCTTAAATTTTGTAAGTAAGGGGCAATGAATCAGCCTGCTAAATTTAAGCGTCTGCCTCACGGCAAGTTGGAGAATTAGTGATGAGTGAGTGAGATGAGTAGGAGTGAGGGCTTTGCCTTTTCGAAACAAAAATCTGCTTAACTTTTGTAAGTAGGTGCAATGAATGAGCCTGCCAAATTTAAGCCGTCTGCTCCATGGCAATGGAGAATATGTGAGTGAGGGAAGTTGGAGAATTAGTGATGAGTGGTGAGTGAGGGCTTTGCCTTTTCAAAACGAAACCTGCTTAATTTTGTAAGTAAGGTGCAATGAATGAGTGCCAATATAAGCCGTCTGCCTCCACGGCAAGTTGGAGAATTATGATGAGTTGAGTTAGTGATGAGTGAGTGAGTGAGTGAGTGGTGAGGGGCTTTGCCTTTTGAAAAAACCTGCTTAATTTTGTAAGTAAGTGCAATGAATGAGCCTGCCAAATTTAAGCCGTCTGCCTCCACGGCAAGTTGAGAATTAGTGATGAGTAGTGATGAGTGAGTGAGTGAGGTGAGTGAGGCTTTGCCTTTTCGAAACGACACCTGCTTAACTTTTGTAAGAAGGTGCAATGAATGAGCCTGCAAATTTAAGCCGTCTGCCTCCACGGCAAGTTGGAGAATTAGTGATGAGTTAGTGATGAGTGAGTGAGAGTGAGTGAGTGAGGGCTTGCCTTTTCGAAACAAAACCTGCTTAAACTTTTGTAAGTAAGGTGCAATGAATGAGCCTGCCCAATTTAAGCCGTCTGCCTCCACGGCAAGTTGGAGAATTTGATGGTTAGTGATGAGTGAGTGAGTGAGTGAGGTGAGGACTTTGCCTTTTCGAAACAAAACCTGCTTAACTTTTGAAAGTAAGGTGCAATGAATCAGCCTGCCAAATTTAAGCCGTCTGCCTCCAAGGCAAGTTGGAGAATTAGTGATGAGAGTGAGTGAGTGAGTGAGTGAGGGCTTTGCCTTTTACGAACAAAACCTGCTTAACTTTTGTAAGTAAGGTGCAATGAATGAGCCTGCCAAATTTAAGCCGTTGCCTCCACGGCAAGTTGGAGAATTAGTGATGAGTTAGTAGAGGAGTAGTGAGTGAGTGAGGCTTTGCCTTTTTTAACAAAACTGCTTAACTTTGTAAGTAAGGTGCAAGAATGAGCCTGCCAAATTAAGCCGTCTGCCTCACGGCAAGTTGGAGAATTAGTGAGTGAGATGAGTGAGGGCTTTGCTTTCGAAACAAAACCTGCTTAATTTTGTAAGTAAGGGGCAATGAATGAGCCTGCCAAATTAAGGCGTCTGCCTCCAAGGCAAGTTGGAGATTAGTGATGAGTGAGGCAAGTTGGAGAATTAGTGAGTGGTGAGTGAGTGAGTGAGGGCTTTGCCTTTTCAAACGAAACTGCTTAAATTGTAAGTAAGGTGCAATGAATGAGCCTGCCAAATTTAAGCCGTCTGCCTCCACGGCAAGTTGGAGAATTAGTGATGAGTTAGTGATGAGTGAGTGAGTGAGTGTGAGGGCTTTGCCTTTCAAAACAAAAACTGCTTAACTTTTGTAAGTAAGGTGCAATGTGAATGCCTGCCAAATTTAAGCCTCTGCTCCACGGCAAGTTGGAGAATTAGTGATGAGTTAGTGATGAGTGAGTGAGTGAGTGAGGGTTTGCCTTTTGAAACGAAACCTGCTTAACTTTTGTAAGTAAGTGCAATGAATGAGCCCTGCCATTTAAGCCGTCTGCCTCCACGGCAAGTTGGAGAATAGTGATGAGTTAGGATGATGTGTGTGAGTGAGTGGTGAGGCTTGCCTTCTGAAACAAAACCTGCTTAACTTTTGTAAGTAAGGTGCAATAATGAGCCTGCCAAATTTAAGCCGTCTGCCTCCACGGCAAGTTGGAGAATTAGTGATGAGTTAGTGAGAGTGATGAGTGAGTGAGTGAGTGAGGACTTTGCCTTTTCGAAACAAAACCTGCTTAACTTTTGTAAGTAAGTGGCAATGAATAGCCTGCCAAATTTAAGCCGTCTGCCTCCACGGCAAGTTGGAGAATTAGTGATGAGTGAGTGAGTGAGTGAGGGCTTGCCTTTCGAAACAAAACTGCTTAACTTTTGTAAGTAAGGTGCAATGAATGAGCCTGCCCAATTTAAGCCGTCTGCCTCCACGGCAAGTTGGAGAATTGTGATGATAGGCAGTTGAGATTAGTAGTGAGTGAGTGAGTGAGAGTGAGGGCTTTGCCTTTTCGAACAAAAACCTGCTTAACTTTTGTAAGTAAGGTGCAATGAATGAGCTGCCAAATTTAAGCCGTCTGCCTCCACGGCAAGTTGGAGAATTAGTGATGAGTTAGTGATGAGTGAGTGAGGTAGTGAGTGAGGGCTTTGCCTTTTCGAAACAAACTGCTAACTTTGTAGTAAGGTGCAATGAATCAGCTGCCAAATTTAAGCGCTCTGCCTCCACGGCAAGTTGGAGAATTAGTGATGAGGTGAGTGAGTGATGGAGTGAGGGCTTTGCCTTTTCGAAACAAAACCTGCTTAACTTTTGTAAGTAAGGTGCAATGAATGAGCCTGAAATTTAAGCGTCTGCCTCCACGGCAAGTTGGAGAATTAGTGGTGAGTGAGTGAGTGAGGGCTTTGCCTTTTCGAAACAAAACATGCTTAACTTTTTTAAGTAAGGTGCAATGAATGAGCCTGCCAAATTTAAGCCGTCTGCTCCACGGCAAGTTGGAGAAATAGTGATGAGTGAGCAAGTTGGAGATTAGTAGTGAGTGAGTTGAGTGAGTGAGGGCTTTGCCTTTCGAAACAAAACCTGCTTAACTTTTGTAAGTAAGGTGCAATGATGAGCTGCCAAATTTAAGCCGTCTGCCTCCACGGCAAGTTGGAGAATTAGTGATGAGTTTGTGATGAGTGAGTGAGTGAGTGAGGCTTGCCTTTTCGAAACGAAACGCTTAACTTTTGTAAGTAAGGTGCAATAAATGAGCCTGCCAAATTTAAGCCGTCTGCCTCCACGGCAAGTTGGAGGATTAGTGATGAGTTAGTGATGGGTGAGTGTGAGTGAGTGAGGGCTTTGCCTTTCGAAACGAAACCTGCTTAACTTTTGTAAGTAGGTGCAATGAATGAGCCTGCAAATTTAAGCCGTCTGCCTCCACGGCAAGTTGGAAAATTGTGATGAGTTTGTGATGAGTGAGTGAGTGAGTGAGGACTGCCTTTTCGAATCGAAACCTGCTTAACTTTTGTAAGTAAGGTGCAATGAATGAGCCTGCCCAATTTAAGCCGTCTCTCCACGGCAAGTTGGAGAATTAGTGATGAGTAGTGATGAGAGTGTGAGTGAGTGAGTGAGGGCTTTGCCTTTCCGAAACGAAACTGCTTAACTTTTGTAAGTAAGGTGCAATGAATGAGCCTGCCAAATTTAAGCGTCTGCCTCCACGGCAAGTTGGAGAATAGTGATGAGTTAGTGATGGTGTGAGTTAGTGAGTGAGGGCTTTGCCTTTTCGAAACGAAACCTGCTTAACTTTTGTAAGTAAGGTGCAATGAATGAGCCTGCCAAATTTAAGCCGTCTGCCTCCACGGCAAGTTGGAGAATTAGTGATGAGTTTGTGATGAGTGAGTGAGTGAGTGAGGACTTAGCCTTTTCGAAACGAAACCTGCTTAACTTTTGTAAGTAAGGTGCAATGAATGAGCCTGCCAAATTTAAGCCGTCTGCCTCCACGGCAAGTTGGAGAATTAGTGATGAGTTAGTGATGGGTGAGTGAGTGAGTGAGGGCTTTGCCTTTTCGAAACAAACCTGCTTAACTTTTGTAAGTAAGGTGCAATGAATGAGCCTGCCAAATTTAAGCCGTCTGCTCCACGGCAAGTTGGAGAAAATGATGAGTTGTGATGAGTGAGTGAGAGTGAGTGAGGGCTTTGCCTTTTCGAAAAAAACCTGCTTAACTTTTGTAAGTAAGGTGCAATAATGAGCCTGCCAAATTTAAGCCGTCTGCCTCCAGGCAAGTTGGGAAAATTAGTGATGAGTTAGTGTGAGTGAGTGAGTGGGAGTGAGTGAGGGCTTTGCCTTTTCGAACAAAACCTGCTTAACTTTTGTAAGTAAGGTGCAATGAATACTGAGCCTGCCAAATTTAAGCCCTGCCTCCACGGCAAGTTGGAGAATAGTATAGAGAAGTGAGTTAGTGATGAGTGAGTGAGGAGTGAGGGCTTTGCCTTTTCGAAACAAACCTGCTTAATTTTGTAAGTAAGGTGCAATGAATGAGCCTGCCAAATTTAAGCGTCTGCCTCCACGGCAAGTTGGAGAATTAGTGATGAGTGTAGTGAGTGAGTGAAGGGAGTGAGGGCTTTGCCTTTTCGAAACAAAATGCTTAACTTTGTAAGTAAGGTGCAATGAATGAGCCTGCCAAATTTAAGCCGTCTGCCTCCACGGCAAGTTGGAGAATTAGTGATGAGTGAGGAGTGGATAGTGATGAGTGAGTGAGTGAGGGCTTTGCCTTTCAAAACAAACCTGCTTAACTTTTGTAAGTAAGGTGCAATGAATGAGCCTGCCAAATTAAGCCGTCTGCCTCACGGCAAGTTGGAGATTAGTGATGAGTTAGTGTGAGTGAGTGAGTGAGTGAGTGAGTGAGGGCTTGCCTTTTCGAAAAAACCTGCTTAACTTTTGTAAGTAAGGTGCAATGAATGAGCCTGCCAAATTTAAGCCGTCTGCCTCCACGGCAGTTGAGAGAAGTTGATGAGTTAGTGATGAGTGAGTGAGTGAGTGAGTGAGGGCTTTGCCTTTTCGAAACAAACCTGCTTAACTTTTGTAAGTAAGGTGCAATGAATGAGCCTGCCAAATTTAAGCCGTCTGCCTCCACGGCAAGTTGGAGAATTAGTGATGAGTTAGTGGAGTGATGAGTGAGTGAGTGAGGGCTTTGCCTTTTCGAAACAAACCTGCTTAACTTTTGTAAGTAAGGTGCAATGAATGAGCCTGCCAAATTTAAGCCGTCTGCCTCCACGGCAAGTTGGAGAAGTGTGAGAGAGTTAGTGATGAGTGAGTGAGTGAGTGAGTGGGCTTTGCCTTTTCGAAACAAAACCTGCTTAACTTTTGTAAGTAAGGTGCAATGAATGAGCCTGCCAAATTAAGCCGTCTGCCTCCACCGGCAAGTTGGAGGAATTAGTGATGAGTGAGTGAGTGAGTGAGGGCTTTGCCTTTTCGAAACAAACCTGCTTAACTTTTGTAAGTAAGGTGCAATGAATGAGCCTGCCAAATTTAAGCCGTCTGCCTCCACGGCAAGTTGGAGAATTAGTGATGAGTTAGTGAGAGGAGTAGAGTGAGTGGCTTTGCCTTTTAAACAAAACCTGCTTAATTTGTAAGTAAGGTGCAATGAATGAGCCTGCCAAATTTAAGCCGTCTGCCTCCACGGCAAAGTGGGAGGAATTAGTGAGTGAGAGTGAGTGAGGGCTTTGCCTTTTGAAACAAAACCTGCTTAACTTTTGTAAGTAAGGTGCAATGAATGAGCCTGCCAAATTTAAGCCGTCTGCCTCCACGGCAAGTTGGAGAATAGTGATGAGTGAGCAAGTTGAGATTAGTGATGAGTGAGTGAGTGAGTGAGGGCTTTGCCTTTTCGAAACAAACCTGCTTAACTTTGTAAGTAAGGTGCAATGAATGAGCCTGCCAAATTTAAGCCGTCTGCCTCCACGGCAAGTTGGAGAATTGGGATGAGTTATGTGATGAGTGAGGGAGTGAGTGAGTGGTGAGGGCTTTGCCTTTTCAAACAAACCTGCTTAACTTTGTAAGTAAGGTGCAATGAATGAGCCTGCCAAATTTAAGCCGTCTGCTCCACGGCAAGTTGGAGAATTAGTGATGAGTTAGTGATGAGTGAGTGAGTGAGTGAGGGCTTTGCCTTTTTGAAACGAAACCTGCTTAACTTTTGTAAGTAAGGTGGCAATGAATGAGCCTGCCAAATTTAAGCCGTCTGCCTCACGGCAAGTTGGAGAGAATTAGTGATGAGTTATGTGATGAGTGAGTGAGTGAGTGAGTGAGGGCTTTGCCTTTTCGAAACGAAACCTGCTTAACTTTGTAAGTAAGGTGCAATAATGAGCCTGCCAAATTAAGCCGTCTGCCTCACGGCAAGTTGGAGAATTAGTGATGAGTTAGTGATGGAGTGAGTGAGTGAGTGAGGACTTGCCTTTCGAAACAAAACTGCTTAACTTTTTAGTAAGGTGCAATGAATAGCCTGCCAAATTTAAGCCGTCTGCCTCCACGGCAAGTTGGGAGAATTAGTGATGAGTGATGTGAGTGAGTTGAGGGCTTTGCCTTTTCGAAACAAAAACTGCTTAACTTTTGTAAGTAAGGTGCAATGAATGAGCCTGCCAAATTTAAGCCGTCTGCCTCCACGGCAAGTTGGAGAATTAGTGATGAGTTAGTGATGAGGTGAGTGAGAGTGAGTGAGGGCTTTGCCTTTCGAAACGAAAACTGCTTAACTTTTGTAAGTAAGGTGCAAATGAATGAGCCTGCCAAATTTAAGCCGTTGCCTCCACGGCAAGTTGGAGAATTAGTGATGTGAGTGAGTGAGTGAGTGAGGGCTTTGCCTTTTCGAAACAAAACCTGCTTAACTTTTGTAAGTAAGGTGCAATGAATGAGCCTGCCAAATATTAAGCCGTCTGCCTCCACGGCAAGTTGGAGAATGTGAGTGAGTGAGTTGAGTGAGTGAGGGCTTTGCCTTTTCGAAACGAAAACCTGCTTAACTTTTTTAAGTAAGGTGCAATGATGAGCCTGCCAATTTAGCCGTCTGCTCACGGCGTGAGACATGGGGCAAGTTAGGAAGAGTTAGTGAGGTAGTGATGAGTGAGTGAGTGAGGGCTTTGCCTTTTCGAAACAAACCTGCTTAACTTTTGAAGTAAGGTGCAATGAATGAGCCTGCCAAATTTAAGCCGTCTGCCTCCACGGCAAGTTGGAGAATTAGTGATGAGTTTGTGATGAGTGAGTGAGTGTAGTGAGGGCTTGCCTTTTCGAAACGAAACCTGCTTAACTTTGTAAGTAAGGTGCAATGAAATGAGCCTGCAAATTTAAGCCGTCTGCCTCCACGGCAAGTTGGAGAATTAGTGATGAGTTAGTGATGAGTGAGTGAGTGAGTGAGGGCTCTTGCCTTTTCGAAACGAAACCTGCTAACTTTTGTAAGTAAGGTGCAATGAATGAGCCTGCCAAATTTAAGCCGTCTGCCTCCACGGCAAGTTGGAGAATTAGTGATGAGTTGTGTGATGAGTGAGTGAGTGAGTGAGGCTTTGCCTTTCGAACGAAACCTGCTTAACTTTTGTAAGTAAGGTGCAATGAATGAGCCTGCCAAATTTAAGCCTTCTGCCTCCAGGCAAGTTGGAGAATTAGTGATGAGTTAGTATGGAGTGAGGGAGTGAGTGAGGGCTTTGCTTTTCGAAACGAAACCTGCTTAACTTTTGTAAGTAAGGGCAAGAATGAGCCTGCCAAATTTTAGGCCGTCTCCTCCACGGCAAGTTGGAGAATTAGTGATGAGTGAGTGAGTGAGTGAGGGCTTTGCCTTTTCGAAACGAAACCTGCTTAACTTTTGTAAGTAAGGTGCAATGAATGAGCCTGCCAAATTTAAGCCGTCTGCCTCCACGGCAAGTTGGAGAATTAGTGATGAGTGAGTGAGTGAGTGAGTGAGGGCTTTGCCTTTTCGAAACAAAACCTGCTTAACTTTTGTAAGTAAGGTGCAATGAATGAGCCTGCCAAATTTAAGCCGTCTGCCTCCACGGCAAGTTGGAGAATTAGTGATGAGTGAGTGAGTGAGTGAGTGAGGGCTTTGCCTTTTCGAAACAAAACCTGCTTAACTTTTGTAAGTAAGGTGCAATGAATGAGCCTGCCAAATTTAAGCCGTCTGCCTCCACGGCAAGTTGGAGAATTAGTGATGAGTTAGTGATGAGTGAGTGAGTGAGTGAGTGAGGGATTTGCCTTTTCAAAATGAAACCTGCTTAACATTTGTAAGTAAGGTGCAGTGAATGAGCCTGCCAAATTTAAGCCGTCTGCCTCCATGGCAAGTTGGAGAATTAGTGATGAGTTAGTGATGAGTGAGTGAGTGAGTGAGTGAGTGAGTGAGGGCTTTGCCTTTTCGAAACAAAACCTGCTTAACTTTTGTAAGTAAGGTGCAATGAATGAGCCTGCCAAATTTAAGCCGTCTGCCTCCACGGCAAGTTGGAGAATTAGTGATGAGTTAGTGATGAGTGAGTGAGTGAGTGAGTGAGTGAGGGAGGGCTTTGCTTTTCGAAACGAAACCTGCTTAACTTTTGTAAGTAAGGTGCAATGAATGAGCCTGCCAAATTTAAGCGTCTGCCTCCACGGCAAGTTGGAGAAAAAAGTGATGAGTTTGTGATGAGTGAGTGAGTGAGTGAGGGCTTGCCTTTTCGAAACGAAACCTGCTTAACTTTTGTAAGTAAGGTGCAATAATGAGCCTGCCAAATTTAAGCCGTCTGCCTCCACGGCAAGTTGGAGAATTAGTGATGAGTTAGTGATGAGTGAGTGAGTGAGTGAGTGAGGGCTTTCTTTCGAACGAAACCTGCTTAACTTTTGAAGTAGGTGCAATGAATGAGCCTGCCAAATTTAAGCCTGTCTGCCTCCACGGCAAGTTGGAGAATTAGTGATGTTAGTGAGGTGAGTGAGTGAGTGGGCTTTGCCTTTTCGAAACGAAACCTGCTTAACTTTGTAAGTAAGGTGCAATGAATGAGCCTGCCAAATTTAAGCCGTTGCCTCCACGGCAAGTTGGAGAATTAGTGATTAGTTGAGTGATGAGTGAGTGAGTGAGTGAGGGCTTTGCCTTTTCGAAAAGAAAACCTGCTTAACTTTGTAAGTAAGGTGCAATGAATGAGCCTGCCAAATTTAAGCGTCTGCCTCACGGCAAGTTGGAGAATTAGTGATGAGTTAGTGATGAGTGAGTGAGTGAGTGATGGGGCTTTGCCTTTTCGAACGAAACCTGCTTAACTTTGTAAGTAAGGTGCAATGAATGAGCCGCCAAATATTTAAGCCGTCTGCCTCCACGGCAAGTTGGAGAATTAGTGATGAGTTAGTGATGAGTGAGTGAGTGAGTGAGTGAGGGCTTTGCCTTTTCAAAACGAAACTTGCTTAACTTTTGTAAGTAAGGTGCAATGAATGAGCCTGCCAAATTTAAGCTGTCTGCCTCCACGGCAAGTTGGAGAATTAGTGATGAGTGAGTGAGTGAGTGAGTGAGTGAGTGAGTGAGGGCTTTGCCTTTTATTAGTATAGAAGATACCAGTGATTCTCAATATTATATAGTATCCCTGTACCAACCAAAACTATATTATATGTATTAATACCAGTAATTATCAATATTATATAGTATCTCTGTACCAACCAGAACTATAGTATATGTATTAATACCAGTAATTCTCAATATTATATAATATTCCTGTACCAACTAGTACTACAGTATATGTATTAATACCAGTAATTCTCAATATTATATAGTATCTCTGTACCAACCAAAACCATAGTATATGTATTAATACTAGTAATTATCAATATTATATAGTATCTCTGTACCAACCAGAACTACAGTATATGTATTAATAACAGTAATTCCCAATATTATATAGTATCCCTTTACCAGTAATTCTCACATACCTCATCATTCTAAATAAAACAAATATGCCCCTTTTAATAATCAAATGAAATAATAATAATAATAACGAATAAACATGTTTGTTTTAATAATGTGTCACTTTCGGTGGCTCCATTGTATCCCGTCTGTTTAATGTTTGTATTCCCCCATTTAATCTTCATCTTCCTTTGCCCTTTTTTATGAAATGCATCTCTTTGTCGAGGGGTCTTTTCCCCTATTTCTTCCCTCCGTATGTTAGTTAATATTATTTATATCATTGTCTTTCTCTTACCTTCCTCTTATTTCTATTATTCTCTCTTGGTTATCACAGCTCTATCCTCACCCCTGTGAGCACAGGTTCATTGACTACATTTAGCTCTATCTGCTGTTAGTGAGATCTCTCTGGGTAATCCAGACAACTACTCAATGTTCTTCTCTCCCCTCATTGGCAATATGGCAGATCTTTATTCCTCATCACTGACAGATACACAACAGTTTTATTACTGGAGATGGAACTTTAGATTGAGGACAAGGCTGAATCTTTGCCTGGAAATGGAATGTTAATAATTGGCTCTTTGCAACACACATCAGTGCAATTCTTGTAGGAAGCTGTATATTTTTTTCCCCAAACCAATTTGATGAAAGGTCTCAGTACAGCCTGATGGATTTTTTTTTTTTTTTTTGACGCCTTGTTAAATTTTGCAAACTAAACCTTTCAGAGACTTCAATCCTTTGGTGTTTGCACCTCTGCCGGCGAACATCTGGTCCCTGATGTCCTGTTCATATTCCCTGTGAAAAACACCTTCGTCTTTTGATATTTTGATGTTCACACTAAGTTTTCTAAATGTATTTTTTTTCCCAATGGCAAGTGAAATAGCTGTTAGCGGATTCACGTTCTCTGTGCGGTTTATAGTGGGTGGAATGGTTAGTTCAGAAATTACGGGGTGGGGGGTTTCTTCCTTATCGATAAACGATGAAGAGAGGTGCACCATGCTTAAAGGGAATGTCCAACCTTAAAACTAAAAACTGGTTAATTGTAAGTAATTTGTCCCCAACCCCAACTGATACATTTTGCACTTTATTACCCGCATTACTAACCAGATATTTAAGGATAATTATTGTCTCCATTCTGGCAGAGTAAACTGGCTCCTCCCTCCATGCAGTCAATCAAAGGCTGTGACTGCTGACATCACAACCAATGATTGACTGCTGTTTCACCTGCTACCTCTTTGACACATGCTCAAGCTTATAAAAAGCTCATTGAGCAGAGGGAGGAGGCAGATACCTTTGCCAGAAATAAATAGAACCTATAATAAATATCTGGTTACAAATACATGTAATAAACTGGTAAAAATAGCAGTCAGGGTTGCAGGTTAGAGAACTATATGGAAAGTTCGAAAACAGACCCATTAATGTCAATGGGAGTCAAAAAAGTTCAAATGAAATACAATTAAAATATCAATGGTAACTTAATGTAAATGGCTGTGGGACCTGGGAAATGGTCTGGGGAACACGTTCCAATATCCAGGACTTTCCAAAAATCTATTTTACTCTCACACGTGCTACTTTCCAGCTCTCGCATTCCAACATTCGATAATTATCCCATGAACGACTCGTGGATTCGAGAATTCGATATTTACTTGCGTATTGGTATAACAGACATTTTACTCGCGGATTCGATATTCGATATTTACTCGCGTATTGGTATAGTAGACATTTTACTTGCGGATTCGATAATTCGATATTTACTCACGTATAGGTATAATAGACATTTAACTCGCGGATTCGATATTCGATATTTACTCGCGTATTGGTATAATAG
>CM033474.1:6100858-6166076 GCA_019447015.1 Hymenochirus boettgeri
ACTCGCGGATTCGATATTCGATATTTACTCGCGTATTGGTATAATAGACATTTTACTCACGGATTTGATATTCGATATTTACTCGCGTATTGGTATAATAGACATTTTACTCGCGGGTTCGATATTCGATATTTACTCGCGTATAGGTATAATAGACATTTTACTCATGGATTCGATACTCGCATATAGGTATAATAGACATTTTACTCGCGGATTCGATATTTACTCGCGTATTGGTATAATAGACATTTTACTCACGAATTCGATATTTACTCGCGTATAGGTATAATAGACATTTTACTCGCGGATTCGATATTTACTCACGTATTGGTATAATAGACATTTTACTCGCGGATTCGATATTTACTCGCGTATAGGTATAATAGACATTTTACTCGCGGGTTCGATATTTACTTGCGTATATGTATAATAGACATTTTACTCGCGGGTTCGATATTTACTCGCGTATTGGTATAATAGACATTTTACTCGCGGGTTCGATATTTACTCGCGTATAGGTATAATAGACATTTTACTCACGGAGCATATTTACTCGCGTATAGGTTATAGACATTTATCCACGGATTCCATATTTACTCGCGTATTGGTATATAGACATTTTACTCACGTTGATTCGATATTTACCGCGTATGGTATATATAGCATTTACTCACGGATTCCATATTACTCGCGTTTATGGTATAATGACATTTTACTCACGGATTCCATATTACTCGCTTAGGTATAATAGCATTTTACTCACGGATTCAATTTACTCACGATTATAGGTATAATAGACATTTTACTGGTCGATTTCGATACTGCGTTATAGGTATAATGACATTTACTTGCGGATTCGATATTTACTCGCGTATAGGTATAATAGACATTTTACTGTGGGATTCGTATTACGCGTATAGGTATAATAGACATTTTACTCCGGATTCGATTTTCTCGTATAGGTATAATAGACATTTACTCGGGGTTCGAATACTCGCGTATTGTATAATAGACATATTTACTCCGGGATTCGATATTTACTCGCGTATTGGTATAATAGACATTTTACTCGGATTCGATTTACTCGCGTATAGTATAATTAGACATTTACTCGCGGATTCATGATATTTACTCACGTATTGGTATAATAGACATTTTACATCGGGTTCGAATAATGCGATATTACTTGCGTATTGGATAATAGACATTTATCCGATGCGATATGCGATATTACTCGCGTTTTATAGGTATAATAGACATTTTACTCGCGGATTGATATTTACTCGCGTATTGGTATAATAGACATTTTACTCGCGGGTTCAATAATTCGATATTTACTTGCGTATTGATATAATAGACATTTTACTCATGGATTCGATATTGCGATATTTACTAGCGTATTGGTATAATAGACATTTTACTCGCGGATTCGATATTTACTCGTGTATAGGTATAATAGACATTTTACTCGCGGATTCGATATTTACTCGCGTATAGGTATAATAGACATTTTACTCGCATATTCGGTAATTATCGAAAGTCTTCGAAAACAGAAAACCTGCATTAACTTTTATAAAGTAAGGTGCAATGAATAGGCTGCCAAAATATTTAAGCCGTCTGCACTCCACGTGCAGTTGGAGAATGTTAGGTGATGATATGTGAGTGAGTGAGTGGTAGGGCTTTCCTTTTTGCGAAACAAAACTGCTTAAACTTTTGTAAGATAAGGTGCAAATGAATGAGCTGCCATATTTAAGCGTACTGCCTCCCGGCAAGTTGGAAATTAAGATGATGAGTTAGGACGAGCGAGTGACAAGTTGAAGTGAGTGAAGGCTTTGCTTTTTTACAAAAAAACCTGTTAACTTTTGTAAGTAAGGTGCCATGAATGAGCTGCCACAATTTAAGCCGTCTGCCATCACGGCAGTTGGGAGAATAGTGATGAATGAGTGGGCTTGCCTTTTCGAAACAAAACCGTGCTGTAATTTGTATAGTAAGGTGCCAATGAATGATGCCATGCCAAATTTAAGCACGTCTGCCTCCACGGCAAAGTTGGAGAATTAGTGAGGAGTGAAGGCAAGTGGAGTTGAGAATTAGGATGAGGGATGAGTGAGTGAGGGGCTTTGCCGTTTTCAACAAACGAAACCTGCCTTAACTTTTGTAAGAAGGTGCGCAATGAATGAGCTGCAATTTAGCCGTCTGCCTCCACGGCAAGTGGAGAATTAGTGATGATGAGTTAGTGACTGAGTGAGTGAGTGAGTGTGTGAGGGTTTGCATTTCCAAAACAAAACCTGCTTAACTTTGTAAGTAAGGTGGCAATGAATGAGCCCTGCCAAATTCAAGCATCTGCCTCCAACGGCAAGCAAGTGGAGAATAGTGAATGAGTTAGTGCATGAGTGAGGTGATGAGTAGTGAGGGTTTTTGCCTTGTTTGAAACGCAAACCTGCTTAAATCTTTGTAAGTTAAGGTGCAAGAATGAGGCCTGCCACATTTAGCCGTTCTGCTCCACGCAGTTGGGAATATGAGTGAGGTTAGTGATGATGAGTGATGTGAGGAGGTTGAGGGCTGCCTTTTCGAAAACAAACACCTGACTAACTTTGTAAGTAAGGGTGCAATAAATGAGGCGCTGCACAAATTAAGCCGTCTGCCTCACGCAGTCAAGTTGAGAATTAGTGATTGAGTTAGTGATGACGTGAGTGAGTGAGTGGGACTTTGCCTTTTCAAACAAAACCGTTAACTTTCTTGTAAGTAGAGGGGCAATGAATCAGCCTGCAAAATTTAAGCCGTCTGCTCCACCGGCAAGTTGAGAATTAGTGATGAGTGAGTGAGGGAGTGAGGGCTTTGCCTTTTCGAAACAAAACCTGCCTAACTTTTGTAAGTAAGTGCCATATGATGAGCTGCAAATTTAAGAGTTGCCCCACGGCAAGTGGAGAAATAGTGATGAGTAGTGATGAGTGAGTGAGTTAGTGAGTGAGGCTTTGCCTTTTATCGAAACGAAACCTGCTTAAACTTTGTAAGTAAGGTGCAATGAATCAGCGCCAAATTTAAGCGTATGCCTCACGGGCAAGTTGGGAAATAGTGATGAGTGAGTGATGTGACGTGAGTAGGGGCGTTGCCTTTTCGAAACAAAACCTGCTTACTTTTGTAAGATAAGGTGCAATGAATGAGCCTGCCAAATTTAAGCAGTCTGCCTCCACGGCAAGTGGAGAATTAGTGGTGATGTGAGATGATGTGAGGGCTTTGCTCTTTTAAACAAAAAACATGATTACTTATCGTGAAGTAAGGTGGCAAGAATGAGCCTGCAAAATTAAGCGTTCTGCCTCCACGGACAAGGTTGGAGAATATGATGAGTGAGGCAGTTGGAGAATTCAGTATGGGGTGAAGTAAGTGAGATGAGTGCGGGCTTTGCCTTTGCGACAACAAAACCTGCTTAACTTGTAAGAAGGTGTGCAAGAAGTGAGCCTGCCAAATTTAAGCCGTCTGCATCCCCGGCAAGTTGGAGAATAGTGATGAGTTTTGATGAGTGAGGGAGGAGTGAGAGGAGTGAGGACTTAGCCTTTTCAAACGAAACCATGCTTAAGCTTTTGTACTAAGTGCAATAACAATGAGCCTGCCCAAATTTAAGCCGTCTGCCTCCACGCACGTTGGAGAATTAGTGATGACAGTTAGTGATGGGTGAGGGAGTGAGGAGGGCTTTGCCTTTATGAAACGAAACTGCTTAAACTTTTGGTACAGTAAGGTGCAAATGAATGAGCCTGCCAAAATTTAAGCCGTTCGACTCCACGGGCAAGTTGGGAGAATTAGGTATGAGTTTGTGAGAAGTGAATGAGTGAGTGAGGATGTAGCCTTTTGAATCGAAACCATGTAAACTTTGTAAGTAATGTTGCAATGAAATGAGGCCTGCAAATTGAAGCCTCTTACCTCACCATGGCAAGTTGGCAGAATAGTGATGAGTTAGTTGATGGGTGAGTGACGTAGTGAGTGAGGGACTGCCTTTCCGACTTGGTAAACCTGCTTAACTTTTGTAAAAGTAATAAGGTTGCACTGAATTGAGCCTTGCCAAATTAAAGCCGTCTGCTCCACGCAGGGAGGTGGAGAATTAGATGATTAGTTAGTGTAGTGATGATGTGAGTGGAGTTAGTGAGGAGGGCTTTGCCTTTTCGAAAACGACACTGCTATAACTTTTGTAAGTAAGGGGCAATGAATGAGCCTGGCATTTAAGCCGTCTGCCTTCCACGGCAAGAAGTTGGGAAGAATAAAGTGATGAGATTTGTGATGAGTGAGTGAGGAGTGACGGGCTTAGCCTTTGAAACGAACCTGCTTAACTTTGTAAGTAAGGTGCTCATAAAATGAAGGCCTGCAAATTTAAGCCGTTCTGCCTCCAACGGCAAGTTGGAAAAATTAGTGAGGAGTGATGTAATGAAGTGAGGAGGGCTTTACCTTTTCGAAACGAAACCTGTTAACTTTTCGTAAGTAAGGTTGCAATGAATGAGGCCTGCCCAAATTTAAGCCGTCTACCGTACATGGCAAAGTTGGAGAGATTGTGATGAGTTAGTGATGGGAGTGAGTGATGAGGAGGGCTTTGCCTTTTCGAAACGAAACCTGCGTAACTAGGTAAGTAAGGTTGCAATGCAAATGAGCTGCCAAATTAAGCCGTGTGCCTCAACGGCAAGTTGTGGAATTAGGGATTAGGTAGTGAATGAGTGAGTGAGTGAGTAAGGGGCTTTGCCTTTTCGAAAGAAACCATGCTTAACTTTTGTAAGTAAGTACAATGAAATGAGCCGTGCCAAATTTAAGCCATCTGCCTCCCACGCAAGTTGGAAGAATTAGTGATGAGTGTTAGTGAATGAGTGAGTGGTGAGCGTGAAAGTGAGGGCTTTGCCTTTTCGAAATTTGAAAACCTGATTAACTTTTGTAAGTAAGGGCGAAGACTGAGCCTTTGCCAAATTTAAGCCGTCTGGTCCACGGGCAAGTTGGGGGAATAGTGAGAGTTAGTGATGAAGTGAGTGAGTGACGGAGGTGAGGGCTTTGCCCTTTTCAAAACGAAACTTGTCCGTACTTATTGTAAGTAGTTGAATGCAATTGTGAATGAGCCTGCACAAATTTAAGCTGTCTGCCTCCACGGCAAGTTGAGAATTGTATGAGTGAGAGTGAGGGTGAGTGAAGTGAGTGATGTGAGTGAGGGCTTTGCCTTTTATTCGGATGAGAAGATACCAGTGATATCAATATTATATAAGTAGCCGTGTACACCAACCAAAAAACTATATTATAGAGTTATTACATACCAGTAATACAAATTTATATAGTGATCATATGTACAACAAGAACTATAGTAGAGTATAATACCAGTAATTTCAATATTTTATAAATTTAATATTCATGTTACCAAACTACGTACTACAAGTATATGTATTAATAACCAGTAATTATCAATACTTAATATGTATCTCTAGTACTACCAACCAAACCATAGTATATGTTATAATTACTAGTAATTATCAATTTATAGGTATCTCTGTACAACCAGAACTACAGATATTATGTATTAATAACAGTAATCCCCAATATTATATTAGATATCCCTTACCAGTAATTCTTCACATACCTCATCATTCTAAATAAAACAATATATGGCCCTTTGTAATTAAGTCAATGAAATAATAATAATATAACGAAATAAAACATGTTGTTTTAATAATTGTGTCATTTCGTGATGTCATTGTTATCCCGTCTGTTTAATGTTTGTATTCCCACCATTTAATCTTCATCTTCTTGCCCTTTTTTATGAAATGCATCTCTTGGTCGAGGGGGTTCTTTTCCCCTATTTCTTCCTACGTATGTTAGTAATATTATTTATATCATGTCTTCTCCTTACTTCCTATTATTCTATTATTCTCTCTTGGTTATACCACAGCTCATCCTCACCCCTGGAGCAGGTTCCATTGGACTACAATTTAGCTCTATCTGCTGTAGTGAGATTTCTATGGGGTACATACAGGACAACTATCCAGTCTATTCTCTCCCCTCATTGGGCAATATGGCAGATCTTTTTCTCATCACTGACAGAATACACAACAGGTTTATATGGAGATGAACTTAGCATTTTGAGGACAATGGCTGTCTTGCTCTGGAAATGGAATGTTAATAAATTGGTCTTTGCAACACCATCAGTGCAATTCATTTAGGAAGCTGATATTTTTTCCCCAAACCCCAAGTTGATGAAAAGGTATCAGTTACAGCATGAGTGGAATTTTTTTTTTTTTTTTTTTTGGACCGCCTTGTTAAATTTTGCAACTAAACCTTTCAGAGACTTAAATCCTATTGGTGTTTGCACCTCTGACGGCGAACATCTGGCCCTGATTGTCCGTTGCATATTCCACTGTGAAAAAACACCTTCGTCTTTGTATATTTGATGTTCACACTAGTTTTCTAAAATGATATTTTTTTTTCACCAATGGCAAGTGAAATAGATGTAGCGGATTCACGTTGTCTCTGTGCGGTTTTATAGTGGGCTGGAATGGGTTAGTTCAGAAAATTACGGGCAGTGGGGTGGGTCTTCCTATCGATAAACAGATGGAAGAGGAGGTGCACATGCTTAAAGGGAATGTCCAACCTTAAAACTAAAAAACTGGTTAATTGTAAGTTAATTTGTCCCCAACCCAAACTGAACATTTTTGCCCACTTATTATCGCATTACTAAACCGAGATTTAAGGATAATTATTGTTCTTTAATTCTGGAAGAGAGAGTAAACTCGGCCTCCTCCCTTCATGCAGTCAATCAAAGGCTGTGATGCTGAGATCACAACACACTGATGACTGCTTTTTCACCATGCTACCTCTTGACACATGCTCAGAGCTATTATGAAAAAGCTCATTGAGCAGAGGGAGAGGAGGACAGATACCTTTGCCAGAATAAGAAGAGACTATAGAAATATACTGGTTACAATACATGTAAAAACTGGTGAAAAATAGCAGTCAGGGTTTGCACAGGTTTAGAATAACTATATGGAAAGTATCGGAAATCAGGACCCTATTAATGTCAATGGGAGTCAAAAAAGTTCAAATGAAATACAATTAAAATATCAATGGTAACTTAATGTAAAATGGGGGGGCGGTGGGACCTGGAGAACTGGTTGTGGGACACACGTTCCAATATCAGGACTTTCCAAAAAATCTCCTATTTTACTCTCACACGTGGTCTACTTTCCAGCTACTCGCATTCCAACATTCAAGAATAATATCCATAACGACTGTTGTTGGATTCGAGGAATTCGAATTTACTCGCGTATTGGTATAATTAGAAAAATTTATCAGCGGATCGATTATTATTTTCCTTCACGTATTGGATAATAGAAATTTTAATCGCGGGATTCGGATAGTTTCTCACGTATAGGTATAATAGACACATTTACTCGGCGGATTCGTGCCCGCCGTATAGGTAGAATGACATTTAATCGCGAGAAAATAGGACATTTTACTCACGGATTTGATATTCGATTTACTCGCGTATTGGTATAATAGACATTTTACTCGGGGATTCGATATCGATATTTACTCGCGTATGGTATAATAGACATTTTACTCACGGATTGATATTCGATATTACTCGGTATTGGTATAATAGACATTTTACTCGCGGGTTCGATATGATATTTACCGCGTATAGGTATAATAGACAATTTACTCATGGATTCGATACTCGCATATAGGTATAATAGACATTTTACTCGCGGATTCGATATTTACTCGGTATTGGTATAATAGACATTTTACTCACGATTCGATATTTACTCGCGTATAGGTATAATAGACATTTTACTGGGATTCGATATTTACTCACGTATTGGTATAATAGACATTTTACTCGCGGATTCGATATTACTCGCGTATAGGTTTAATAGACATTTTACTCGCGGGTTCGATATTTCTGCGTATAGTATAATAGACATTTTACTCGCGGGTTCGATATTTACTCGCGTATTGGTATAATAGACATTTTACTCGCGGGTTCGATATTTACTCGCGTTATAGGTAAATAGACATTTTACCGCGGATTCGATATTTACTCACGTATTGGTATAATAGACATTTTACTCGCGGGTTAATAATTCGATATACTTGCGTATTGAATAATAGACATTTTACTCATGGATTCGAGATTGCGATATTACTAGCGTATTGGTATAATAGACATTTTACTCGCGGATTCGATATTTACTCGTGTATAGGTATAATAGACATTTTACTCGCGGATTCGATATTTACTCGCGTATAGGTTAATAGACATTTTACTCGCATATTCGGTAATTATCGAAAAGTCTGGAAAATATCGAAAATTTGGGTCCAGGTAGTTTGAGAAGTTCGAGTCCGTTCGAACTTGAATATTTCGGCTCGAACTCGGGTTCAAGTTCGAGTTTTAGTCCATCTCTAGTTGCAGGCAGATAACTGACAAGTCACAATTTTTGTTTTAGGGTGGACATGCCCTTACGTTAGCCCCCTTTGAATTTTGTATCTGTATGTTTTTCTCACAATAAAGCCCAGTACACATTAAGTAGTGTGCACATCTTGTGGTCCCTTTTCCCGATATGGTGACCTTGGGGTAAAGGCCTATGAGGTTTGTACCTAGGTAAAAGGCCTATGAGGTTTGTACCTCAAACCTTTGTTTACTTATGATTCTTACCAATCAATCCCTAAACCAATCGATGGCTGCATCTGCCATTGATCAATAAAGAAACCCACCGGTTGAGCAATGAGTCTTGGTCCAATGGTAAACTATTGGTAAATTAGACCAATCAAGTTATTTTTTTATAAATGCCCAGTCAGTCAGGTTGAAAAATCTGCTGTACCACTGTAATCCTGGTAAGAGTGGTACAGCAGATTACCAATTGCAATACTGATCAGCAAGTCCGTAAAAAAAAATAGACAGAAAAAACTTTTGTTTACTGGTGACACCAAGTAAATTAAAGCTAATTTGTAATTAATATACTGAAGGGCAAATAGTTCAACATCCTCCTTCCCAGTTAAAGCATTACAGGGTGAGGACCCAGTCCAGAGCCAGGATGACATGCTTCCTGTAGAGTGCATCTTCCTATTGGTCTGGCCTGGACTGAGGGAAGAGCTGGGGCAGTCCAGTGGAACGAGCACAAAGTCAAGGGGAAATCTGGGAAAAACATTGTCTATTAATGGTAATATTTACAATGAATGTTCCCATTAGTTTGATGGAGACTAAATGGGACCACAGGGGATTTTTCTCCTTGATCTACTGATAACAGATGCGTAGATACGATACTCGTGTTTGTACAAATGGGGGTCTAGAACAAAAACTAACCAATACAGTATAACACAGCGACAGATGGTCCAGGAGATTCATGCTTTCTATTTATGGCGAAATGCTGTCGGAGGTGAAAATGCCAGGATCGGGCAATGTAGAACATTGAAGACTATTTATTCTACTTGGCATCATCAAAAGTAATATCACCACTGCATCTCCAGAAATACAGTTTTATAAGAAATAGGGCTGTAAATCAATATTACAGTGGTACTGCCTTTTTGGCTACATGAGCTGACAGCTTCTCCTGTGTGGCCTGGATGTGAAGCTGACTCTCTAGTTTTAAAGAAATTTACTCAAACAAGCACGCCTAACTCTGATTCATGCAGCCAAATAGGCAAGTACCAGGTGGGTAGGACCCAGTAAAGAAAGCAACCTTGACGTGGGTGACTGGGCTTTAAATAATTCTGCCAACTTATTAAACTAATTTCTTTATTATCCAGGGTTTATGGCAGGCAGTATAGCAGAAACCTTATGGATATATAGCAAATACAATCAGATTGTATAATTATTATTATTATTGTGGATTTTTTAGCGCCAACATCTCCGTGGCGCTTACAATTACATGTATACATTCACATCAGGCCCTGCCCGAAGAGCTTACAATCTAAGCACATTTTATTGACCAACAACCTATCAGTATGTCTTTGTAAACTAGAATTCTATCTTTTGTACATATTATATTTTTGGTCTCTAGTTGCCCTTTAATATACAGCCCAATTATCTATATATTGTGTGTTACATTGAAGGTTTGACCAAGCCTTCTTGGGAAATTGTGCTCCACCCAGAGTTAGGTCATATGCTCGTTGAGTAAAGTACTTAAAATAGAGAGTCAGCTTCAAGACATCCAGGCCACACAGGAGAAGCTGTCAGCTCATGTAGCCAAAAAGGCAAGTACCCGTAGGTTAGGACCCAGTTAAAGAAAGCAACCTTGAAGTGGAGGCTGGGCTCAAAATAATTTGGCCAAATTATAAACTGATTGCTTTATCCAAGTACTGGCAGGTCTTTAAAGCAGCAACCTAATAGAGATATAGCCAATATGCAATTAGAATTTTATGTATGTGTCTCCAGATATCCAGTGGGTATTTTTAGAAATAATAGCCCATGGGCACCGCCATCTAGTGGTACAGTACAGTGTGCAGATTATTTAGCAGGAACATAGAATGGGACATGATACTGTACATACCGCATCTGCAACATAACGCTTAAGTTAGGAGAAGGTGGTAGAGTATGAAATAGGGGATTTTATATATATATAAAATATACTTTTGTTCAATTCCAAAAAAAGAGTATAGTATAGTATAGTACAGTAAAGTAATGTATATAGTATATAATATAATATAGTACAGTACAGTACAGTATAGTATAGTATAGTACAATATAGTACAGAAGTATAGTACAGTACAGTACAGTACTTATTAGTACAATAGTACAGTAAGATAGTATATATAGTACAGTACAGTACAATGTAGATAGTATAGTATAGTAAACAGTACAATGTAGATTAGTATAGTATAGTACAGTACAGTATAGTACAGTATAGTATAGTATAGTACAGTACCAGTATGTATAGTACATAGTATAGTGTACAGTCAGTATAGTATAGTACAGTAAGTATAGTACAGTACAGTACAATGTAGTATAGTTTAGGTATAGTACAGTATAGTATAGTATAGTACAGTATAGTATCGTATAGTACAGTACAGTACAGTATGTATAGTATAGTACGTAAAGTATAATGTAATTAGTATATATTATATAGTACAGTACAGTACAATGTAGTATAGTATAGTATAGTATAGTATAGTACAGTATAGTATAGTACAGTATAGTATAGTACAGTAAAGTATAATGTAATATAGTATATATTATAATATAGTACAGTACAGTACAATGTAGTATAGTTATAGATTAGAACAGTATAGTATAGTATAGTACAGTATAGTTATAGTATAGTACAGTACAATGTAGTATAAGTATAGTACAGTATAGTAAGTACAGTACGTACGTATAGTATAGTATAGTACAGTACAGTACAATGTAGTAAAGTATAGTACAGTGCAGTTAGTATAGTACAGTACGTACAATGTAGTATAGATGTTAGTATAGTTATTAGTATAGTACAGTATAGAACAGTATACGTATAGACAGTATATACAGTTAGTATAGTATAGTTAGATATAGCACAGAAACAGTACAATGTAGTATAGTAAGTACAGATAGTATAGTATAGTACAGTACAGTATACAGTAAGTATAGACAGACAGTAAGTAGTATAGTTTCGTATAGTACAGTATAGTATGTATAGTACAGTATAGTATAGTACAGTAACAGTATAGTATAGTATAGTACAGTAAAGTATAATGTAATATAGTATATATTATAATATAGTACAGTACAGTATAATGTAGTATAGTATAGTATAGTACAGTATAGTATAGTATAGCATAGTACAGTATAGTATAGTATAGTATAGTACAGTATAGTATAGTACAGTACAGTACAATGTAGTAAAGTATAGTATAGTACAGTATAGTATAGTACAGTACAGTATAGTACAGTATAGTATAGTATAGTACAGTACAGTGTATAGTATAGTATAGTATAGTACAGTGTATAGTATAGTACAGTACAGTACAATGTAGGAAGTATAGGATAGTACAGTATAGTATAGTACAGTACAGTATAGTACGTTATTAGGTATAGTATAGTACAGTACAGACAACATAGTATAGTATGTTTGTATAGTACAGTATAGTACAGTACAGTATAGTAAGTACAGTACAGTACAAATGTAGTACTAGTATAGATAGTATAGTACAGTACAAGTTAATGTAATAGTATATATTATATATAGTACAGTACAGTATAATTATTAAGTTAGTATAGTACAGTATAGTATAGTATAGCATAGTTACAGTATAGTATAGTATAGTATAGTTACAGTTATGTATAGTAAAGTACAGTACAAGTAGTAAAGAGTAGTATAGTACAGTATAGTAATAGTACAGTACAGTAAGTACAGTATAGTATAGATAGACAGTACAGTACAATATAGTATAGTATAGTATTGTATAGACAGTATAGTACAGTACAGTATAGTATAGACAGTACAGTACAATGTAGTATAGTATAGATTAGTACAGTACAGTATAGCCTGTACAGTAAAGTATAATGTAATATAGTATATATTATAATATAGTACATGTCACAAAACCCCCGGTCCCAAAACGCCCCAACCATATCCATTACCGGAAACACACTCCAAGCAACCGACAGGCGGACGGAACAGATCAGACCCGGTGGGTTTGGTGAACAAGACTAGATATACACAATTAATATTAATAAATATCAAATTACTTGGACCACATTCGATAAACAGCGGAATGACCCTGTTACCTATATGGGGATATCCGCGCCCCTACTTCTAACAAACTGTAAGAAAATGGTTATTCCCACCTAATATTACTTCTCTATAGTAGCGTACTTCGAAGACACAGGTTTGTTTTGGGATATACTCAGAAATGGACAATAGCCTATAAATGATTTTATATCATTTATTAAAAGTTGTAAAAATAGGGCATAAAAATATAAAGAAAAATAAATAAATCACTGAACATAAGCGGTAACACAAGTGAGGGTTGGAATGGATAAAAGAAGGAATACTTAAGGTAAATGGCATCTGAATAGTCCAGAGAAGAGTCCAGAGTTGTTTAATCCAGTTAGGGGAATGTAATAGTCCAAATGATAAGTCCGCGGTAAGCAAACATGGTCCGTCTGGTTGGCTAGATGGTATTGAGATGTATAGAAGATGTATGACAGACTCCTGGGATAGACCCCAATTCCAATCTTATCGTTTTAGAAAATGGGAGTGGTCTGGTCTAGAGTGGGCGGACTTGGTTCTGCCTGAAGTTGGTTCCGATTTTTGGAGGGAATTTTAAATATCCAATTCCCTCCAGTCCATAATCTGTGAACCTACATGTCACATTCAAAATATATCATGATGGTCCATAACTAATTTTTCCCAACAGAATAAGACTAAATATGACGATCAATCGATGTAGCTGCTAAGAAGGATAATATCCCAATGTTGGCTCGGGCTATGTATTTGTGTCAGGTATCTAAAATGTAGAATTAATTACTAGAGAAAACTGGGGTATTATGTATTAAAATATTAGGTATGAGTATTAAGGAATATGAAAACCTTTGATCTGCGCATTGGTTTCTGCTTTTACACTAGAGATTCACTTGTGTGGGGTCTATCAGTCTATGATGCACAGGGTACTTAACACCTCAGACTACCACTGCTAAGGTGACCCTGCTCCTGGCGATAACAACACATATGAGGCTTTAAACAAGGATCCCACCAGAGGTACAAGAAAAGAGTCATAGACTTACAAAAGCTTCAAAAGGATAAAAGCCATTGATCAAGCAATGCTACATCGCCTCTACCTGGTGAGGCAACATCCATGCTATATGGGACTCCCAAAGATACACAGGAAGGGGCACCACTAAGACCCTAGTAGTCAGCAGCATCAACTCTGGGACATACAAGGTGGCAAATATCTAGCCAACATCTTAGGCCATGGTGGGAAGTTCTAAGCATCAAACCCAGAACTCTCAGGATTTCACCAACAACGATTGAAGATTAGTACTCGGTGCAAGAGAATATGGGTCTATGATGTGAAATCTCTCTTCACCTGTATACCCACAAGGGGCTGTTGTCATGGTGAGAAAACGGCTAGGCAAAGACGCACTCTCCCGCAGAAACTGATCTCAACCCAGAACAAGTGGTTCCTACTGGCTGTGCCTGAATACACCTATTTCAAATACGGATAAGTTCTATATGCAAAAACAGGATGTGCTATGGGATATCCTCTTTCACCAGTTGTAGCCAACCTTTACATGGAGGAGGTAGAACACAGGCGCTTAATACCTTAAGGGCATAGCACCCAGCCCCTGGTTCAGATAGTGGATGACACCTGGGTTAAATCCCAGAAGGAAGTACAAGCTTTACAGAAACATTACGGATATGGCTGTGGGACCTGGGAAATGGTCTGGGGAACACGTTCCAATATCCAGGACTTTCCAAAAATCAATTTTACTCTCACACGTGCTACTTTCCAGCTCTCGCATTCCAACATTCGATAATTATCCCATGAACGACTCGTGGATTCGAGAATTCGATATTTACTTGCGTATTGGTATAACAGACATTTTACTCGCGGATTCGATATTCGATATTTACTCGCGTATAGGTATAGTAGACATTTTACTTGCGGATTCGATAATTCGATATTTACTCACGTATAGGTATAATAGACATTTTACTCGCGGATTCGATATTCGATATTTACTCGCGTATTGGTATAATAGACATTTTACTCACGGATTTGATATTCGATATTTACTCGCGTATTGGTATAATAGACATTTTACTCGCGGATTCGATATTCGATATTTACTCGCGTATTGGTATAATAGACATTTTACTCGCGGGTTCAATAATTCGATATGATTGCGTATTGAATAATAGACATTTTACTCATGGATTCGAGATTGCGATATTACTAGCGTATTGGTATAATAGACATTTTACTCGCGGATTCGATATTTACTCGTGTATAGGTATAATAGACATTTTACTCGCGGATTCGATATTTACTCGCGTATAGGTTTAATAGACATTTTACTCGCATATTCGGTAATTATCGAAAAGTCTGGAAAATATCGAAAATTTGGGTCCAGGTAGTTTGAGAAGTTCGAGTCCGTTCGAACTTGAATATTTCGGCTCGAACTCGGGTTCAAGTTCGAGTTTTAGTCCATCTCTAGTTGCAGGCAGATAACTGACAAGTCACAATTTTTGTTTATAGGGTGGACATGCCCTTACGTTAGCCCCCTTTGAATTTTGTATCTGTATGTTTTTCTCACAATAAAGCCCAGTACACATTAAGTAGTGTGCACATCTTGTGGTCCCTTTTGATATGGTGACCTGGGGTAAAGGCCTATGAGGTTTGTACCTAGTAAAGGCCTATGAGGTTTGTACCTCAAACCTTTGTTTACTTATGATTCTTACCAATCAATCCCTAAACCAATCGATGGCTGCATCTGCCATTGATCAATAAAGAAACCCACCGGTTGAGCAATGAGTCTTGGTCCAATGGTAAACTATTGGTAAATTAGACCAATCAAGTTATTTTTTTATAAATGCCCAGTCAGTCAGGTTGAAAAATCTGCTGTACCACTGTAATCCTGGTAAGAGTGGTACAGCAGATTACAATTGCAATACGATCAGCAAGTCCGTAAAAAAAAATAGACAGAAAAAACTTTGTTTACTGGTGACACCAAGTAAATTAAAGCTAATTTGCTAATTAATATACTGAAGGGCAAATAGTTCAACATCCTCCTTCCCGTTAAAGCATTACAGGGTGAGGACCCAGTCCAGAGCCAGGATGACATGCTTCCTGTAGAGTGCATCTTCCTATTGGTCTGGCCTGGACTGAGGGAAGAGCTGGGGCCAGTCCAGTGGAACGAGCACAAAGTCAAGGGGAAATCTGGGAAAAACATTGTCTATTAATGGTAATATTCTACAATGAATGTTCCCATTAGTTTGATGGAGACTAAATGGGACCACAGGGGATTTTTCTCCTTGATCTACTGATAACAGATGCGTAGATACGATATCGTGTTTGTACAAATGGGGGTCTAGAACAAAAACTAACCAATACAGTATAACACAGCGACAGATGGTCCAGGAGATTCATGCTTTCTATTTATGGCGAAATGCTGTCGGAGGTGAAAATGCCGAGGATCGGGCAATGTAGAACATTGAAGACTATTTATTCTACTTGGCATCATCAAAAAGTAATATCACCACTGCATCTCCAGAAATACAGTTTTATAAGAAATAGGGCTGTAAATCATATTACAGTGGTACTGCCTTTTTGGCTACATGAGCTGACAGCTTCTCCTGTGTGGCCTGGATGTGAAGCTGACTCTCTAGTTTTAAAGAAATTTACTCAAACAAGCACGCCTAACTCTGATTCATGCAGCCAAATAGGCAAGTACCAGGTGGGTAGGACCCAGTAAAGAAAGCAACCTTGACGTGGTGACTGGGCTTTAAATAATTCTGCCAACTTATTAAACTAATTTCTTTATTATCCAGGGTTTATGGCAGGCAGTATAGCAGAAACCTTATGGATATATAGCCAATATACAATCAGATTGTATAATTATTATTATTATTGTGGATTTTTTAGCGCCACATCTCCGTGGCGCTTACAATTACATGTATACATTCACATCAGGCCCTGCCCGAAGAGCTTACAATCTAAGCACATTTTATTGACACAACAACCTATCAGTATGTCTTTGTAAACTAGAATTCTATCTTTTGTACATATTATATTTTTGGTCTCTAGTTGCCCTTTAATATACAGCCCAATTATCTATATATTGTGTGTTACATTGAAGGTTTGACCAAGCCTTCTTGGGAAATTGTGCTCCACCCAGAGTTAGGTCATATGCTCGTTGAGTAAAGTACTTAAAATAGAGAGTCAGCTTCAAGCACATCCAGGCCACACAGGAGAAGCTGTCGCTCATGTAGCCAAAAAGGCAAGTACCGTAGGTTAGGACCCAGTTAAAGAAAGCAACCTTGAAGTGGAGGCTGGGCTCAAAATAATTTGGCCAAATTATAAACTGATTGCTTTATCCAAGGTACTGGCAGGTCTTTAAAGCAGCAACCTAATAGAGATATAGCCAATATGCAATTAGAATTGTTATGTATGTGTCTCCAGATATCCAGTGGGTATTTTTAGAAATAATAGCCCATGGGCACCGCCATCTAGTGGTACAGTACAGTGTGCAGATTATTTAGCAGGACATAGAATGGGACATGATACTGTACATACCGCATCTGCAACATAACGCTTAAGTTAGGAGGAAGGTGGTAGAGTATGAAATAGGGGATTTTATATATATATTAAAATATACTTTTGTTCAATTCCAAAAAAAGAGTATAGTATAGTATAGTACAGTAAAGTATATGTATATAGTATATAATATAATATAGTACAGTACAGTACAGTATAGTATAGTATAGTACAATATAGTACAGAAGATAGTACAGTACAGTACAGTACGTATATTGTACAAATAGTACAGTAAGATAGTATATATAGTACAGTACAGTACAATGTAGATAGTATAGTATAGTAAACAGTACAATGTAGATTAGTATAGTATAGTACAGTACAGTATAGTACAGTATAGTATAGTATAGTACAGTACCAGTATGTATAGTACATTAGTATAGTTGTACAGTCAGTATAGTATAGTACAGTAAGTATAGTACAGTACAGTACAATGTAGTATAGTTTAGTATAGTACAGTATAGAAGTATAGTACAGTATAGTATCGTATAGTACAGTACAGTACAGTATATATAGTATAGTACCGTAAAGTATAATGTAATTAGTATATATTATATAGTACAGTACAGTACAATGTAGTATAGTATAGTATAGTATAGTATAGTACAGTATAGTATAGTACAGTATAGTATAGTACAGTAAAGTATAATGTAATATAGTATATATTATAATATAGTACAGTACAGTACAATGTAGTATAGTTATAGATTAGAACAGTATAGTATAGTATAGTACAGTATAGTTATAGTATAGTACAGTACAATGTAGATAGTAAGTATAGTACAGTATAGTAAGTACAGTACGTACGTATAGTATAGTATAGTACAGTACAGTAAATGTAGTAAAGTATAGTACAGTGCAGTTAGTATAGTACAGTACGTACAATGTAGTATAGATGTTAGTATAGTTATTAGTATAGTACAGTATAGAACAGTATAGTATAACAGTATAACAGTAGTATAGTATAGTTAGATATAGCACAGAAACAGTACAATGTAGTATAGTAAGTAAGATAGTATAGTATAGTATCAGTACAGTATAACAGTATAGTATAGACAGACAGTAAAGTAGTATAGTTTCGTATAGTTACAGTATAGTATGTATAGTACAGTATAGTATAGTACAGTAACAGTATAGTATAGTATAGTACAGTTAAAGTATAATGTAATATAGTATATATTATAATATAGTACAGTACAGATAATGTAGTATAGTATAGTATAGTACAGTATAGTATAGTATAGCATAGTACAGTTATAGTATATATAGTATAGTAACAGTATAGTATAGTACAGTACAGTACAATGTAGTAAAGTATAGTATAGTACAGTATAGTATAGTACAGTACAGTATAGTACAGTATAGTATAGTATAGCATAGTACAGTATAGTATAGTATAGTATAGTATAGTACAGTATAGTATAGTACAGTACAGTACAATGTAGTAAAGTATAGTATAGTACAGTATAGTATAGTACAGTACAGTATAGTACGTTATATGGTATAGTATAGTACAGTACAGACAACATAGTATAGTATCGTTTGTATAGTACAGTATAGTACAGTACAGTATAGTAAGTACAGTACAGTACAAATGTAGTATAGTATAGATAGTATAGTACAGTACAAGTTAATGTATATAGTATATATTATAATATAGTACAGTACAGTATAATTATTAAGTTAGTATAGTACAGTATAGTATAGTATAGCAGTTACAGTATAGTATAGTATAGTATAGTTACAGTTATGTATAGTAAAGTACAGTACATAGTAGTAAAGGAGTAGTATAGTACAGTATAGTAATAGTACAGTACAGTAAGTACAGTATAGTATAGATAGTACAGTACAGTACAATATAGTATAGTATAGTATTGTATAGGACAGTATAGTACAGTACAGTATAGTATAGTACAGTACAGTACAATGTAGTATAGTATAGTATTAGTACAGTACAGTATAGCCTGTACAGTAAAGTATAATGTAATATAGTATATATTATAATATAGTACATGTCACAAAACCCCCGGTCCCAAAACGCCCCAACCTATATCCATTACCGGAAACACACTCCAAGCAACCGACAGGCGGACGGAACAGATCAGACCCGGTGGGTTTGGTGAACAACGACTAGATACTACACAATTAATATTAATAAATATCAAATTACTTGGACACAACATTCGATTTAAAACAGCGGAATGACCCTGTTACCTATATGGGGATATCCGCCCCCTACTTCTAACAACTGTAAGAAAATGGTTATTCCCACCTAATATTACTTCTCATATAGTAGCGTACTTCGAAGACACAGGTTTGTTTTGGGATATACTCAGAAAGGACAATAGCCTATAAATGATTTTATATCATTTATTAAAAGTTGTAAAAATAGGCATAAAAATATAAAGAAAAATAAAATAAATCACTGAACATAAGCGGTAACACAAGTGAGGGTTGGAAATGGATAAAAGAAGGAATACTTAAGGTAAATGGCATCTGAATAGTCCATGAGAAGAGTCCAGAGTTGTTAATCCAGTTAGGGGAATGTAATAGTCCAAAATGATAAGTCCGCGGTAAGCAAACATGGTCCGTCTGGTTGGCTAGATGGTATTGAGATGTATAGAAGATGTATGACAGACTCCTGGGATAGACCCCAATTCCAATCTTATCGTTTTTAGAAAATGGGAGTGGTCTGGTCTAGAGTGGGCGGACTTGGTTCTGCCCTGAAGTTGGTTCCGATTTTTGGAGGGAATTTTAAATATCCAATTCCCCTCCAGTCCATAATCTGTGAACCTACATGTCACATTCAAAATATATCATGATGGTCCATAACTAATTTTTCCAACAGAATAAGACTAAATATGACGATCAATCGTGTAGCTGCTAAGAAGGATAATATCCCAATTTGGCTCGGGCTATGTATTTGTGTCAGGTATCTAAAATGTAGAATTAATTACTAGAGAAAATGGGGTATTATGTATTAAAATATTAGGTATGGTATTAAGGAATATGAATAACCTTTGATCTGCGCATTGGTTTCTGCTTTTTACACTAGAGATTCACTTGTGTGGGGTCTATCAGTCTATGATGCACAGGGTACTTAACACCTCAGACTACCACTGCTAAGGTGACCCTGCTCCTGGCGATAACAACACATATGAGGCTTTAAACAAGGATCCCACCAGAGGTACAAGAAAAGAGTCATAGACTTACAAAAGCTTCAAAAGGATAAAAGCCATTGATCAAGCAATGCTACATCGCCTCTACCTGGTGAGGCAACATCCATGCTATATGGGACTCCCAAAGATACACAGGAAGGGGCACCACTAAGACCCTAGTAGTCAGCAGCATCAACTCTGGGACATACAAGGTGGCAAATATCTAGCCAACATCTTAGGCCATGGTGGGAAGTTCTAAGCATCAAACCCAGAACTCTCAGATTTCACCAACAACGATTGAAGATTAGTACTCGGTGCAAGAGAATATGGGTCTATGATGTGAAACTCTCTTCACCTGTATACCCACCAAGGAGGCTGTTGTCATGGTGAGAAAACGGCTAGGCGAAGACGCACTCTCGCAGAAATGATCTCAACCCAGACACAGTGGTTCCTTACTGGCTGTGCCTGAAACACCTATTTCAAATACGGATAAGTTCTATATGCAAAACACAGGATGTGCTTGGGAATCCTCTTTCACCATTTGTAGCCAACCTTTACATGGAGGAGGTAGAACACAGGCGCTTAATACCTTAAGGGCATAGCACCCAGCCCCTGGTTCAGATATGTGGATGACACCTGGGTTAAATCCCAGAAGGAAGTAACAAGCTTTACAGAAACATTACGGATATATACCACTTATCACGTTCGAGGAAGGATTTATCGAAAAAAATGCTGGGATCGGAAGCTACGAAAGTATAAGTAGTCGAACGTTCAAGGCTATTTAAAAAATTATCCAAAATAAGCCTCAAAATCCATAATAATTGAAAAATCGTTCCCATTTCGGATTTTTGGCTTCCAACGGACGGGGAATCCAAACATGAAACGGAAACTGGTAAGTTTCGGCCATCTCTACAACTATACTCTAAAGAGCCCAATATCAGTGAGGGTATTAGGATTTTTATAACATGGGTGCATACCATATACTAGATAGAATTCTCAGGCTGTTTATGTTGGGTGTGTATTTGTGCCCGTTGTGGTTTGTTTGTGTGTCTTTGTGTGGGTTTTCCTGACCTGATATAAAAAACAATCAATATTTCCAATGTGCGTTTCTACAGTCTTTCCAGTTAGGAGCGAGGTTTGCCAAGATTTCTTAAAAGGAAGAAAAAAAAAACCCAGCAGGGATGGAAAGGCGATAAAAACTAAAAGAGATTTTACAAGCTCCATGTTGTGTTTGTGGAATTGTTCATGGTTAAGGTGATTTTTAATTTACATTCAGCTATTTAAGATCCCTTCGCCATAGAGTTTAGAGTTAGAGGTTTTCTTTTGTTCGGTTTTTTCTTTACTTGGGGGTGAAAGGTTTAACCTAAAGGAGAACAATAGAGAAGCATAAATTGAGATCCGAAAGAGTAAAGCATACCCAGAAGTATTTGCATTTAAAGGAGAACTAAACCATAATTGTTATATCCCATAGTCTGAACGCATCCCCCCCAAGAAAACCATAAACTGTAAATGACCATACAATAAATAGCACTTAAAGTAAATGTAAACCCCAAAAGAACTGGATGAGATAACTGTGGTTATGTGCATGACTGGCCACACCTACTGCCTGTAGGCACATGGTATCTCTTGTCCAATATGCACTTGTAACAGTATTGTTAGAACTTACTAGTAGGCGTCGAGAGATCTGAATTTAAAAGTTCCTTGCAGTAAAGTTTAAATTGAACGGGCATGTGCAAAGAACACGATGGTCAGCGATCACTAAGGGGATGGCCGGTCGCGATCCGCCGCGGATTTATTCCCGTTAGCGAACGGAGGGATTTTTCCGGATTTTCCGCCTTACGAACTTCCCGAACTGCGGTTTCTCGTATTTTTGAAAAATGTAAGGAAATACGAGGCGATTTCTTGTTGTATTTTCGAAAATACCAGAGATTTTCAAAAATGATCGAAATTACAAGGATTCTCGTTTTATTTTCGAGGATTTTTTGTCATTTAATGGGTCCGCTCACGGATTTTCTAATTTTCAAATTTTCCAAAAAACGCGGATCCTCAAACAGACCCGGATTTTTGCGATAAGTTCGGACATATCTAGTGACCCACACTGTTGCAATATGGAATGCTGGGAAATAAAACACAAACCCCATGTTAGTAGAAAGGAAATTCCCAGAACTTTAAAATAAAGAGAAGGGTTGAGACACAGCTTTTAAATCAAGTTGCTCTGTCTTCTGATTATTAAGTGTTGTTCATGAGGTTTTAGTTGCCCTTAAAGGGTAAACCAAGCCTTAGAAAAACTTTGTCATTATTTCAAAGATTATCCCCCTAAACTCCAGATGCGTTTACTTCTTCCCTGCATTCTGAAGCTCCAGCGATGAATTATGATACTTACAGAGAGTAAGGATCCTGGAGGTCATCTCCTCTTTCCGAGGTAATACTGTCAGTACTAGGATGGGACTAAAAGGGGGGTACTAGAACTAAACCCAAAGTTTGAGTGGATTTTATGAAACTCTATGAGTTTATCGAACTCTGACTTATCGAACTCTCCCGAAAACTATAAACTTTTGGGTTTTCCTAACTCGTGGAACATATTTTCAAAGACTATTGAAAAAGTCTGAGGACTATCGCGAAATTTTCGGACTCGAGATTACCATAGCCTTTTGTGTCCAAACCCTAAATCGGCGTCCGGTTACATTCGAGGGGGTTCTCGCAGAATTTGAGAGTTAGCGAACCTACATTGGAATTTTAAAACCGTATTCGAAGGTTACAAGTGCCTATACAATGAGGGGGTAATGACGTTATTTGAGGGTTAGCATAGGTAACCCTTCCTAGTACATTGCTACCTGAATTCGCCCATAATCGTTGAAGTGGCATTCCATAAACCCTGAAAACTGATAAACACTTGAATTGTTGGCGCTCACAACCCTCTTATTAGCATAACCCTCAAAATGTATGCGATTATTTTGGTAACCCTTGTAAAAACCTTGAAAAACCTGGACAATTGCCCAAAGTGAGGAAAGGTTAGTATTGAAACAATATTGTTGTATCAATTAGATCAACGGATTGATAGTTTAGTTCTTGGAGTTTCGCCAGTCATCCGACCGGCTTCCTCAATTCAGACATGATTGTTACAAGAATCTGTGGCAAAAACATTATGTACCCGAAATCCAATTAGCATATCACAGCCAGGTGTTAAGGTGTGGCGGTGTGATATAGTGGCTAGAGGTGTTAGTGGAACGCTCAGGTAGTGTTAAACAGGCATTGTACATTGCAGCAGGTGGTGGCGACCCCCCCCACCTCTCATTTAGGCTTGGTCTTCTTTCTTAATTTTCACATAAATGGCCCTCCTTAACACTCTCTTGAACCATCACGTTCCTTTGCCCAATATGTTAACATTACCATCTTCAACGGCATGTTCGTATCATTAAGTCAAGGTCACAACGACGGCTGAGTACTACCCGAACGCTATCGTGCTGGAGTTGTGAGTGCGTGTTCCCCCACATACAAATCAGAGCATTTCTTCACTGCCCTGCACGTGCGTATGATGATGTCCGTTTTCTTGTGTTTCGGGTTATTGGGTCTTTCGGATGTACCAATTGCTGCCTCGGTGTTTGCTCGGTTTTTAAAAGCAGTACAGGAACGTTGTTTTTGAAATCTTCTTAATTCGTGGAGACCCTGTTAACATAATGGTGACCATGTTCTCTTCTCCTGATCTGTTTTTCCCTTCACTGTTGGATCGGTTGTTAGTCTTGCTTCTCTTCATTTTGACAAACGGCACAGTCTGGATGAGTTCCACAAGTTTGTAGGGCTCCTCTGAGATGTTTCATTTCTTTAGCCTTCGCCTCTGCATTAGTGGGGATGTTTCTCGGCTCTGTGTGGCAGGTTCTGATGACACTCACAGCTTGTGATCTAACGGGTGGTGTAGTCAAAATCAAATACTGATTCTTTGTGGTTTGGTTTTCTGTAAACCTACTACTTCAGTTTTAACATTCTCCCTGACTTCTACCAAGCAGTCCAAGAAAAGGCAGTTTTGTTGTTTTGTATCTTCCCTTGTCAAGATTGGGTTTTGGTCTACTGCATAATGTGTTTGCTGAAAGCTTGACTTCCTCCTTCTGGTGGATTTTAACCCAGGTGTCATCCACATATCTGAACCAGTGGCTGGGTGTGCTATGCCTTGAAAATGTTTTAAGCGCGCTGTTTTTGACATCAAACTTGTCTGCCATGTACAATGCTGTTGGTACACCATTACTCTGGGCGTTCCTATTAAAACCTCTTAGCCACTATCTAATCACGCCCTTAACACCTGGCTGTGATATTATGCTAATGGGATTTTCCAGGGTACATAATTATATTGCCACAAGATTCTTGTGACAAGGCATTCGAATTGAGAAGCCAGTCGGATGACTAGCGAAACGTCTTCAAGAACTAACTTCAAGTCCAGTTGTATAATTGAATTACAACAGATATACCATGACTGGTATGAAATGAGAAACCTCACAAGCAGTATTTAAACAAAGTTTGGTGCTTAATGTACGTGTTCCCCAGACCAGTTTCTAGGCCCCAGCAATTTACAGGTAATTTACATTGTTTTTTCATCTGTGATTTAATCTCAACTTTTAAAATTTTAATGAAGTTCTATAGTTCTAAAACGAACCAAAACTTCTTGCATTACGACCAAGGGGTTTCAAAAAACGATTGATCTGAGCGCGCTCATAACTGTTCTTTAATTACTAATAACTCTTCATTAATTTGCAGAGTAAAATATCTGGGGTTCGGAGGTAACTTTGCAGATAGTTAAAGTGTTTTCGGAGTCTGGAGGTACCCTTGAAAAAATAATTGTGGCCTGGTTGACTTGGTAAAACACCAACTGTACAGTAAGCATTGACGTTCCTATGCGGAAGTTCCTAATGAGGAACGTTCTTAATTGCAGGAAGTTCCTAGTGCAGGGAAGTTTCTTAATGCAGGAAGTTCTTTATGCAGGAAGTAGTTCCTAATGCGGAAGTTTCTTAAGCAGGTTTTTCTCCCTGCACTGGATCAATGAATTAATTATAATTGCCATGCCCCTTTAAACTTAGCACCTGACAATCTCAAGTGACACAGAAATGGCCAAGGACAAAAGGTTGTTGACAGTAGCTTGTTATCTGTACTTTCCCTTTCGCTCCTGTATCTGTTGCAAGAAAGATCTTAATCTGAGGTGGTACATTTAAACAAAAATCTATCAAGCACCATCGTTCTCCTAACAGAATAAAACAGGAATCTATTATGTAGCCAAATTATTTTTTCCAGGAGCCATGCAATCATCAGCATTATGGCAACGAGAACAAAAATTAATTCGGTGTGACACGACCACTTTTAGCAAGCAGAAGGAAAACCTTGGAGCGCGTACAATAAATACAGAATAAAAAGGGGCAATGGTTAAATGTTAGGGTTTTTTTTATATAATCACTATAAACACGTAACCTAATAGCAGCCATCATTTCTATCCGCCATTTGTCTATATTATTGTCCTTGTTATTGAAGATGATTTGTTTCCAAGGTTCTTTTCTCGTTTAATGATACTGATAACATTTGAGATTCCCGGTTGAGCTCAGCGGGGTTTATTCAATAAAAGTTTTATCGTTAAAAATTGGTGCGTATTTCCCCGCCATCAGATTATATTTAACATTTGAAAGCTAAATTTGATTGGTTGATACAAAATTCGCACAATTGTTAAACAATAAGAACTTTTATGAATTCGCTGAAGGTTATTTTGCCTCCCACGTGTGCTGTAAACCTGACTTCTATCCTTGATTCCAAGGATGTTTAACTCATCTGAAGACAGGAAGTCTGTGCAATGCCCCCTTTTTGGTTTGTTATATTCTAATGTACAAATGAATAAACTGAGAAAGGAGAATTCTGCTACATCTGATGTGTGGTACAATTATTTCTCCTGGGTCTGTAAAGGGTCTTTTACTGGGGTCTAAGACAAGCATCAGGGTCTGGTGTGACTAGCGCAGGATATTTATTCTAACAGTAAATAGTGACATGTCCATGAAGCTGTGTTTTTAATCGATATGAAGAGAGAGCAGCATTGCCAGGATGCCACTCTGCTATTGTCGTAAAGTATTCCTAAAAAAAAAAAACACAGAAAAAGATGTCAAGACGAAAGATGTTCGAAACCGGGAGTTCCGTTTGTTTTTTTTTTTTTTTTTAATTGAAAAATTCAAAACCCACCACCGGAAGTCAATGGAGATAAAAATGGTACGTTTAGAAATAAAATAGAATATTTAGGTTGTAAATGGAAAATGTCGCTTGGAAAGTGTAAAAATAATCAAACTTTAAAAAAAAACTTTCTTCACCGGAAAAGCTATTTTGAGGTTCCGCGAGTTGTGAATTGTTAATACAAAATTCAATTCGAGCATTCGCAAGCTGGGCTGTTTTCTGCAGAAGACACTTAAGTAGCCCGGAATTGTGGTGTTGCATATGGTGAGTTGGGAAAGGTGATGACCCAATAATCGAGGGACATACCCCTTTAAGCAAAAGGACTAACAAAGAATGCGGTAAGCTGATGTCATCGATCATAGGTGGGTCATAGCCAATGGAATCAGGACAGTGGGAGAATCAGTTCTAAGCAGTATAAGGAATAGGCACGAGTTTGCGGGAGCTGGATTGTTAAAGACCAATATTTCACAAAAAAAATGGAGGGTTCAATGATAAGGAATGTGTAGTTGTGTTGTTTTTTTTGGACTGTGTTTTTGTTCGCTGACCAACATAAAACCAAACTTACCTTGAAACTATATGTATCATACCAGTAAGTCTCAATCTTATATAGTATCCACGTACCAAACAAATACAGGTATATGTATTCATTACCAAGAATTATCAATATTAGATGTATCCCTGTTACGCAACCAGAACTACAGTATATGTATTAATACCAGTAATTCTCAATATCTATATAGTTTCCCTGTACCAACCAGAATACAAGTATATGTCTAATCACAGTAATTCTTAAAATATATAGTATCCCCTTACAACCAGAACTATAGTATATGATAATACAGTAATGCTCAAATATTATTAGTATCCCCATACCAACCAGAAACTATAGTATATGTATTAATACCAGTAATTATAAATATTCTATCGTATCCCGTACCAACCAGAACTTACAGTATATGTATTATACCAGTTCTTCTCAATATTATATAGTATCCATGTACCAACCAGTAGTACAGTATATTGTATTAACTAGCAAAAATACCTCGTTCTCAGCGGAGATGTTTGAAATAACGTTTTTTTTTAGGAAGAAGAAAGCAATAACTGTATCAAGATGCTGTAATCACTCGGGCACTTGATATATTAAAGAAAGAACAACAATTCAATAAGTCTTTACAATAATGCAACACTCATTAACTTTAATTTAATATTTATTTGTATGAACTACGAAATTTGGTGAAAATAACCCCAACCAACCCCCCCCCGGTTTTCCGCCCCCAATACCCCCCACTTCCTCTCTGTCCCCTCCAAAACCCTTTACCTTACACCGTCAGCGCCGTCCCCGCACACCCCTGAAGTTTTGGTAAAAAGGGGTCCAGTCGTTAGGGTGCAGGAGGTTCAAAATTAGCTATCCTACCCAATTCACCCCACCCCCCCCCCCCAAAAAAATTTTCGTTAACCTTTTACTGGGTAAAGGGAGTATATGCATAACTCCTTTTGTAAGTATGTGCAAAGACTGAGCCTGCAAATTTAAGCCGTTCTGGCCTCCCGGCAGTTGGAGAAATAGTAGAGTAGTGAGTATAGTGATGTGGAGGAGGGGCTTTGCCTTTTCGAAACGAACACCCTGCTTAACTTTTCTGTAAGGTATGTTCACATGAATGAGCCTGCCAAATTTAAGCCATCTGCCTCCACGGCAACGTTGAGGAATTAGGAGTGGGCGTGAACAAGGATGGTGAGTTGAGTGAGTGAGGCTTGCTTGGGTGATCTATTACCGAAAAACGAAAACATGTCTTACATTTTGTAGTAAGGTTGCAAATGAGCAGCCTGCTAAATTTCAGCCGTCTGGCCTTCACGGCACGTGCGAGCATTAGTGATTATGAGTGGTTGAGGGCTTTGCCTTTTCGAAAAAACCTGCTTAACTTTGAAGTAAGGTGCAATGACATGCAGCCTTGCCAAATTTAGAGGCCATCTGCCTCAACGGCAAAGTTGGAGAATTAGGTGAGTGGAGTTGGTACGTGAAGTGAGGGCTTTTGCCATTTATTCTCAAGAAACGAAAACCTGCTTAATCTTTGCTAGTAAGGTTGCAATGAATGAGCCTGCCAAATTAGCCGTCTTCTGCCCTCACGAGCAGGCAATTAGTGTGCTGATGAATTGAGTAGGATGAGTGATAGCATGCGAGTGAGGGTTTGCCTTTTCGAAACTAAAAAGGAGCTGCTTAACTTTGTAAGAGGTGCAAGAATGAGCCTGGCCCAAATTTAGAGGCCGTTGCCTCCACGGCAAGTTGGAGATATAGTGTAGTTAGTGATTGATGAGTGAGGGTCTTTGCTTTTAAACAAACACTAGCTTAACTTTGGTAGTAGGTTGTCAATGAATGAGACCTGCACGTTAATTATTTAAGCTCACTGCCTCACGACAAGTGAGAATTAGTGAGTGAGTGCGGCAGTTGTAGAATAGTGATGCGTGGAGATGAGTTGAGTGAAGTGGGGCTTGGCCTACGAAACGAAACTGCTTAATTTTGTAAGTAAGTGCAATGAAGTCAGCCCTGCCTAATTTAGCCGTCTCCTCACCGGCTGAAATTAGTGTGGAGAAATTTGAGAGATTAGTGATGAGTGAGTGAGTGAGTGAGGGCTTTTGCCTTTTTTCGAAACGAAAACTGCCTTAACTTTTGTAAGTAGGTGCCAATGGAATGCAGCACTGCACTAATTTAAAGCCAGGTTGCCTCCACGACAATTGGGAGAATTAGTGTGTATGATGAGTGACCGTGAGTGAGTGAGGGCTGCCTTTTCAGAAACGAAACATGCTAACTTTTGTAAAGTAAGGTGCATAGATGAGCCTGCCAAATTTGAAAAGCCGTCTGGCCTCCACGGCAAGTAGATAGATATTTAAAGTTGATGATTAGTGATGAGTGAGTGAGGTGGTGAGTGAAGGCTGTTGCCTTATTTACAAAACCAACCACACCATGCTTAAAACTTTTGTAGTACAGGTGGCAATGAATGAGCGCCAATTTAAGCATCGCTGCTCCACAGCCAAGGGTTTGGAGAATAGTGAATGAGTTTAGGATGAGTGAGTGAGGATTCGTGAGTTAGGCTTTGCCTTTCGAAATTTAAAACCTGCTTAGCGGGTTTTGTAAGAGAGTGCCAAGAGAATGAGCTGCCCCAAATTTAGCCGTACTTCTCCTCCACGGCCAAGTCTATGGAGAATTAGTGATGAGTGGATGAGTGTGAGTGAGTGAGTGAGGTGCTTTGCCTTTTCGAAACATAACCTGCTTAACTTTGTGTAATAAGTGATGTGCCATGTACGCTCACCCCCTTTCACACTGCAAATTTTAAGCATCTGCCTCCACGGCAATGTTGGAGAATTTGGACTTCACTTTCGTGTAGACTCGCACGCTTTAGGATCCTGGGGTGACCTGAAGTGCTGGCTTGCCCAACAAACCTCCCCCGTTACTATTCCCTTAGAAGGTCCCTGTAATCACCTCGTCTTTAGACCGTCTAGCCCACGCACCCCTCTGATCCCCCCCCTACCGTGTGAGTGAGTGCGGGGGGCCAAGTTGAAGAAAGGTGGGAGTGAGGTTTGCTATTTTTTCGAACGACAACAACACACTTTCCTGCTCTACACTGTTTCCCCTTGTTATCAGTAGCATACCTAGTCCACGCTGACCACCCCCATTGAATCGCCTGCTAAATTTAAGGTAGCCCAGCGGACCGCCCGCAGTTGGACCCCCCCAGAATTAGTGTATGAGTGTTAGGAGGAGTGAGTGTGACGTGATGGGGGGCTTTGGCCTTTCTAAAAAAACTGCTTAACTTTTGTAAGTAAGGTGCAATGAATGAGCCTGCCAAATTTAAGGCCCGTCTGCTCCACGGCCAAAGTTGTGAGAATTAGTGATGAGTGAGTTGGTGAGTGAGATGAGGGCTTTGCTTTCAAACAAAAACCTGCTTACCTTTTGTAAGTAAGGTCATGAATGAAGCCTGCCAAATTAAGCCGTACCAGTGCCTCCAGCTGCAAGTTTTGGAGCATTCGTGTATGGTGGCCGGCCCCAGTTGGCTCCCCGGCCTCAGTTCATGTCTGAGTGTGGTGGTAGGCTTTTCCGCTTCACTCACAACCTCCCTCTTACTTTTGTCAATTCAGGCTTTCGTATAACCATTCGCTCGTTAGAGGACCGTCCTTGCCTCCCGCATTCGGAGAAATTAAGATATAGGCCGGTTGAGCATCCCGTCGATATGGGTGGTGAGTGTGTGGCTGTGCCTTTTTCCGACACAACGCAACTTTAACTTAGTGACCCCCCCCTAAGGCCTGCCACCATCATAACCTCAGATGTGCGTGTCCGCGTTGGAATTGTGAGTGAGTCGTGATGATCGTGAGTGAGGGCTTTGCCTTTTGAAAACGGAATCTGATTACTTTTGCTAAGTAGGGGTTGCATGCTAGCGGTGCGCCTCCATTTCCAGCCGTCTGCCTCACCGGCCCATTGACGACATATGCTGCACTATCACCTGTTGGTGATGAGCTGACGGAGCTTTGCCTTTCGAAAGAGGCCTGTAACTTTGTTGTATGTACACAACTGAGTCCTGCCAATTTACCGTCCTGCCCCCACCCTGCGAATGTGCGTGGGGCCAATTATTGCATGGTTGTCGCCCCCCATGAACGAGTGTGATAGGCTGCCTCGAAAACAAAACACACCTGGCTACCACACTTTTGTCAAGACCAGGTCAGATGAATGCCGACTAGCCTTTCCCCGATTTAGCAGCCGTCCCTCCCTCTTGCACCTTGGTTCGGATGAGTTGGGAGAAGTATGAGAATAGGCCTGAGTGGAGACCGTGAGTGAGTGAGGGCTTGCCTTTTCGAAACAAAACCTGCTTTAACTTTTGTAAGTAAGGTGCAATGAATGAGCCTGCCAAATTAAGCCGTCTGCCTCCACGGCAAGTTGGAGAATTAGTGATGAGTAGTGAGTGAGTGAGTGATGAGTGAGGGCTTTGCCTTTCAAAACAAAACCTGTCTAACTTTTGTAAGTAAAGTGCAATGACTGAGCCTGCCAAATTTAAGCCACCGCCCCACAGCAAGTTGCAAATTGTGACCTGAGTGCGGCAAGTTGGGAGAATTAGTGATGAGGTGAGTGAGGCGGTGAGGGCTCTTGCCTTTCGAAACGAAACTGCTTAAACTTTTGTAAGTAAGGTGCAATGATCAGCCTGCCTTTAAATTAAGCCGTCTGCCTCCACGGCAAAAGTTGGCGAATTAGTGATGAGTGAGTGAGTGAGTAGTGAGTGAGGGCTTTGCTTTCGAAACAAATGCTTAACTTTGTAGTAAGGTGCAATGAATAGCCGCCAAATGTTAAGCCGTCTTCATGACCTACCAGGCGACGTATGTGAGGAATTTGAGTTTGATGAGGATGAGTGAGTGTGAGGGCTTTGCCTTTTCGAAAACAAAACCTGTTAACTTGTAAGTAAGGTGCAATGAATGAGCCTGCCAAAGTCAGCGCTGCCTCCACGGCAACCGTTGGAGATGATAGTGATGAGTGAGGCTTGCCTATCCCAACAGCGCCGCCCGAGAAAAAGTTATCACTTATTAGGTGCCCCGCCCCCGGCCATGTTAAGCCGTCCCCCCGGGACGTGAGTGAGATGAGTGAGGAGTTTGCCATTTTCAAAACAAACTGCTTACTTTTGTAGTTAAGGTCTGAATAGACTGCCAAATTTAAGCCGTCTGCCTCCACGGCAAAGTTGGAGAATTAGTGTGAGTTAGTGATTGAGTGATGAGTGAGTGAGTGAGGGCTTTGCCTTTTTTGCAACGAAAACCCTGCTTAACTTTGGTAAGTAAATGGCAATGAATGAGCCTGACCAAATTTAAGCCGTCTGCCTCCACGGCAAGTTAGAGAATTAGTGAGAGTTAGTGATGGTGAGAAAATAGTGAGTTGAGTGGAGGGCTTGCTTTTCGAAACGAACCTGCTTAACTTTTGTAAGTAAGTTGCAATGAATAGACTGCCAAATTTAAGCCGTCTGCCCTCCACGGCAAGTTGGAGAATTTGATGATGAGTTAGTGATGAGTGAGTGAGTGAGTGAGTGAGGCTTTGCCTTTTTCGAAACAAACCTGCTTAACTTTTGTAAGTAAGGTGCAATGAATAGCCTGCCAAATTTAAGCCGTCTGCCTCCACGGCAAGTTGGAGATAGTGATGAGTATGTGAGTGAGTGACCAGTGAGCGGCTTTGCCTTTTCGAAACAAAAACTGCTAACTTTTGTGTAAGGTGCAATGGAATGAGCCTGCCAAATTTAAGCCGTTCGCCTCCACGGCAAGGTGAGAATTAGTGAGAGTTAGTGAGGAGTGCGATAGTGCGGGAGTGAGGACTTTGCCTTTTTTTAACAAAAACCTGCTTAACTTTTGTAAGTAAGGTGCAATGAATGAGCCTGCCAAATTTAAGCCGTCTGCCTCCAACGGCAAGTTGGAGAATAGTGATGAGTGAGTGCATTGAAGGGGGTGAGTGAGTGACGGCTTTGCCTTTTCGAACAAAAACTGCTTAACTTTTGTAAGTAGGTGCAATGAATGAGCCTGCCAAATTGTAAGCCGTTGCCTCCACGGCAAGTTGGAGAATTAGTGATGAGTAGTGAGGGCCGTTGGGCCGCCTTAGTGAGCGTGGTGGGCTGCGGGCTTTGTTGTTCCACCTACCGTCCATAGTTCACACTGTCTTTCACTTTCGTGTCTAGTAGCGTTGCAATGATGAGCCGCCAAATTAAGCCGTCTGCTCCCCACGGCAAGTTGGGAATTGAGTGTTGAGTTGCTGATGTCGTGGATTGCGTTCGATGCGTGTGTGTGGGGCCTCTGAATCCCCCCCGACCTCCCCTGACCACCCACAACAACCCTGACTTAAGAGAGAGTCCGTAGTAGAGCCTGCCAGTTTAATGTCTGCGCTCTCGCCAGCGCTTTAGCCCTCAAATGAGCACGTTGGCTGCCTTTGCTGACACGTTCAGCCCCTGCAATGACCCACGCCTGTGTGAGTGCGTGTGGCTTTGCTTCCTGCACGACCCACACCTTACTTTTTCCTAAAATTGCAAGGAAGACGCCAAATTAAGCCGTCTGCCTCCACGGCCGTTGGAGGATTAGTGCGGTTGTGCTGGTGCGTGCGTGAGTGAGTTGAGGGCTTTGCCTTTTCGAAACAAAACCTGCTTAACTTTGTAAGTAAGGTACAATAAATGAGCCTGCCAAATTTAAGCCGTCTGCCTCCATCGGCAAGTGGGAGAATTAGTGATGAGTTAGTGATGAGTGAGTGAGTGAGTGGGGACTTTGCCTTTTCGAAACCAACCTGCTTAACTTTTGTAAGTAAGGTGCAATGAATCAGCCTGCCAAATTTAAGCGTCAGCCTCCACGGCAAGTTGGAGAATTAGAGATGAGTGAGTGAGTGAGTGAAGGTTGCCCTTTCGAAACAAAACCTGCTTAACTTTTTGTAAGTAAGGTTGCAATGAATGAGCCTGCCAAATTTAAGCCGTCTGCCTCCACGAAAAGGGAGAATTAGTGAGAGTAGAGGCAAGTTGGAGAATAGTAGTGAGTGAGTGAGTGAGTGAGCCGAGTGAGGGTTTGCCTTTCGAAAAACAAAAACCTGCTTACTTTTGTAAGTAAGTGCAATGAATGAGCCTGCCAAATTTAAGCCGTCTGCCTCCACGGCACAAGTTGGAAATTAGTGATGAGTAGTGATGAGTGAGGAGGTAGTGGTGAGGGCTTGCTCTTTTCGAACCGAAAAAACGCTTAACTTTTGAAGTAAGGTGCCAATGAATCAGCCTGCCAAATTTAAGCCGGCTGCCTCCACGGCAAGTTGTGTGATTGAGTGATGATGTGAGTGAGTGAGTGAGGGCTTTGCCTTTTCGAAACAAACCTGCTTAACTTTGTAAGTAAGGTTGCAATGAATGAGCCTGCCAAATTTAAGCCGCTACCTCCACGGCAAGTTGGAGAAGATAGGATTGAGTGGGCAAGTGGAGATTTAGTGTGACGTGAGTGAGTGAGTGATTGGTGAGGGGCTTTGCCTTTTCGAAACAAACCTGCTTAACTTTTGTAAGTAAGTTGCAATGAATGAGACCTGCCAAATTTAAGCCGTCTCTTGCCTCCACGGCCAAGTTCGGAAATTAGTGATGAGTTAGTGAGTGAGTGAGTGAGTAGTGAGATGAGGGCTTTGCCTTTTCGAAAACGAAACCTGCTTACTTTTGTAAGTAATGTGCAATGAATGAGCCTGCCAAATTTAAGCCGTTGCCTCCACGGCAGTAAGTGAGGAGAATTAGTGATGAGTTTGTGATGAGTGAGTGATGTGAGTGAGTGAGGACTTAGCCTTTCGAAAACGAAAACCTGCTTAACTTTTGTAATAAGAGTGCAATAAATGGCCTGCCAAATTTAAGCAGTCTGCCTCCACGGCAAGTTGGAAAATTAGTGATGAGTAGTGATGCGTGAGTGAGTATGTGAGTGAGCGGCTTTGTCCTTTTTTCGAATCAGAAACCTGCTTAATTTTGTAAGTAAGGGCAATGAATGACGCCTCGCCAAATTTAAGCGTCACCTCCATGGCAAGTTGGAGAATTTAGTGATGAGTTAGTGATGGGTGGAGTGATGAGGGAGTGAGGGCTTGCCTTTTTCGAAACGAAAACATGTTAACTTTTGTAAGTAGGTGCAATGAATGAGCCTGCCAAAATTAAGCGTCTAGCCTCCACGCAAAGTTGGAGAATTAGTGACATGAGTTAGTGTGAGTGAGGGAGTTAGTGGTGAGGGGCTTGCCTTTTCGAAACGAAAAACTGCTTAACTTTTGTAAGTAAGGTGAATATGAATGCGCATGCCAAATTTAAGCCGTCTGACCTCCACGGAAGTTGGAGGAAAAAGAAAAAGAGTGATGAGTTTGTGATGAGTGGAGTGACGTTAGTGAGTGAGGGCTTGCCTTTTCGAAACGAAACCTGTCTTAACTTTTGTAAGTAGGTGATCATAACTGAGCCTGCCAAATTTAAGCCGTCCTGCCTCCATGGCAAGTTGGAGAAAATTAGTGATGAGGTTGTTGAGAGTGAGTGAGTTAGGAGTGAGGGGCTTTGCCTTTTCGAATCGAAACCTGCTTAAACTTTTAAGTAAGGTGCAATGAATGAGCTGCCAAATTTAAGCACCCTGCCTCCACGGCAGTTGGAGAATTAGTGAGTCGTAGAGGTGCGGCAAGAGTTGGAGAATTAGTGATGAGTGAGTGAGTGAGTGAGGGCTTTGCATTCGAAACGAAACTGCTTAAATTTTTGAAGTAGGTGCAATGAATAGCCTGCTAATTTAAGCCGTCTGACTCCACGGCAAGTTGGAGATTAGTGATGAGTGCAGTGATGTGAGTGACCGTGGGAGTGAGGGTGCCCGCCTTTTCGAAACAAATCCTGCTTAACTTTTGTAAGTACGGTGGCATGAATGAGCCTGCCAATTTAAGCGTCTGCCTCCACGGCAAGTGGGATATGAGAGTGGGGAAGTTGGAGACTAGTAGTGATGAGTGAGTGAGTGAGGGCTTTGCCTTTTCAAACGAAACCTGCTAACTTTGTAAGTAAGTGCAATGAATGAGACTGCCAAATTAAGGCCGTCTGCCTCCACGGCAAGTTGGAGAATTAGTGATGAGTTAGTGTGAGTGAGTGAGTGCCGTGAGGGTGAGTGAGGGCTTTGCCTTTCGAAAGAAACCTGCTTACTTTTGTAAGTAAGGTGCAATGGAAGAGCCTGACCAAAATTTAAGCGTCTGCCTCCACGGCAAGTTAGAGAATTAGTGATGAGTTAGTGATGAGTGATGATTGGAGTGAGTGATGTGAGGGCTTTGGCCTTTTCGAAACGCACCTGCTTAACTTTTGTAGTAAGGTGCAATGAATGAGGCCTGCCAAATTTTTAAGCCGTCTGCCTCCACGGAAGTTGGAGAATAGTGATGAGTTAGTGAGAGTGAGTGAGTGAGTGAGTGAGGGCTTGCCTTTTCGAAACAAAACCTGCTTAACTTTTGTAAGTAAGGTGCAATGAATGAGCTGCCAAATTTTACACGTCTAGCCTCCACGGCAAGTTGGAGAATAGTGATGAGTTAGTGACGAGTGAGAGCAGTAAGTGAGTGAGTGAAGGCTTTGCCTTTTTTAAAAACAAACCTGCTAACTTTTGTAAGTAAGTGCAATGAGGAGCCCTGCCAAATTTAAAGCCGTTGCCTCCACGCGCAAGTGGAGAAGTAGTGATGAGTTGTGACGAGCGAGTAAGTGATGTGAGTGAAGGCTTTTGCCTTTTTAAAAAAAACCTGCTTAACTTTTGTAGTAAGGTGCAACTGAATGAGCCTGCCAATTTAAGCGTCTTGCCTCCACGGCAGTTGGAGAATGGTTTGATGAGTGAGTGAGTGAGTGAGGGGCTTTGCCTTTTCGAAACAAAACCTCTTAACTTTTGTAAGTAAGGTGCAATAATGAGCCTGCCAAATTTAAGCGTCTGCCTCACGGCAAGTTGGAGAATTAGTGATGAGTGAGGGCAAGGGAGAATTAGTGAGTGAGTGAGTGGTGAGTGAGGGCTTTGCCTTTTCAAAACGAAACCTGCTTAACATTTTGTAAGTAGGTGCAATGAATGAGCCTGCCAAATTTAAGCCGTCCTGCCTCCACGGCAGTTGGAAGAAATTAGTGATGAGTTAGTGATGAGTAGTGAGTGAGTGTGGAGGGCTTTGCCTTTTCGAAACAAACCTGCTGCAAACTTTTGTAAGTAGAGCAATGAATGAAGCTGCCAAATTTAAGCCATTGCCCCACGGCAAGGTGGAGAATTAGGATGAGTTAGTGATGAGTGAGTGATGGGTGGGTTGCTTTTTGAAACGAAAAAACTAGAGCTTAACTTTGTAAGTTAAGGTGCAATGAATGAGCCTGCCAAATTTAAGCGTCTGCCTCCACGGCAAGTTGGAGAATTAGTGATGAGTTAGTGATGAGTTGAGTGAGTGAGGAGTGAGGGCTTGCCTTTTCGAAAACAAACCTGCTTAACTTTTGTAAGTAAGGACATAAATGAGCCTGCCAAATTTAAAGCCGTCTGCCTCCATGGCAAGTTGGAGAATTAGTGATGAGTTAGTGATGAGTGAGTGAGTGAGTGAGGACTTTGCCTTTTCGAAAACAAAACCTGCTTAACTTTTGTAAGTAAGTGCAATGAATCAGCCTGCCAAATTTAAGTCGTCTGCCTCCACGGCAAGTTGGAGGAATAGAGATGAGGTGAGTGAGTGAGTGGGGGCTTTGCCTTTCGAAAACAAAACCTGCTTAACTTTTGTAAGTAAGGTGCAATGAATGAGCCTGCCAATTTAAGCCGTCTGCCTCCACGACAAGTTGGAGAGAATTAGTGATGAGTGAGGCAGTTGGAGAATTAGTGTGAGGTGAGTGAGTGAGTGAGTGAGGCTTTGCCTTTTCGAACAACAAACCTGCTTAACTTTTGTAAGTAAGGTGCATGAATGAGCCTGCCAAATTTAAGCCGTCTGGCCTCCACGGCAAGTGGAAAAATTAGTGAGGAGTTAGTGAGTGAGTGGAGGAGTTAGTGAGTGAGGGCTTGCCTTTCGAAACGAAACCGTTAACTTTGTAAGTAAGGTGCAATGAATGAGCCTGCCAAATTTAAGCCACCTGCCTCCACGGCAAGTTGGAGAATTAGTGAGTGAGGGCGGCAAGTTGGAGAATTAGGGATGAGTGAGTGAGTGGTGAGGGCTTTGCCTATTCGAAACGAAACATGCTTAAATTTTGTAAGTAAGGTGCAATGAATCAGCCTGCTAAATTTAAACCGTCTGCCTCCAAGCAAGTTGGAGGAAATTAGTGATGAGTGAGTGAGTGAGTGAGTGAGGGGGCTTGCCTTTTTCGAAACAAAATCTGCTTAACTTTGTAAGTACGGTGCAATGAATGAGCTGCCAAATTTAAGCCGTCTGCCTCCACGGCAAGTTGGAGAATTAGTGATGAGTGAGGAAGTGGAGAATTGTGATGAGTGAGTGAGTGAGGCTTTGCTTTTCAAAACGAAACTGCTTAACATTTGTAAGGTGCAATGAATGGACATGCCAACTTTAAGCCGTCTGCCTCCAGGGCAAGTTGGGAGAATTAGTGATGAGTTAGTGATGAGTGAGTGAGGAGTGAGTGAGGGCTTTGCCTTTTGAAACAACCTGCTTAACTTTTGTAAGTAGTAAGGTGCAATGAATGAGCCGCCAAATTTAAGCCGTCTGCCTCCACGGCAAGTTGAGAATTAGTGATGAGTTAGTGACGAGCTGAGTAAGTGAGTGAGTGAAGGCTTTGCCTTTTTTAAACAAAACCTGTAACTTTTGTAAGTAGGTGCAATGAATGAGCCTGCCAAATTTAAGCCGTCTGCCTCCACGGCAAGTTGGAGAATTAGTGATGAGTAGTGACGAGCGAGTGAGTGAAGTGAGGTGAGGCTTGCCTTTTTAAACAAAAACTGCTAACTTTGTAGTAAGGTGCAATGAATGAGCCTGCCAAATTTAAGCCGTTGCTCCACGGCAAGTTGGAGAATTAGTGATGAGTGAGTGAGTGAGTGAGGGCTTGCCTTTTCGAAAAAACCTGCTTTAACTTTTGTAAGTAAGGTGCAATGAATGAGTGCCAAATTTTAAGCGTCTCCTCACGGCAAGTGGAGAATTAGTGATGAGTGAGCAATTGGAGAATTAGTGATGAGGTGAGTGAGTGAGTGGGCTTTGCTTTTCAAAACGAAAACCTGCTTAACTTCTGTAAGTAAGGTGCAATGAATGAGCCTGCCAAATTTAAGCGTCTGCCTCCACGGCAAGTTGAGAATTAGTGATGAGTTAGGCTGAGAGTGAGTGAAGTGAGTTGTGTGGGGCTTGCCTTTTCGAAACAAACCTGCCTTAATTTGTAAGTAAGGTGCAATGAATGAGCCTGCCCAAATTTAAGCCATCTGCCTCCACGGCAAGTGGAGATTAGTGAGAGTTAGTGAGAGTGAGTGAGTGAGTGAGTGAAGGGCTTGCCTTTTGAAACGAAACCTGCTTAACTTTGTAAGTAAGGTGCAAAGAATAGGCCTGCCAAATTAAGCGTCTGCCCACGGCAAATTGGAGAATTAGTGATGAGTAGTGATGAGTGAGTGAGTGAGTGAGGCGTTTGCCTTTTGAAACGAAACCTGCTTAATTTGTAAGTAAGGTGCAATGAATGGCCTGCCAAAATTAAGCCGTCTGCTCCACGGCAAGTTGGAGAATTAGTGATGGTTGTGATGAGTGAGGTGAGTTAGTGAGGGGGCTTTGCCTTTTCGAAACGAAACCTGCCTAACTTTTGTAAGTAAGGTGCAAGAATGAGGTATTAATACTGGTATTAATGCACTATAGATGGGTGATCCCAGGATAACTTTTCGATGCCGTTTGGAGTCAGGAAGGAATTTTTTCCCTCCTTTTTTAGCTGGGGTTTTTGCCTTCTGGATCAACTGTTAGGTAGGGTAAAAAAAAAAAAAAAAAAAAGATAGGTTGGACTTGATGGCGAATGTTTTATCACTTAATTACTATGTACTATGTTATATGTTACTATGAGCCTGCCAAAATTTAAGCCGTCTGCCTCACCCGGCAAGTTGGAGAATTAGTGATGAGTTGTGATGGAGTTGAGTGAGTGAGTGAGGATTAGCCTTTTCGAAACGAAACTGCTTAACTCTTTGTACATAAGGGTCAATAAATGAGCCTGCCAAAATTAAAGCCGTCTGCCTCCAGGCAAGTTGGAAAATTAGTGAGGAGTAGATGAGTGAGTGAGTGAGTGTGAGTGAGGGCTTTGCCTTTTCGAATCGAAACAGTCTTACTTTGTAAGTAAGGTGCAATGAATGAGCCTGCCAATTAAGCCGTCTACCTCCATGGCAAGTTGGGGAGAATTAGTGATGAGTTAGGATGGTGAGTGAGTGAGTGAGTGAGGGCTTTGCCTTTCGAAACGAAACCTGCTTAACTTTGTAAGTAAGGTGCAATGAATGAGCCTGCCAAATTTAAGCCATTGCCTCCACGGCAAGTTGGGAAAAAATAGTGATGAGTTTGATGATGAGTTGAGTGAGTTAGGTGAGTGAGGGGCTTTGCCTTTTCGAAACGAAACCTGCTTAACTTTTGTAAAGGTGCAATAAATGAGCCTGCAAAATTTAAGCCGTCTGCCTCCATGGCAAGTTGGAAAATTAGTGATAGTTAGATGATGAGTGAGTGAGGTGAGTGAGGAGGGCTTTGCCTTCTCGAATCGAAAACTGCTTAACTTTTGAAGTAAGGTGCAATGAATGAGCCTGCCAAATTTAAGCCACCTGCCGCCACGCAAAGTTGGAGAATTAGTGGTGAGGGCGGCAAGTTGGAGAATTGGGATGAGTGAGTGATGGAGTGAGGGCTTTGCCTATTTGCAAACGAAACTGCTTAAATTGTAAGTAAGGTGCAATGAATCAGCGCTAAATTTTAAACCGTCTGCTCCACGGCAAGTTGGAGAATTAGTGATGAGTGAGTGAGTGAGTGAGGAGTGAGGGCTTTGCCTTTTCGAAAACAAAATCCTGTTAACTTGTAAGTACGGTGTGCAATGAAGAGCCTGCCAAATTAGCCGTTGCCTCCACGGCAAGTTGGAGAATATGATGATGAGTGAGGGAAGTTGGAGAATTAGGAGAGTGAGTGAGTGAGGGCTTTGCATTTTCAAAACGAAAACCTGCTTAACTTTGTTAAGTAAGGTGCAAGAATGAGACTGCCAAATTTAAGCCTCTGCCTCCACGGAAGTTGGGAATTAGTGATGAGTTGTATGATGTGATGAGTGAGTGAGTGGTGAGTGAGGCTTTGCCTTTCGAATTAAACCTGCTAAACTTTGTAGTTAAGTGTGCAATGAATGAGCCTGGCCAAATTTAAGCCGTTGCCTCCACGGCAAGTAGAGAATTAGTGATGAGTTAGTGATGAGTGAGTGAGTGGTGAGTGAGGGCTTTGCCTTTTCGAAACGACACCTGCTTAACTTTTGTAAGTAAGGTGCAATGAATGAGCCTGCAAATTAAGCCGTCTGCCTCCACGGCAAGTTGGAGAATTAGTGATGGTAGTATGAGTGATGAGTGAGTGAGTGAGTAGGGCTTTGCCTTTTCGAAACAAAACCTCTTAACTTTTGTAAGTTAAGGTGCAATGAATGAGCCTGCCAAATTTAAGCCGTCTGCCTCCACGGCAAGTGTGGAGAATTTGAGAGGAGTAGTGATGAGTGAGTGAGTTGAGGAGTGGGCTTTGCCTTTTCGAAACAAAAACTGCTTAATTTTTTAAAGTAAGGTGCAATGAATCAGCCTGCCAAATTTAAGCCGTCTGCCTCCACGGCAAGTGGGAGATTAGTAATGAGTGAGTGAGTTTGTGAGGGCTTTGCCTTTTCGAAACAAAACCTGCTTAACTTTAAGTAAGTAGGTGCATGAATGAGCCTGCCAATATTAAGCGTCTGCCTCCACGGCATTGGAGAATTAGTGATGAGTTAGGACGAGAGAGTAAGTTGAGTGAGTGAAGGCTTTGCCTTTTTTAACAAAACATGCTTAACTTTTGTAAGTAAGGTGCAATGAATGAGCCTGCCAAATTTAAGCCGTCTGCCTCCACGGCAAGTTGGAGAATTAGTGATGAGTGAGTGAGGCTTTGCCTTTTCGAAACAAAAACCTGCTTAACTTTTGTAAGTAAGGTGCAATGATGAGCCTGCCAAATTTAAGCGTCTGCCTCCAGGCAAGTGGAGAACTTAGTGATGAGTGAGGCAAGTTGGAGAATAGTGGAGTGGTGAATGAGTGAGGGCTTTGCCTTTTTCAAAACGAAACCTGCTTAACTTTTGTAAGTAAAGGTGCAATGAATGAGCCTGCCAAATTTAAGCCGTCTTGCACTCCACGGCAAGTTGGAGAATTAGTGATGAGGTATGATGAGGGAGTGAGTGAGTGTGTGAGGGCTTTGCCTTTTCAAAACAAACCTGCTTAACTTTGTAAGTAAGGTGCAATGGAATGAGCCTGCCAAATTTAAGGCCATCTGCCTCCACGGCAAGTTGGAGGAATTGTGATGAGTTTAGTGATGAGTGAGAGTGAGTGAGTGAGTGAGTGAGGCTGTTGCCTTTTCGAAATGAACCTGCTTAACTTTTGTAAGTAAGGTGCAAGAATGAGCCTGCCAATATTTAAGCCGTCTGCCTCCACGGCAAGTTAAGAATTAGTGATGAGTTAGTGATGAGTGAGTGAGTGAGTGAGGAGGGCTTTGCCTTTTCGAAAACACCTGCTTAACTTTTGTAAGTAAGGTGCAATGAATGAGCCGAACAAATTTAAGCCGTCTGCCTCCACGGCAAGTTGGAGAATTAGTGATGATGTTGTGATGAGTGATGAGTGAGTGAGTGAGGGCTTTGCCTTTCGAAACAAAAACTGCTTAACTTTTGTAAGTAAGGTGCAATGAATGAGCCTGCCAAATTAAGCCGTCTGCCTCCACGGCAAGTTGGAGAATTTGAGATGAGTTAGTGATGAGTGAGTGAGTGAGTGAGTGAGGACTTTGCCTTTTCGAAACAAAACCTGCTTAACTTTTTTAAAGTAAGGTGCAATGAATCAGCCTGCCAAAATTTAAGCCGTTGCTCCACGGCAAGTTGGAGAATTAGTGATGAGTGAGGTGAGTGAGTGAGGGGCTTTGCCTTTTCGAAACAAACCTGCTTAACTTTGTAAGTAAGGTGCAATGAATGAGCTGCCAAATTTAAGCCGTCTGCCTCCACGGCAAGTGTGGAGAATAGTGATGAGTTAGTGGACGCGAGTAGAGTGAGTGAGTGAAGGCTTTTGCCTTTTTAAACAAAACCTGCTTAACTTTGTAAGTAAGGTGCAATGAATGAGCCTGCCAAATTTAAGCCGTCTGCCTCCACGCAGGCAAGTTGGAGAATTAGTGATGAGTGATGTGAGGGCTTTGCCTTTTCGAAACAAAACCTGCTTAACTTTTGTAAGTAAGGTGCAATGAATGAGCCGCCAAATTTATAGCCGTCTGCCTCCACGGCAAGTTGGAGAATTAGTGATGAGTAGTGATGAGTGAGTGAGTGAGTGTGTGAGGGCTTGCCTTTTCAAAACAAAACCTGCTTAACTTTGTAAGTAAGGTGAAATGAAGAGCCTGCCAAATTTAAGCCCTCTGCCTCCACGGCAAGTTGGAGAATTAGTGATGAGTTAGTGATGAGTGAGTGAGTGAGTGAGTGAGTGAGGGCTTTGCCTTTTCGAAACGAAACCTGTTAACTTTTGTAAGTAAGGTGCAATGAATGAGCCTGCCAAATTTAAGCCGTCTGCCTCACACGGCAAGTTGGAGAATTAGTGATGAGTTAGTGAGAGTGAGTGAGTGAGTGGTGTGAGGGCTTGCCTTTTCAAAACAAAACCTGCTTAACTTTTGTAAGTAAGGTGCAATGAATGAGCTGCCAAATTTAAGCCTCTGCCTCCACGGCAAGTTGGAGAATTAGTGATGAGTTAGTGATGGTGAGTGGTGAGTGAGTGAGTGGGGCTTTGCCTTTTTGAAACGAAACCTGCTTAACTTTTGTAAGTAAGGGCAATGAATGAGCCTGCCAAATTAAGGCCGTCTGCCTCCACGGCAAGTTGGAGAATTAGTGATGAGTTAGTGTATGTGAGTGAGTGAGTGAGTGAGGGCTTTGCCTTTTCGAAAACAAAACCTGCTTAACTTTTGTAAGTAAGGTGCAATAAATGAGCCTGCCAAATTAAGCCGTCTGCCTCCACGGCAAGTTGGAGAATTAGTGATGAGTTAGTGATGAGTGAGTGAGTGAGTGAGGACTTTGCCTTTTCGAAACAAAAACTGCTTACTTTGTAAGTAAGGTGCAATGAATCAGCCTGCCAAATTTAAGCGTCTGCCTCCACGGCAAGTTGGAGAATTAGTGATGAGTGAGTGAGTTGAGTGAGGGTGGCTTGCCTTTCGAAACAAAACCTGCTTAACTTTTGTAGTAAGGTGCAATGAATGAGCCTGCCAAATTAAGCTGTCTGCCTCCACGGCAAGTGTGAGAATTAGTGATGAGTGAGGCAAGTTGGAGAATAGTAGTGAGTGAGTGAGTGAGTGAGTGGAGGGCTTTGCCTTTTCGAAACAAACCTGTTAACTTTTGTAAGTAAGGTGCAATGAATGAGCCTGCCAAATTTAAGCCGTCTGCCTCCACGGCAAGTTGGAGAATTAGTGATGAGTTAGTGATGAGTGAGTGAGTTAGTGAGTGAGGGCTTTGCCTTTTCGAAACGAAACCTCGCTTAACTTTTGTAAGTAAGGTGCAATGAATGAGCCTGCCAAATTTAGCCGTCTGCCTCCACGGCAAGTGGAGAATTAGTGATGAGTGAGTGAGTGAGTGAGTGAGGGCTTTGCCTTTTCGAAACAAAAAACTGCTTAACTTTGTAAGTAAGGTGCAATGAATGAGCCTGCCAAATTTAAGCCGTCTGCCTCCACGGCAAGTTGTGAGAATTAGTGGTGAGTGAGTGAGTGAGGGTGTGCCTTTTCTAAACAAAACATGCTTAACTTTCGTTAAGTAAGGTGCAATGAAGAGCTGCCAAATTTAAGCCGTCTGCCTCCACGGCAAGTTGGAAATAGTGATGAGTGAGGCAAGGTGGAGAATTAGTAGTGAGTGAGTGATGAGTGAGTGAGGGCTTTGCCTTTTCGAAACAAAACCTGCTTAACTTTTGTATAGAGTAAGGTGCAATGAATGAGCCCTGCCAAATTTAAGCCGTCTGCCTCCACGGCAAGTTGGAGAATTAGTGATGAGTAGTGGGAGTGAGTGATTAGTGAGTGAGGGCTTTGCCTTTTCGAAACGAACCTGCTTAACTTTGTAAGTAAGGTGCAATGAATGAGCCTGCCAAATTTAAGCCGTCTGCATCCACGGCAAAAGTTGAGAATTAGTGATGAGTTGTGATGAGTGAGTGAGTGAGGTGAGACTTAGCCTTTTCGAAACGAAACCTGCTTAAACTTTGTACATAAGGTGCAATAAATGAGCCTGCCAAATTTAAGCCGTCTGCCTCCACGGCAATGGGAGGAATTAGTGATGAGTTAGTGATGGGTGAGTGGAGTGAGTGAGGGCTTTGCCTTTTCGAAACGAAACCTGCTTAACTTTTGTAAGTAAGGTGCAATGAATGAGCCTGCCAAATTTAAGCCGTCTGCCTCCACGGCAAGTTGGAGAATTAGTGATGAGTTGTGAGTGATGAGTGAGTGAGTGAGGGACTTAGCCTTTTCGAATCGAAAACCTGCTTAACTTTTGTAAGTAAGGTGCAATGAATGAGCCTGCAAATTTAAGCCTTCCTCCATGGCAAGTTGGAGAATTATGATGATGAGTTAGTGATGGGTGAGTGAGTGAGTGAGTGAGGGCTTGCCTTTCGAAACGAAACTGCTTAACTTTTGTAAGTAAGGTGACAAGATGAGCCTGCCAAATTTAAGCCGTCTCCTCCACGGCAAGTGGAGAATTAGTGATGGTTAGTGATGAGTGAGTGAGTGAGTGAGTGAGGGCTTTGCCTTTCGAAACGAAACTGCTAAACTTTGTAAGTAAGGTGCATGAATGAGCCTGCCAAATTTAAGCGTCTGCCTCCACGGCAAGTTGGAGAAAAAAGTGATGAGTTTGTGATGAGTGAGTGAGTGGTGAGGGCTTAGCCTTTTCGAAACGAAAACCTGCTTAACTTTTGTAAGTAAGGTGCAATAAATGAGCTGCCAAATTTAAGCCGTCTGCCTCACGGCAAGTTGGAAAAATTAGTGTGAGTTAGTGATGAGTGAGTGAGTGAGGAGTGAGGGGGGCTTACCTTTTCGAAACGAAACCTGCTTAACTTTTGTAAGTAAGGTGCAATGAATGAGCCTGCCAAATTTAAAGCCGTCTACCTCCATGGCAAGTTGGAGAAATAGTGATGAGTTAGTGATGGGTGAGTGAGTGAGTTGAGGGCTTTGCCTTTTCGAAAGAAACCTGCTTAACTTGTAAGTAAGGTGCAATGAATGAGACTGCCAAATTTAAGCCGTCTGCCTCCACGGCAAGTTGGAGAATAGTGATTAGTTAGTGATGAGTGAGTGAGTGAGAGGGCTTTGCCTTTTCGAAAAGAAACCTGCTTAACTTTGTAAGTAAGGTACAATGAATGAGCCTGCCAAATTTAAGCCGTCTGCTCCACGGCAAGTTGAGAATTAGTGATGAGTAGTGATGAGTGAGTGAGTGACGTGAGTGAGGGCTTTGCCTTTCGAAACGAAACCTGCTTAATTTTGTAAGTAAGGTGCAATGAATGAGCCTGCCAAATTTAAGCCGTCTGCCTCCACGGCAAGTTGGAGAATTAGTGATGAGTTAGTGATGGAGAGTGAAGTGAGATGAGGAGGCTTTGCCTTTTCAAAAGAAACTTGCTTAAACTTTTGTAAGTAAGTGCAATGAATGAGCCTGCCAAATTTAAGCTGTCTGCCTCCACGGCAAGTTGGAGAATTAGTGGAGTGAGTGGAGTGAGTGAGTGAGGAGTGAGGGCTTTGCCTTTATAGTATAGAAGATACAGTGATCTCAATATTATAGTATCCTGTACCAACCCAAAACTATGTATATGTATTAATACCAGTAATTCTATTATATAGTATCTCTGTACCAACCAGAACTATAGTATATGTATAATACCAGTAATTCTCAATATTAATAAGATTTCTGTACCAACTAGTACTAAGCTATTATGTATTAATACCAGTTAATTATCAAAATTAATTATATAGTATCTCTGTACCAACCAAAACCATAGTATATGTATTAATACTAGTAATTATCAATATTATATAGTATCTTGTACCAACCAGAACTACAGTAATGTATAATACAGTAATTCTCAATATTATATAGTATCCCTTTACAGTAATTCTCACATACCTCATCATTCTAAATAAAACAAATATGCCCCTTTTAATAATCAAATGAAATAATAATAATAATAATGAATAAACAGTGTTTGTTTAATAATGTGTCACTTTCGGTGGCTCCATTGTATCCCGTCTGTTTAAGTGTTGTATTCCCCCATTTAATCTTCATCTTCCTTGCCCTTTTTTATGAAATGCATCTCTTTGTCGAGGGGTCTTTTCCCCTATTTCTTCCCTCCGTACGTTAGTTAATATTATTTATATCATTGTCTTTCTCTTACCTTCCTTTATTCTATTATTCTCTCTTGGTTATCACAGCTCTATCCTCACCCCTGTGAGCACAGGTTCATTGACTACCTTTAGCGCTATCTGCTGTTAGTGAGATCTCTCTGGGTAATCCAGAAACTACTCAATGTTCTCTATCCCCTCATTGGCAATATGGCAGATCTTATTCCTCATCACTGACAGATAAACAACAGTTTTATACTGGAGATGGAACTTTAGATTGAGGACAAGGCGTGAATCTTTGCCTGGAAATGGAATGTTAATAATTGGCTCTTTGCAACACACATCAGTGCAATTCTTGTAGGAAGCTGTATATTTTTTTCCCCAAACCAATTTGATGAAAGGTCTCAGTACAGCCTGATGGATATTTTTTTTTGTTTTTTGACGCCTGTAAATTTTGCAACTAAACCTTTCAGAGACTTCAATCCTTTGGTGTTTGCACCTCTGCCGGCGAACATCTGGTCCCCTGATGTCTGTTCATATTCCCTGTGAAAAAACACCTTCGTTCTTTGATATTTTGATGTTCACACTAAGTTTCTTAAATGTATTTTTTCCCAGGCAAGTGAAATAGTGTTAGCGGATTCACGTTCTCTCGGCGGTTTATAGTGGGTTGAATGGTTAGTTCAGAAATTACGGGGTGGGGGGTTTCTTCCTATCAGATAAACGATGAAGAGAGGTGCACCATGCTTAAAGGGAATGTCCAACCTTAAAACTAAAAAACTGGTTAATTGTAAAGTAATTTGTCCCCAACCCAACTGATACTCTCAGCACTTATTACCCGCATTACTAACCAGATATTTAAGGATAATTATTGTCTCACATTCTGGCAGAGTAAACGGCTCCTCCCTCCATGCAGTCAATCAAAGGCTGTGACTGCTGACATCACAACCAATGATTGACTGCGTTTCCCCTGCTACCTCTTGACACATGCTCAAGCTTATAAAAAGCTCATTGAGCAGAGGGAGGAGGCAGAACCTTTGCCAGAAATAAATAGAAACCATAATAAATATCTGGTTACAAATACAGTAATAACTGGTAAAATAGCATCAGGGTTTGCAGGTTAGAGAACTATATGGGAAAGTTCGAAAACAGACCCATTAAAGTCAATGGGAGTCAAAAAAGTCAAATGAAATACAATTTAATATCAATGGTAACTTAATGTGATTGGCTGTGGGACCTGGGAAATGGTCTGGGGAACACGTTCCAATATCCAGGACTTTCCAAAAATCAATTTTACTCTCACACGTGCTACTTTCAGCTCTCGCATTCCAACATTCGATTAATTATCCCATGAACGACTCGTGGATTCGAGAATTCGATATTTACTTGCGATGGTATAACAGACATTTTACTCGCGGATTCGATATTCGATATTTACTCGCGTATTGGTATAGTAGACATTACTTGCGGATTCATAATTCGATATTTACTACGTATACGGTATAATAGACATTTAACTCGGGATTCGATATTCGATATTTACTCGCGTATTGGTATAATAGACATTTTACTCACGGATTTGATATTCGATATTACTCGCGTATTGGTATAATAGACATTTTACTCGGGGATTCGATATCGATATTTACTCGGTATGGTATAATAGACATTTACTCACGGATTGATATCGATATTACTCGGTATTGGTATAATAGACATTTTACTCGCGGTTCGATATTGATATTTACCGCGTATAGGTATAATAGACAATTTACTCATGGATTCGATATCGCATATAGGTATAATAGACATTTACTCGCGGATTCGTATTTACTCGGTATTGGTATAATAGACATTTTACTCACGAATTCGATATTTACTCGCGTATAGGTATAATAGACATTTTACTGGGGATTCGATATTTACTCACGTATTGTATAATAGACATTTTACTCGCGGATTCGATATTTACTCGCGTATAGGTTTAATAGACATTTACTCGCGGGTTCGATATTTCTGCGTATAGGTATAATAGACATTTTACTCGCGGGTTCGATATTTACTCGCGTATTGGTATAATAGACATTTTACTCGCGGGTTCGATATTTACTCGCGTATTGGTATAATAGACATTTTACTCGCGGATTCGATATTTACTCACGTATTGGTATAATAGACATTTTACTCGCGGGTTCAATAATTCGATATTTACTTGCGTATTGATATAATAGACATTTTACTCATGGATTCGATATTGCGATATTACTAGCGTATTGGTATAATAGACATTTTACTCGCGGATTCGATATTTACTCGTGTATAGGTATAATAGACATTTTACTCGCGGATTCGAATTTACTCGCGTATAGGTTGGTATAATAGACATTTTACTCGCATATTCGGTAATTATCGAAAGTCTGGAAAATATCGAAAATTTGGGTCCAGGATAGTTCGAGAAGTCCGAGTCCGTTCGAACTTGAATATTTTGGCTCGAACTCGGGTTCAAGTTCGAGTTTTAGTCCATCTCTAGTTGCAGGCAGATAACTGACAAGTCACCATTTTTTGTTTTAAGGGTGGACATGCCCTTTACGTTAGCCCCCCTTGAATTTTTGTATCTGTATGTTTTTCTCACAATAAAGCCCAGTACACATTAAGTAGTGTGCACATCTTGTGATCCCTTTTCCCGATATGGTGACCTTGGGGTAAAAGGCCTATGAGGTTTGTACCTCAAACCTTTGTTTACTTATGATTCTTACCAATCAATCCCTAAACCAATCGATGGCTGAATCTGCCATTGATCAATAAAGAAACCCACCGGTTGAGCAATGAGTCTTGGTCCACTGGTAAACTATTGGTAAATTATGACCAATCAAGTTATTTTTTTATAAATGCCCAGTCAGTCAGGTTGAAAAATCTGCTGTACCACTGTAATCCTGGTAAGAGTGGTACAGCAGATTACCAATTGCAATACTGCAAGTCCGTAAAAAAAAATAGACAGAAAAAACTTTTGTTTACTGGTGACACCAAGTAAATTAAAGGTAATTTTGCTAATTAATATACTGAAGGGCAAATAGTTCAACATCCTCCTTCCCAGTTAAAGCATTACAGGGTGAGGACCCAGTCCAGAGCCAGGATGACATGCTTCCTGTAGAGTGCATCTTCCTATTGGTCTGGCCCTGGACTGAGGGAAGAGCTGGGGCCAGTCCAGTGGAACGAGCACAAAGTCAAGGGAAATCTGGGAAATACATTGTCTATTAATGGTAATATTCTACAATGAATGTTCCCCTTATTAGTTTGATGGAGACTAAATGGGACCACAGGGGATTTTTCTCCTTGATCTACTGATAACAGATGGCGTAGATACGATCATCGTGTTTGTACAAATGGGGTCTAGAACAAAACTAACCAATACAGTATAACACAGCGACAGATGGTCCAGGAGATTCATGTCTTCTATTTATGGCGAAATGCTGTCCGGAGGTGAAAATGCCAGGATCGGGCAATGTAGAACATTGAATAGATCTATTTATTCTTACTTGGCATCAAAAAGTAATATCACCACTGCATCTCCAGATATACAGTTTATATAAGAAATAGGGCTGTACATCCATATTACAGTGGTACTTGCCTTTTTGGCTACATGAGCTGACAGCTTCTCCTGTGTGGCCTGGATGCTTGAAGCTGACTCTCTAGTTTTAAAGAACTTTACTCAAACAAGCACATGACCTAACTCTGATTCATGCAGCCAAATAGGCAAGTACCAGTGGGTTAGGACCCAGTTAAAGAAAGCAACCTTGACGTGGTGACTGGGCTTTAAATAATTCTGCCAACTTATTAAACTAATTTCTTTTATTTATCCAGGGTTTATGGCAGGCAGTATAGCAGAAACCTTATGGATATATAGCCAATATACAATCAGAATTGTATAATTATTATTATTATTGTGGATTTATTTAGCGCCAACATCTTCCGTGGCGCTTTACAATTACATGTATACATTCACATCAGGCCCTGCCCCGAAGAGCTTACAATCTAAGCACATTTATTTGACACATACAACCTATCAGTATGTCTTTGTAAACTAGAATTCTATCTTTTGTACATATTTTATTTTTGGTCTCTAGTTGCCCTTTAATATACAGCCCAATTATCTATATATTGTGTGTTACATTGAAGGTTTGACTAAGCCTTCTGGGAAATTGTACTCCACCCAGAGTTAGGTCATATGCTCGTTTGAGTAAAGTACTTTAAAATAGAGAGTCAGCTTCAAGCATCCAGGCCACACAGGAGAAGCTGTCCGCTCATGTAGCCAAAAAGGCAAGTACCAGTAGGTTAGGACCCAGTTAAAGAAAGCAACCTTGAAGTGGAGGCTGGGCTCAAAATAATTTGGCCAACTTATTAAACTGATTGCTTTTATCCAAGGTTACTGGCAGGCTCTTTAAAGCAGCAACCTAATAGAGATATAGCCAATATGCAATTAGAATTGTTATGTATGTGTCTCCAGATATCCAGTGGGTATTTTTAGAAATAATAGCCCATGGGCACCGCCATCTAGTGGTACAGTACAGTGTGCAGATTATTTAGCAGGACATAGACATGGGACATGATACTGTACATACCGCATCTGCAAACATAACGCTTAAGTTAGGAGAAGTTGGTAGAGTATGAAATATGGGGATTTTATATATATATAAAATATACTTTTGTTCAATTCCAAAAAAAGAGTATAGTATAGTATAGTACAGTAAAGTATAATGTAATATAGTATATATTATAATATAGTACAGTACAGTACAGTATAGTATAGTATAGTACAATATAGTACAGTATAGTATAGTATAGTACAATATAGTACAGTATAGTATAGTATAATATAGTACAGTACATGGTCATCCCATATGTAGCAGGGGTCTCCGAGAAATTAAGAAGAATTTTCAAAAAACAGCGTATCCCTGTCTGCTTTAAACCGAACAACACACTGAGGCAGCAATTGTGTTACATCGAAGACCCATATAAAAACACAAGAAAAGGACATCATATACGCAGTGCAGTGCAGTGAAGAATGCTCGATTTGTAGTGGGGGGAGACCAAACAGCACTGCTATCAACTATGGCCCAGACACAGAGAAGCCATTCCTCGGGTCAGGACTCAGCCGGTGTATCTGCATCTTAAGATAAGGGACATCCTTTGAAGATGTAATGTTAACATACTTGGCAAAGGAACGTGACTGGTTCAAGAGAGGTTGTAAGGAGGCCATTTATGTGAAAATAAGAAGAAACCAAAGCCTAAATAGAGGTGGGTGGGGTTCGACACCACTGTCTGCCCATGTACAATGCTGTTTTAACACCTTACTCTGGGCGTTCCTATAACACCTCTTAGCCACTATCTAATCACAACCCTTAACACCTGGCTGTGATATGCTAATTGGATTTTCCAGGGTACATAATTGCACAGATTCTTGTACAAGTCATTCTGATTGGAGATAGCCAGTCGGATGCTAGCGAAACGTCTTCAAGAACTAATTCAAGTCCAGTTGATCTATGATAACAACAGATCATACAGTACAGTACAAGTACAATGTAGTCTAGTATAGTACAGTACAATGTAGTATAGTATAGTACAGTATAGTATAGTATAGTACAGTACAGTATAGTATAGTACAGTATAGTACAGTATAGTATAGTACAGTACAGTACAATGTAGTATAGTTTAGTATAGTACAGTATAGTATAGTATAGTACAGTATAGTACAGTACAGTATAGTATAGTATAGTACAGTAAAGTATAATGTAATATAGTATATATTATAATATAGTACAGTACAGTACAATGTAGTATAGTATAGTATAGTACAGTATAGTATAGTACAGTATAGTATAGTACAGTAAAGTATAATGTAATATAGTATATATTATAATATAGTACAGTACAGTACAATGTAATATAGTATAGTATAGTACAGTATAGTATAGTATAGTACAGTATAGTATAGTACAATGTAGTATAGTATAGTACAGTATAGTACAGTATAGTATAGTACAGTACAGTATAGTATAGTATAGTACAGTATAGTATAGTATAGTACAGTACAGTACAATGTAGTATAGTACAGTACAGTATAGTACAGTACAGTATAGTATAGTATAGTACAGTACAGTATAGTATAGTACAGTATAGTACAGTACAGTATAGTATAGTACAGTTCAATATAGTATAGTACAGTATAGTACAGTACAGTACAATGTAGTATAGTATAGTACAGTATAGTACAGTATAGTATAGTACAGTACAGTATAGTACAGTATAGTACAGTATAGTATAGTACAGTACAGTAAAATGTAGTATAGTTTAGTATAGTACAGTATAGTATAGTATAGTACAGTATAGTATAGTACAGTATAATACAGTTTAGTATAGTATAGTATAGCACAGTACAGTACAATGTAGTATAGTATAGTACAGTACAGTACAGTACAGTATAGTACAGTATAGTATAGTACAGTACAATGTAGTATAGTTTAGTATAGTACAGTATAGTATAGTATAGTACAGTATAGTATAGTACAGTACACTATAGTATAGTATAGTACAGTAAAGTATAATGTAATATAGTATATATTATAATATAGTACAGTACAGTATAATGTAGTATAGTATAGTACAGTATAGTATAGTATAGCACAGTATAGTATAGTATAGTATAGTACAGTATAGTATAGTACAGTACAGTACAATGTAGTAAAGTATAGTATAGTACAGTATAGTATAGTATAGTACAGTACAGTATAGTATAGTATAGTACAGTACAGTACAATATAGTATAGTATAGTATTGTATAGTACAGTATAGTACAGTACAGTATAGTATAGTACAGTACAGTACAATGTAGTATAGTATAGTATAGTACAGTACAGTAAAGCATAGTACAGTAAAGTATAATGTAATATAGTATATATTATAATATAGTACATGTCACAAACCCCCGGTCCCAAAACGCCCCAACCACCTATCCGTTACCAGAAAACACACTCCAAGCAACCGACAGGCGGACGGAACAGATCAGACCCGGTGGGTTTGGTGAACAAACGATATACTACACAATTAATATTACTAAATATCAATATACTCACCACTACCACATTCCGATTAAACAGCGGAATGACCTGTTACCTATATGGGGATATCCGCTCCCCTACTTCTAACAACCTGTAAGAAAATTGGTTATTCCCACCTAATATTACTTCTCTATAGTAGCGTACTTCGAAGACACGGGTTTGTTTTGGGATATACTCAGAATAGGACAATAGCCTATAAATGATTTTATATCATTTATTAAAAGTTGTTAAAAATAGTGCATAAAAATATAAAGAAAAATAAAATAAATCACTGAACATAAAGCGGTAACACAAGTGAGGGTTGAAATGGATAAAAGAAGGAATACTTAAGGATAAATGGCATCTGAATAGTCCATGAGAAGAGTCCAGAGCTTGTTAATCCAGTTTATGGGAAAGTAAAAGTCCAAATGATAAGTCCTGCGGTAAGCCAACATGGTCCGTCTGGTTGGCTAGATGGTATTGTAGATGTTATAGAAGATGTTATGACAGACTCCTGGGATGAGACCCCAATTCCACTCTTATCCGTTTTTAGAAAATGGGAGTGGTCTGGTCCCTAGAGTGGGCGGACTTGCTTCTGCCCCTGAAGGTTGGTTCCGATTTTTGGAGGGAATTTTAAATATCCAATTCCCCTCCAGTCCATAATCTGTGAACCATACATGTCACATTCAAAATAATATCATGATGGTCCATAACTAATTTTTCCCAACAGAATAAGACTAAATATGACAGATCTAATCTGTAGGCCTAAGAATGATAATATCCCAAGTTTGGCTCGGGCTATGATATTGTGTCAGGTATCTATAAATGTAGAATTAATTACTAGAGAAACTGGGGGTATTTATGTATTAAATATTAGGTATTAAGGAATATGAATTACCTTTGATCTGCCAGTTGGTTTCTGCTGTGTTCTGTACTAGGAGATTCCCTGCTGTTTTGGTGTCTATCAGTCTATGATGCACAGTGGTACTTAACACCTCAGACTACCATGCTAAGGTGACCATGCTCCTGGCCGATAACAACACATATGAGGCTTTAACAAGGGATCCCACCAGCCGGTACAAGAAAAGGGTCACAGACTTACTACAACAGCTGCAAAAGGATAAAGCCATTGATCAAGCAATGTATCATCGCCTCTACCCTGGTGAGGCACATCCATGCATATATGGACTCCCAAAGATACATAAGGAAGGGGCCCCACCAAGACCTATAGTCAGCAGCATTAACTCTGTAACATACAAGGTGGCAAAATACCTAGCCAACATCTTAGGACCATTGGTGGGAAGTTCTAAGCATCACATCCAGAACTCTCAGGATTTCACCAACAAGATTGAAGATATAGTACTCGGTGCAGAAGAAACTATGGTGTCCTATGATGTGACATCTCTCTTCTCCTGTATACCCACCAAGGAGGCTGTTGTCATGGTGAGAAAACGACTAGGCCAAGACAGAACTGATCTCAACCCAGAACAGGTGTGCTCCTTACTGGACTTGTGCCCGAATACCACCTATTTCAAATACAGGGATATGTTCTATAAGCAAAAACACGGATGTGCTATGGGATCTCCAGTTTCACCCATTGTAGCCAACCTTTACATGGAGGAGGTAGAAAAACTGGCACTTAATACCTTTAAGGGCATAGCACCTAGCCACTGGTTCAGATATGTGGATGACACCTGGGTTAAAATCCACCAGAAGGAAGTACAAGCTTTCACAGAACACATTAATGCAGTAGACCAAAACATCAAATTTACAAGGGAAGATACAAAACAACAAACTGGCTTTCTTGGACTGCTTGGTAGAAGTCAGGGAGAATGGTAAACTGGAAGTAGAGGTTTACAGAAAACCAACACACACAGATCAGTATTTGATGTTTGACTCCCACCACCCTTTAGATCACAAGCTGGGTGTCATCAGAACCCTGCAACACAGAGCCGAGAACATCCCCACTAGCACAGAGGCGAAGGCTAAAGAAATGAAACATCTCAGAGGAGCCCTTAAAACTTGTGAATATCCAGACTGGGCCTTTGTCAAAAGAAGCAGAAGGCAAGAAAATAACACGAATACCAACAGTGAAGGGGAAAAGCAAGACAGGAGAAAGAACATGGTCATCCCATATGTAGCAGGGGTCTCCAAGAAATTAAGAAGAGTTTTCAAAAAACATCGTATCCCTGTCTGCTTTAAACCGAGCAACACACTGAGGCAGCAATTGGTACATCCGAAAGACCCAATACCGAAACACAAGAAAAGTGACATCATATACGCAGTGCAGTGCAGTGAAGAATGCTCTGATTTGTATGTGGGGGAGACAATTCCTCGGGTCAGGACTCAGCCGTGTACCTGCATCTTAAGGATAAAGAACATGCCTTTGAAGATTGTAATGTTAACATATTGGCAAAGGAACGGGACTGGTTCAAGAGAGGTGTTAAGGAGGCCATTTATGTGAAAATAAAGAAACCAAGCCTAAATAGAGGTGGGGGGGTTCGACACCATCTGTCTGCCATGTACAATGCTGTTTTGACACCTTACTCTGAGCGTTCCTACAACACCTCTTAGCCACTATCTAATCACGCCCTTAACACCTGGCTGTGATATGCTAATTGGGATTTTCCAGGGTACATAATTGCCACAGATTCTTGTACAAGTCATTCTGAATTGAGAAAGCCAGTCGGATGACTAGCGAAACGTCTTCAAGAACTAAACTTCAAGTCCAGTTGATCTAATTGAATACAACAGATATACCATGACCTGGATGAATGAGAACCTTCATAAGCATATCAGTCTATGACATTGTTTGTATATTCACACCTTGCCTCTTTGAAGTCAGCCCTCCTGCTGGGTCAGCTAATAACACCAAACGGCCATGCCTTTGGGGAAAGGAAGCAGGGCTTACAATATGCTTGTGAAGGTTCTCATTCATCCAGGTCATGGTATATCTGTTGTATTCAATTAGATCAACTGGACTTGAAATGTAGTTCTTGAAGACGTTTCGCTAGTCATCCGACTGGCTTTCTCAATTCAGAATGACTTTGTCGTACAAAGGATCCCCTATGCACTTATTTCTATTGGGCACTTTCCAGTTGGTTTTACCAATACTTTCATAGTTTCTGGTCCAAGTCATTCTGAAATTGAGAAAGCCAGTCGGATGACTAGGAAACGTCTTCAAGAACTACATTTCAAGTCAGTTGATCTATGAATACAACCCCCCCCCCCCCCCCAGATACAGGCTGGCTTACAAGTTAACATGAATTAACTCTGGGACGGGAAAGGTGGGAGCACCATTCTGGTTCATATGGCAATATGGTGAAATAAAAGAAAATTGGGGGTGCATTTCAGATATTGCCTATGAGCTTTTACATTGCATACCTGTTCGTCACAGTAACAGTACAGACATTAATATAAGTAATAGTATAGTACAGTTATATGATGTTAGTAGATACAGTATATTTATAGTACAGTACAGTATAATATAATATAGTAGTATATTATAATATGTTACATACATTACAATGTAGTATAAGGATAGTACTAGTACAGTTAGCACAGTTAGTATGTATAAGTACGTATAAGTACAGTATAGTATAGTAAGTTAAAAGTATAGTACAGTTATAGTATAGGCTATACGTAACGTATAGTACAGTACAGTCAGTTTAGTACGTAAAATATAATGTACCGATAGTAGTATTATAAATATTGTAAAAAACAGTACCATGTAGTATAGTATAGTATAGGTACAGTATAATACATAGTATAGTACAGTACAGTACAATGTAGTGTAGTATAGTTATAGTCAGTATTAGTACAGTATAGTAACAGTATAGAATAGTACAGATACAGTACAGTAACAATAGTATAATAGACAGTACAGTATACAGTTGTAAGACAGTATAGTATAGTACCGTACAGTATAGTACAGTATAGTACGGAGTATATATTAGTACTACCAGTAGATGTACCGTACAGTATAGTATCAGTGATATACCAGTACAGTACAATGTAGTATAGTATAGTACCAAGTATAGTATAGTAACGCATAGTATAGTTATAAGTACTAGTATAGTTAGGACAGTTCGTATAGTATAGATACAAGTAAAAGTATAATGTTATATAGTATATGTTATATATAGTACATACAGTACAAGTAGTGATGAGTACAGTATAGTACAGTCTAGTACAGTAACAGTATAGTACAGTATAGTACAGTTTAGTATAGTACAGAATAGTATAGTATAGTATAGTACAGTACAATATAGTATAGTATAATATAGTACAGTACAGTAAAGTATAATGTAATATAGTAACATAGTATAATATAGTACAGTCAGTACAATATAGTTAATTAGTTACCGCGTATCAGTACATATAGTATAATATAGTTACAGTCACATATAGTATCGATAATATAGTATAGTAACATATAGTAATGTATAGTACTAGATAGTAATAGTTACAGTACAGTAAGATAATGTAATATAGTATATAGTATAAATAAGCACGGTCCAGTACAATTAGTTATAAAATAGTCATACAGTGCAAATATAGTATCGTCAGTACAATAGAGTCGTAGTTAATAATATAGTACAGTATAGTATAATATAGTATGCGTACACGTAAGTAAAGTATATATATAATAGTATTAAATGTAGTACAGTCATTAAAGTAAATGTAATATAGTATATAGTAATATTAGTACAGGTTAAAGTATAATGTATATTTAGTATACAGTATACTATGGTTTTTACAGTTACAGTCATAAGTATAATGTAATATTGTATTACAGTATACTATAGTACAGTAACAGTAAAGGTATAATGTAAATATGTATATAGGTAAAATCTATAGTACAGTAATAGTTATAGTAGTAGTACAGTATAGTAATAGTATAGAATAGTACAGTATTAATATACTATAATACAGTAAAGTATAATGTAATATAGTTATAGTTAAATATAGTACAGAGTAAAAAAGTAACAGTAAAATATGTATATAGTAAAAGTATAATAAGTACAGATAATACAATTTAGTATAATAATCATCAGTACAGTACAATATAATATAGTATAGAATATTAGTATAGTAAGTACCGTATAGTAATAAGATATCGTACAGCTAAAGTAAAGTAGAAATGTATACTAGTAAAAAGTATAAAAGTTACAGTACTAGTAAATATTCTCAGACCATAGATGTATAATAGTACATAATGTATAGCAGTACAGATATAGATACTAGTACAGATATAGTTAGCGAATATAGATATAGTATCAGTACTAAGTACAGTTAATATATATAGTACAATATCAGTAAGATAATTAATTAGTATGTAAAATTATGACGTCGTCTATAGTAGATAGTACAGTATCGTATAATATAGTATACAGTACAGTAAAGTAGAATGTATATACGTAACAGTATATTAATAGAGTCAATGGTACAATTAAGTAGTAATACTATAGTACAGGTAACTATAGTACAGTACAGTACAAGTATAGTGTAGATATAGATATAATAATATATAATATAGAATCGGTAAAAGTAAAGTATAAGTATATAGTAACAAGTATAATAGTACGTACAAGTAAATTCTATATATGTACGTAGAAATATTAGTAAAAAGTATATAGTAAAAAACTATTACAGACAGTAAGTATAATTTAAATAGATAATTAGTAGTCATAAATAAGTACAGTACAGTAACAGACTATGGTTAAATAGTATATAGTATAACATATAGTACAGTACGGTAGAATAATGTAATATAGTATATAGTTAAATATAGTACGTTGACAGGTAAAGTATAATGTACAATAGTATAGGATAAATATAGACAGTACGGTAAATATAATGTGGTAATATATATATGTATAAATAGACAGTACAGTAAGTATAATGTTAAAATAGTATATGAGTATAAAATATAGTACAGTACTGTAAAGTATAATGTAAAATAAGTATTATATAATATGAGTACAGTACAGTAAAGTATATTTAATCATAGTATATAGTATAATATAGTTACAGTACAGTAAGTATAATGTAAAATGTATATAGTATAAATATAGTACAGTAGTGTCAAAGTATAATGTATATAGTATATAGTATAATATAGTACAGTACAGTAAAGTATAATGGTAAAATAGTATATGTATAAATATGTACAGTAGCAGAACAGTAGAATGTAAATAGTAATTTAGTATAAAATATAGTCGTAAACGGTTAAAGATAATGTAAATAGTATATAGTATAAATATAGTACAGTAGCAGTAATATAATGTAATATAGTATTAGTATAAATATAGTACAGTACAGTAAAGTATAATGTAAATGTATATTGTATAAATATAGTACAGTCGGTAAAGTGATATGTAATATAGTATATATAGCTAAAATAAGTACAGTACGGTGAAAGTATAATGTAATATAGTATATAGTATAAATATAACAGTACAGAAAGTATAATGTAAAATAGTAATATATACAATATAGTACAGTACGGTAAACGTATACTGTTAAAATAGTATAGTATAAATTAATAAAAGTTTACAGAAACCTACGGTAAAGTATAATGTAATATAGTAGATTAGTAATAAAGATTAGTACGTAGTGTAAAGTATAATGTAAATAGTATATGTATAATATAGTACAGTACAGTAAGATAATGTAATATAGTAATATAGTATAAAAATAGTACGTCGGAAAAGTTTAATGTAAAAATAGTATATAGATAATATAGTCACAGGTACAGTAAGTATAATGTAAAATAGTATATAGTAATACAATATAGTACAGTACGGTAAAGTTATAATTAAATAGTATATAGTATAATATAGTACAGTAACAGTAAAGTATAATGTAATTTAGTATATAGTATAAATCATGAAGTCACAGTAAAGTATAATGTAAAATAGTATAAGTATAAATATATTACAGTACGGTAAATAATGTAATATAGTATATAGTATAACTATAGTACAGTTACGGTAAAGTGTAAGTAATATAGTATAGTATAAACTAAGTTACAGTACAGTAAAGTTAGAATGTAATATAGTATATAGTAAATATAGTACAGTACAGTAAAGTATAAATGTAACAATAGTATATAGTATAACATATAGATACAGTACGGGAAAACAAGTATAATGTAAAATAGTCTATATGTTAATGATCAGTACAGTACGGTAAAGTATAATGTAATATAGTATATATATAAATATAGTACAGGTACGGTAAAGTATAATGTAACAATAGTATATAGTATAAATAATACAGTACGGTAAAGTATAATTTAAATAGTATATAGTAATAAATATAGTACAGTACAGTAAAGTATAATTGTAAATAGTATATAGTATAAATTAGTACAGTACGGTAAAAGTATAATGTAACAATAGTAGTAAGATAAATTTAGTACAGTACCAGTAAAGTATAATGTAATTAGTAATGATAGTAAATATAGTACAGTACATAAGTATAATGTATAATATTTCAGTATATAGTATAAATATAGTACAGTACGGTAAAGTATAAATGTAAAATAGTATTAGTATAAATATATAGTACAGTACGGTAAAGTTATAATGTAAAATAGTATATATAGTAAAATATAGTACAGTACGTAAAGTATAAGTTAAAAAGATATAGTATAAATAGAGCTACAGTACGGTAAGTATATAATGTACAAATAGTATCATGTAAAAATTATGTACAGTTACAGTAAAGTATAATGTAAAAGTATATATCGTAATAATATAGATACGCTCGTAAAGTATAAGGGTAAAATAGTATATAGTTAAAATATATACATACAGTAAGTATAATGTAAATAGAATAGTATAAATATAGTACAGTACAGTCACAAGTATAATGTATATAGTATATAGTTAATATAGTACAGTACGGTAAAGTTTAATGTAAAATAGTATATAGTATAAATATAGTACAGTACGTAAAGTATAATGTAAAATAGTATATGTATAAATACTAGTACAGTCCGGAAAGTTAATGTAACTATAGTATACAGTATACTATAGTCAGTACAGTAAAGTATAATGTAATAGTTTATATAGTAATAAATATAGTCCAGTACGTAAAGTATAGTATGTATATAGTATATAGTAATAAATATAGTACAGTAACAGTAAAGTATAATGTAACAGATATATTATGAGTATAATAATAGTACAGTACACGTTAAAGTATAATGTAATAGTATATATATGTAAAATATAGTACAGTACGTGTAAGTATAATGTAAAACAGTAATATAGTAAAATCTAGTACAGTACATAAATTATAATGTAATATAGTAATATAGTATGAATTATAGTACAGTACGTAAGATTGTAATATAGTATAAGTAGTGAAATATAGTACAGTACAGTAACGATAAACTGGTAATATAGTATAGTATAATATAGTACGTACGGTTAAAGTATAATGTTATATTAGTATATATATTTAACAATAGTGTATAGTACGGTAAATATATAATGTAATATAGTATAGATGTATAAATATAGTACAGTACGGTAAGTATAATGTAACAAATATGTATATGTAGAAAAAAAACTTAGACAGTACGTAAAGTCTAATGTAAAATAGTATATGTATAAATATAGTACATTACGGTTAAGATAATGTTAAATAGTATATAGTTATAAACTATAGGACAGTACAGTAAGTATAATGTAAAATAGTATATGTATAATTATAGTTACAGTACAGTTAAAGTATAATGTAATATAGTATATAATGAAATATAGGTACAGTACGGTTTAAAGTATAATGTAAAATAAGTATATAGTATAAATATAGTACAGTACCGTAAAGTTATAAGTAATATATTTATAGTATAAATATATTACAGTAGTAGTAAAGTATAAATGTAATATAGTATTATATATATATAGTACAGGATAGTATAGTATAGTATAGTACAGTAATACATATAATATCATACGTAAAGATTAAATGTAATATAGTATATAGTTAATAATAGTACAGTTCTTAAAGTAATACTGTAATAGAGTATATGTACTAATAAAAGTTACAGTAAAGTAAAAGTTATCATGTAATATAGATATATAATAATATAGTCAGTATAATATAGTCCAGTATAGTATAGACATATAGTTTGTAGTACAGTACAGTAGAGATAGATAGTACAGTATAGTATAGTGCTGTATAGTACTGTATAGTATAGTACGTATAGTACAGTAATAGTATAACTATAGTATAGATACTATATAATTATAGATACATTGCTTACGTATATATTAAGAATACAGTTACAGTACATTAATATAGTATAGTATAGTACGTATTAAGTATGGCTATAATATAGTACAGTACAGTATATATACAGCTTAGTAGTCCAGACCGTTGTACGTACAAATAAAGAAAGGTACTAAGAAATACAGACGTATAGTAGGTATAGTACTAGTATAAGTATAGTACAGAAGGAAGTAAATATAGTATAGTACAGTATGTACTAGTAAGTTAGAATAGTACGTTACAGTTCCGTCAGTAGTATGGTATGTATAGTATCGTACAGGTTGTACCATGCCCCTATACGCCTTGATAGTTATAGAACCTTATGAGTATGTAGTTACAGTTATAGTATTTCTCTTAGTTACTCAGCTTGAGTTAGCTACCTCCATGTGGGAATTAGTATAGTACAGTATAGTATAGTGCAGTATAGTACAGTATAGTATAGTGCAGTATAGTATAGTACAGTATAGTATAGTACAGTATAATATAGTACAGTACAGTACAGTATAGTATAGTATAGTATAGTACAGTAAAGTATAGTACAGTATAGTATAGTATAGTACAGTATAGTACAGTATAGTATAGTGCAGTATAGTACAGTATAGTATAGTGCAGTATAGTATAGTACAGTATAGTATAGTACAGTATAATATAGTACAGTATAGTATAGTATAGTACAGTATAGTATAGTGCAGTATAGTACAGTATAGTATAGTGCAGTATAGTACAGTATAGTATAGTACAGTATAGTATAGTGCAGTATAGTATAGTATAGCATTTAAGGTCGAATAAAGACATATGTCCATCTAGTCTAACCTACTTTTAGTTTTACTTGTGTCTCTGGCTCTACATACTGTACAACGTCCTTTGGTGTTAATGGTGTTAATTGGTATTCTTTATTAGAATACACATAACATTGTAATAGGTCAGTGTCCTTGAATGTTGGGTTGTCCTCTGTAATTGTTTTATATTTGTACATTTTTAAATGTCCTCAGCTCCCCTGGGATTATTTAGTTGAATTCCATCAAACTGAGTGATTAGCCAATCACTGGAAAGTGCTGTCAGTGCATTCAGACATACCATATGCCCTGACAGTACCAGATTTGTTAAAAAATGTTGAAGTTCCCTACCCTCAATATTTGACAAGATTTATTTATAAGGTCAGTTCTTTTCCCATATATATATATATATATATAATTTTATTTTTAATTAGCAATATCTCATATTATCTCCGTACCAACCAGAACTACAGTATATGTATTAATACCAGTAATTCTCAATAT